>JBAWJQ010000093.1:0-1200000 GCA_037783105.1 Bactrocera zonata | reverse complement strand
ATCCACACTACAATTCCATTTTCAGTATCAACTCATGTTTTTTACTTCCAACTTAAGTTTCAGCATAGTTCAGTTTTTTTGCTTTTGTTTACGATGCCGTTGTCAACGTGATTAGACGGCAGTTAGATACATACTTGTACATACATATTTATAAGCATGTACTTTTGAACGTAATACGCTTTTTACATAATATCTTCGAACTTATTTTTTTCTAGTGTCGGTAATGTTCTAGCGAAGTTTGTATGAATGGTTATTTGCGGAGGTAGTTCTTCCAAATACATATTTTGGATGTTCTTAGAGGCTTAGAAATTTACAAATAGCTTTCAAACTAGGTGCCAAAGTAAAAACATGTGTTTAACATTTAGGTTCGGTATACTTTATCAAATTTTTCATGAAAATAAGATTTAAAAATCCTGGAAACTTATTTCTTTTAGAATTAAAATTTACATCTCCAATTTACCGTTAAATATTTTGCACCCATGTAACTGTTTTTTGTCATATGCGACTAACATTTGACGACCAAACCATATCAAGAAATCGCCTTAACAAGAGATATAAAGTTTCTTGCGAATGGTCTTTCTTATTTGTAGTTTAATAATTAATATTCGTGAACTAATAAAACAATAACTGTGGAAAATATATACAGTTGGCTTCAGAGTATAATTGTTCAGATCACCCAACTGTTGATTGTATCACCTCAATTAATGGAGATGGACTTGGAATTATATATTATCCAACTCCGAGTAAAAATTTAGATATCGTAATGATATTAGGGGTTTCTTGGCAAAAAAAGAGAGTACGAGTTCGTTGATGAGCATAATTGGAAAACTGTCACGACAGCAAAACGTCATAAACTTATAAAATGCATAAACTAAACCCAACAATAAGTTACAATGCTGTTATTTGGTTCAACGAATTGCACAAAAAGGGACATCTATGTTTGAAACATTTTTTTAAATGTGAGTGTTTGCCCACCCTCTAATAAATATACATTTCCTAAACTATTCAAGCTATATTAACAGTTTTGTTAAAAACCACTCAATTCATTAAACCAATAATTAAGAGCCGTTGTCAAATTTGGAAGATGGGCGTGGCGATACCAAGAATCAAGTGAAAATCATATCTCGAAACTTACTTAACCGATTTCAATCAAATTCGGTAGATAATATTATCTGTTTTTCCGTTACAGTGCGAGAATGGAAATTAAGGTATCGAAACGGAAACATACCTACGTTCCATGTAACACAATATTAATTTCAATCTGATTCTTTTACTTTTCGGATGATTGATAAAACTTTGCACGAGTAAGGTGTGCCATCTTATGACCAAAAATGGTCAAATCGAGCTAAGACTTCTCAAACCCCCACAGGACGAATATGTGGACCACAGTTACCAGTACGAACCTTTTCTATACTTAATAACTTTTACGAATATCTTGCAATCATATCTATGAGATATGTAATTGAAATTCGAAGGGAATCCTTTCATCATAATAGTATATCTGTATATAAAATAAATCAATATATCTGTGTGCGTAAAACGGATGAAATCGGGTGCTAGAATATTACCAATAATGTAAACTAATAATATACCAAATTTGATTGGAAGCCAACACCTGAAGGTATTTCCCCGCCTTTGATCGTTGGAAGTACGAGTCAAGAGTATGAAATGTTTGCTTACATCCGAATTTAGCGTTGCTATACTTGTTTTAATTGAAAGTTATATACCGCTAAAAACGCTCTATATTTAGATATCTATGTATGTATGCATTGCTATTAATATATTATAAACAAATTTACTAGCACATAAGCAATAATAATTTCTTCGTATGAAAGCTCATACTGATATCTCCCCGTTTAAGTAAGGTCTTTGAACACACCTGTGTGTACTTAAGTATCTGAGTTGTTTTACCCATTTGCAAACTCTAGACTATATTGGCAATAAAATATTGAATTAATATTGGTAAATGTTTGTAAGTATGTGAGGTGAAAATCGTTTGATCAAACAGTCGTCACAACAATTTGCTACACGATAGCGGCAACTGGTGCAATTGTTCTTAAAATAAATTTTGTATATAAGTAAATAAAATAGAAGCCAATGTAAACAGCTTTTGGTTTTAACCAAACCAACGACTAGATTTTCCAACTTATCGGGTTGTATTCATAAACAACCCTTGGGTGGTGAGCATACGGATTGATATTTATGCGCTTAAATATATGTATGTATATTGGATGTTCTATTATGTTAGGAGTAGTACCTAACTTCACTAAACTAGTATATAATACACCAACAACCGCAGAGTTGCAATGGTCTGAGCTGCTCGAGGGGTTAATCTAAAATTTTCAAATTCTTTTTTGGTTTTGGCATAAAGTACACTTTTTTATCTTAAATACTTTGTTGAATTGTAAGATTTAAAAATATAAATTATTCCCACTTTACTTTACTTTAAATGCCTTTTTCTCAAAACTGCATTCTTTAGATTGGGTCGGAATGGTACACCGAGAAAGTCTTGTCTTGAAAGTGTACCTGCAGCTTCGCAGTAATATTGCGGTAAACTAAAATTACTAAACTTGAATAATATTACACCGAGAATTTCTTCGCAACACCTAAAATGTCTAAAATGTTTGTTGTTCCCCTAGCGTGTTTTCAATCCTCAAAGCCTTTAAAAAGTAATTTCTGTGGTCTTATTTAGGTATCCCAATCATAACTGAAGAGACCAGTTTTGGAAACAAAAAAGGTCACAGTGTGTCGGGTCTGGAGAATACTTTGGCTGCGGAGTCATTAATGTGTTGTTTTCGGTCAAATATTCGCTCACAAAATACGATGCATGAGCAGGGTCGTTATCATGGTGCAATAGCCAATTTTCTTCCACAAATCCCGTCGTTCCAGGCGGATTGCTTCGCGTAAATTACGCAGTATTTGCTGGTAATATTCTTTATTGACTATTGCATTTACTTGATAATGTTTTCGTCTTTTCTAGACGTACTCGGGCCTGTGGCACGGTCTTCGTTCACATCTTCTCTAGGCTCTTAGAACATGTTGTACCACCGATAAGCGTTGCTTTCGTCCAGGATTCTTTGATAATTTTTTTAAAATAAGCAAAAACCAGACCGTGTCCAAGCAAAACAATTGCCAAACATTAACTAAACATTCAAATTGGCCGAACTTGTCAGCATAAGTGAGCGAAATGAGTACCAATATAACGCATTAAAACAATCGATAATCGAATACACATACCTCGTATAATTTGCACGACAATCGAGTGGCATACGAGTATTTCATCAATGTTACCATTATTAGTTGTTCATGCTGTTCACTGTTATCCTCAATACAATAACAGTAGTCACTATAAGCTAAAATCTATTAGTTTAATCCATAAATAGTGCATTTGAGAACTGTCATCTGCATTTTGTAGAGATCGTGTCGCTGCAATTAGTGCGATTATTGTTACTTGTTTGTTTGTCCGTTATCAGACGCAGCAGGTGGCAGAAACAAATTCATTTGTGGCTCTGACATCTATTTCTACACAAACAATCAATGCAAGTGTGGATATCAAACGCGACAAGTATTATTATTAAACATACTATCGCTTGAAATGAAATTAAGGGATCAGTACATATCCGCTTGATTATTTAGAGGACGATTGAATTTTAGTTTATATATACATAAGATATAATAGCTGTCCTCAAACTGTGCCTTTGAGTTATATTATTTGTATTTGTATGTTATGAGTATTTTTTACCTCACATAGAGGTTTACTATAAAAAAAAACACATAAACTTCAAATTTATTGGAAACTGTTATTATCATTCGAAAAAACAATCTTTGGCATTTATTTTTTGCAGATTATCTCCTTCAATGGCGGCTACGTCTCAGGTGGTATTTCGACTGGTAACTAGCGATTTACATGCATAATGTTTTGTTTCAAAGAATGAATCGAGGCGGGATTGTCCGCATATACTTTAGACTTTACATATCCCCACTGGAACAATCTAACGGTGTGATATCAGACGCTCTTTGTGGTCAATCAACCGACTCAAAAGGGGAAGTGTCCTCTCAATAAATCCATTGAGTAGTGCGATGTGTGGGAAGTGGCGTCTTGTTGAAACCAAATGTCGCCGAGATCACGAGCTTCAATTTAGGGCATCATATATGTATGTAGTTAGTTATTATGGCGTAATAAGGGACGCCATTGACGGTTAAGTTCTTATCGGCATCATTTTTGAAGAATCGACTCTGCGATAGTAAGCTCAGTAGGCCGATTATGTTGACCATAAGTTGAGCGAACGCGAGTGAAACACTTTCTTTAAAGAGGGTAAATTTTCGTAATATAGTTGAACAATTTATGCAGGCGTCAGTCTTTCCATGATAAAATGTCAAATAATGCTGAACAAAAATAACATGACTTCTTGACACGACTCACGTGTAATCTGACAAAAAAAAGTACCTATATTTGGATCACCCGTTACAGTTATTTGTTAAAAATAACTCTAATGGCCCTAAGTGTTATGCAAATGAATTGTTGGAATTTTGAATGTAATTTTGAAGTTTTTGAAAATCAACCCGTCAAAACTGCCTTCAATGTATTCGTTACTTGATATCACAATCTACATATTTGCACATGTGCATGTGATAACATCCCTGCTGAAAAAACTAGCAACCGAAATGCTTGTTCAGCTCTAGCTCAAGAGGTCCATTATTGCTTTCATATTTCCTAAGCATACATTGCATGAGAATAAAATCTTATTTAAGCTATCACGAACTGGTATGAATTGGATGACTTTTCTATAGTTCCTGGACTACATAAGATATTTGCCTTATTGAGCCATGTTTTCGGACAGGGTTGTGGTATGATACCACTGGGCAGAAATGAGCTAACAAAGTGGTTGAAGCATGTTATGCAACAAAAGGTGTGCTGCATTTGCCATGTTGACCATGTTATTCGATACGAGCTTCACAAAGTGTGTAGACAACAAGGAGAAACGCATGTAAAGTTACAACTACAACAATATAACGTTGCGTAAGACACAAAATTGAAACTGAAATCCAATGAGACACACTCACATATAAGCCTCTGATATCTGTCGACGAAAAGGACAGACCAGTAGACTACAATTCGTTAAGCGAATGAAACGTGCTGAGCCCTTTCCTGTTGCAAGTGCAAACGATATGCAAAAACAGTGTCAGTCAGATAGACAAAGCGCCGCAGCAAACACTAAAATCTTCTCACCTGCCAAATCTCCCTTGAGAGAAAATAAAGTGAGTACGGTATGTATGCACATAGTCCGCTCATTTCAGAACTTTGGATTGTGCTCAACTCAGACGCTCTGGAATGGGTGAGGAGACTGCAGAGCAAGGCTACACACGTCCGCATATGAGTGTACTTAAATACATATTTATAAACTTCGTACCAAACAATGAAATATTGCAATACTCAGAAACAATATCAAATACCACTAGAAATTATTTAATGTAATCGAACTATTTCTAAAATGTTTGAATGGTATATAATATAATAATAAAATATACGCAATTTCTAAAATTATTTCTTATTTGTTGTGTGATATGCTATAAATATTTTATTTTCTTAATTTTGTTACTAGCAGGTATCTCTTAGTCTTTCATATTTCCGATTGAAATAAGGATATTGGAATTTTGTAGGATATCAGTACGTAAATCATTTAAATCGCTGTTGTGAAAACGAAAGAAAGTCCGCTGAATTGTTGGACTTGCTAGTATGAGCACACTAGTTGCAAACTAGCTTATAACCAGCTGATTTCACTGCTGGGTATTTCCAACGAATATGATGTAATGTAGCTGCATAAGCGGGTTTGTAAATTGAAATAACGTTATGTCAAATGGGGTAAAAGCTAGAAAGATCTCTGAGTGGATCCATTTAGCGGGTGTAAAATTTAAAAGAAAATAATTGCTCGAAAAATTATATGGAAATTTATTCAGAAGACTTATGAACGAGTTCGGTGAGTAAGTCATTGAAGCAGTAGCCGAGCTACGAAAGAACTATGAATACCCGCCGTAACAATAACAACAACTTTAAACAATAAGTAACTACTGTATTCGCAAGTGTACTGTAGCGAAGTAATACATATATTTATATATGTATGTATGTATATATCCGTATATAAGTATGTATTTTCCATGCATCAAATGTACTGCTTTCGAAATCCTATTTAAGTTAGATATTAGTTTATTAGATTTGCTCCAGATCGAGTATGCCGTCCACGACCTATATCAATGCTGAACAATTTACCTAATATTAAATAAATCATAAAATCATCCAACTTCTCTGATTTAAGAGTAGTAATGCAATATTTCTCTCCCATAAATATTTCTCATGTGCAAATGTGAGTGAAGAATAAAACGTTTTCAACTGGCGCTTGAATATTTACATATGTACATATGTATGTACATACATATATAGTTTGTGCAACCAAAAAAGTAATAAAAACTCAGTGCATTCAGAACTAAAAAAAAAATAAATGAATGAAAATAAATCAATAAAAACATTAACTACGACATGATCGAAGTTATACCTTTCACACATGAGGGACTAGTTTGCGTATGTACAGACGGGCAGACAGACGAATGTGGCTAAATACGCATGTACAAGTATATGGCAAACTAAAAATACCCTGTTCATGGTATAAATATTCGAACACTATGAGTAAGATGATTTATTGCATGAAGTATACGTATAAGTCCACTAAATGCTTGTAAATATAAATTATTTAATTTAAGCAGCAACTATAATTTGCAATTGACAAGGCATGAAGATGCTTTTTGGTGTTGAAAATGGTATGAATTTCATTGAATATTTAGAGTTATCGTCAACAGGGTTACTAATGCCGTTTATGCCGGTATATTTGGTGTGATTAACATGAATCGCTTTTACGCTAATTATTTCATATGTTCGGGTCGACATGTACTCGCTCTCTGGAAGCTTTCAATTATTTGCATATGGAAATTATTTTAATTTTTTCGCAACTGATGCAAGCTGCACCGATGTCCACTGTTGTTGCTGGCAGACGTGCTAAAGTTTTTGTTGTTCAGCCAATTTTTACACAGTATGATTTATATGAGTGTCGTATACATACAAGTTGGTTTGACAAACTACTTGTTTGATTATTGAAATGTGCTGAGTATTTACAGTTTGCGCCAAGCGCTTTCTGTGATTATAACTAATTTGTTTCTGTGCGTTGGCAGCGTTTTGGTTGAGCGAGATAGATTTATGGACTGCATTAATTTTAAATTGCAGTTATTGTGATGATTTAATTAATTAATTTTTTTAACTAATTACTTTGATCAACATCAGCTATGAATTAGTTTAATCAATATAAATGCAGCTGATTAGATACTGAGAATGTACGAGGGCTCAGCAGATTGCAGGAGTGTATATATTAACCCGCAACTTTAAGCGTGAAATCCTTAACATGAAAAAATGAGAGCTAGTGGAAAAAAAGTTCTTAACTTTCTTAAATAAACATATTCAGCCAATTATGCTTAGTTACTTAAAAAATAAATATGTGATGAAACATTGCCAAATTCTGCGCCTCTTGACTATATTTTGCCTTTAGGTCATTTTATTAGAAAAAAAGAAAAAAAACACTATTATAGTTTGTAGTACAATAAATATATTTTAATTATTTAAATATTTTTGTGCCATTAGTAAGAAAAAAATCAAGCGGTTTAAAATCAGCTGCAAAATAGGAAATCCCTAAATACGGATTATTTAGGGTAGAATATATAACTTATACACTGACCAACATATTCGGAATAAGGCTTGTTAGAATAACGAAATTCACTATATGTGGTATAAGTAGATTGGGGATTTCACATATTTTTGGCATTAAATAATGCCCAATAATACTGTACAAAGCCAATCTTTTATTAGGGACATGAGAGATAGGAGACGCATTGACAGAAGAAAATGCGTGAAATGAAAATAGAAACCCTAATATACATACTTGTATAAGGAGTAAAGCCATTTAGAAGTTTGAAACTCCTAATATTACTGATATGGTTTCTAAAGCAATTTTATTAAGATAACTCACATATTTGTCAATATATGCGGTATAAAGTCATCCGGAATTTTGGAAATCAGGTTAATGAGGGCTAAGAGAACTATTGTTTTGATTCAACGCTTATGGATATACCAGCTTTCACGGACAGGTTACTCGGAATTCAACCCTATAACCCTATGTATAACTTTATTAGTTTCAGGTGATACAAGCAATCGTAAGGTGGCAACATGTTGAGAGTATATGAATAAATAAATAAAATATGAAAACAAAGTTAATGAAATTACCACACTAAAATTCTTGTACCCTAAGCAATATCATAACTTGCCTATATGGACAGGTCGGAAATGATTATTACAGAAATAAAGTCGATATTTAGTAATAAATATTTGTTCGCAATCACACTTACCTTAGTTACACGTTATTCGCAAACGTTATGCAGTAAAATTCTCCCAATTTTATTATTATTATTCTTATTCGAATGATTATGATTGTAATTTTAGAATATATATCATATACGTTGATTCGAACTTAACGCTAACAAACTTCGTATATAAAGTTATTCGCAGTTTTTACACTTATATCAATATCACAATTTCTTTAAATTACTATTTACAAGCACAATTGTACGACAATTACGATTAATATTAGTGGTATTCTTTGGATTAAGTTAAGTGGACTTTAAAACTCGCATTGTACGATTTCCTTCTCAAAAACGTAGTTCTTTTAAATATATTGAGTGAGTTGAGAAAATAGTAGAAGAAAATAATAATTTCCACAAAAACTAAAAGTGAGGCGATAGCAATTTCTATGTGCAGAAATACGGAGTACCAGGGGAACACAAGCACAAGGCTATGAGGCAAACATAAATATTCGAAATTTTTATGTGGATGACGCATGAGTTTTCTTTTTTTACCCATAAACGAAGATGATTGCTTTATAGCTATCTGCTTCTCATTTACAAATGCTTTTACTTTAGTTATTAGCAAACCTGTAGATTTGTGGTGGACTTGGATACACACATTTTTGATTAGCTTTTTTCGAATTATACAAGAGCGACGATAATTCTCGCTGTCACAACTGAAATAAAATTATTTGACACGCGCTTATATTTTTTTGAACACGCGGTGCTTTCCGAATCGCTTGCCTTGGAAAGATACTGATTACGCTTCGCTGATATTGTTTATTGCGTTTAATTACTTTCGCCGCAGTCAAATCGGGACTGCGACATGTATGCTCTTTATTATTTTGGAAGTTGACGGAACGACAACGAAGATGAAAAGTTCAATGCTATTCAATTGATAAGATTCACGGATAGAGCAGCGCCCAGTAACACCACACGAAAGCCTTTAATCAGCCTCTTTTTATACTATAAAATGTAGATGGTAATGGTATTTTTGAACTTAATGTTTTTGTTTATGTGGATTTTTGCTCTTATGGTACCTTTAGAAACCATTTGCCAGAGGTTTACTTATTTTTTATTTCTTAATTGCCACTTGATAACGTAACATATACATATACTCGTATTTATATTTACATTTCACATTTATGATTTTTTTAAATTAAATTATCATTACGAACATTCCGATGTTTTTTGTTGTTGATTTTTCATTGTTTTCCACACTCGAAAAACAGCATATACCTTTGCATACACTAAATATGCAAGTAAATTAATAAATGAAAGGTTCGAGTTTGTAGCACAAAGCAAGATAAAATGGTCCACAATTCACTGTAAGCAGCTCGTTGATACAAATATCACGCCAAATGAAATTTTCTACGAATTTTCCACGTCATTTTTGCCCTTATATCCTGGATTTTTCAAAGTACAAGCTTTCTTATTTCACTAAGAAAACATTGACGCACTTAAATTCACGCCAAAAACATTTTTATTAATTTAAAAAAGTTATTATATTTTAAGCTTCAAAATTTTAATAATCGCAAAATACAATTATCATTTGAATAATTATAAATCGTATTGAGTTTTCGTATATTCGCAAAATTAGTACGTTGTCAAACGAAAAACGAGCGCATATTTTACGCGGCAGCAGCGAACGCAAGAATAGAACTCCCGGCAAACAACGCAAAAACATAACAAAATACTGAAAACACACGCGGGCTGTTACGGGCTGCCATTCACTGTTTAACAGTTAAGCTGCTTCGACGTTTATTCCTGCTGTCTTGCCGATGGCTGTTTACTACTTTCTGCCTGCATACCACTCTGGTAAACGTACGTCTATTTTATGTGTTCGCACAACAACAACTAAACCATCACGCTAACAATGAATCTACAATGAGCTCAGCTCATATACATTCCAATAAATCTATTTCCCATGTTGCCAATGGCGCGCGCTACTACTCCGAAGTCGGCAACATGGCAACGGCCGAAAACAAAACAAACAAGAGCAACACATCACTACAAACAAAAATATATGAAGTTGAAAAACACAATGGCACGAAACACGAGTGTTGCCGATCTCTCGAAAAGATGATGAATAGCCGAGGAAATGAATTCTAGTTGGAAGAGTGCGAGTAAATATTTTTCAGCGTTGCCGATTACTGGAGAAGCGTTGGTGGCGGTTTAGTGAGGTGTTAATGTTGCGCAGCAAATAAGTAATGTTGCCGGGATCTGTTGATTAAGCGAAAGAGAGCATGCCCTACAGGAAATATTTGCATGCAAGACACCAATGACCATTTAGTTTGCGTAAAGTTGCGAAAAATACAAATTTAAATTTAACTTAATATGTAAACTTACAATTTCTTCAATTAATGCTTCGAAAAGGAAGAAATGAAGTTCTACATTGATTTAAAAGATTGTTTTATTAGAAAGCGGTCAATGGAATTAATATTAATTGAGAAGTTAAATTTAAAATATCTACACACATTTTAGTGACGAAAAAGTTTCTAATAATATACATGCATGTGTATACTTACATAATTGAATGGTGAACAAAATAAATACATTATTACTAATGCAAATGTGCGTTTGTTGGCAAATTTTCAATAAACCAAAAAAATATTTTTATTTGGTTCACATTCTCAATACTTATGTAAAAACATACGTATTAACATTTCATATGTTGTATTTGAATTAATAATAGATATATTTCAAATACAAGCACAATTCCATTATAATTATTTATATATAAAATGTATGTATGTATATACATATGTAGTCTGAACAAATGAACTTAGAAATGTACACAAACACTGTTTAACATGTTTTTATACCAGCTGGAAATGCTGCACTGGAAGTGTCAGTGCTCTAACGCATGTTGCTGAAAATACTCACTGATGTTGCGCAACATTTATATTTGTTGCTTAGTTTTTGAAATGCGCTTGAGAGAGATGAGCGAGACTTCAAATAATGCATTAAAAACAGCATTATAAATTGTGGTACAAATTATGTTCTTCATTGATGATATTAAATTGTAATTCTAATTTGGCTATTATTTGGTCGAATTTTCTTCGATTGGGCGAAGAGCCATCACCTAGTCTAACTGCCGCTTCGCAGGCATGATAAAGAAGTTTATGTTGTATTAATATAACTAAGAATGGTGATAGTGCCACCATATCTCTTTCACACCCTTCATACCGTAGGTTCTTAATGCATTTCTTAGTGTCAGTTTAATGGCGCTAATTCATTCATATGAACACTTATTTTTGTATGTGCACATACATACATACATATTTATATGTATGTCTATAGAATGTGCGTATTCTTTTCCATTCGTTTTGTTTGCCTCTTATCCGATTAGTAAGCGTACATCATGAATATTTATTTCATATAAACAAGTACATACAAACATGTATGTATACATATCTAACAATGGTGGAAGTGCTTCAGTGTTTCATATATGAATATTTAATTCTCTGCCGCTTAAATCTGGTCAATTGTCATTATGATCTCAGACGCCGCCGGGATAGTAACTGCAGATACTCCAATTTGCTGTTTTTCGTTGTTGGGTAAACACGACGTCAGCTTTAGCACCAGCTTGGTGCAGCGGTAAGATGCAACAATGAATGAATGAAATTGAACTTGATTATTTGCTGTTCTTGCTGTATAATCAGACGGCGCAGTAACAGATGTGCAAAGTAGCGATATCCCCACAGAAATACGCGCGGAAACAACGAGTTTGGCATTTGTATTCAGTGGAGAAATTTTGCTGCCAAAGAGAAGCTTTTCTTGGTCGTGAGCAACAGTGAGATATAAAGAGAGAGTTGTCATCGGCGTTACAGTTTTTGTTGCTCCTCACCGCACCAAAATTTCGTTAAGATTTATTGTTGTTTGTATGACGTGTTGTCGTTTGTTTGTTTTTACTGTGCATATTTGTCTTCGTTGTGGATGCAGTTATTCTGACTTCGGTTAAATGTTAGTATAAATATGAAAGTTGAATTTCAATTGAAAGTGAAAAGCGTGGAAAGGTTCTTACAAAGTGTCGTTTTTGCAGCAGCTATCTCAACATTTATTGCTCACATCCCACCTAAAGTAAATGTTTGGAGAATTGCAAATACATAATCGTATACTAAAGGTAGTCCTCCAATCTCGGCGTCGCGTGGTTCCTTTATTTTGTGAAGTCTGCCGGCTTCGACGTATGGTACATTTTCATACGTACATATGTCTGTATGTACTTGACAGGATTTGTTTTGCAGCATGGTTTTGTATGGTTCTAGTTTGATGTTGTCCGTCCACATGCGTTGCGAGGGTTATTTAAATGGCTTCATTTAGTAAGTATGTTAATAAATACATACATTATTCCCAGACTTTTTGTAATGCTTATATGTATGTACATATGTATGTATAAATTTATCATTTATCATATTCTTCTCTTTTTTAGTTGTTTGTTTAATTGCATTACTATTCATTATACGAACCCAACTTTCAAGCGCACTCATGTGCCTGAGTGTCTGTGTGTTTGCGCATATCAAAGCGCTAATTGCGTGAAACAATAAATCTTCCAAACTCAATTGTTTTCTTGCAATTAGGTTGTAAAACGTTGATAATTTGAATGTGGTTTGTTTAACAGATTGTCATTATTATGCTTTTGAAATAAAAATAACCACCTGCCTCTTTCTACATGAATATATACATATGTACGTAAGGGAAAACCAGAGTGTATTCATGGATTTGAACATTAAAAATGTTTCACAATCATGCTTATGTACATTATTACGCCTATAACTATGTTCAATGAATTTCAAGTCATCAATAAACGCCATAATTTTTTGAATATTAGTTTTAATGAAGAATAGAGTCAGGAGCTTGATACCGAATTCTTGCTGTATTTATTTAATTTATTTGCTAAGTAACGTTATTTTATTTTCTTCAAACTTAAAAACTTTGCAGCATTTTTCTATGTCTTTTACTTTTATTATTGGAAACGATTTAAAATAAAATACAAATATATACATAAGTATGGCTGTATTTGTTTTTATTCAGCCATAGAATTATATATGTATATATACATACATATAACTATTGCTAAGTCTTCTTCATATCTTTCCATTCGATTTTTTGTGGTAGCGGATATGCTCTTGATAATGCCATAATGTTCGCATTTGTTGGCTGTTTCTAAGCTTTTGTTTTTTCCGCGTTGCCATCGCCTCTGTGCGCCCATGTTTGTTCTTTTGACAGCCAGTCAACCCGTCGTCATTTCATTCGTTCTGTTCTAAATTCGCTTTACTCTGTCATTTACACACATATATGTACACAACACCACAAACAAAAAGCATGAATGTGTTTCAATTTTGGTTGTACGTTATACCACCATCATCCTCAATTGTTCTTAAGCTGCGTTTACTTGCCTACCTAACTATCGAAAAACCAGCACCCTAAGCAAACATCTCTCGTGTTGCTGCCGTTATTCCTTTTTCATTCTCAGTTCCCATGTTACGGTTTACTCAACTCCTCACCAACGCTGCCTCTATGCCTCCACCCTAAGACATCAATCGGCCTGATATTCATGTGTACATACTTATGTATATACATATGTGCGTTTGCATATATTTTTGAATACGAATATGCGCCTACAAGGGGCGAACCGTACATATTCATTCCACACTGACCGTCGGTTGCCCATCTGTCTGCTTGTCTGGTACTTGCTGGAATGGCCGCTCTCGCTTACCTCTCTATCCGGTTGTCCGTCGGTACGGCCGTCCGTCCAGCCATTTTGATTTATATGCGTTTTATTCGTTGTTCAATACTCGTCTCATATGCGATTTGTGATATGAGTTGGCAAAACTAGCGCTTCAGTGTCCCTCGACCTGAAACGCGGTTTGTGGATTGTTCGGATATGGCAGCATGGAATCGTTTGTCCATTCGCGAAGAAGCTGTCAAAAGTCCAAAATGCCTATCAGAGAATGCATAAGGGGCTCCATTTAGTAGTTCAGAGGTACAATAGTCCAAAACAATTTATTTCATCTATGGCTGCGTAATACTTTTGTCAGATTAACGGTGATGTTACCTCCTTACCTCATTGTCGGTAAACACTTGTTTTGGTCGCAAAATATAAATACGATTTATGAGTGAGATTGTCTCCTAAATAAAATTCCATTTAAGTGTTTCAGAAATCTATTAACTTGAGAGAGTACATATGTATGTATGGATATGAAAGCTTGAAAATGTTTAACTTGAACTTTGTGTAATTTTTTTGAAGACTTGAATTTCGAACACTTTTTGATTTGTTTGCAATGTTTAACAACACTACCAAAAACACTGTAAGAGGTTTAACACATTCGCCTTGACATTTGCAACGTGTGCGTGTTCAAATTCAGTAGATAGCGGAAAAAGCTGGTGACTGATGACTAGTCGGCTGTCAGTCATCTAGGAACAGGCGTCATTGCAAAATTTCAAGAGTGTGTCATCCTTAGTGACTTGTTTTAGATGCTACACACGTGTTATTTGTTTGTATGTGCATATTTTTGACATTTTTTTCACAAGAGGTAGGCATGCCATTTGGAAGAACTATTTTCGGCCCACTGCACCTAATTTTTTCATATTGTACAATAATTCTATAAGTTAGAAAAAAAAGTTTTTGTCATTTACTGTATGTATAACAATCGATTTCTACTGAAGAAATTATGAAAATTAATAAATATTGTGAAATAAAATTAGTAGAGCTAATTCAGTTTGTGATATTAATACTTGCTATCTTTAATCCGATTTTAGTTTGTAATTTGATAATAAATCTACGACATTGATATATACAAGTATACAAAATAAATGTCTGCACTTGAATTTCAAATTTGAAAATATATTATAGATATAAATATACATTTTAGCTGCGATTTTTTGGGCGAACGAGACGAAATGCTTTTACAACACGGAAATTAAATTACAAGTATTCTGCATAAACTCCCTTCCACCCTATTTTGCTCACAAGCCACACATCCCCAGTATGTTGTCCGCGTGTCAGCGCGATAGCAGTACAGCAATTTCTAATTGAATGCACACACCCGAGCGTCAAAAGGAAATTGCTAGCGACTCACACTATCGCACCCGCGAACATATTCCAACCCCGCCTCAGAATAGCAGCCATGCATGCAAAGCCATTGACAAAATCAAAAACGTTACAATTCTCTAGCATTATTTTTGTGTATAAATCTTGGACCATTTGTTCTTTGTAAACGTACGTACTTAGCTTCTACGACACAGTACTACGTAGTACAAGTCGTCCGAAATATTAATTTGTTTAGTATTTCGTTGTGATAAAGTTATGTAACTCTTACACTGTTACATATCGGGTATATTCTGAAGTTTACAACTATTTTTGACTAATCCAGGTGCTCTCCCATTGAATGAATGAAGTGACCTTTTCCTATGTTAGTGAAATTTTACATATACATATTTACACATATAGGAAGAGTGTCTTTGCGGTATTGCAACAATGAGATTACAATTCGTACGAAGTTCACTAAGCTTCGACACAAATATTTTTTTTTTATTTAGAGCACACATATACATGCTCTGCGTTACAATATTTTTCAATTAGAAATTGCTCTTCTGAAAGTAATTCGATTACTTTCGGCCGGACGAGTTCTTGGCTAAGCAGCCAGCAGCTTTTCACAACTGTCTGGTGTTGGCGTCTTCAGTCATTGGGAATAGACTGGTGATGTCCTTTTTTGTTAAATACTCGATAGCATTCACCCGCTCAAAGCCGAGCCGAGCGTATATTCGCGGGTTGTTTAAATGGAAAATGCGCTCGGCTTTAAAGCCGAGACGAGCGCAAAACTGATTCGGATCAGCGCTGATCGATTTTAGGTGCCGCAGAATTCAGCCGTGAAGCGCATGTACTCTGTTCTCTTCTGTTTCTTGTTCGTAACAATTTCTTTTAACCACAAAGGATTTAGTTCGAATAAAATTTTGTTTAAAACAAAAGATATAAATAATTAATGAAGTTTTGTGCGTAAAAAAGCTGTTATTTACTACTTACCAATAGATTAGGAAATTGCCGTCACCAAATGTGGTCTTGAATGTAATAAAAGCGGGAATTTAATAAATTCTGATAGATTAAGGAGTTCTTGTCAAAAGTTTTCCCCTGAAAATTATTATAGCTGGTTTTCTAAATATTGTTCTATCATATTCATGGTAATTCTTTGAAAGCAAAGTATAAAACCAACATACAAATGGATTATCCAACACGTGGGTCGATGCCCAGAAACGTTTTTCGCTTCTCGCTTTCGTCGGCTTTGATCGTCCCTGAGTGTTTTATTTGTTATTATTGTATGCAAAAACCCTATTGATGGTGAAACCGAATATTAAGTTCTCTCGAAATTACCGAGAATCAAAGCCGCAGGTATATTTTCAAGCATTTCAAGCAATTTAATGTTTAGAATTAATAATGCCATATTTCGATACGAACAAACATGTATGCACATATAGGAAATTTTAGATAATGGCGACATTCAATTTGAGCGATTATGATAGAAAAGGGGAAATAAGCTTAGTTTTTTTTTCAAAAACATATACAAATATTACTATCAGCAATTTTATACGAGAATAATGGAAATTTCTAATCGACTTCAACAATCACCTCCGCAATGCCCCCACACAAATGGTGAATAAGTCTGCGGTGATGACCCCTCCGTCTTCCAAAAGATTGTAAGCAACCGATACTGAGGAGCACACGAGGTTACTTAAATCTTACCAGCTGAAAACTTGTTCGAATAAAAGCGTCTATCAACTACTTATACCAACAAAGGCAAAAAATAGCACACTATAAAATATAAGCCAATCAAGCGCAACTGCCACCAGCAGTGGACAATTCCTGCATGCAACGGTCAGTTCGTATTGCCGACCAAGCGCGTTTATTGTTCACATGGTCGTTTGTGTTGGTTGATGGCAGCTTGTGTCTATGGTGCTTTCAATCCTCTAGCTATTACCTATTACCGTTCAAACGGTTCTCTCACTCTCTTACTTGCATTTTGATTGATTTTAAATGATGATTGTGGCTGACATTGATTTATGGCGGCAGCTTGCATATACTGGGCCATAAGATTTCAGACTAATGCTAATGCTTCCTTTGCTGACTTACGCTGTTCTGACGTTGGTAGTGGCGTGCGCCTTCACGGCATGACTCCTTCTGCTCTTCTCTTAGGTCGGCTGGGTGCACCAATTCAGTGAGCTTTGTTACCGTTGGGCACATATGATTTTTAAGTATGCATTCACCATAGAATGACTTTGATTCTCTCTTTTTTTGGACTGCCATTTAAAACAATAGCAACAAATTTGTATTCATTCATTACTTTATCGCAATTTACAGCAGTGCTGTACATAGAGGAGTAAGAACTTAAGTAAAACATGCTAACAAAAAATAATATGAAATAAAATTGACATGACGGTCCTTCAACCTCGCTTTTGAATGCGGCGCACGTTCTTGACCTATTATAAGTCAATACGCCCACAAAATTACCACAAGCGAGTCGATTGACCATACGATCGAATGATTTTAACTAAGCTTATCTGCACTTACACCAGTTTATGTGTGTGTGATGTGTACATTTGATTGTATATATTTTTCGTGCATTCATTCTGGAACGTACTTTCCGTATCCTAAGTAAAAACTTATGTTATATGCGAAGGGATGGATTGAGATTTGGCAATCGATATCAATTTCAATGTTTTACTAAATGACTTTGAACTATACCACAACGTTTCTCAGAATTTAAATTAATTGGATTATTTTGGAATGTTGCCGAAATGGATAGAGACGTAAGTATCTATCGCGTATATATTTTTAAAAATCTGAATTGAATTGGGTAATGGATATTTTTTAGAGGCTTGACTATATGAATATGAAACGTAAAAAAATTATTTTGAATATAATTATCTTTTTTATAGTTGTAATATCGACTTTACACTAGCGCTATTATTGCTGTTAATAATATCATTTCAGATAGAGTCACAAAAATTTTGAGCTAAAGTGTTTTTTAACCATTAATTAAGGTTCATAATGCATGCGATAACTGTGGAATGCATATTGCTGCTAAATATAGAATATATCAGAATCGATTCGGACTCCATGTATGTACATATATGACAATTTCTAGTATTTTGAAAAAAGGAGTTATGGCATGGATAAATTTTAGAACAGTGGTGGAGCTTAGAATTTTCACTGGAGGCTACAAATTTGTTTATTTTTTCTACCAATCTTTGTGCCCGATTCATTTCACGTTTCCGATCTTAACTGATGAACATAAGTCTATTTTCTACATTTTCTTTTTTTGGAAGTAAAAAATTTTAAATAATCATTTATATTAAGACCACGTTTTATAAGACAATTTTTTAGTTTGATCCCTGATTTTATAAAACATAAAAAATCAATTTATGCAAATTCTTCTTCATTTTATAATTAATCGAAGATTTGAAATAAAACTCATTTGAATGATACAAAACTACACGACTATTTTCTCCTCACAAAAGGGAGGTTTACAAAAATTATTCACCCCTCCTATGTTTGTTGTATAATTGATTTAATTAAAAGGGCCAAATTTGATGAAACTGAGAAATTAATTTAGAAAGTGTCATGACATTAAGCTTTTGTAATGTATTCGTGATGAACATATGGGGAAACTAAGTATACATGATTTGTTTGTTTCAACATTTTACAAATATCTTTTGTAATATTTAAAAGTGTTCTACATTTTTATTTTACTTTTGCAAAAGTCCGGCATATATATGGTCATGGTTTAATTTTAGTACAGAATATTTTATTATTGAAATCTATTTTAGTTATTTTGGTGAATTCGAAGTTATTCCACCATTAAAATTAAGCCCTAATAATGGCAATAAATCAAAGGAATTGCACCCTTCGTGCATCCGCTGGCTGGGTAAAAGACGTTGTCTGCTAAAGCTTGTTCCTTTAGTTTCTGACTCTCCTTTATTATGTATACATATACATTTACCCTTTCTGTTTGTGTGTGCCAAACTGGTCATTTGCACCTTGTGTCTAATAACAGGTTATGCTCTGCAATTCTTTCTTTCGAAAAATTTCGGTTAATCAAAGAGTGGCTGTTGGCTGGTGTCTATTGGTGTATTAGTCTGATCGCAATTCCTTTAAATGGAAAATGTTTAATAATAATATAGTTTTCATTTCTCGCATGTAATTAAAATATAAATAATACGGTTTCCTTTGTTTACTCATTTACGAAAAAAATGGAAAATGTGAGTTTCTCCATAGATTTAAATAAAGAAGCATTTAAATTTTTTGGATTTTTATCTACTCAGTTTTTTGTCAAAAACTACTTGACAAAAAATGGTTGGTGTTACACGCAAATTTTTAGAAAAAAAGTCAAAAGGCATGCACTTGAATACCGGAATTGTGCATCGTCGATTTTATTGAATTATATATATATCTAAGAAAAGCTGGTTAAATACCATTTTGAATCATTTAGTTTTTTACATTTTCTGAGAGAACTTATCTTAATAATGTATCATATTTTTATACCATCAATACAGTACAAACTGCGATTAAAAAATGATATTTTGGTGTGATAAGCTTTAATTCAAAATTATGTTTATTTTTTGTTTTAAGTCGAAATAAGGTCTTATTTTTACTATTTTAAATAAGAATATTTATTTAGTGTGTTTGGGACTTAAGGAGGTAAGTTTACGTAAATTTTCATAAAAAAAATGTGTACGAGATAAAAATTGCCAAAAATTAAAAATATGAAAAATTCTCTATAAAAAAATTTTATAGATCTTTTCAATACCTACAACATTGCAATTTTTATAGGACTCATAGTTTTGCCAGAAAAATATATTAACCGTTTTTAATCCTTAAACATTCAACTACGCACCTCCATTTCCTATGCCTGACCTCAGGTCGCCCGTAAATTATTTTGTCATCAATGCTTGTTATTTTCTCTTTGATTTCCGTTGGGTTTCATGATTTTTTTGTTTTCAAAAATTATCTACTCAGGTCTAGAAGTAAGATATTTGACGAGAACGATTTTCAATGCAAATTAAATTTTTTACATAAACGGAGTTTTTAGCAAGTTTTTGTTTCTTTGCACCTTTGTATGCAATAAGCTATTGAGCTGTGAGCTCCGATACGTCTTTCACCATTTCCCAAGCAATTAATATTTATTAATATTGAAATGTATGCAGAAATAACAAAATACAAAAAGCGACTTTATACAACATTGCATCTAAGTAACTAAACATAATTAGCCTTATTTATTCAGCTAACCATAGAAAATAAAATAAAACTCAAATTAGTTAATACAAATGCTAAAACGGGACAAAAAACCTAATTGAAACTACACCAACTTCGAGTTTGTTCTGTTGCATGGGCAATACTTCATAACTACAAAACAGTGAGTTAGAAAATTATATAACAAAGAATTTTAATGACCCAAAAAAATAATAAAAATGTATCACAGAAAAACAAACACAAAAAAATATATGGCTTCCTATTGTCTGCGGCTTCACAATAGGTAACCATTTACATGAGTAAGACTATAATATCTGCTGTTGATTGGCAGGTAAATAGTTTAATTAATATTTTTGTATTTTTTCACATCAAATCTTTTGCATGAAATTAATTTGTTTGGGAGAAAGCTTTGATATTAAATTCATAATGAGAAGTCTTAGGTTTTTGCTGTTTTGAGCATTTGGGACAAGAAAAATATTTTTTTTCAGCAGTGGTGAGCAATCAAATTCTTCGTCTCATTACTTAATTTCAATACGGTTGAGGAAAACTTACAATTTCTTATTAAATTTGTAATATTAATTTTAATGACACAATTTCTTTGCAATATTCGTTTCTATATCCTAAAAGCTCAACTTGCCATTCTTTGAGGCTATCAAAATAAACAAGCCAACTGCAAAAGTTGGTAAAACCAATGGATAAATATACCACACAATCTTCAATTTAGACATTTAGCCATATAAATCACTCTTCATGTAGCCCCTTTAATATTTAAAGTAGAATTGCCCCAATAAAACATTTTTTCGGCTTTTAATAATTTTGTCTGCCCATTGTAGTGTCGGTTATATATTTTTTGGTATGCTATCATAAACACATCGTATGTGCATAAGTGATATACATATAAAATTCTATATATAATTAATACAAGTTCTAATTAAATATTTGTGTGTAATCTTTTCAACTTTTGTTCACCACATGAATGCATGAAGCGGAAGACACATGTGCAATTCAAAATATTTTTGGCTTGAATTCGTTTTCAAAACAACAGATATTCTACCCTTTTACCTACGGAAATCCATCATGTTAAAATCTATTTGGTCGTTCACTAAGTAATTTCATTTGATGACAACAAGTGGTCTTATGGAATTTTTTCGCAGCCAACTTCACACTTAACCGCTTTAGTGTTGTATGTATATTTGAACAGCTGATATAGTAGAGTTGTTTTGTAAAGAAAATTTTAATTATTTTTGAATACATATGTATATATATTATTTTGGTGCCCTATCAAAGACGGAACATTAAAACAGCATTTTCGGAATATCTTACTGTTTTACTATCAAAAGGGCAAAAATACAGTTCAAGCAATGCGAAAATTATGTGGTGTGTATAAAGAATACCTCTTAAAACCTATATGGATAAAATAAAGTCGTAGGTCGATGTATGTAAATTATCGGATAACAACACGAGAGATTGCTGAAATATTAAATTTTTCCAATATCATAAAATATTGCACTTAATAAAAACACGGAAAGAACAGGAATTACTTATACAAAGTTTTCTACTACTATTGCAGTCTCTAAAATGTTTACATATACTCTTGCAATATGTTGCTAAAGAGTATAATAGTTTCACTTAAGACTAAGCGAGTTAGCTATAGAGTTATGTATATATAAAAGATCAGGATGACAAGACGAGTTGAAATCCGGGTGACTGTCTGTCTGTCTGTTCGTTCCTTATTCCGTCTTTGCAAGCTGCGCTTGAGTAAAAATTGAGATGTCTTGATAAAACTTCGTATGCAGGGCTTTAATAGAGCCGGGTCCCAAATGCATTATGGGCGCGATGCTGTCCACTTTTAGGTGAAAACACATACCTCAAACCCACCCTACCAATTTCAATAAAATTTGGTATGTGGCATTCCTGTGACATTTTTATGCTACAGTTTGACTACAGCCACACCTACTTCCAATACAATTCAGTTTTAAATTAATATAACGATTTTTACCGAAAATATTGGTCAATGCATCAGATTTATTATTAAAATTCAGGGCGAGTCATATCCTGATAATAGTATGTCTGTGTCCTACGAACACTCATATACGTAATATAAAGATTTTCCAATTTTCGGGTGACTTTATACCGCATATATCAGCTAATCCGGTGAAAACTTGATTCCATATAAAGAACAGGCCTTATGTATCCTAGCTTTAATCCCTGCAAGTTACAAAAGAATGATTTGTTCGGTTTACCTGAACTTACTCTTCCTTATATGTTTGTATTAATTTCTCTACTAAATTATGATGATTTTTTCTAGCGTTTTGACGAAAACATTTTACATTTGGTATGTTGCTGCTGGTTTTCATCGTTTCTAATTTTATGTATAAATAAGTATGTACTCTTTCAGCTGGCTTGATGACGAACCCTCTGTTGCCTAGCATTATACATATTCTTTGTTTATCTTCTAAATAAATTTTGTTGACTTTGATGCTTATAGTTTCCGCTCAAATGTTTGTTGTATTACTGGAGTGTATTAAATCAATCACAAAACTATCCAAACAATATGGCGATCCATAAACGACTTATGTAAAAGAATAAAGTGGCGTCAGCTTCGAGAAACAACAAAATTGTGCAGGCTGTGATTCTTCGTTGCCTCAGCGTTTTGTGTGCAAAGCTGAAGGGCGGTACTTTTATATACTTCGGTGTTTGTTTTACTTGCAAGGAATAAATTGGAATTTTTGTGGGCGATATTTTACTAATAGTTTTTCCAAGTTATATTATAAAGAGTAATTTAATTATTTTGGTATCAAGGAGCTTTTATAACATTTATGTAGATCCTATTTCAGAATATGTAATTCGGTTAGCTCTTTATTATTGGTAAACTAATTAAACTTTAGTTAAAATTTCAGTTTCTTTTGATTTATTTAAAAAATAACAATTTGAAATGATGTAATCGTTTTTTCTATGATCCTATAAAAGTAGTCACTAATCGTTTCCAACAAAACTTGTCTGCTAAAGTCTTAAGTTTTTGAATATTTTCCTTCTTCTTCGACTGCTGGTAAAACCTATGTACATATGTATGTACATGTTAGTATTAAGGTAACGTAAGAATTTATGTATGGTTTAATAAAATAACTGGTCTTTAAGCTAATCTAGTGCCGATTGACGCGGAAAGCACTATTATACACATACATATATAGTAACCGTAAGCCATTGTATTAAATCCCTACTACTTAGTTTAATTACAATACTTAGTCCGATATATGGTATGTAAACTCAATCGGTCAAGCAGAAATCAGCATATTCAGATAATGGTGGACTTTCATATTGATGTCGATCGCCGTGGTGTTCTTATCTAACGGTAAATGTTCCATAATCATTTTTTTGAATCTCTCTTCACCAATCTGCTTTTATAATGCGAAAATATTGTATTAAAACTCATTACATTTCCTCTGACAGATTACATTCATAATCATTTATAATATCAATTCACAATTCACTTTTCCAGAGTAAAATTTCATCTGCACACCCAGCGTTGCAAGCATCCTTTGGATTGAATAAGCATGTTCGCTAAATCGTTTACGCATTCAGTGGATTGGGGTGAGTAACAACTGTTGGCGCAGCAGCAACGCAAAGCCGCAAAGCATTTCCACTTCGTTGCAATAGAATGCTAGCACGACTATGCAAGGGAAACAAACCGCATTCCTATTCACTCAACGCATTTCATTTGCATTTGTAATACACAGAATTTGTAGCCGAGATAATGTGGCTAATGTGGTAACAATCAAGTATGCATTTGTATGCAAGTATACAAGTGTATGAAGGCTACTGTGGCCTAAAATTACGTTTGGCTTGTATTTGCGTTTATGAAATTTTGTGGTGACAATAACGAGCAGCGCGGAAATTAGCCACTTACAAATGCTGAAAGCTCTTTGTAAACCACAATTATGTGTTTCGCTGTTGTATTCATTCGTGTCCTTTGACCGATGCATTTTGGTTTAATACGATTTTTGAATTCAAGAATGTCTGGCCAATAACGTGCCTTTGAAGGACATATTCAAATTTCATTAGACTCGATTGACTTAAATGAAAAACCTAATTAAGTAATTACATGGTCTAAAACAAAATACACTTTAAAATGCATGGTGAACCCTCAACAAGACAACGCCAATATTCCCTTAAATAATATTGGCAATACTTGCTTCTAAAATGTGAATAACTTTGAGAAATTTAATCAAAACGTCAACTTGAACACTGCATCTTCTTCAACGTTATTTACGAGCAATAAACATCAGTCGTTTTAAAATGCTGGATGCCTTAACATCTATACATATGTACATATACATATACTTACACATACCTAAGTATGTAACTCAAAGCCATACATAAATAATGGGAATATGTAAGTACAAGTATAGGATAGTTAATTGTAAGTGGAATATCATTAGCTTATGTGCACAAATTGTTTTTCTTCTCGATTTAAAGACAAACTGATGTATCTGATTGAATTGAGCAGCTACAAGTTAGAATGCTGTAAGTAAAAACTATGTGAGATATCAATATAAAATTTTAGTATGTGATTTTTAAAGATATGCCCGATTGTATTGTCGAATTTTTAAAATTAATTACTTAAAGATGGCTAAGCTCTGACCGACTTAGATTACTGACGTTTTTGTTTCCTTTGTCCCATTTTATTTTAAGAGCCTTATTAAATTGAAAGAATCGTGTTGAAGTTATTTTACATTTGTATAACATAATTGTTCTTTATTCTACTTTTGCAATTTTAGCCAATTCTGGTATATATTTTGCTAACTATTTAATTAAATAGACTATGTGTCACCATGGACTCCAGTAAATTATTTTGTTTTTTCCTTGCAATGTCGAAATATGTACATAATTAATTGATTGGCTGATATTATCTATATATAAGGCTGGTGTATCCGTTTTATTGAAATAAAGTTCTTATTTTAAAAGCATTAACTAAAAAATGATTGAGTCTATTTCAAATACAGAGCTTTAATTTCGCTTTCGCTTTATTTTATTGGAAACCAACATGAAAACCGTCATAAAACCACATTGCCTTCATACAATGTCGCTTAATAAGAAAGTCAGAAAGGAAATGACATGCAACCAATATCGCCGTTAGGTAAAAGCATCCCTGAAATGCGACTCAATTGTGTGCCCATTCAACTGATATTGCTTTCACGCTGAGCGTAGAGTTGTGAATGGTGTGAATAGAGTATCCCTTGGAGTTGCAAGAGGATGGGAATGTTGCCAGACGGCTCTGAGCTACTGTGAACAATTGAAAAGTATATAATTTGGTTGATGATAAGAAAGATGGGGTACATTCCATGCAGATAGCTGAATTGATTTCGGCGCTGGTTCACGGCGTTGACACAAAAGCTTTCACAACCAATATTGTTATTATTATTTTTGCGCGCCGTTATTGTTGATGGAACTTTCGTCACCACCCCAGCTGAAGCTTACTCTTACTTGCATTTATTTGTGTGTTTGTGGCTTTGCCTTCAGTTGACCACCCACTGCGTACTGTTGCGCCCAGACGGATGTACATGTAGCATGCATTTACCTATCCAAAGTGAAGCCTTAGGACCAAAGTATGAACTGATTCGTATCCAGAGATTCAATTTGCGCTTTACTTTATACTATTATTAATAAAAGTATCTGAGAGATATTGTAAATTGAACGATTTCATGCCGAAATTATATATATTTTTAGACATATTTAAGTTTTACCTGTTTACTTTAGTTTTTGCTAAAAAGTTGGAAGGATTTCTGTGTTTTCAACTAAAAGCAATGACAGTGTCCAAAGGTGAAATATGTCTACGCTGATTCAGATTGGTGGTTCCACTTGCCTGCGTCGGTCATCATAACAGCTGAAGGGGATGTAGATAATGATGGTAGTTAGGCGACGACGAAATTGCCCTCCAGCTGCGTCTGTTTCCTTTATAACCAGCCATGCCAGCAAACCGTTTCATTCAGCTTTGCCGCTAGACCCAAATCAAGGCGGCATCCAGCTTCAGCAAAAAAATAAAATAACATTTTCACCGACCGCCATTCTTCGCATTGCTATCAAGTGAGCTCACTCATTGTTCGTTGCTGTTTAAAATTCAAAGTTATTTTTTGTTGCGGGATTTTATTTAATTTTTTATTCCTTTTGTCTCCTCAACTATGAACTTTTACGCTTCCTTCGGGTAAAAGCGCGCTTCATACAGTTTTGGATAGTATGGTTGGTGTCATGTCTGTCGCTTTTTTGGTTTAAGTGACAACGGGACATACCACATCAAAATATTAATATGATCGCATTTTATATGTAGTTGATTGCGAATGCAAAATGAAGATATATAAGAGAAAACGTAAAATAATATAACTTAAATATTAGAAATGAAAATTTGTTCAAACTCTTACTTTTTGGTTGGGTAACCGTTAATAATTCGGTAATTTAATTTCCAAGGAGAATGCTGCAAAAGTCATTTGTGGTCATTAGTGAGACATATACCAAATATTATCTTTTTGTTAAAAGACTTTACACATAAGGTTGACCTTCGGAGCACCGAATACCCATTTGCCAGAGCAAAACAAAACTGTTAGCCTTATGTCAAACACATGTATATCTAACAAAGAAATATGAATATTTGCACTTTATGTCTTCAATATTAGTTTAATATTATGTAATACAACAGTTGTAGCAACACACAGATATTGTGTTATACAAGGCTATATCATTACGATAATTATCGGCGGTTCCGAAATTTAGAAACGAAGAAATATTTGTCCTTGCCTTTCTGACAATTATTATACTCGTTAAAACTATTCTACTGTTTTGTGTGTTTGTCCTCATTCGTTCGCAAATTACGTAATACAAGTTATAGGATCAACGAAGTGGGCAGGTAGCCGAGGGCGGATTGCTTTTCCTAGACCTCCGCTGTTACAATATATAATATTTACCATTATTCTACGAGGTGAAGCAAATTAATTTTTAAAATTAAAAGAGGCTTAAGAATTTTAGTTAAACGTTTGTAGTCGTTGAAATTCCAACCATACTTTTCCATTACATAGGCCCATAAGATTAAATTATACATACATTACTAACTTTTAAGGAACCTAAAAATTACTTTCCCTTTCCCTACAAAATACAGTAGAATTTAGGCAATATTGTCATGAGAGTGTAGTTCCCACCTTGAAGCACACAGCCAGTATTTACAGCAACCAGCAGGACTAGCTGCATGCAAATGGATAACAGGTTAGAAACTGATCAGTGAAAATGAAAGGTTTGCAAGCATCTTTTGTGTTCTTCATAGAACGAGTATAGTGTTCTCCATGGGGGTTTGTTCATTATTGTTTGTTTCAACATAAACATTTTTAACAATTCCCAATTATTTTTAGATAGTCTAAGGAAACGTGAAATTTTCAGTCAAAGTGAAGCTAAAGTGAAAAGGCAAATTATCCCTATCCAGAGTTGTGCCTTGGGAAGAGAAGGAGGATGAGAGTAAATATATCTTCTATGAGCGTTTGGAGTGCACTTATGAGAACTGTCCCCGACACGATTCAAAATCATGTTTGGCTACTTTAACGACAGGGTGGGCAACAACAGTCGGTAAATACAGCCTCAATGATGAAACATCCCCAAATAGGTGGAGGCTGATCGACTTCCCCGTGGTCCGAAATATGGTTATCTGTAGTACTAGATTTCAGCAAAGGACAATTCACCAAGCTGCTTGGCTGCCCCCGGTCCAAACGTACAGCTGCAAACGAAACAAGCTGGTGCGATGAGAAGCGTCGTGCTGGCTGTGGAGAGAAAATAGACTGCTTACCTCGCAACGCTATAATCAACCACAACACGTGTGGAAAGGGATGGATACCGAGAGTTAAAGAGGGAAGAGAGACGCATTTGGAGACAAAACAAGAAAGAGTCCGAAACACTTGAGTGCAAAGAGTTTGACAAGCTGCACGACAGGGATAATGTTAAAAAATTTTACGAAAATATGCGTTGCTAGACAGAAGGTTTCAAGGCCAGAGCATTCTTTTGTAGAACTCCCAGAGGTGATCTTGTGGCTGATGCCCAGAGCTTACTGAAATTATGGAGGAAACACTTCTCCAGCCTTCTGAATGGCAGTGAAGGCATAACATCTGGAGAAGGTGAGCCCAAATCCACAATCAGACGTTCCATTGCTCGACCATGAAGAAGTTCGAATAGCAATTTTAAAGCAGCTTTTGACAGCACGAAATCTGCCTTTATGCCGCTATGTCTGCATTTGGTATCAACAAATACCGGAGTCGATGAAACGATGATTTGTACGAGCTATGCAAAGACATCGACATAGTTCAGCGAATTATGAGACAATTAAATCAGAGGAAGACGTCCACTCCGTTGGAAAGACCTGGTAAGGAAAAACGACTGCGCAATGTTCTAAACTCGGCTATAACAACGTAAGCGGTGCCTACACCAATAAAGAAAGAAAACATTTTCGACTTTCTGATAAAACTTATACCATGTACATATATCGGTCAATATGTAAGATATTTTATTGAAATTAGGTGGACATATTTTCTTGGTCACATTGATGGCAAATGTTAAGTCTGCATAACATTAGTTCCGACCAGGGACGTCCTTATACCCAATATCGTTAATATTATATTACATTGTGTCACTGAATTCTTGCTAACTTTTGGAAATAGTACTTATCTTTTGTGCCATGAAAATTTCGGGAGTATAAAATTTACGGTTTCACCCGAACTTGGCCGTTTCAAATTGTTTATAATAATTTTTTCTTCCGTCCGCAAACATTTCACATTGTGAGCCTTCACTTACCATTCTTATTGAATAGCCAAAAAGAGGTAATTTTGATCAGATTGAGCCTAATAAGCATTATTTGGAAGTGGTATATCACTTAAGTCCGTATATACTATACACAAGAGTTTGATAAAATAAAAGAAAAGAAAGACGCAGTTTTGTGTTGCTTATGCCTCAGTTTTTGTAGCTCCGTCCCTGTGCTTATGCAATGTCGCACATTTTTATCGCACGTCTCTGCAAATTCCATTCGTGCACATAGCACGTTCGATTGATGTGTCTACAAATACGTAACAGAGCCGGCATTTGGAGTTGGCGCCTCCTTTCCTCCCCCAATGTTGTTAACCAGAGTCGTTCGATGGATTGACTTTCTGTGGCTGTGATTTTACATTCGCCTAACCGCTTATGCGCACTTCTTTCTATGCTGAGGTCGGGCAATCGTACAATAGGTTTTGCGTGCGTTAGTTCATCAGTGAACTTATATATTTGCGCTGTTGCATTTAAGATATTTCTTTGCTTCGTGCAACAAACATTCGTGTTTAACGGTGTACGTGTGAAATGAAGATGTTAAACATTTTGCTGACTCGTGTTTTATGAAGTCAATTTCAAATTCGTTCATTCACTCATTCGATCGTTCAGGCAATTGCTATTGAATTAATGTGGCTTTATAACATAATATCTGCAATAGAGGCATAAGCTTGAGTTAGGTGGATATTTAATGTGCATTTAATGCAGCTGTCACAACATTAATTCATTTCGTTATGTTCTTTGGAGCGTACGCTGTTAAGATTTAGCACTTCTCATACAGATAAATGATAGATACCGCGCGCAAAAATAAGGCGGCATACTTATGTGTACATATGTATGTATTAAGTCAACGGTAATGAAATAATTAATTGCGTTCATCTTACCTCATTATGTTTAGGTAGATTCTGTGGCTTTATATAAAAATATTTACCTGAAAAACAAAAAAATTTATACTTTAATAAATGAGAATTTATTTTATCAAATATGAAGAATAATATTGCCTATAGACGTTGTGTATAAGTTTAAGTGAATTACACTAAAACCATTAAGTTATACTAATCTTAATATTTACGATCAAAGTCATATGTAAACTCCACGTTTGAATTCGCCCGAACTTAGCCCTTGTTAGAGCAGTTTTATGTTTCGTTTGTTTCATGTTCGTCTAAATATTTCTTCTATTCAGGTCGGTATATTGCAGATTTTGTGCTTATAAAGCATTAATATAGAAGAGTATTATTATTTTTTTGATTATCAAATATTTTAATGAGTATCCATTTTACTCTACTTCCCCTAAGTGTCTAATCCTAGTTGCAGACTAATAAATCTGATTGTCAAAAAAGTCTTGCGGTATTTTCGCTAGTTGGCGCTGAAAGCGCGTAGTTCTAGTTTTATTCGTCGCATCGGGTCATGCTATACCTTTTTGGAAAGCTCATTTCACGCGCTAACACGTGTTTGATTGATTGTCGTTTTTTTAAGTCGTTCGTGAGTTATAGCGTGGCAAACATGGAGCAAAATAAAGAGAAAATACGGCATATTTTGCAGTACTACTACGATAAAGGCAAAAATGCATCTCAAGCCGCCAATAAAATTTGTGCAGTTTATGGACCCGATACAGTTTCCATTTCCACCGCACAACGATGGTTTCAACGTTTTCGTTCTGGTGTAAAAGTGGTCGAAGATGCACCACGCTCCGGAAGGCCTGTCGTCGAAAATTGCGATAAAATCGCTGAATTGGTCGAAAGAGACCGGCGTAGTAGTCATCGAACCGTTATAAACCATTTGAAGAAGCTTGGAGTCACTAAGAAGCTCGATGTATGGGTCCCACACGAATTGATTCAATAAAAATACCGCAAGACTTTTTTAACAACCCAATATATTTAATTCTGCTATCTTCTACTTCTTTCCTTACCATAGAAATACCAAGGTCTTTATGGATGTTTTCATTACGCATGTACCATGGCGAACACGTGATTGATCTAAGCATTTTTAATTGGAACCTTTGTATTATGTCTATATTAGTTGCACAGGTTGTACCCCACAGTTGAATGCCATACTTCCAAATCGGCTTAATGACCGCATTTTATAAAAGCACTTTGTTGTCTAGGCTAAGTTTGGAGTTTTTATTTAATAGCCAATTTAAATTTGCAGCTCTTATCTTCATGCAAGTTATTTTACGAGATATATGTTTTCTCCAGAGATAGAAGACATACTATCTAGTTGAATTCCAAGATAATTTACTTCATTCGCTTGGGGTACTAAAATATTGTTTATTTTTACTGCCGGACACATTTTTGGTCTAAGCGAAAATGTAACATGCTTACACTTTTGTTCATTTACCTTTATACGCCAGTTGGCTAGCCATTCTTCGACAAACTTTATGTACTCGGCTAAGATTCTTGATGCTATTATGTGGCATTTGTTACGGCTCACTATTGCTGTATCGTCCGCAAAAGTTAAAGTTAATACATTGTTAGCTGTTGGAAGATCTGCTGTACATATAGTGTATAGTGTTGGGCCTAAAACACTGCCCAGGGGTACACCAGCACTTATCTATCTTTCATCAGATATGAAATCTCCCACTTTTACCATAAATTTTCTATTTTTTAAATACGATTCCAATGTTTTATACAATTCTGAAGGTAGAATATTTTTAATCTTATATAAAAGGCGTCTAGAAATATAGCTAAACAGTACTCTCTGCTCAAATGCTTTTCTTATTTCGTTAGTAATTCTATTTACTTGCTCTATCGTGCTATGTTTTTCACGAAGCCCGAATTGATGCGTTGGTATTATATTATTTTCGTGGAGGAAAGGAGTCATCTTTGATAGCAACAATTTTTCAAATATTTTAGAAAGACAGGGTAGAAGACTGATTGGTCTGTATGAAGACGGTTGTGTTAAGTCTTTCCGAGGTTTGTCTATCAAGATAATCTGCGACTTTTTCCATGAATTAGGATAGTGTCCGAGATTAAGAATTGCATTGAAGAGCAAAGAGAGCACTTCTGCGGCAATATTTGGTAACTCAATTAGCATTTTTGGGGTAATATTATCATGTCCTGGTGACTTTTTTGGGTTAAGTTCTTTTCTAATTCTAGCAACTTCAGAAGTAGAAGTCCTAATAGACACATTCGACTCGTTTGCGGTATTGGGCAAGGTTGGCAACTCAAAGTTGTTTTTTGGGCAATTGGGTTGAAAAAACCCTTTCTAGGTGATTTGCAAAGCAATTTGCCTTATCCTCATCACTACGTGCCCAACTACCTTCAACTGTCTTAGAGGCATGTTGGAATCTACTGGTGGCTTGAAAGACTTTTGGGCTTTCCAAAGGGAGTTTTGCTTGCGAGAATTCGGACACAGTTTCTTTATATAGTTTTTAGTGTTATGTTCCAATTCGCGTTTAAGCGCTTTTTTTAACTTTCGTACAGCAGATTTCAGTTGAAGCAGAGTTGAAGGGGAGCGATTTAACTGCCATTCTCGCCTAGCTCGCCTTTTCTCATTTACAAGTTTCTCTATTTCATTATTGGTGATCTTTCTAAAACCAACTGGTTTGTTGTTTCTTTTTGGTGTTGCCAATACAGCTGCATTAGTTATTAAATCAGTAATTTCTCTTATATTTTCATCAATGTCTCTTCCTGTATTTATTTTGCAATCAATATTGATGTGGGTGCTGATATACTTTCTATATTTCAACTAGTTAGTTTTATGTGATGTTAGAGAAACTTTTGGCTCAAATGTCATGGGCTGTTCGTATAACTTTATTAGTAGAGGAGAATGATCGCATGATAAGTCTGTACATGTATCAGCTGTCATAAGCGACCTATCTATATTTTCGACTACAGCAAAATCTATTAAGTCTGGTATTTTTCTTCTATCACTGGGCCAGTATGTCGGCTTACCAGGAGATATTATATCCAGCTTATTATGTTTATTCATAATAGTGTAGTACAACTGTCGGCCTTTCGGATTAATAAGACGTGAGCCCCAATACGTGTGTTTTGCGTTGTAATCTCCACTTGCTAGAAATTTATGACCTAGTGTTCCGAAAAAGTCTTTAAATTCGATTTCTGTAATTTTAAAACGAGGTGGACAGTATATAGCATTAAGGTTTAAGTCACAACCCCGATTTTTGAGTGAAATTGTTATAGCTTGTAACTGTGGAGTAGCATGCGATTCTAGGGCATAGTGGTTTAAACGATTTCTAATCAACACTGCCGCGTCACCATGCGCTTTTCCATCTGGATGATTTGTGACATAGACTCTAAATTACATCAATATTCTTTTCAGACAGAAATCTGATAATCTCTTATTTATGTTGGTTAACACCGTTAGCATTCCACATACAGATATTTAGTAAGCTCATTTTTTACTTAATAAATTTTGCAGCATTTGTGATTTTATTAAATCTTGGATCATGTTTTGCATGCTAGACATAAATTGTGTCATACACTGTGTAAGATTTATAATCATATGCCCCTATTGCGGTTTTCAACCCAACTGCATTTCAGTCGAAGTTTAAAAATTCGGTATTGCCGACTTCAACTCAATCCGTCAAAAAAATTGCGGTTGAAGTATGATCGAACTTCAACTTTTTTTGGTATTGCGGTTTGAACCCTGTACAAGTGGGGTTGACTAGTATATAAATAAACTTCGACTGCTAAATAGCAGTTGAAGTTCAACATTCGTGCAGTGAAATACAAAAAAATATTAAAGAAAAATGGAGAACGGGTAAAATAACTACAAATTGTCATTAATGTTAAATTAATTTTAATTAATATTTTTTATAAATTTTAGAAAAAATAAAGTTACAACAAAAAGCAATTCAAAAAATTGGTGGAGTTAATCGTACAGATAAAAGACATCGAAATCTACTCTTGAGTACACCAATTGTCCGCTCCACAATATTCCGGGCCTTTGAGTGTACTGTATTGTAGCGTGCTTGGGGTGAAAAAGCTTCCGCCAAGCGATAAGGCGTCATTAAAAATTTATGCAGAGGATAGCCGGCGTCACCTAAGAAATTACATTACTCCAATTATTTAGCAATAAATACGATAAAGTCTTACCCAAGATCCAAGGGTTATTCTGTATGTTGTTCTGTAAATGCACTTTCAAATCGCTAACATTGAAAACAAAAGTCATGATTTGCGCCTGCATGCCTAGCATCTACCTACCGAATATACATTTTATAATCACAAAGCTAAAAATTTTAAGAAATTATACCATTTTGTTTCCAATATAATTCAGATTTTATACATACAATCATCACGTTTAAACTGTAGTAGCCCTTTCTGTTAAGATAAAGATGTTGCACTTCTTTTCTTGGTGAAATTATGCGAACATGAGTCCCGTCGATGCAACCAACTACTCCCGGGATAGTACTTTTTGAAGAAAATGAAACTTTTGAAGCGTTTTGCTCCTCCTCAGTCATTTGAATTTTAATCCATTGGGCACAAATACGTTGTTCAATTATATTTAGAACCTCTTTAATTACTATAGATATCTTAAGTTGCGCCAACCCAATGTTAAAATCATTTCCACTGCATTTTTGATAACCACCGTCAGCAAGGAAACGCAGAGTTGCGCATAATTTTAATATAGGAGGTATGGCCGTTCCTGTTGTTGTTGTTGTTGTTGTTGTTGTTAACGGTATAATTATATGGTATATGGCCGTTCCTCGCACACGTTTGTGGAAATGTTTCTTCATCTCAATCAGTAAAAAACAAAATGCTTCTTTATTTAATCGAAAATAACTTATGAATCTGCAACAAATATTATTAAAAAGCCACTCAATTGTGAAAAAACTATGGCTTACTATGAATTTGGAAGCTCCAATGGATTTGAGTGATCACGACGGCTTTTTCGTATACGTATGTAGTACATCAATTTTGCCCCCAATATTGTCGCCATTGTAATATAAATCAAAACTTATATCCATTTTTTATTTATTTTAATGTTTATTCACTTTTTCGCGAGCGACAACTGAATTCAATTGTTTAGATATGTCGTTTAAAAATTTTTAGCTGCTTCACTATCTGTCAAATTTCCCTTTCTTAGGTTGGCAACGCCAATCATACTTCGACTGAACTTAGTTGAAGTTCGCAATACCGAAAAAGAGTTTGGTTGATCTGAAGTTGAATTGCCTTAACTTCAATTCGACAAAGTCGGGTTGAAAACCGCAATAGGGGCAATAGTTTCAATACCTCCATTTGGAGGATTTTACGGCAGATGCATTTGCAAAGTGCTGCCTTTCACCACATTTGCATAGCTTCCTTGCATATTATTATTGATAGAAGTAATAAGATTTGAACTTTTCTCTGAGGTTGCTATAATTTCATTACGGGGTGCTTGTAACATTTGGTTACGACGTGCTTGAATGCCCTGTGACAAATTCGATTTCAAAAATATAAATTTTTTATATACCGTCATCAATTATTTAGTTTATCAAATAAGCGTTACTGGAAGCTATAAAATTGTTTTAAACGCGGATTTTAAATAATGCCTTTATTATACTATCGTATACCATATGTACATTAGCTTGTTTATAAGCTTATATGTACTTAGAGTAGCATGAAATAAAAGCTTCGTTCTATAACTTCGTCAAGGAAACACACCTTGTTCATTTTATTATCTCGGGACCTTGGTTACCCTTATGAAATAAAAAATACATGTGTGCTTAGCCATTAAAAGGGTCAATTAACTAATTATACTCTAAGGGATGTAAGTTGATTACGAAACTCGACATGACAGTGGACATTCTGACAGCTGCTTGGTTACTCTGTGTTCTTTGGATAGCATTTTTGTAGCGTTTAGCATGTTGAACAACCTTCAGACAAAGTTGCAAACTAAAAGATGTAATGAATAATTTCTATTAATTAACTCGAATATCGGATTGTTGAACCAGGAATACGCCAGAAGGCTCGCTACTCATGGACATTTGTATGTCTTTGTAGTGTAATGTAATGCGAGTAGACAATTTCATTTGCAAATGCACATAAGCAACTCTTTAGCGTGATTTTTGTTCTTCCTAATGGAACGAAAACACAAAAGCGAAAAAACAATGAGTGTAATGTGTTCATTGGTTAATAAATCACAGTAACTGTCAGCATCAACATCACCATTCGCAATCGGTGGATAAAACAAAAAAACAAGGAAACTCCATACCATCTATTCGGAATCAATTCTAACAAGTAAGGAAGGGCTAAGTACGGGTGTAACCGAACATTTTAAACTATCACAGCTGGCAGGGATCAAAGTCGGCTAAATACCTTCAGGTATTGACAATTTTGAAAAATGTAGCAAAAGGGTTCAACTTCATTGCTCGACGAAATCGTGAATACTCATAGATCATGTTAACTTATATGTGTATGGAGTAAAGTCAGCCGGACGTTTCAAATCCTGAATATCAGTTTTTGAGGGGCTAAGGGAAGTGTTAATCCTATTTAACACGGTTTTGACACAAGGGTATATTATGATGAAATAAACATTTTCCCCGAAACTTTTATAATATATCTCACAAAACGACCGATGCTTTTGGCAAAAAGCTAGCCATTCGCACCGAAGTTAACATTGTGGCGTCTCGATTCTTGATATGCCTTGAAATCGACTTCTACAAAATTCTCTGTAGCAAAAATTATATATCAGTGAAACATTTAGTTATTGATTTATCCCGCTAGAAGTTTTTTTAGCAAAGCCGTTAAATAGAGAGAGGGCGAGGTTTTAGGCCGATTGCGTTCATTTTCGCAGTGCCAGTAGGGGCTATTGAACGATTGGTCCTACGCAAATTTGGATATTGTCCCGAAATTCTGATAATTTATAAGTATATACAAGTATAACCCTATATTTAACACTGTTATTGTTAGGTGATGCAAACAACCGCTAAGTGAACAAAGTTATTATAGTCTGCAGCAACATGTTGCAATAGCATAAAAACTGTATTTGCAGTATTACAAAAATATTTTTATATGTGTATGCATTGTATATACTCGTACATGTAGCAGGTAACAACAAATTCATCATTAAAGGCAGACATCATCATTGGCGACTTGCAGCCAGAAAGAGTGAGGTTGAGGGGTTGATTGACAAGTATAGGGGTAGGCAACCCTTAATTTGCACCACATTTGATTCGTTTATATGGGAATTCAAAACTGTCGTTCGTTCATATCTGTGTATGTGCAAAAATAGATTTGTGATTTTATGTAGTGAGTTTAACACTTAACCACGCCTGCCAACACATATCCGTTTGCCGTCGACGCAAGCACCAGGATGGACATTAAGTCCTGTCAATGCCTCTGTTTTGGACACGATGGCGTCAGATTTCTTAGTGACTGCTTTTCTCTTGCACCAATCGTTAAATTGTTCGTTTTTGCGTGCAAATGGAAATTCCAACTTCTCTCTGCCTTTTGTCATATTGTTATATCCGCTTCTCTCAGATCCACTTCAATATTCTCTTGAAATAACAACTGCGAACTCTGCTAATTGTATGAAAGTGTCAAATGCCTGCTAGAGTGTCAGTCTTCCGCCTTCCCTCTTCATTGCCCACGTGACAGACGCTTTTCTAAAGAACCAGCCAACCATTCGCCTGATTGGGACATTGTGAAAACTTCTTGAGTTTCACAGCACTAGGGAAAAGCGAGTGTACATCTAATCATGAATGTGCAGATGTATGTAAGCAGTCTTGTCTTGTATAAAATTCCTTGCATTTCCTTCGCCATCTTAGTTACAGGATATTACGAGAAGCTCGTGAGGAAATTAGATCCTCATCATCTTAGCTTGCTTCTCCCTGGGAAAGCAGGAAAACATTTGTACAAATGTTTGTAATTCACATGTGACATTTAAGGCTTCAACTTACTAAGTGCATTTCATTAGAGTAAAATATGCATGTATAAATATACTTTTATACATATGTATGAAATGTATTCCCTGAAGAAACCACACATGGAACGCCTGCACAAATCTTAAGAGCTCAAAGCATTTCTAGTATTTAATAAACGAATATTTGTGCTAATGGAAGCAATGCAGTCGCTTTTGGAAATTAAGATAAACGTATGTATGGATTGTTTTTCCGACTTGCATACACATACATATATATTTTAAAAATGCACAATTCAATTTAAATATTATTACATTGTCTTGGCATGATGTGGTGTAATACTGTACTCATAAATCATAAGTTTAATACTCCTATTACATGTTTCCATAAGTAAATGCTGTTCAAATATCACTAAAATTGAAAACACGCATGTGTATATATGTATAGGTGTGTACATATGTATGTAGTATAGAATATATGAGATAATAGGAAAGCAGAGAAATGAATTAAGGCATGTGGCTAACGTACTAATTTATATATGTTAAAAAGCGATAATAATCATAATCCAAAAGGATACCTTGTTGTTGAATTTTTGCGCTAATTACAACTTGAGTGGCATGAAAGAGAATATATATGTACAATTTAACATGTTTGCTTTATTTCAATAATAAAGAAATGTCGAAGAATATTATTTCCCGTTAAAAATGTTCGCAGTTAACTTTTGCAAAAATATGATTCAATTGATAAAGTGTAAAAAAGATAAAGTCAAGCATTTTATTTTTATCAGTTGTTTTACATACACACATTATCAATATAGTCATTTTTAATTTGCAAACAATCATTGAAATCGACACGTAACACGAGTTCACCACAAATTTATGCGAATTGAATTGACAATTCGCGCGATGCTGCTCTTTCTGTATTCATGGTTACTTTATGGTCATATGTGATACTTATTTGATTGTATTGTTTCGCCACCGCTAATTTTTATTGGTAAAAAAACATCATGTGTATGTATATTACAAGGGCTTTTATATGAGAGAGTACATACATACATATGTATGACTAAGTATACTATATATCATGCACCTAAATTTAGCATATCTATTGGAACATTGGAATGTTGTCATTGGTGTTGTCTGCAAATTGTGACAATGAAAACATGTATCGGGAAAAATATTTTTCAACAGAAAATCGAAAATATGAACGTGGACAACCAAAAAGGTGAGCGGAAATGTAACAATCAAATCAAAAAAAAAAAGGGAACGAGCGTACACAATCGGTTTCGAATATGTTGGGGTGGTGGCTGCGGCTGAAATGCCTTTAATCATATGTGCAGTCATGTAGAAAGTAGTAGTAGCGTTTGTCATTAAAATATGTACACCTTCTACAGGCCAATGCATTTAGACCAAAGCCTTCTCACAGAACTTATAATTAAACAAGTGAAAAATCATTATATGTGTAACTAAATACATCTTACATACCATAGGCATATGTGTATGTTATCCTGAACAGGGTATATTAAGTTTGCCTTATATCACCTAAAAGAAAACGTCAGATTCCCTATCAAATATACATATATAAATGATCAGCATGGCAAGCTGAGTCGGTTTAGCTATATCCTTCAGTTTTTGAAAAGGTCCTTTAATCTCCCAGAAGCTGCGCATTTGTCAGAATCGACGACTATATATCATATAGTTGCCATACATATTGATTTACCAGAGTAAAATCGTTGTATGGAAAACTTTTTTGTTTGATGAGATTTATTCATGAAATTGGACATGGAAAATTTTTTTTTAGCTAGAACCGCGATCGCATATAGTTGCCATACAAACGGACTCATCACAGTAGCTTATGTGGAATATTTTGTATTTGTAAAGGGTATTATAGCTTCGGTGCAACCGATGTTAACGTATTTCCTTGCTCAGTTCAAAAGCATTTGGGGTACTCGCAACCCGTCGTAAAGCATCGTAAAATTATAAAATTGTAAATTTTTACATTTGTTTAAAAAAATTGTTGTTGGATTACATACAAAAATGAGTTTACACATTTACAAATCTCAATACTATGTTTTCGAATTGTTATAACTTATAACTTTATGAGACTTGTGAAAACCCTAATTGTAAAGAATGTGACAAAAAGATCTGTATTATAGAAATAGTTGTTGTTGAGTATGGAAAGGTTTCATCCAGCAGTACATAATTTTTTACATAACTGTGTGTAAAATAAGAGAGGGAGAACTGAGTTGGAGGAGAAACAAATACTTCCACATCAGAAATAGTCCAAAAGCCTATATTTAAGGGAATTTTAGCAAAATGTGGTATAGTTTTTTATTTCAGATTAAAAATAGAATTTTTAGGGCAGTCATCAACATTTTAATTTATCATTGTGAACCTTTCTATAATCCATAATTATTAATAAATTATTTCTTTGAGTTACAACAAGCGGCAGTTGAACAAAATTTGTATGCTATTGCTCAATATGTTACGAGAGTGTGAAAATAACTTGGTAAGCGAAGCCTAGAAAGAAGGTGAACAGTTAATAATGATAATAGCATTCAGGAAAGGGTAAGGTCGCTTGGGAATGGCACAGCCTATTCGGATTGGTCCTCTTATTTTAACCTTCCCCATAGCGGTGGCAGACAATGTAAGTGACAGCGGCGGATGTTGCAACCTTTCGTATGTACATCTTTTTGTTGCATTATACAATTTTTGATTTTTAGCACTTTCTGTTTATGTCCATTCGCAAGCTCATCTGTGGTATGTGGTTATATGTTTTTGTTGCAAATATATATTTGCGACAAAGGCCATAAATCATTGTTCGATTTCAAAATGAAAAGCAAAATTGAAAAGGACATTTAAGCGTAATCGTCGAGAAGGTTACGGACGCCGGCAGTTCGTATGTTCGTTGACGGCGACAAGGCAGGATATTATGTTCTTCCATGCAACTCATGTTTTTGTTTTTACTCAGCCAATGATGACACCAATATGCTCAGGGTTCTTATTGCAGTTTGATTATCACTGTTAAACCTATATTTTCTGTGGTGGCGCATGGATGCACCGTTGTTATATGTAGAAATGATATAATTTCTTTCATCAATTTCCCAATAACAATTCAATCTGAAACGGTATAACAGTTATGCAATGTGCAGCTGTAGCCGAGATTCATATTCGATAATTATCATTAGCAAGCAGTTAACCTTCACTTGAATACCTGATGCACGTTTTGCTATAAAGAACAACTGACCAATGTTAACACAGAAAGATACGCAAACAGTATTTGAAATGGAAAAATGCTAGGCTTTCACCTGATTATAGAAAATCTCATCTAGTATACCGGACGTTGTATAATTGGAAAATATAAACGCAAAAAGTTCAGACGAAAAATTAGCCGAATTCATGGCTGTGTACATATAGGTTATTAATAAAACAAGATACGAAAGAGCTGAAACGAAATAAGTTGTCCAAACACGACAATTACTGCTAGAATATGAAATGAATACTCGGCAAAACTACTATTGTTAAATATATTTAGTATGGGAGATGAGAGTAGTTATTATTCTTGCAGTTTAGCATCATATGTACTATATATGCAACGCTATAAGGTAAGGGGTAAGCCAATAATACGACTAAGCTCGATACAAAATTACCAAGCAATAAGCAGGCACTAAGTTTTGGCAAGATTTCGAATTTTTTTCTCGAGTTAGCACTTGGACTGCCAGAACAAAAGTATCGCATAGCAAGAATTTAACCAGCAACATTAAACAAAATGATTGAACAAAATTTGGCAGACCCTATTAAATTATTACCTAAAAGTACGCAGGATATGTATCTATAGCGTGCAATAAACAACTTGAAAATGGTTCGTTCAACTAATCGCGTTTGTTTTGCCCGATGAAAATGTTACGTCATAATATGAAAACATTATGTAAATACTCCATTACATCTTCTTAAAATTCACCATTATTTACATGACAAAAAATGTCAACCAACTCTTTCGCAGTTTTCATTATGATCAGTAGATTTATAAAAATAACTATCGATAAGTAAGAAGGACTAAGTTCGGGTGCAACCGAACATTTTATACTTTTGCAACTTGCAAGAATCAAAGTGCGGGAAATACTAAATATAACTCACACACTGAGAGAAACATTAAGATTGTTAGATCCGATTTAATCTTTTTTCTGCCAAATTTTATTAAACCCAGCCGGGTGTTCGAAAATCTTTGTATTAGTTACATAGGAGCTAGGTCAGGTTCTCGCTCAAATGTATCTATTTTAGGCACAGAGATACACTGTTATCAGCACGCTCTCCAATTTTCATTGAGATAACTACATATTGGCTGATGTATGCGGTACAAGGTCATCCGAAAGTTCGAAAAACTTGATTTAAGATATATGGGTGCTAAGGGAAGTATTGGCTCGATTCAACCCATTCTGAATATCAATTATATAGTATATCTCACAAATTGACCGATATTTTTGATCAAAAGTGAGCTATTGGTACTGGGTCCAATTATTCGGTACCTAAGAGCTTGAATAGATTTTTTTGGTTTTGAACAATTTTTCGTCATAAGGTGGCGTACACCAAAGGCATCATTCGTGCAAAGTTTTATCCCGTTATATCAATTTCTTCAGTATTTGTGTACTGTAAAATTAATGAATATAGTGGAATTTAAAATTGTGCTAAATGGGAGTAGGCGTTTTCGTTCTGTCACATAGGAATGTGAGCATAGTGCCAGGTACTAAATTTTGTGAAAGTCAGTCGTTCGGATCCTGAGATATGGGATTTCACCAAAAAATGGGTGGAGCCACGCCCATCGTCCAATTTCCACACCGCTTCCTATAAAACCCTTTCATACCATCTCGGAGGTGGAATTGAATGTCTCTTTATGGCGCTTTTATTAGTTTTGAATAGTACGGTTATATGAGGTGTGAGCGGGGTTATATTCTGATTTCATCCCTTTCCACACTGCCGGTAGGAGTTCTTATAATCAGCCCTATTCTGCATTTCGATTACGTTCCCGCTCTACGCTCCGTCTGAATCGAAAGTAGGTATTCTGAGTTACGATTGGATTGAAAGAAGAAGAAGAAGAGCTTTAGCTCTTTCGAAGTCAGCTGTTTGCCTTGAAACGTGTGAAAATAAAACATAACAAAGCAAAAATATACACATTGTTGGTTTATTAAAATAAAGAAATTATATCGCGTATTTTTTTAAAAAACACTAACATGGAATCGGTAGCGGCAGCGATATTACTTGAGGAGGAGAGCAATGCATCCGATAATGCCGTGGCCAGAATTGAAAGGAGAAAATTGCGGCATAAGTGCAATCCTTTTGAGATGAGTGCCAAATTGTAAGAAATTTAGTTGAAAGTGATAAATTGTATTTTTTTTAAATAATTTATTTACTTATTTAGATTTAAAAAAACTTTAGACTCAACAAGGACGCATTCAAATATGTCCTAGACAGTTTTGCGGAAGAAACTCGAGCAAGTACTTTGACGTCTTTATCTCCGCTTAATCGAATAGTTGCTGTTTTGAGATTTTTTGCGGAAGGCAGTTACCAACATGGAGTTGGTACTGATTACAACGTAGCAATGGGTCAGTCAACAGTGTCAAAGTCACTATCGAATTTTCTCGATGTCATGGAAAGAAAGCTTTGCCGTGAGTGGATAAAATTTGAGCAGACCGACGAGGAAAAAAAACAAGCAAAGCAGGAGTTTTATGCGAAGGCAGGCTTCCCAGGAGTCATAATGTGCGTTGATGGTACGCATATAAAAATAATCAAACCGTCTGAAGAGGGTTTTCTATACTACAATAGAAAAGGATTTCACAGCATCAATGCTATGGTGGTGAGGATTATATTTTCTTACATCAGTGCCACAATTGAAATTTTTAATTTTATCAATTTATTTTTAGGTATGCGATAACAGATTACGCATAAGAAGCATTGATGCGCGGTATCCAGGATGCAATCACGACGCTCATGTATGGGGATTGAGCAAGCTGAGCTGCTATATGGAGCGAAGATATCGTGAAGGTGAAAGGAACACATGGCTGTTAGGTATTTAGGTATATATGTATGTTTCTTAGACAATTTAAAATAGTTATTTGCTTTTTTTCAAGGCGATGCTGGATACCCATTACAACCTTGGCTAATGACTCCGTTTCGTTCCGTAAGTCAAGGCAGCCGACAAAGTAGTTACAATATGAGGCACTCAAAAACGAGAAATGTTATAGAGCGGACAATTGGGGTCTTGAAGAATCGTTTTCGATGCTTGTTGGGTGCTCGAGAGCTACACTACTCACCGGAAAAAGCATGTCAAATTATAAACGTAGCTTGTGCCCTCCATAATATTTGCATCCACTACAAAGTGGATGATTTGAGCGCAAATGAATTCGATTTTGAAAACCGTGAGGAAGAGGAAGAAGAACAAAGCAATGACCCCAATTATGCTTCCATAGCAAACCGTATAAGAGACAACATACTTTCTTCTTTTTAAATTAAAATATTTTATATTCATTTTTTATTTTATTCAAAAAATGCTCTACATTACTCTATTAAATAAAAACAATCAGTTCATTTTACAGCTCCTCTATTAAAAAAATAAATGCTTTTATTTCATTTCACAGCTCGTTTTATAATTGAATAATAGTAAAATAAATAAAAGGTTAACAATTAAAAAATGACTACTTTGAATCCGGCTTATAATTTGGATCTAATCTTAGCATTTGCATTTTTATTTCTATTTTTTCCTTCAGCAGCTCCTCCTTAATTCTATTGTGTCGCTTCTGTTCTTCAAGTTGCTTCACTGCAGTCTCCGCCAAAGTTTCTAGAGAACGATTCGTGCGCCGTAAATATGTAGTAACTTCTACCATTTTACCAAAGGCAGCTTCATTGAATCTTTTCGTCTCTGCATAAAATTCTTTTTGATTTTGTATTTGCTGCTTAAGTAATGAAGAAGTGCTCTCCTTGTCTGCTCTCGCTTCTCTATTTTGGCTGCTAGCTCTACTAGTTGAAGGGATATCATCCGAGCGTGCAGAAATGTCCATTTCAGTGGTTTCGGCAGCATCTTCTACCTCCACACTATCGCCATAATCGCGGGCCCCACTTATTCCACTTGTGCATGTTTCCAAACCCGTCAAAGCTATCACCTTTTCTTCAAGTGGGCTTATGCGTTGTAAACGGCAAGGACCTCCACCGGTGCTCATCCTTTCTTTTTTGTTATGGGATAACTTTCGCTTCATGTAGCATTTCCAGTCAATCCAGACCTGCACGAAAACGTTAAACTAAATTACGTTTAACTTAATTTTTAAAATTAATGGTAGGTAATACCCTACCTTTCTCCATGTATTGGAATCTTTTGTTGGTGGGCCAAGTGCATTTAAATTCCTTGCAACCTCCTCCCAAAACTCCTGTACTTCTTCCTTCGGTCGCTTTTGGAAGCCCTGCGCAATGTCTCTTTTCGTGGCCATCATATCACACAATTTTTCGTATTGCTCTGCCGTTGTTACTTTTGACTTGCAAACATATCAAAAAATATCATTTAAGCACAAACAACCAAGGACACCACCATTATGTCTTACAACTATAATCATAAAGTTTTACTTACATATTTGAGGAAATTATTTTATTCAAGTGCACGAAAATGAATATATAACGGCTTTCCGCCAACAAAACTTCAACGTACAAAAACGTAATTACGATCGCAATGCAGAATACATAGAATTGGAATATTCGAAGTTGAATCGAAACGCAGAATACCAAAGTTGCCAATCGGAGAAAATTTCGATTCGAGTAGAAATGCAGAATAGGGCTGAATATTTGCGCCAAACAAATTTGGTTGTTGCAGTTTTTATAGTTTAGGATATATGTTTTATATCTTAATTTAGTGCTTAGTTGTGGTACTTTATAAGTTTTAGGTTAAGGGGCTATACCAGCGTGACGCATGAAAAATTTGGCGATTTTCGTGAATTTTTTTAAGAGAAAGTACTCGGTTGAATATTTCGAACTTCTTTGAACGTAATAAGGTATATTGTCAGCTATATTTTTAGATTTTTTTTATAAAAAGGTTGAAAAATAACGGAGTTATGGGCTGTCTTCGGAGTTGCTAAAAAAAAGTGCCCCAACTGCCGGCATGATTCCGGCCGAATGAGTAGCTGAAACATAAACATTTGAAAAGTTTATTAAACTTAAAGATATTTCCTATACAATGAACTACGATCTCTGAAAACTACCAAAAATTAAAAAAAATTGCGTAATTTTGGAAAAAAAATCGTTTTTAGGAAAAAAATGGTCGTTTTTTTAATGCGAAATCGACAATTTTCAATCAATCAAAGAGATCGTAGTCCATTGTAAAGTAAATGTATTCAAAATTACTTAGCTTTAATTTGAAGTCGATCGGTCGGAAATATATTCTATCGAAAAAGCAAATTAAAAAAATTTTTGCTTTGAAAGTGTAGCAACACAAGAGTATAAAAATACACGGAGCATAGGGCACAAAAAATGCAAACATTTTGTGAGAAAAGCAAACGCTACAAAAGATAATCTATCATCTGTCAAAATATTGCTATGGTAAATTTCATTACCTTTTGACTAAATTATAAAACCGAAAACAGTAAAAGGACAAAAATATTATTGTTTGATAACTACGGAATATAGTATCACCCTAATGCTTATGACAAAAGCTTAAGTGATATTATTTAACTGAAGTAAATATCTTTATAGAGTTGTTACAAAATATTTTTATTAACATTTGTATGTTTTTTCATGTTTGATGATCTTATTAAGACTCAGGACAAACCAAGACCAAACATTACATGGTCATTGTATTCCATACCTTAAACTCAGCTTGGCTCTAACTGTAGTAGCAAATCTTATTGGAAATTCTTCTTTTACAAATTCGTAGTCGCGTTGCTTCAGGCCATTTAAATTGAGCATCACTATCAACTCAACTTCAACTATGGCCAAGCCAACTGTTGGGTCATAAACGAGAGCTGGATATTGCATTTGTAAAAGAGGAGTGGCTCAATGGATAGAGTCATTAAATGTAACTACATTATTAAAGCGAGTACAAAACCAATAGTACAGTAAATATATACACTAATATTTGGGTGCATTATGGTTTTATCTGAGGGATGGACGAACATCCGTTCAATTTTTAACAGGCTGGAGTAATGCATATATTTATGTCAAGATGTATTTGGATGTCCAGAAAACCTTTCGGTAAATTTGAAAATGAAATTTATACTCTAATGTGTTCAACCAAAGTTTGCTTACTCGATTTAAATATTTGGTCCATACACAAAAAATTATAAAAAAAAGAAAATTACAGCTTATATACTTTAAACTATTATTATTTACTATTACAGCGTTTAAATCGCGTATTTTGATTGATCAAAGAATTAAAGTGTTTGGCATATTACGAGCTACAAATATTATCTTTGTATAAAGCGTGTATGTACATACATGGATAGCAGATACATACATATATCATACATAAGTCCTATTTTATGAATTACATGCGCAAGCGTAAACGCACGACTAATACGAGTGAGTATGAGTGTCCACACATACAGTAGGCAGGTGATTGTTGTAGTGGAGACGTTGGCGCATAGCCATTGATTACGAAGTTTTTTTTGTTGCTTTGATTGCACCTCGCGGCCAATTTGTATACATTTTAGCAATGTCGAAACATTAAATGTCTTTGAAGATGAAACAATTACTAGGGAGCAGACAGTAAGAATGACAATGACACAAACACAGCGATGAGGTTTATGGCACATAAACACTCAATTTACCCACTGAACTCAGTTGAAATCAGGCAAGTTAATCTAGAATGGTCGATCAATTGTAGTACTATTGGTTGTCCACAATTTGGCCCGGTTGCGCCAATTTATTATTCCTGCAAATTGATTTTTATCTACGCTTAATCGATTGTTGATCCCGTACAAGTAAGTACGTGTACCCACTGAACGCATAGAGCCACGCACATGAGTGAATACATATGTATAAACGCGTACGTGCACATAATATGTACGTATAGGCATGTGTGCTTGCACATCTAGTTGAACAGTTTGCATCTGTGCAAGTTCATTTGTATGTTTTAAGTGTGCATATTCAGTGGTTTAAGAAAATAATTTATGTTGGTTCACACGTTGTTTTGCACGTAATTTATTATCGTCATTTTCTCGTCTACTGCCAGTAACTGCAGGCAAACAATCCTGCTCACGTAGGGTGTAATTATATAGTTATGCTTTATGGTTGTTTAAAACGACCTTGAGGCGAATCTGCCTTTTTCACATAAAAGTGTGAAGGCGATTAGGAATAATAGTTCACTTTTGCCATATAGTTTTGTTACAGAAAATATTATTTTATAATGGTACTTGATAAATAATTATAAATGTAAAGATTACCATTAATCTAGCCAACCTTACCTATGGAGCTTGTGAAGCTATTCAGAGAACTTAATATGAAAATAAAATTATAACAAATATACTTCAGCGAAAGAAAACAAATTACGTAATCTGTAGGATAGTCGCAATCGCCTGACAGTTTTCCGTAGAAAAAAATAGGAAGATAGTGCGATCGAGAATGGATACTCTCTCCAAATTAGAACTAGATGTCTTCAAAACTCTTTCTTTGAGATTGGAAACCGTTTTGAAAAACACCATTCTGAAAAAAACGCGTTTACAGATTGGAGTCGTTATGTTCCTCACTCCGTTCCCTTTTTACAAGAAACGCTGTAGTAGCCGTAATAACTTGAATTTCGATTTCAAAATTTGAGAAAATATTTATTTCAATATATATTTTCCGATAAAGCAAGAGCCTCTGTATTGTACAGAAAAATATCTCTCATACTTCCCATTATAAGATCATTAAAATAAGCTGGGAAGTCGGAAATCTTGTGTGTTAGGCATTATCTTTTCACAGTACTCAAGTACATCTTTCAGAAAATGTTCTGATGACAAAACAAATATTGACAAATTTATTCGGCATACAGAAACTAGGGTAAAGAAAAACATAAAATGTTGAATATGGGCACTGGAGTAATTTAAGGATCGATTCTCCACATATTCGAAATTATAATCTAGTATATTGCGCTAAGATATCCTATAAGTTGGCCGATTTATCCAGTATAATTCCATCCGGAATTAGAAAATTGGGTACATGAGATCCAGATGTATGTATGATTATTAGGCGCAGTGTATGCGTTTTACCCATTTTCGATAAAAGGCATACTGTTATTATAAAAATCATCTTTTCAATTAAAGATTTCACATATTGTCTGATATATTGGGAAAGAAATCATCCGCATATTCGATATCTGGGCTTTGTGGAACTATATCTCGATTTCGATCATTTTTAGATGTGAGAAGGCATACCGATTTTTACACTTTAAAATAAAGGATGGCATATTACATAAAAATGTTGAAATAATGTTGTGCATTGACCTTGGTAGAAATTGGTCGACTAATAACCGAGATATAGGATTATCTAAACGATGTCACAGCCAATGAATATTTTTGAGAAAAGCCACTCGTGACCACAAAAATGAAAGAAACGCGTTAACTTTGGTTAAAAATAAACTTAACTGTAAGCAAACCAAATGAAAATCTTCAATGTTTTCTGTTCGAAGTTCAACTATATGGATAGCAAGCAGGCTTGGTTATGTTTTACGGTTGGAAGAGAAATAGGTAGACCGGGTGGAGAAGGACGTGGCTATATTTGGTATCCCGAAATGGCGCCAAATAGCGTAAAGAATAAATGACTTCCGCACTGCTTTTAACGCGAATTTAACGGCGTGGGCGGTACCAACCATTAAAGAAAAAAAGAGATACCCAAGTTGGTTACCCTAACCGAGCACTATTTTTATGATAATTCTATAACTTGCTATCGCGTTTGCTCGGTAAGTTAATTTTATATTTAAGCGTTTTATACGAATCCATCCCAAAAAGAATTAGCAGTGCCATAAACGCTAAAAGTGGCCCTACAAATTAATAAAGAAATATAAATCGAATATTTGCAGTTTTATGCTCTTACAACATGTTTCTAGAGAATATAATAGTTTTATTTAAATAACGGTTCTTTGTATCACCTAATACTGATCGAGATAGATATAAGGTCATATGTAAAGAAATTATCAAGATGACGGGTGATTGTCTGTCCGTCCGAAAACTTGGTACGCGTTTTCCTTCGCAAAAAATAGAGAACGAGTTCGTAGAAGGTCGTCTTCAGACCACTGCCACGCCCACAAAATGCCATTCAGTGGAAACCTATAAAGTTCCATAACTAAGCAATAAATATAAATAAATATACAAAACTGTTATTTTGTATAGGAAATTACATTATCAAGGGGGAACTGTGGGATGAGATCATTGAAAAAATTACAGTGGCCCCGCCCCCTAATTGGTTTAATGGATATATTTTCTAAATGACGCTCAACTACCAAACCCAAATTCGCTGATGGGTAGAGTGTTGTTAAGAACTACTAAAATTGTGATAAATCTAAATACTATAATGACATAAAATTTTCACTCGAGATGGTATATATGTAAAGGCTTAATAGGAGCCACAGAAACCGCCCACTTTTATGTGAAATCACATATCCCGGGATGTGCCCGACCGATTTCAACCATATTTGGTACGTGACATTCTTCTCATATTCGTATGTTACAGAGCGAAAATGGGCGAAACAAGACTGCCACCACGACTACTTCCCATCTAACACAGTTTTAAATTCCATCTGATTCTTTTCTTTCCAAAATACAAATCAAAAAGCAATTATGATCAAAATTCTTCAAATCCAACAAAAACCGTTTAAGCCTCTAGGTACCGAATATTTGGACCTCAGTTCCTATAATTGACTTTTAACGGCAAATATTAGTCAATGTGTGAGAGAAAGAATTGAAATTGAGGGATAATACTTTCCTGACACTGGTATGAATGTGGGCCACACATACTATGTATAACATCTGGTTGACTTTACTCCATATGATTGGTGTTGGTATATGAGGTACCTTAATGAATCTCTTCTTCTTCTTAATTGGCGTAGACACCGCTTACGCGACTATAGCCGAGTTAACAACCGCCCGCCAGTCGTTTCTTCTTTTCGCTACGTGGCGCCAATTGGATATTCTGGATCCCTAAAGGATCTCGGGGAACATTTTATTAGTATGTACCATATTAATAGTATATAGTATTGGCAAAAATATATAAAATCAGGTCGATATTACTCCCAAAACCCATATACTACATATGTATGTAAAATGTTTACAGCATAAGTTATTTCCCTGGCTTTGATTCTTGCAAGTTGCAAGAGCGTAAAATGTTCAGTTGCACCCGCATTTGTTTAATTTCAAACGAAGAATTACTACAAAAAATTATAATATACAAATATTTTTTAGTAAAATATTAACCTTCAAACGCCTGGCGGTTCCTCCAGGCTCCTGATGGAACCTCAAGGGGCCATTCAAGATTTATAAACTTTTTTATCAACACTTACATCAAATTAAATTGTAATAATAATGAAGATTATAAATTTTCAGCATCTTTCACAATAGCCACTTGAAAATACAAAATTTTCCTTGAAACTTTTTTGATGCATTTTTACTCAAGTCAAAAAATAAATTACTGCAAAGCTCACACAAAAGTGGCGAATGAGCTAAAAGATAACGAATATATCAAAGCAACATGTGGCATGATGTTATTTTTAAAAATGCATGTTAATACGTGAAAAATTTACAAAAAAGTAGTAGTTCCTGGGGGAACCAACAGGCGTTGAAGGGTTTGAAAAAATCCACTATTTTGGAAGATACTGAATTCAACACTGTGTGTTTTAATCATTTTGCATATCTATTATATACATGTACATGTTTAGTTTTATTATATATATTTTAATTTTTACTCTAATTACAACTTGTACTGACGAAATGTCAGTCACCCAGAATTCACCTCGTGGTGTCATCGTGATCATATATCTGTATATTTATCACGATTTTAAGTGTCGCAGACAGACTACGGTGAGGGTAACAAAACTATTATACTCTCTGTTGCAACATGTTGCGAAAATACAAAAAAGTATTCAAAATTAATAAGCTGATAAGATTCAATATCCACGAAAATTTTCAAACTATATCAACTTTTAGTTTGAACATGTTTGAAAGGAATATTTCTCAGAGAGCTGTGAATACTTTTTTACTTTTGAAAAGTAATATATGTATGTAATTATATATACGTATGCTGGTACAGATGTAGAACACTATCAGGAAATTGCTCTTAGTTTATGAGGGGCGGCTGTATTATCTTTACAAATAAACTTACCTAAGTTTCCATCCAGAAATAATCAATCTGCTAGTAACTAATTATGAAATGCAAACTTTAGTTGTTGTAAATTCAACTTATTCCTTTAACACAAAATATCTTAGCAACACATTACATAGGTGTCGAGTCAAGCCACAAATTTGGGTTTAAGCAGTCGTAAGGAGAGTGAAATGATTTCCAACGGAGTCAATTTTATTTAAATATAAAACTACATTTATAATTTAGTGCACATTCCTCAATAATTAGTAAACGGCAAATGACACGATGTGGCGGGTGGTTGACAACATGAAACTTTCCTTCTTTGTTATTTACAGAATTTTTTCCGTTTGGTCCTTAGACGTATTTTACATTTGATCTTCAAAATTCTGACGGGCAACAAAAATGACTCAACGTGGGTTAATGCGAACATGTTCGTGTTTGACACCACAAATTATCGAAACGCAAATTCCGCCAATTCTTAGATTCGCTCATGAAAAACATTTTACATCGCCTCTTATGCCATGATTCCGTAAAGAATCGAGCTGCTGCCAGTTGAACGTTTAGCCGACGGCCTTACAATTCACTTATGTTGTATTATAAATTCACATGAACTTCTTCTTCTTCTTAAAATACTTATATACAGCTCATTCTTCGCACTTTTTAAATTGTAAACTAATCTTTGATTTTATTTTTCAATTTAGTTTTGTTCGAGTTATCGGATGTTTTTATAGGAGCTTTTGCTTTTTTTACATCCGCGACACAACACTAGCTCCAGAGGGGCCAAAGCGCTCAACTACCAATTCAAAGCGAATATTTGTGGTTCACTTTTAGCGCATCTTATTTTTGCTGTTGTTGGATATTTTTATGTTTTATCGTTATTCGTTTTCATGGCAAATCGAGCAGATGTAGATACAGATGCTGCTCGTACTATGCTACAAACATTGATAAATATATATGTATATGTACACATTTAACCAAAAAGTACTGGGCAGAAGAAGCCAAGAGCGTATATTCAGATTTCCTCTTTCTATATATAACTATATAATGCATATATTTATATACACACATAACTGTGCGGCTGTATGTTTTCTTAACAGTTCCATAGCAGCTAATATGAGCAACAATTAAAACTGCAAGTCTCTTTCTTTGGAAAACATCCCTAATTTGCGAGTATGAGTGAAGAGAATTTAGGGAGATATTGCAGAGAAATAATTCTCTTTATTAGTTTGGTTTTCAATTCAAATAGTTTGTTGATAAGGTAATATAATCAAAAAATTCTTTAGCTTCATTTTCTTCTTTCCTTTTATAACCTAAGCAGAGTATTTTAACTTTGGCCCGAAGTTTGAAACACCCAGTAGGTAATCCTATATCCTATAAAATATGTAAATAAATTATCGGCATGAAGAGGTGAGTCGATTTCGTTCTGTACATCTGCCAGCTAGTGCCTCCGTTTTTGAGATATCGATCTAAAATTTTGAACACGTCCTTTTCTTCCTAAAAAGCTGCTCATTTGTCGTAGCCACCGACATCGGATTACTATTGGATGTACATAACTGTTAAAAAACTGAACAATCAAAATCAAGTCCTTGTATGGAAGACTTTATTATTTTACAAGACATCCTCACGAACAAATTGTTCAGAATCTTGTGTGGAGACCTTTTTATATGTAAAGGGTATTATAATTTCCGTGTACCCGAAGTCAAAGTTTTTTCTTTTTAAATTAAGTTTTGCAGCGCTAGCACCTGCTAATGTCGACTGTAGTTGATTAATTCTAAACATAATAAATGAAAAATAAAATATTCCAATATATTTCAATCTGCTGATGCTACGGAAGTTGCTATAATATAGTTTTATATGAAATATCTAAAAAAATAATCGACTCCTCTTCACTTATTAGGTAATACAGTATTAAATAAATAGGTTTTCGAAAATTATTTTCCGCTACTTACAGTCGCATCACTAGAATTAATAAGGTGCAATAGGGTGTTTAATATTATATAGTATTTATTATATGTATATATAATTATATCATGCAAAACTTTGGTGCCTTCAATAAACTCTTCATTTTAAAATGTTGAAATCTTCTCAATGCGCATGCCATTTGAGCAATTCGCACAGCTCTTATTTAACAGTTGTTGAAACAATAACAATAAAAAACATAATTCTCACATTTAAACTGTTGATTTCAAGCCAATAAAAGGTAATGCAATTTTTGAAATAGTTAGTAATTTCAAACATACTTATGTATAAGTGTATGAACATATGTACATATGTATGTATGCATATTGAGTTAAGAAAATAACATGTCTTTTATTTTTTTCTATAAATTATAAAATTGTCAAATGCTAAACTAAACGGAAATGGATGTGCATCTAAAAAGTGTGAAGTGATATGAATATTAAACTCGTTTGTCAGACTGTTCCATCGCGTTGATTTTGTGACCTCTTAAGGGACGAGTACAGGTGAACTTGCTTGCATTCAACATAAAAATTCTGCAAACTTCCATAGCCGAACCTACGCAGCCTTTGACCGCTAGCAATACCACTGTCATTCTTGGCTTAAGGCTGAAAACGAACTTATGTGTGTGTATAAGCAACCTAGTATATTAGTGTGTTTGTTACAGCATCACACCAGGGTGTCGCGAGTAGACATACAAAGAGATAGCGATCACGAGTAAAATTTCAAATTGAATTTTTTGCCACAACGGAGTTTCTTCGCAAACAAAGCGATGACGACGAGACATCGCAAATTCAAAAATGAAGGACATCGAATTAAAAGGACACTTTTCGAAGGTGAGAAACAGTCGCTATAAGCGATGGAAAATATGATTTATGTGCTGTTGATTGCAAAGCTGATAGTAGCTCATACCGTTGGTTCTTTGTTCGATATACTATGTACATATGTATATAAGTGTTCTTTGTTTTTTGTTTATACTAATGTTTGTTTATTATACTCTTGCAACATGTTCTACAGGGTATAATAGTTTTGTTTACCTAACGGTTGTTTGTAGCATTTAATCCTAATCGAGATAGATAACGGGGTTTTCAATAGCTACGCGGCCAAAAGTAGTCCAATAGCGACAGCAAACCACGCCATATTTTTCCCACTCTTTCGACATTTTTCTTCTGTAAGGTTTGCTATTTCATCATGGAAAGATATACGATCCAACAACGAGTCGAAATTATTAAAATTTAGTACCGAAATCCAATGCCAGTGGCCTCAACTTTAAGAGCGATATTAATAGTAAACGGCTTTTTCAATAAGAGCGATACAAAATATTTTTTAATGAAACAAAAATGGTTTGGGATATCAATGAACTTCTTTATTCCTGAGAAAGTATATTCGTACGTTCGACTCCATGAGTCATCATTGGATCCCGAAAATATTACGGTTTGGTGCGGTTTATGGGTCTGCGGCGTCATTGGGCCGTACTTCCTTCGTGATGATCAAGGCCGGCTTGTTACTGTGGATGGGAATCGCTACCGCTCAATGATAACCGAATACTTTTGGTCCGAATGGAATGATATGGGCTATTTATATATATACAGTGGACCAAAAAAGTTTGCATACAGCTAGTTCTATTAAATTACGCCACGTTTATTTGTTTTAAAATGATTAAATTTTGTGTTTTTTTTTCTATCCATTTCAAGATATGTATATTTATCATTAAATATAGCATATCAAAAAAATGCACTAATGATTATTTATATAAACCAAAAGTAATTACAATAGGATACAGGATTTTTAAACATCCGGTTGACTTTACACCTTATGTATTGTTGATATAATGTAAGGCACCGTTAATACTATGAAGTAATGGTAAACATAGAAAAAATATAGTCAATACTACTTGATATGATCAAGCAGGCTTACCCAAATGTTGCGTTAGCAAGAAGTGGGCACTAGGCCTATTCGGAGGGCCGGTATAAGGTCGCTGATGAAGACCCTGCTAGGAGACCTGTGACTTCGACAAACACCGACAATGTGACTCGTGTGCGCAAAGTTTTGAACTCAGACCCGAATTTGTTCCTCCTGGATAAACCGTCAACACCAAGTTTTACGTGGAGGTTCTCCAGAGACTCAAACGAAGGGTCAATCTTATCCGACAAGACATCGCAGCCGATTGGAAGTTGCTCCACGACAACGCTCCGACTCACACCGCCTTTCTTGTGAACATGTACCTACCCCAGGCCGTCATCTCAACGCTTTCGCAGCCGCCTACAGCACGGATGTGGCCCACCGGTTTTTTTTGTTTCCTTGCCTGAAAAGGTCGATAAAAGGCAAGCATTTTGAGCCGACAGAGAGGATCCAAGCAGCATGCACCTCAGCTCTTAAGGCTATTCCGAAGTATGCCTTCCGTGACGCATTCAATGCTTAGAAATCGCGCTGGTAGCGCTACATCGACGCAGAAGAAACCTATTTTGAAAGTTTTTAAAGAATTATAACGATTTTTCTTGTAATTACTAATGCTCCCTAAGCTAGGTACCTCACATAGCATCCACAATATATGTAATCATATTTTAGGCGAAAAGTTACACCGTATTAGAAAAGCACACTCACACAGTAACGAACAATTCCGGCATCTGCGAGAATAACAATTAGACATGTATAGTATATGAAAGCTGTAAGTCTAATACTATGCGTTCACTTAATTTAGCTAAGGTACTATGCATATTGATCAATAGACACAAGCATACTCTGTTTTTCGAAATATAAATTTAAATATACGATTTTTATACCTGTCTCAGGAAAGTTATACTTTATATCTAGTCTTTCAGTGTTAATATCTTATAAAAAAAGGAGTAAGGAAAGCAAAGAAAAAATTGTGGAAATATTTTTTGTAATGATATCGAGAATACGGTGGAAACGTATTGACGTAGGAAAATAATGGCACAATTGGTGCACAATATTGGATACCTTCACGAGCCAGACCATAGCTGGACGGTATCCAGTCCTAATCCAGATGAACTATGTATAGAATTTGCTAGCCTCTGGTTACTTGCAGATACCTAATAGATAAATATGTTATAAAATTAGCTGAGTCTCGGTGGAATCATTTCCTGGCTTGCTCAACAATCAGGGCAACAAAACAACCGCAATAGAATATGTCGACTATTAAAATTAGAAATTTTCAGTTACACCTAAACTTATTTCTACCTTACTTACTTTTGTAAAATTTAATTCAAAACATCAATTTTATACAGGCTTTGCCATAAAATTTATTTTATTTAATTCGGAAAACTTTAATTTATTTTATTTAATTCGGAAAACTTTAATTTTAATTAAGCTTACAAAAACACATTGATGTATATACGTATGTAATCACTCAAGAGTACTTGATTTATTACCTTTCTTGGAAGTACGACATCCAACTAGTGGACCATAAAATTAAAAAGTATTTTCTCTATTGACAATATTAAAGACAACCGATCAGTTCGTTCAAATTACAAAATTTATGCAAACGTTAGGAATTTCAAGCATAATACCATTAGCAAACTCACCCAAAAATTTAATTTTGGTACGTCGAAGAAACAGCAAAACGAAACAGTGTACACGTGTGTGTGTGTGTCATTGGACAACTAATAATGTGATAAGTGCTCAGATATTTATGTATACTTTCGCTACATATTTCTACAGAGTATAATAGTTTTGTTCACGTAGCGGATAAAATATCTTGGTGTATTTCCTTGTAAAATAACAAGGTGGCATTGTAGATGGGCGGAATCAAAACTTACCCAGCCCACAAAATGCCGTTGATCGTAAGTTTCTACGGCAAAAATCGAAATGCCGTGGATTCTTATAGCAGAAACAGTGGAGAACGTAGAATCGTGGCCCGTGTCAGCTGATACGACCTATCTTATGGGCGCGCAATGTAAGTGAACAGTGAAAAACGCTACTCCCTTCTCTCTTTGACGTATGACGTAACCCAATTATACCCAATATAGTGATCTAACGTTAGACCGTGTATGTTGGCGTATACTTATATATATGTATATATTCAATATCTTAAAAAATTTTTAAACTGTATATACATATCTTTGTTTAAACTTTATATAGGGAGATTCCCTTTCAAACTTTATTTTACTTAAGTAAAGATGGGTTTTGGTTTAGCATATATTTAATTTGTTGTTGTGCACTTGCATGGATTATAAAATTTACAATTTAGTCCTTATTGCTTCCAATTTTTTTTTATATAAAAAACGGTTACACCTGAATTTAACCTTCCTTACTTGTTTGAATTTGTTTCTTCGAATAATTTGACACATTAACAGAAATGATCATACTCTTATGAAGAAGCAAAATGTATATATTTATCACCTCAATTATAAGAACGGACCTTATAAATTTATGATTCTGTAATTTAATCAATCCGCTTACAAGTGGGAAAATGGGAATAGTTCAATATTTCTAAAGCTCTACAGAGAAAGAGAAGTAATCTACAAGGCAAAAGTACTGATATATTAATAATTTGGATATAGGTTAAATGGGGAGGATGGAGTCATATGTAGAAGTTCACGCAACAAACACACTCTGTTTTTCGAAATATAAATTTAAATATACGATGTTACTAGTATTTTTATACCTGTCGAAGGAAAGTTTTGCAAAACTGGCCTGATGAGAAAATTAATATGGATATGAGCTTTTTGGCATAAATTCTGCGAAATTGATGATGGTTGACAGGGTTGCATACCATGATGAGGTAGACAGGCAAACAATTGGAAGCAGAAAAGTGGATACAACATCGTACTAAGCGGCATTCATAATCACACTGAACTATACTATATATTGGTGTATGTATATTGAACATTTCACAAAGCAATGCGAGTTTTGCTTCCTTGAAACTTTCGTCGTGTTCTTGACTTTAGTTGTACGCTACTCTCTTAGCGCCACTTTTGATGTGTACTAAGTAAAGAAAATTGTCAAAGGAAGGGTCCCAACTTATATTTGAGCTCGGGAATTTGCCAGTATGTATGTGTTTGAAGTGCTGTATGAAAGGGAGTGAAAATAGAGGGTCGCAGACGAGAAACAACCTATAATTATGGTTGGAAGGGCTGTGGAACAGCAAAAGCCGTCAGAAAATAAGACAAGCAGAACTGATATTAAAAGTTTTTTTTCTTACATGTATTTCTGTTTGCAAGTTACACACGTTTTCTATTTCACTTCATCGAATTTAACTAAGTGAATGGCAGAAAAGTTGATTCGTATACTAAAATTGACTTTAAAAACTTTTTGGAGTGATGTAAATATTTTTTTACTCCCACAATATAGTTTTCTCGAACACAGTAGTTTTGTTCAACTAACTATTGTCTGTAACACCTAAAAATAATCGTGACATATATGGCGTTTACGTAAAGTATATATTATAAATAACAAGAACGAGAAGACTAGTTGAAGTCCGACTGACTGTCTATTTATTCGCCCGTGCAAGCGATATATTGAGTAAAATTAATATACTTATCTTGATGGAAGAGTGCTGACGACTTCTCAGAAATCTGTGAAAAATTGGGCAGTGGTCGTGGCACTAGCAACGTTTAGATAAGATTCTGAAACTCAGAAAGGACTCCAGTTTCTGGTTACTACCAATTCCGGTGCATTCCTACATAACATCATGCAACTGGAGGAAATCCGGCTACAACCACGTTCAATTCAATTTGTAAGATATAAAACAAGCTGACAGTTTAAAATTCGAGCATTAGGCATATGGATTATTGAACAAAATATTGATTAAATTTTCTCCGTTTTTGGCATCGAGACATCTTATAACTAGGTAAAGATGCTCTCTGAGCTTAATTCACGTACCTACCAGATTGAGCGATACACGTACATACATATGTATAAATGGCTAAGGGAAAAATTTAACTGATTTTAGAAATTTTTCCCGTAATAACATACTACAGATTCATTGAATTTCATTAATTTATCTCAGTCATTGGCATTGAGAACCACACATTCGGTGTCTGTGGGCTTGAAAATACATGAGCAGTGTGCGGGATTTTAATGGGATATGATCCTCTTTAGTATTTTGTGCGATATGCATATTCGCTGCTACCCAGTACTTCTGAATTTGTCTTATTTTTCGCCTTAGTTATAGTACATTTCGCTTAACAGTATTTTATTTTTACTCCAGTTATCGCTTGCACTCCTGATCATGTATACTACATGATGGTTGAAGAAAACTGAGTGGCGCCATTGGAATAAGTACTTTTCGGTGCATACTTGAACCTTAAATTTTTTATATGTACATATGTACATACATTCACTAATGAATTCGTATCCCCTTCTGTGATCACACGTTAAATGAGTGTAAACTAAATTCTTGTTTTAAAATAAAATATGGCCTTAGTAACCACAGTTAGTGAAAACAATATAGAAACGAAACGGCGGCAGCATTCTCTCGCAGATGCAGCGAAACGTAAATGATTTCTAGTTGGACGAAATTTTCTCCATCTTTTGTTTTGTGTTGTTTCGGATCGCCGCGGCAGTGGTTTCTAATATTATCTTCTCATAAGTGTCCATTGTCTTTGATTTGAATTATTTAAATAGGTACTAGGGACTCGCCTTACTAATTTGGACTTCCGTTTACGATTTTTTTAAGCAGTGCTAAGTGTACTACAAAACTGAAAAGAAAACCAAATGCATATTTCCAGCTCCTATCTTATATCAAATTACCAATTAACAGTTTGTTAACTTTGGTGTTCTTATTCGTTCTCTGTGATATAAATTAATGTTGTAAGTAGTAGTTCAAACAAACCGTCACGGATACAGAGTAGCGCTAACCTTTAACACAAGCTTACAACTATCATTAATAAAAAAGTTCACAAGTTTTCTGCAGTCAAGTGGAACACTTTCTGCCCTACGACAGCCTCAAGTGTGCGTTTTCTAGCATTGAAAATTAAAACGAAAATTACTGAAGCAAATAACCTTTTGTTGCCTCGCACTGGCCCTGTCGACCGTTAATTTCTCTTCCGCTTCACTATCTTGGTTGCAAACAACAAATTTACATAATTCCGCACCATTTTTTACATAAAACTCACTGTAAAAGTAAAAAGACGTGGAAATCATGAAGTTGAACGATAATTTTGTTGTTGATATATGTATCTGAATTAAGGTATCTAAATAAGATGAATTTTAAAAATTCATTTTACATATTACTGTTGAAAAGCTGTTTAATTGGAGGTACAATTTTTGAGAACACAATAGTCCGGATATGCATTTGAATCACGTATTGAGACTAAATAACATAGATGTTTATGTAAAACTATACAAATCAAACATATTTACAGAAGTTATTGATATTTCACAATTCCTCTTTTCTAATATCTTATTTATGTTTTTTAATTTAAATAATAATATAATACTACTAATTCGTGTTTTGATATTTTAGATACTTCAAAGCACAATTTTCTAAAACCTCCGGGCGAACGACCGTCCGCCGTCGGCAAGTGAGCAACAATTTCATCAAATATTTTTTGTATTTTCAGGAGGAGTGGCGATGACATATTCATCCCCTTCCATCTCGTTATTTTTGAAGGAAATGAAAAAAAATGAGTAATGGCTGCTGGTGGCGCTGGGCGACCGCCATAAAACACATGTCCTCCGATTCACATTGAACTGCTCATTTCTACATTCGCCTACATCCAATTTTACTCGTAACTCTGACACACACTCTGAAATATTAATTCAGAAACGAAACAGCGAAACCATATAAAGAGAAAGAGGAAAGAGAAAGACCGACAATGGCCACAATGCAAACAAATTGCCGACGGCATGCCAGTCCATCTACTGCTTGAAGTTTCCTATTTGCTGGATATATTTCAACTGAACAGCCTGAACTGAACAGTTTGCTGAGAACTATTTACGGTTTAAATTTCAAAAGATAAGAGTATATCTCTTTATATTGACTCTCTTCGTAGTACACAAGGTTCTTTGGTTTTGAACGTTATGTGACTAGAGCGTTCTCAGTCTTTATGAAAGCATTGGTGTATGTATGAAATCAGCTGTTTCCCGCCTGAATCCTCTCTTGGGAAATGTTTTTTCTCTCATTATTAAATTGAGCGTTGCCACCTGTGTTGTATCATATGAAAATGACAATTCAAAGAGCATTTAGGAATTAACTAATAGAACGCATTTTCCCTCAATCTTTTAAAAGCCTTTATCACTTGCAAAAATATTAAGATATCGAAACTAATGATGACAATGAATTAGTACATTGCCATGTCCAGAAAATGGTGTTAAAGGATAAATAATTAAGTGAACACAGTTTAACACATAAACATATATATAGTGAAGTGGTGCGAGAATGGAAGAAATTCGTTGTCATATCCCTAGTACCCATCTTCTAGTCATAAAGATTTTCGGAATTCTAGCTGACTTTATGCCGAATATATCGGCTCATGTGTGATTTAAATGTTTTAAATGAAATGGTGGAAATATTTTCTCAAGCTTAATGACACGAGTTTATGAGATCGATTTATGCATTCTCATAGCCCCATTGTAATTTTGTTACAAGTTGAACATGTAATCGAAAAATATGTATTATGGTGTAAACAAAGTTTACATTTTACTTTGCCAAAAGGAACCTAAAATTTTGACTCTTCAATTTTGAAATAAACGCAAACGACGACTGTCTTGATATTTAAATCATTAAGCTGCATTTCCAATACTTAGTCAGCTGTAATGTTTTTACTAATTTCTTCCTTAAGGAATAAAAAAACTATTGGAATAAATAATAAGGTAAATAAATTCATACTTGTGAATTAATAACACACTTTATAACTTTTATGTTTTGGTGCCTTAAACAATTTTGAATACGTGGGAGTGGGAGATAAACATTTTTAGGTTGAAATCGGGTGATAATTCCGCCCATATTTAACGATAATGTGATGTCTCAATGAGTTAATCACTCAGCGATATTAAATTTCACATCCAAGATGATACCGTAGGCCTTCAGAGGAGACAGTACCAAAGAAGCACAAAGGGCGTGGCACCTACAACCTTTAGTTACCTTCTCAGTAACTACTTCAGCATTATCAACTAAATTTGGGCTACAAATTCATTTCAAAATGTTTTGCCACAGTATGGAAATGAGCGAAATTGCAGTGCAACTCTCCTACATAATATATACCACAATTTTAGATTCCATTTCTTTCACTTTCAAAATAAAACTTTGAGTAAGGTTCGTATCGTGATGTCAAAAATTGATAGTAACGGTAAGTAAGGATTTTCGAGTTCCAGCTGACTTTATACCTTATGAGTATAGTCAATATGTGAGATATTTGAACTAAATTAAGCAAACAATTTGAATTTAAAAGAAAACGAAGCTTTTTATTTTCCATATAGCTTTAAGAAAATAACTCAATTGAACCGGACAGGCAGTAGATCGGATCTGAATGAAGTAGAGAATATTAGCTTATTTTAACAAATTTTATGCGGAATAAGTCGGTCAGTGTGTGAATAGAATTTATAAAAATAATTGGAAACTTGTTCTCGAGTATGTGTAATATTTTAATGAAATTAACTGAATTTCTTAACCGCAATTTGGCTTAGTGCTGAGTATGAATGAAATTTGTCTAAGTTAATATTCCTAGTACCATGATTTCCGATTATTTGTTTGCTATTTTTTCATATACCCAATATTTTATTATTAATTATTATATGTATTTACTACGTTTTAACGTAGCCTCATGAGTTCTGAATGTAGAATATGTTTGGGCAGCATACTATATGGAATAGTGGAGTAATATTAATCCGATTATTTACGATTAGAAACTAAAACGAAATGGGGTTGACACGTGCTTTAGGAGTATCAAATATATGACTTAAAATATGTTGAAATGACAAATTATGAAAACAGAACAATGTAATGTAAGTGAAATTATTAGTTTTAAATAGTAAGTAACCAAGTTGGGTGGACTGCTTTTACCTTGTGAAGTGATCAATGAGATGCGATATTAAGACTTTTTACGCTGAAATATTGTATAATAAACTTTCCTTATTATCGATGAAACGAGTCATAGTGTTTCAATGAGAACCTTACATTAGGCAGATGCTTCTAGAACGAGAGTCATTCAGCTGTCATCGTTCTCAACATCGACATCAATGTATAAAAAGCTTGTTGTGCAACGAAACAACGTATTTGCATGCGCCAGAATTGTGTCTTTAGTGTTGTTATTAGTATTTTTTTGTTTAGTAAAGTAAAATATAAGGAGTGGGAACAGAGAAATTAAACAGATGCGGTCAAGATACATTAAGTTTCGTGGCAACTTGCGTTTTGCTTATCCTGTCTACCGGTTGAAAACGAGCTACTTAATTTTAGTGTGCGTGACCACAGCCACCAAAACACTGCTCACAGCTTAGACACTGAACTTTCGAGTATGTAGAGAGAAGAGTTAGAGGTAAACAATCACAATGGTCGGCGTATATGTTGCGCATGTGCGCGTTTATTATCTTGACGATTCATTTCAATGCGCACGCACTTCCCTAAAAGTTTTTTTACCAGCTTTGAAACGCACTTTAAGCAATGTATCTTTGTAGCTTGTATGGTGCAATAAAATAAAACGGTCGAAATGTAAGCGGCAACCGATTTATTTACTGAAAGTCCCAACACAGTACCGGTCATAGTGGGCACAAATTTGATATACCTCATAGCTTTTCTCTTTCCTGAATAGTGGATTTCAAGTTAAGTAGATTAGGAACAACCTATCTGAAACCTTGTGATGATATTATTAACCCTTATATTATGAGTTTCTACTATTACAGATTTTTGGGATATATGAGGAGATATAATAGAAAAATAAAAAGAGAGAAAGAATGCAAGAAGGTGTTAGTTTCAGTTTTTCCCGTCTCATTTGAAAAGAGGTCATAACTACACTCATAACATATTCCTTAGTATTGTTCGAGTTACCAATTTCTTTCCACAAGTTGTTGTATATACGGAACACAGTGTTGAAATATTTAATATTATAAGATGATGTTGCTGGTAGAAATTGTTTTAAAGTGACTATATTTATATGGCCGTAAGAGTCTTAACTTCATTGATGTTATTGTATATGTATGAACATATACATATATATATATATACATATATATTATCATGTTTAATCATTTAGTGTGTTTGTTGTGTTTCAACTTGGCGAATTGCAGGCAATACCATGATATTTGCGTTCCATGTTCGTAGAGCTGATCTTGCCCCTCGGCGCTCAAAGCAAAAAAAAACTAAATTAATGTTTTCCTTCGTTTGCTTCTTGTTGCTTTTACTTGGTTTTGTTTTACGAATTGTTATCCATTGGCGTTTGTAATATTGTGTACAACTGTGGCTCGCTCGTTTTGTCGTCAGTTATGTGCTGCAATGCGCACATCTACAATACGAAGTATGCTTACTGGTAAAGGTAAACTGTCTACGTCTCGCAATGCTGCTATTTGGTATGCAATTTTAACATCTTATTTGGATTATACTTAAAACGAAAGCGTTTAGTGCAGCAATCGCTTGTTTACTGTCAATTGAATTGTCAATTGGTTCGATGACAAGCGCAGGCCCAGTAACAGAACAGGCGCATCCAATTTTTAGTGTCCATATGCCAACCTGACGTTGCGCTGGTGAATATCGGTAATGGACGACTGAAGGTTGTTTTCTTGTCAGGCTTACAAGGTGCAAGGCGCATGCGTGTAGATGCAAAAATTTTCTCTTTTACTTGGCAATCCATTGGAATATGGTAATTTGACACAGTGTTAATTCTTTAGCATTCACAAAGTGTTTAGGTATTTGGAAAATTATTTAATGGTATCCACAAACACACTAATTCATATGCAGTAAGAAGAAAACAACAATTTCTAATATTTAAATTATATGATATATAATATACGGGTCATTTCATTCAAGGTTTACATTCACACAAATTTGAGGAAAATATTGGAAACGTATATTTTATTTCAACAATTTTAGAGTTATGAGTTTACAAAATTTCATTGGTGGGAAAAAGTAGCTGTAAACATTTGTGTAAACGAAGAAAATTATTTCATTAGAAAAATAACTAGCCGGCCTATTCTCCACGATTTTTTCACAGCAGTCTCTTGCCGGGAATTATTTTTAAAACACAATGGCATGCATTAAATATTTAATACGCGGTTTATTTCATCTTGCTTAACCCTAAAAGGTCATTTGTTAATCATCTAATAGTCTAAGTATCAGTATGCAGCTATATAGATATATATTAGTATATTTTATTGAATTTTCCGTTTGTTACCCTTAAAAACTCAAACTGCCCTATTCCCTTCCACTCACTTTTTGTTATTTGCTCTTTATTTTTCAATGAATTTCGTTTAACTATTATTTTATTCTGGTCTCATAAATTATCGACTTCCGTCTGTTAGCATTATATCGCTAAAAAGAGTATGTTCGCGAAATCTCACCTGTGAATTTTATTAGGGGCTTAATTTATTTTCCTGGTCCAATGATCCAAATGTCTACGAAATTATTCTGAAAGAGAAATAAAAAAGTCAATTGCATTTACAACCATGTAATGTATGGTATGTTTGTTGAATACTTTGCATATTTGAATAATTCGAATATACATACGTGTGTGTGACTAAATCTGAAAATGTAACTGGGTATGCACTAGGGTGATTAAAAAACAATTTTTTTTTTTCGATTGGTACTCTGAAAAATAAGTTCCAAGACACCTCTAAGCAAGCCTCTCCAAATATAAGTTTTTAATTGTAACGGGAAGGTCCTCCTACATACAGCTTTTTATTTTTTCTTATTATCAGATAGAAAAATTTATATCTCGCGTCCAAGTACTTGAAAAAATATTTTGTTCCTTAGATTTTGTAGGAAATTGAATTGATTTTTTCGTAAACCCAACCGTTTAAAAGATATAAATAGTTAAAGTTTGATTAATTATGGAAAAAAATTTGATTTCTTATGAATTTTATAACTCAATGAAAAAAATCATTATGAATGATAGGTTTTTGGAGAGGCTTTCTTAGAGGTGTCTAGGAACCTATTTTTCAGAGTACCAAACGAAAAACAATTTTTTTTTAATCCACCTTAATACGCATTGATGTGTGACGATGAATAACTCGTAAACGCTTAACTTAACCGAAAAATCATAGTAGACCATTTTTATAGAGCAGTAAATTTCCTACAAAGCTATGAGTTTCATCATTCATAATAATTTTTTTTATTGAGTTATAAAATTAATAAGAAATAAAAAGTTTTTCCCAAATATAATCAAACTTTAACTGTTAATATCTTTTAAACGGTTGGGTTTACGAAAAAATCATGGGAGACCTTTTTTGTAGAGCATTCAATTTCCTAAAAAATCTAAGGAACAAGATATTTTTTCAAGTCCTTGGACGCGAGATATAAATTTTTCTATCTAATAATAAGAAAAAAAACTATGTAGGAGGACCTTCCCGCTACAATTAAAAACTCATATTTGGAGAGGCTTTCTTAGAGGTGTCTAGGAAGCCATTTTTCTGAGTACCAATCGAAAAAAAAAATAATTTTTTTTTTTAATCACCCTAGTATGTACCTAACGGGAAGGAAAAGGATCTTTTTTAAAGTTTTATATATATATTTTGATTGGTCAGTTTGTATGGCCGCTATATACTGTAAAGGTCCGATATCTGCGATTTTGACAAATGAGCAGCCTCTTGAAAAGACGTTTGAAAAATTACAGACAGATATACTGACGGGCAGACGGACATAGCTAAATTGACTTAGCTTACAAACTTAGTGACTACAAAAATCGCATAAGCTTTATGTAGAATAGAACTGTCCTTTAACGCCATCTGCTGTTCGCTAGCCGAGAAATATAAGAATGTATGTATATGTATGTCAACGATTGCAATGTAGAGATACATATGTATGTACTATATGTATGTGAGTAAGACCGTCAACCACCTTGAGCCAGAGAACATAAAACATATGTTTTATAATGCTCTTATAAATATATATAAACATATGTTTTATGTTCTCTGGTTTTATGTTCTCTGAGCACACTAATTTAAAACTTCTGAAGTACAGTATAACCTTGCCCATTGGGATTGAATAAGTTCAGTATTTATTGTGATAATCGAAGTTGTCCCAATTATCAATTATAAGAGCATTATAAAAAGTGCGGGAGGGTTAAGTTCGGGTGCAACCGGACATTTTGTACTCTTGAAACTTGCAAGAATCAAAGCCAGGGAAATACTTTAAGGAATAAAACCATTCATGTAGAGTAAAGACAGCCGGGTGTTCGAAAATCGTTATATTAGTTACACAAGGGATGTAAAGGATTAGGCGGAAAACTACACCGTTATGAGTAAAACATGCTCTCTTATTTTCATTGGGATAACTCACAATAGGCCGATATACTTGTATGCCGTACAAAAGCACTCAGAAGTTCGAGAATCTTTATTTTAATTATATGGGGACTAAGGGAAGTATTGGTTCGATTCAACCTATTTCTCACATACAAACATATCTTTATAAGATAAGAATTATCGCTTAATTTCAGCTACATAGTATACCACAAATTGAGCGACATTTTCGATGAAGAGTCAATCATATTTTTATTGAATTTAAACAATTTTTGGTCATAAGGTAGAACACACTAAAGACATTATCTGTACAAAGTTTTATCCCGTTCTATTAATTGGTTCTTAATTTGTCTACTGGAAACTGAACCAATCAAATGGAATTTAAAATTGTGCTATATGGGAAGTAGGCTGGTTGATGTCAGATTTCATCCATTTTTACAATGTTACATAGAAGAATGTCACGTGTATAAGAAGAATGTTGCGTACTTAATTTTGTCAAAAAAATTTTGTCGGGTCCCGTGATATGGGATTTCACTAAACGAACGGACGGACGGGCGTACGGACATATCGGATTTCAACTTTTCTCGTCATCCCGATCATTTATACATACATAACCCTATATCCATCTCGCTTAGTTTTAAGTAATACGTACAACCATTAGGTGAACAACTGTTTGCAAGAGTATAAAAATATCGAGCACTACTGTAATCGTACTCATATTGTATCCTTTTAAGTGGGCATATGTATTACTATGTTCGGACCGACATTGAAAACATTTTGAAAACACATTTGTATGTTGTGGAATGTAAGTCGTTCGAACCGACAATGTGTGTTTTCGATGAGTTTTCACTGACAACTATCAATACGGGGATTCTCTTGCTCTTGCAAGACGACACAAAATGCAAAAATCTTATACCGAAATATGCAAGGCCAAGAGAGCACCCATTGCAGAATCTAGAGATATATGACGGCACGAAAAAAACATGGGTTTTGGTCTGACATATTTTACGGCCATTGCAAATAAATTTTTGCGTGTGTTCGTTGTGCCGTTGCACCAAGAAGAAAATTCTGCAATTGGTGCACCGTGCAAGACAAGAGAATCCCCTTAACAGTTGTTTGATGTTTTCGTAAAAGTAAAGGATGACATCACCACCGTTCAAAGAGGTGCGATGGGCAGGACAAGGATTAAGACAAAGGATCTATGTGGCATTTGCTACAGTGGCCTTATACATAAAGGTGAGCAAATTCGGTGTGGGATTCGTGGTGGGAGAGACTCCGTCGCCGAGTCCTGGCAATCTCACCTATGTGACGGTATATTCAGCCTCCATGATGCAACATCCCTAAATGGGTTGATGCTGTTCGACTACGCCGGGGCCTGAAATATGGTTATTTGTAGTATCAGATTCCAGCATAGCAAAATTCATCAAGATCGATCCTGTTATGATCGATGACGTGCGCATGCTCCAAAATCGTAACATCGACTCGGACCACTAAGTTGTTGAAGCCAAGTTAACCGCAAACGTACCCATTGGTGTTCGGGAAATGTAAAAAATAGCTGGTACGATGACGGGTGCCGTGTAATAGTGGAGAGAACTGCCTACACCACAACATTACAAACGACTACAACTCGTTCGGTATGGGGTAGATATCAAGATATGAAAAGGGAAGCGAGACGTATTTGCAGACAAAATAAGAGAGAGACCGAAATGCGTGAGTACGAAGTGCTTGAAAAGCTGGCCGATCTATGAAAAGATGTGTCGACTAAACGAAGCTTTCAAGAACAGACTCTTGTAGAACCCCCAGAGGTGATCTAGTGAAATTTCTCCAGCCTATTGAATGGCCGTGAAAGCATAACAACTGGAGATGGTGAATTCGATGACCCAATCGATGACCATGGAGCAGACGTTTCATGTACCCCACCATAAAGAAGTCCAAGTATCAAATATGGTCGGACAAAAGCATGCCCAAGGTTTGGAATTTAAGTGTGCTCTGCCCACAAAACGGAAGACCCGACAATCTGCGCCAATTACTGTGGGATAAGCTTTCTCAACATCGGATATAATGTTCTATCGAGCGTAACAAACTGATTAAGTTTATCAGAGTGGCTTTAAGCCTAGAAAATCAACAACTGTCCAGATATTTACCATGCGTCAATTCTTGGAAAAGACCTGTGAAAAAAGAAGCGACACACACCACTTTTTTGTTGATTTCAAAGTTGATTTTGACAGCACGAAAAGGAGCTGCGTTTATGTCGCCATCTCTGAATTTGGTATCCCCTTAATACTGATGCCAAAAGTTGCGTCAGGTTCGGGAAGGACTTCTCCGAGCTGTTCGATACCATGCAAGGTTTCAGACAAGACGACTCCCTTCTGGGCGACTTCCTCAATCTATTACTGGAAAAATAATTCGAGCTGCAGAGCTGAATCGAGAAGACACAATCTTTTGTAAGAGTGTACAACTGATGTCGTATTGGCCTCAACATCCGTGCCGTTGCTCTCTCAAGACTAAGTAAGGAAGCGAAACAAATAGGTCTAGTAGTGAACGAGGGCAAATCGAAATATCTACTGTCATCAAAAGATCGTCGCATTCGCGACTTGACTCCCACGTCGTATTGATAGTCATAACTTCGAAGTCGTAGATAATTAACACTAACAACAATGACTCTTGCCAACAGATGCTACTTTAGACTGACTAAGCAATTGAGAAGTAAAGTCCTCTCCCAACGAACAAAGACCATGCTGTCAGTCATTATTCCCGTTCTACTACTTATATGGTGCAGAGGCAGGGACGATGACAACATCTGATGAGTCGACGTTACGAGTTTTCGAGAGAAAGGTTCTGCAGATGATTTATGGTCCTTTGCGCATTGGCAACGGCAAGTATCTTGTTCGATGATGAAACGATGAGCTGTACGAGATATACGACTACATTGACATAGTTCAGGGAATTAAAAGACAGCGGCTACGCTGGCTAGAAAAAGTCTTCCGAATGGACGAAAACTCGTCAAACGGGGCTAGAAAAGACATAGGCCCATTTTTTTTATCATTTTTTAGATGAGAGATTGAGATTTCGATTTGGGACTTATGCCTCGATTTTTCTACATATACTGTTTTTTACATGTACATATAGTACATATAAACTTATGCATACACATAGTGGATATGGAATACCGCCATGCAAACAACTGCTTGAACTTGCGTTCATTTACACCTTTTTGCAATTTACACCTTTTCTACCAATTTATTGTAAATTTTCCCAGATTTGTTCTTTTACTTTCGTTTGAAGCTGAGACAGTCGGATTCGGTTACCGCTCGCGTTGGGAATAAACCTCTTAAGTAAAGCCAATGGCTGTCTAAATGTCTAAGCTTATCATATTATTGAACGAGCCAGGCGACTATATTCAATACAGTAATGGTGAAGCTGCGAAGTTTTTTCCATTCAACTGAATGCCACCGTTTTCCTTGACTGTCAACTAAAGCGTAACCAAATATACAAACAAACAAGATATGGTAACTTCGGTATATGAGCATCTTCTTTGTTCGCAGCCTTTGACTTTATAAGCGGCATCCTCGTTAAATTTAATATAGAGGAGCTTTGTTCTTCACACTCGAAATTTTTGAAATGAGCTTATCTATACTTTCTTGTAGATACACTTAAAAAGATGAACCCAAATATAATTTTAGAATATTTCTATTTTATATTCAATATTAACATGTTTATAAATACCTTGCTGACGATTTTTGCTTTTTGAATTGAATTTTGCTCTTTGTTTTTTGCTTTGGGAAATAACAAAATATTTGGCAAAAGTACAGATAACCAGAATAAAGTTTATAGCCCGTTCAACAAAGAAACTTATTGGAATAGCAAATATTTTGGTTCTGAAATTGTAAATGAAAATGGTTGCATTGAAGAGTTCATCCATGACTCCTTATAATTCCACTTATGACATCTTGTTTATTAATTAAAAATTAAATATTTTTTTATAGTTTCACAGCTTTTAAATAACGATCGACATATGTATAATATTAAACTATAGTAAGTTGCTATTTAATAAAAATTACAATTTTGAAACCATTAGTACTATTCTCTTAAGTGTAGGTTTCATACAAACAATTCAACTTGTTGAGGTTTGCCGCTATTGTTTTTTAAACGTTACGACTTCTCTCTAAATCGAGTTGTGTCAATTGCTGTGCAAAGTCGTTCACTCTGGCTTCTAAAGATTTAACACTACGTTGTCTCGTTTAAACGGGTAAATGAAAGGATACCGTTCTCGGATTGGATGACACATGTATGCAGTTGGTTCGACATCATGTATTCGTACATTCCCATGTACCTACATTTAAGTATCTCTCTTTGCCACTTCACAAGTCGGTAGTGTTAAAAGTGTTAATTGTTAGGTGCAATATAAGAATAACCGACATTAACGTCAGAATCGAAAAACAATCGGCAAAAACATCCCATTTATTATAATTAACGTTATTTTTGAATATTTGTTAATATTTGAAAGGATGTAATAGTACTAAAAAATTTACAATAATAAAAAGAGCAATTCAGTACTTTTATACATTGACAAGTCTCCAAATTTGAGATTTTAAATTACATAGACAATTTTTTTTGACTTAAGACGATTTTGCAATTCATTACGCGACACTCACAAAAATTTCTCAATTGAAGAGGAACATTTATAATTAGATATTACATTTCGTTATTTAGATATGTATTTAAAGCTGAATGAAAATAAACATGTCGATAAAAATTTAAAATTTTCTATACCGTAGTAAATAAGCACAATTTTCAAAAAAATAATAAATAGATAATTAAAGTGTTGACCTTGAATCAGAATATTTACGACATTTATTTTAATTCTTACGCGTTTGAGATGCTAACCAAAATATAACAAGTAAGGAAGCGCTAATTTCGAGTGCAACCGAACATTTTATACTCTTGCAACTTGCAAGAATCAAAGTCAGGGAAATACTTTAAGGTGTAAAACCAATCATATAGAGTAAAGTCAGGCGGATGTTCGAAAATCCTGATATTAATTATATAGGGGCTATGCCAAGTTTTCGCTCAAATTTATCTATTTTAGGTGCAAAGATGCACTGTTATGAATAACGCACGTATTGACCGATATATGCCGTACAAAAGCACCGGGAAGTTCGAAAATCTTTATATTAAGTATATGGGGGCTAAGGGTAGTATTGGCTCGATTCAGTCCATTTCTCACATACAGACTTATCTTCATAAGATAAGAATTATCCCTTAATTTCAGCTATATATATCACAAATTGAGCGGTATTTTCGATGAAGATTCAACCATAGGTAACGGCGTCTAAATATTTTGTATCTAGGGTCTTGAACAGTCTTTATTGGATTTAAACAAGTTTTGGTCATAAAGTGGCACACATCAAATATATTATTCGTTCAAAGTTTTATCCTGTCATATTAATTCCTTCTTGATCTGTGTACTGGAAACTGAACGAATCAAGTGGAATTTAAAATTGTGTTATGTGGGAAGTAGGCGTGGTTGTTGTCCGACTTCATACATTTTCACAACGTGACATAAGAATATAAGAAGAATGTAAAGTAGTAAATTTTGTCGAAATCGGTTTGTTGGGTCCCGAGATATGGAATTTCACTAAAAAGTGGACGGTGCCACGCCCATCAACTAATTTTCACACTCTTTTGGATAGATCCCTTTCATACCATCGCAGTGGTAAAATTAAATGTCCTTGGAGTATTTAGTTATTGATTTATTGGTTTCAAGAGTTTTTAACAGTACCGTTATATGGGGAGTGAGCGGGGTTATCATTCGATTTCATACATTTTCACAGTGTGGATAGAAATTCTTATAAGATTTGTACTCAGCAAATTTGGCTGTTGTAGCTTAAGTGGTTTAGGAGATACACGCCCACTTTTTCAAAAAATTTTGCCCACAGGTGCTCCTTGCCACTGCAAACTTCTGTACCAAATTACAGCTTTATATCTTAATTTAGTGCTTAGTTATAGCACTTTATATGTTTTCGATTAATGGTGATTTGTGGGCGTCGCAGTGGTCCGAATACGCCCATCTACGAAGTCGAATTTTTTTTGTACTAAGGAACCCACATTCCAAGTTTCGTCGAAATATCTCAATTTTGACTAAAGTGACAGCTTTCACGGACGGACGGACGGGCGGACAATCGGATTCAAACGAATTTCAACTTTTCTCGCCATCCTGATCATATATATTATATATATAACCCTGTATCTATCTCGATTAGTTTTAGATGATACGTACAACCGTAAGGTGAACAAAACTATAATACTTTGTAGCAACTGGTTGCAAGGGTAATATAAACCGACTATCGATTATTATCTATTATGATCTCTATAGGTAAGTGTCAGTAAATTTAAAATAGGTGACAAATTTGAGACAATATTTGTTATTTTGAAATATTCTGCAAACAACGCCATAATTTCTTTATCGGCGTACAACTTGTTAAGCTAGAGTGTATTTGAGAAAAACAATAAACGTGGTTCCTTGGAAAAGCTTTTAACAAATATGCAAAAGTTACGTCCAGATGGGCGGAATACTTTTGCTTTAGCAAATCGTAGCGAAATTCATCTGCTTGCTCTGTCCTCGAATGGCTATGAAAGCTTTCCTTATTATAGCGCTTGTTATATCTTTTGTGAAATTTCTTATTTGCAGCGACCTCTGCTGTTATCTCGAACAGGCTACGATACTATGATATTAGTTTGGACACAAACCGCTTCTGTCCATTGTGCTTCAAGGATATGCAGTTAGTGCACAGAATGAAGTGTAGGTAGCGCTCTGAAGGATTTTCAACCTATATGGCAACACTAGGACATGGATTGAAGTTCACAGAATTGTAAAAAAATTAAGCTCTGAATAAACGTACATACATAAATACGTTATAAGTACATTCTTTTCTATTTGAAGCGACTATGAGTATGACTTGGCATTTTAAACATTGCGCTTAATTTCAAAAAGCTCTTTCATAGTATGTACAAGCGTATAATCTTCACTGATGAGAGGTGTAGAGGATGTAGTCCAGTAGAGCTTTGTGCAACAACGGCGACGGCGAATTCGTGCTGCCAAATGTTATATGTACTATATATTGGTAAATATTCGCGGCGATTGATATATTTCTAACACTAAAGTCGATATTGTTTACCTAGCAGTTTTTGTAACATTATCAAATAAAAAGCTTTCCATATAAAGACTTTATTTTGATTGTTCAGTGTGTGTGGCGGCTATATGCTATTATGGTCCGATATTGGCAGTTCAGACAAATGTGAAGCATCTTGGAACGAAAATGGTGAGTACATGGTTTAAAATTAATATTTCAAAAACTGAGAGACTAGTTGCGTATATAAAAATAGGCGGGCGGACGGACAGTCAGACAAAGCAAAAACTAAAGTTCAGCTCCTGACGCTGATCATGTACATATACATATATGTATGTATATATATATATCATATACATGTATATATGTATGTACATAAATTTTGTTGTGTATGTTTCAAAAGTCGTGACCAATTTTCCCTGTTCTGGGTATAAAAAAAACATTGTGAAGCAAATTCTATGTATTTATACAGTGTGTGTCAATCGTTCGGAAATAAACAATACGATAGTTCGAGTCAATAAATGTTCAATACGACTATGTGTATGTATTTTTTGTGTTCTATTTTGATTGCACTTAAATGTCTTCTATTAGATAAGTTGCAGTGAGCTTCAGACAGAGTAATTAAAGAAGAGTCGTATCATATAAATGTCTAAGCATGTGAAGAACATTAGTGATTTCCCAAGAATACTGACTGGTTGTTATGACACATCTATGGTTCAAATAAAATATTGCGTAATTTGAAAAGCATTTTCACTTACTAGAAACATTTACACTTGTACATGTTTATTAAGAGATGTAGTACAAAACAAGGTCGTGCCTATTTCGCATACCTTTAATAGAATCTTAAAATTAATGTTTGCTACCTTTTGCTATTTTGATATGCAATCTATATTGCTATGATGTATCACCGTTTCATCTACAGCGCCGATCTACATCCATTAAATTAACAAAAATTCAACAAAGCGACTGACAGCACGTCTGATTCTTATCATTCAGTTTCACTCTAACATACACAGCTGAAAGCGATACATGACGGACATGACCAAGCGTCCATAGTGATTGCGACCTATGCAAAAGCTTCGACAGTCAGTTGAAAGTTGTGTTGTATTAGCTTAGTATCAGCAACCGAAAATACCGGCTGATGGCGTTGACGTTGTTAAGCTTATCGATGAAAGCGGCATAAGCGGGTGGCAGGAATAGTTTAAAGAAGTAAGGCCATTTGTTATACAACAAAATGAAAGCAAATTGAAATGACGCATCCGAGCATGTAGCCAACGCAAAATCTGACCTTTTAGGATCTGACACATCGTTTATTTTAATTTGCGCCACAAGCAGATTATGCCAGACTACATCATTATTCAAAGCAAGAAAGAAAAAATGAAAAAGTGGATGTGGACAAAATTCACATACGAAATATAAACTTTCAATTCCAGTCACACCAAAAAACGACCCAAAAACTGTTACGTGGTTGCAAATATCTTGTAGATTGTATGTACTATGGTCAGTTCTTCTCACTATGTACTTAGTATATGTAGATACATATATCAGAGGCGGATCCAGAAATAGTTTTGGGGGAGGAAATAAACATTTACTTGAAATATGAGGATTAATATAAGAAATATAGTAGTTTTTATCAGTGACTTCGCAGATATGACTGCCAACAGTGATGTGGGAGCCAAGTGGGGAGTGCGACGACTGTTTGTTTGGTGACAGAAGATATTTCGTCTTGCCCTCGTTCACTAACAGATCCCTTTGCTTCGCTTCCTTACCCAGTCTTGTGACCAACGATATAAATATCATCAGCGTACGACAGCAGCCGTACACTCTTTTAAAATATTGTACTTGCTCGATTAAGCTCTGCACCTCGAATTATTTTTTCCAATACTAGATTGAAGAAGTCGCAGAATAGAGAGTTGCTTTGTTTGAAACCTCGTTCGGTATCGAACGGCTCGGAGTGGTCCTTCCCGATCTTGACAGAGCTGTTGGTGTTGCTCAACGTCAGTTTACACAGTCATATTAGTGGCTGCGGGGCATCGCGGCTTTTCGTGCTGTCAAAATTAGCTTTGAAAAGACGAGGTGGTGAGTGTCGATTCTTTTTTCACGGGTCTTTACCAAGATTTGGCGCATGATGAATGTCTGGTCAGTTGTTGATTTTCCAGGTCTAAAGCCACACTGATAAGATCCAATCAGTTTGTTGACAGACGGCTGTAATCTTTTACGCAGTGCGCTCGATAGAACAGAGCATGCTTTCATCCGGCTATATTCTATAAAGAAGCCCACTCATGCTATTTATCAGTTTTTGGCCGCCGTGTTTCAATGGCTTGCTCGGAAACTCATCGGTCCCGCCGCTTTGTTGTTCTTCAAACAGGTAATTGCTACTCGAACTTCTTTAAGGTCGGGCAATGGAACGATTGCTCCATCGTCATCGATTGGGGAATCGGGTTCGCCTTCTCCTAGCGTTATAGTTTCAGTGCCATTCAGCAGATTGGAGAAGTGTTCCCTTCATAATTTAAGTGTGCTCTGGGAATCGGTCACTAGAATACCTCAGGGGATTCTACAAGGTTATGCGCCGGTCTTGAAACCTTCTGTTATTCGCCGCATTTTTTCGTAGAATTTTTCTTCATACTCACGCATTTCGGCCTCTCTCTTTCTGTCTACAAATACGCCTCACCTTCCTCTTCAACTCTCGGTATCTATCCCATCCCGCACTACAGATAACCATATTTCGGACCCCGGCGAAATCGATCAGCCTCAACCCATTTAGGGATGTTTCATCGTGGAGGCTGAATTTACCGATCGTATTGCTAAAGATTCTCTGCCCATTTTGGCGTTAAAGTCGCCAAGCAAGATTTTGATATCGTGGCGGGAGAGCTCCAAGCACTCATAGAAGGCATCGTTGGTTACATCGTCCTTCTTTTCCATCGGGGCGTGGGCGCAAATCAGAAATATTTTGAAGAACTTCGCTGTGATGCTGATTGTGGCTAGACGTTCATCCACCGGGGTGAATGTCAGTACTCGGCGACGAAGTTTCTCTCCCACCACGAATCCCACACCAAACTTGCGCTCCTTTATATAGCCACTGCAGGGAATGCCAAAAGGACCTACTCGCCTCAGTCTTTGTCTCGTCCTTCGCATTTCTTTGACGGCGGTGATGTCAGCATTCACTCTAATGAGGACATCAACCAGCTGGGCAGCGGCACCTTTCTAAATAAGGAAAAAGTCATTCTAGGTGCATGCCCTCAAATCGTACTTAATCCTTATTTCGTTTGCCATGGTCGTCATCAAAAGGTCTCTCATCCGAGGCTGTTTTCTTCGTTTCCTTGGTAGTGTTTTTTTACGTGGCAGGTCCCAAACCCAGCTCTCACCCTTGTGGAGGGGATGTTTCGCTTTCTCACTTTAGCTCGCCTTCAAACGGATGTTTTCTGGCTACTCAGAGGATACTTGGTTAAAGACCGGATGTCGTAAGCGGCTTGAGCCATATGTAAAATAATCGTTTCTGGCCACTCCCAAGTGAATGGCAATCAAAGAACTTTCCCCAATTGCGTGAACTTTAACACATGGTTTCATCCTCCCACAGTTTAATATCATGGCGGATAAGTTTCAAATCGACCTTCTAATATTAAATTCACTTAATTTGAAAAAAAAAAAATGAATTATACATACTTTCTTGCAATATATAATATTGTAGTCAGTTCGTGTATTGAAATGGAAATTTTCGCAAAACAAAACGATGTGGACCAAGTTTTTACAATCCTTCGGGAGCTTCTTCTACAGTGACTTCAATGTCATGATGCGTGTTCAGCAACGTCAGGCCGACCAATCTATCATGAAGCATGTTCGTCCTCAGCCACGTTTTCATACGTCGAAGTGTCGCAAAAGAGCCGTCAGAGCTCGCGTTCGTCAAAGGAAGTGTGGAAAATAAGCAAAGAAAACTATGAATTATGGGGTATAGATCTACATCGCAGTTTTTCAACGTTTCCAATGCATTAGTTGATAACTTATTGTCTTTTGACTTTGGCTTCTACCCCACCTTTGAGCATTAAACATCGCACGACGTTGTTCTTATCTAAAAGGCCTTTGAATCTAAGCATTTATCAATCTATCAATTTCTTTGGTTTTCAAATTTTTCAAATTATTTTTCTGGAAGCAGCAAACTCAGTTGAAATACGTTCAATATTTCTCTAGATGATTTTGTCCGATCGATCGATTCTTTTTAAACAATCACGGTGAGTGAATGAGTCAGAGATAAAACATCACATAGGAAAAAAAATTCAAATTTGCACACGGCTGCGATGAGTATCGTACTTTTCCCGTTGTTTCCTTATTTTTTCAGCCACTAATTTTGGAAACGCCCTCCTAAGAAGCTGCTAAAATATTAAATCCGCCAATATTGGACCACTACAGCTTATACTGTAGCTGCCTTACAAACTGAAAGATAGAGATCAAGTGTTTGTATGGTAAACTTTCTCCTTTGATGTGATGTCTTCACGAAATTTGGCATGGCTTATTTTCGAAAGCAAAAACATAATATACGAAGAAATAGTTCAGATCAGATTCCTATAGCATATATCTGTCATATAAACTGAACGATGGGACTCTTTTGTATCTGTGAAGGGTACGATAGCTTCGGTGCAACCGAAGTTAGCGTTTTTTCTGTTTCTTTTGATTTTGTCTTTCTTAATAGTGTCATAAAATGAATTACAAGTACTACACTCGATGATTCCGTTGTTATCTTTGCTACTAACTAACACAAACACCAGACACATGGGATAAAATCGAGTTTTTAATGTATGTATAGTATGTAGGTATGTATGAGCTTGGCGCGGTGAATGAGTGGCCGGCGTTTGTCAGACGATTCCTAAAGCAGTTCATCAAAATGCAAAGCTTATTTAAACATACTGCACACCTTTACTGCTTTACTACTAACAATTATTATTGCCTGAGGGTTTTTTTGTTTGAAATAAAAAACATGTCTAAATTTTACAATTTGTAGTCATCTTGTGGCTAACGTCATTCAAAAATGCTAGATCAGAAGTCCGTAGCTTGGCATGTTCAGTTCAGCTACGAACAACTGACCCTACAAATTCTTCTTCTTTCTTGTGGTATGGTAATCAAATTTGCTTTTCTACACGTCCACAAATGTGTACAATATTAATGCACGAATGTGTTTTTTTGCTTACATGTGTAAATTCCTTCAGAGCCATATTTTGTGTTGTCAAATTATATGCTTTCGCAAAAGTGTCGGCAAAGCCATAAAATTAAAAGGAAATTATTATTTAGTATTTATAGTATGTAGTAGTAGTAATTTTTTTTTATTTGTTCTTCATGACATGCACAACGCCAAAAGCTTTCCGTTGCTTGAATTACTAATTGCGTTTGTGAAACGTACTGCAGAGTTGTATTTCTTTTCGATACTCTTCATCATTCTTTTTATATCCCGAACAGGGTGTATTACTTAATACTATGATGTTTGTAATATCCGAACAGAAACGGAGTACTTGTCAAGTACATAAATCATCAGTGTGACGAGCCGAGTCGATTTAACCAAGTCTGTTGGTCCGTCTGTATATGCGGACCTAAGTTTTGAAGATACCGATTTGAAATGTTATACAAGAAGGTACTCAATCGGAACCCTCGATACCGCACAACTATATTACATAGCTGCTATAAAAACCAACCGGTCAAACTCAAGTGTTTGTATGTAAAACTTTTTAATTTCATAAAGCGTCCTAGTGAAACATCGCTACAATCTCTGAATCGAGATGAAGGTCTTTTTATGCCCAAAATGCACCCGTGAATCGTATTATAGTTTCGGTGCAGCCGAAGTTGACGTGTTTTGCTTGTTTGTTATAATTGTTGTTATTTCCATTCATGTGTGGTTTAGGCTTGTGACAAAGTTATTTTTCTACACTTAACAGCATTTAACGTGCCGTAGTGTTCCGCCAGGAAACTGAAAGTAGTTCTAGTAGTATACTGTTTATAACTACCTTTAAAGATAAATATTGAATGGGTATATGATATGTTGATACATGCTTACTTATTATCATTAATGTGACCCATTCTTCAATCTTAAAAAAAATACGACAAAATGTTTTGAAACATGAATGATATTAAGCTAGAATATATTTATTTTTTTAATTTATATTTTTTTCAGAATTTCAGTTGTATTTATCGATGTGTTGTTATGTGTTAATTTATAGCAATCATTGAAAGAATTACATATATAACTAGTAAAGAGGGGCTAATACCATGTTCAGACCGACACTTAATCATACGATTTCGGCTGTTGAGTGGTTTATCCCACTAATCTTATAAATTTATCAAGATTTCGCTCTACAAAAATGACAGTTCCAAATCAAAAAATCCATTATTCGGTGAAATCGTAATTTCATCATAATCGTATTTAGTATCCTCTTAATTTATATTAAATTTCATTTAGTTAAAATTATATTCAAAACCCCTTCAACTGAGATGTATGTGATATTAATTTGCCCGAACTGAATTCCTGATTCCATTTTTATTGATTGCATTTTGTGTGTCTTTGCTTAGGTATACTCGAGAAAGTATTTTGAAGCGATTTTACAAATAAACAAGTAAGGAAGGGCAAAGTTCGGGTGTAGCACAACATTTCATACCCTTGTACCTTGCAAGAATCAAAGCTAGGGAAATACTTCAAGGTGTAAAACGTTAACCAGATAATCGAAATCCAGGCAATTTTTTATATACATTTACTATGTATAACTCCTATACTGACAGACACATAAGGTTTTGACCGATATTTTCGATTAAAAGTTAACCATATGTACTGGGGTCCAAATATTCGGTACCTTGGGCTAGAAAAGTTTTAGTTGAATTTGAACAATATTTGCCATATTCTAAAAGCAATATTCGTGCAAAGTTGTATCCCGCTTTATTAATTGCTTCTTGATTTGTGTACTGGAAAATGAAAAACTCAAATGGAATCTAAAATAGTGCTATGTATATGGAAAGCAGGCGTGGTGTTTGTCCGATTTCGTCCATTTTCGAATTCTGACATAGGAATATGAGAAGAATGCCACGTACTAAGTTCCCACGCTCATTGTCCAATTTTCACACCGGCTCCCATAAAAGCCTCTCATATCATCTCGGAGGTAAAAATTAATGTCTAAGGCTTTTTAGTTATTAATTTTTAATGCTTTCAGGAATTGTTAACTGCACCGTTATCTACCGTTATCGACATTTACACACTGTCGATAAATTCTAATAATAGTTGTAGTTGGATAATTTGATTATTGTAACTTTATTGGTTTAGGAGATATGTACATTAAACGTGTTAATGGGCGGGGCCATTCTCCCTTTTTCAAATTTTCTTGGCCATAGGCGCCCTCTGCTTTCTCGATTTCCTATGCCACATTATAATTTTGTATCTTAATTTAGTCTTTAGTTATGGCAGTTTATACGTTTTCTGTTAAGGGGTCAGTAGGGTAATGTGTCCTATTTTTTCACATTTTTTTTTAGAAATTTGTATTCTACAAAGAACTTTTTTCACATATCATGAGGTATATTGTGGAGTGTATAAATAAATTTTTTCGGAATTTATTGATGACATCTGTCGGAGAAATGGCTGGGTGAATGAGAAGCGGTTTTTCACCGACGAATACGATTTCTCATATTTGGATCATCTGAGACACAAAAACCCAATTTATTCTTTAAAAGTACGCGAATGGTTATCGTCCCTACTAAAATCATGAAAAAATATTGATAAACAAAAAAGTAATTAACTTTTTTTTTAATTTTTCCCCATGTTTTTTTACATAAATTTTGTCAATAAATTAAAAAAAAATATGAAAGGATAATCAGACGGTTTGTGAACATTAAAAAAATTAAGCAAATCAGTTGAGTAGTTCGACCGGAGTCATGTCCGCAAGTTTAAAAAAGTGAGTTTTGAGAAAAACGCGTTTAAAGTTTGAGGTACTGAAAAAGCATACCCCTAATTATTATTTTTAGGCCTTTTCGAAATATATATGTATAGGGGAACAGAAAATGCAAAAACAATAAAAAAATTTTGGAAAAAGATTACTCTACTGACCCCTTAATGACGTTTTATGGGCGTGGCAGTGGTCCTATTACGTCCAGCTACGAAATCGAGATTTTCAACTTCTTTCGTCATCCTGATTATTTATTTATGTATATATAATCCTATATATACCTCGCTTAGGTTTACGTGATACGTACTATCACAAGGTTAAAAAAATACTATTTTACTCTGCAACAACTGGTTGCAAGGGTATCAAAATTAAGTCTAAGTTTACTCCTTCAATATGAGTCCAGGAAATTTGTTTGTGATTTATTCAACAATGGATGTTTAAGATTTTTGCAATTTTTTTATGTAAGGTTTGCTAGCACCTGAAGGAATTTCCTGGTCTTTGATTTTTGAGAGTAGCAAGAGTCCCTTCTTGTAGCAAGAGCCATTTCTTACTTGTTTTCCTTTGAGTAAGCATACTAAAGATATGTGGATATAAGTTAATAACATAAACATTTGTTTCTTTACAACGTTTACGATTTTTATTAAACTCAGGAGTTAAAGTTCTTCTTCTTCATTACTGGCGTAGGAACCGTTTACGCGATTATAGCCGTGTTAACAACAGCACGCCAGTCATTTCTTCTTTTCGCTACGTGGCACCAATTAAAGGTTTAAAATAACGAGATTGTAATAGAAATGTTTCGGAACTCGCAAATAGTTTGATGACAAAGGAGCTTCCTTAAAGGTCTATCTAGTAATCTCATTAGGGCTGAGAGGAATCCTTTTTTGATATTTTAGTTTAAGTAAGCCTATTCTTGAGAAATACTTTGGTCAAATACGCCTTTCTTTTTGTCACCTCCCATGTCAATGGTAAGTCTTATGACTTCATTAGTGACATGTAAAATATTTTCTGTTCTGCGCTAATTCTGATCGCTTCCGATATATTCTTATCATTTTACTTTAAGTGTTCCATGAAACACTACCTTCAACTCTTTAATTTTTCAATCCATGTTATATGATGTTCAATGTTGTATCTTCTAACGGGAGTTAAGGAAAGAAAAATATCACTTGCAAATGAATTTAAATCATATTTAATATTATATATAGGCCATATTATGTATGATAGTACATAAAATGCCGACGCCGATATTTCATTTCGAGTAAATCACTTAACTTCATTTTGCTCAGCTCAGTTGCAGTTTTACAAGTGCAAAAACACTAATTTATCTTAACTTAGAAATGTCGCTTTGAATTTTGAATGACCTTGTATCTAGACGACCAAATGTATGCATACAACACACTTTAAACATCATTGACTTATGCAAACCCTACAAACATTGCAAACATACGCACTGAGTTTTAACAAACACAAATGCTTTACATATGTATGTATATGTGTAAGCGAAATGTGTGCAGTCAGCGAGCACATGCCTAACTCAATCAGTTTTGAAAGCATAAAACACCATAATCCTACCACCGCACCATATACCATAATTCATTTCTTACTCTTCTAAGGCGTAGAAGGAATAAGGAGGAATAAGGGAGTATACCGCCCTTCCCTTCGAAAATTGTTTCTGTCCCCTGTAGTTTACATTCGGCTATAGCTTTGTAGGCTCGACCATATTACTTCTGGCCCTCAAATCGGTCTGCGTGTATTTTACTAATTTACTCGACAGTAATACGCCTTTAACCTTCGAAGCTCATTCATTATGAAACAACAAAATCTAAACCACACTAACGCAAAAGGATATAACTGCACTGTCTAGTACTCGTTGTGTTTCAGACGATGAATTCATATTTGTCGCACGACTCGTATCTGCCCAACAGGGATGAAACGTATACACAAAGCAACTTGGGTGGTGTAAGATATTTCCCACCTGCTTTAGCCATTCACCCCTTTTGGAATTGTCAAAAGGTGTGTTCGGTGTGGATATTTAAAAAAAGCTTCTCGGCGATGGTGCGCAAGTTGAACTTTTGGTTTTATACTCTTGCGACATGTTGTTACAGAGTATAATATTTTTGTTCACCTAACGGTTGTACGTATCATCTAAAACTAAGCGAGATTGATATAGGGTTATATATACATATATAAATGATCAGGGTGACGAGAAAAGTTGAAATCCGGGTGAATGTCCGTCTGTCCACCCATCCTTCAGTGCAAGCTGTAACCTGAGTAAAACAAAGGAAAAAGTGGGCGTGGCCTACCCCTTAATAAGTTTATTGTACATATCTTTTACGCCACTTAAGCGGCAACCAAATTCGCCTAGTGCAAACATTATAAGACTTTCTACCCATAACTACATTTTACGCCCGAGATGGTATGACAGGTTTTTAATGGAGCCAGGGTCGAAATCGGACGATCTGCGTGGCACCGCACGCTTTTAGGTAAAAATACATGCATATCTCAAGACCCGACCGACCGATGTGAACTTAATTTAATATAGGACATTCTTCTGACATTCTTATAGAGTACAGTTTTAAAATGGGCGAAATTGGGCTTTGGCCACGCCTGCTTCCTATACAACACAGTTTTAAATTCCATCTTATTCTTTCTTTTCGAGTGTACAAATCAAGAAGCAATTAATATAACGGGATAAAACTTAGTATTAAAAATGCCTTTAGAACATGCCACATTATGTCCATATCCAACAAAAACTGTTCAAGCCCTTTTGCTACCGAATATATGGACCCCTGTACTTGTAGTTGACTTTTTGCGGAAAATAGTGGTAAATGTGCCAGATTTATAATTGAATTGATCCTTTCCTAATAGTAGGATGTCTGTGCAACAAATGGGTTGAATCATGTCAATACTTCCCTGAGCCTCATATACCTAATATAAAGATTTTCGAACTTTTGGGCATGAAAATAAAAATGAGAATGCGTATTTTATCCATAACAGTGCATCTTTTTGCCTGAAATAGATAAAATTACGCAAAAACTTGATCTAGCCCCTATACTACTATGATCAAATTGAAAGGTGAATTTTGTCCATTTCAATTGAGTCAAAACGGTGTCCGCGGAGTGGTCCCGTGAATTTGCTGAATACCCGAAGTTACATGAAGGTAAATCAGGCAAATGCGATGGTTGCGGTACGATATTAGTTGTGGCGAAATTATCACGAATAACCAATGCAGTATGAGATGGTGCATTATCGCACTTCTTTGTTCAATAAATTCAGACATAGTAAAAATCGAAGAATTCACTTTTAGGGCCTCACAAAGCGACACAAACGAAGTTTAGCATTGATGCCACAGTATTACCAACTTAAAATTAAAAAAAAATTACCGATTTGAAAAACAAGTGAGTTATAAATTAAATATTTACCGGCTGACTCTTATAATAGGTAATTACTATACACGCGATATTAGCAAACACAGATAATTCGGAAGAATTCCCCGGTCTTTGATCTTTTTAAGTTGTAAGGATATGAAATGCATGACACGCCCGAATTTGGCCCTTCCTTACTTGTTTGCATGTTCGTATATATTTTGTTATATATACATACATGTTAGAAAAAATTCGTGCTAATCTAATATGAAGTTAAAACAGAGATTTTAATGTTGCATGTCGTTTACATGTTTTTTTTTTTTTTTAATTATAAATATTAGTTCCTCGCCCATCTTATGAAAGAACGTGGGTAATCAACTCCAAGGGAGAGGCTGGAAATCAATATTGGCTATGACGCCGTGGAGCATTTACTTACATATTATTACCTGCCTATTCAGATTGAGTGATATTTAATATTTAGGTTTCCAAATAAAATGTGTGTTAAATAAATCTTAATAAAGTTGTCTTACTCAAATTTTCAAGCAGGTTTTGTCACTAAACATTATAAACCAATATATGTACATACCATACTTGTATGTAATATTTATACAACTATAACCGAGAGTCATTTTCGTTGGCTGGCATTGTTGTTTGAATTCATCGAAAATAGAGTATTAGCTTACAAAATATTAGCTTCCTTAAATCACTCGCAATTGCCTTTTATCTATTGTATTTTTATTTCTACTTTGTACAAAAATAGATTTTAAATACATACATATATGATGAGTGTATGCAAGTGTGTATGCTTGTAAGTACTGTCTCATTAAATTTTAATTAAACAGTTTTCTTACGGTGCACTGCTTAATGTCCAACAGCCACTGTCAGCGACCAAAACTGCTGCGTACACTAAAGTGAATGAAGTGGCGGCAAATAGAAAGACGAAATGAAAAATTAATTAATGTTTCGCAAATCTCATTGGAAAGAAAATGTTATTTTCCACTTCAATAGTAAATACGTTGAATCTGCGTCTGGCTTTATCAAAACTGTATTTTCAATTTTAACTTTAAGTGCATCAAAAATAGTAAACGAACGCATTTAAATGCAACGCGACTGAATTTAAATTTAGTCAAATAAGTTCATGTAAATCCGCTGAAGCGTACCATAAATGTGTATAAATGTATCCACAAGCCAAATTATGTAGTATGTATACATGTTTGTACAATAAGTGCATACGATTTTACCAAGAGGAAGACAGACTGTATAGCATGAAAAGACCTGTGAGGCGGCGAGGGTATGTAAAAAGTTCCAATTTAACATGGTGTCGTCTCTGCTATGATTTATTTTCGCTCCAAAAAGCCATATTGCCATTTTGCTTTTGCTTTCAACTCTGCCACATGCGCATATTCACTGCAAGCGACACATACATATACCTAGCAACTAAAGGAGACAGCCGACGGTCACATGAACGTGACAATTACACTTGAATGTGGTTGTGTGTTTGTAAGTGTGTGTGTGCATGCGTGTATATGGCTACTATTCGATGACGCTGCTTTATTTCACATGCGCCCAAAATATATTCAGCTAATGCTGATGCTGTTGCATGGCGGCCATTCGCCTTGCAACAACTACATAGACATTACAACAAAAATAGGGAGATAGATTAATGGTGTGGGCATTCGCCCTATAACAAACGGATGAGTAGTCCAGCTGTCACATTGCCGCAAACGTAATAAAAACAACAACAATGAGCAGGTTGCTTCCAAACTACCCCCTTTCCTTCCTTGGCTCTGGCAATTATAATAGAAATCAAACGAACGAAATAAATAGGAAGAAAACGAAATGAAATAGATGTGAAGATAGGGGGAATATTTAAGTATTATTTTGAAAAAAAGATAAATAAAGACTTGGATTTGAACGCAACTAAGTACACTAAGTCTCTTATAACAATTTCGCAAATACTTAGTAAATGAGTACATTAGCCCTTACTTTCACTTTTAAATCGACTTAAATTCAATTATTGCAACATAGGCGTGGAAGAACAGATCTTCTTTAACAGATCTTCTGAAACTAGCGTTGCCTTTGTTTGTATTGATATAATTTTTGACGCATTTTTTAAAAAATGTTTAAACTCGTATTTCATATTTATTAAAATTTATATTCCGTTTTAAAATTCTTTTAGCAAATCGCAAAACGCTCTCTAATACATTTTTAAAAGGTGGTAGAGGATTGACCAGTTCTCTAGAGAACTCTAGTTGTTAAATTTATAGACATCAACATATAACTTATTTTATAGATCGGATTTATTAGTTCGTATTGAAATTATATTTATTAAGTCTTTCACTATTTTTATAATTAGAAAGCAGTGATCTAAGTTTGCTTTGAATAAATGTCTTATATTGCGGTAATGAGCTTTAAGCTGTATATTTTTGAACTGTTCACGTTTCCCTAATTAAATTTCTAATTTATTAAATGAATTTTTTCGAAAATCTGTTGCATTTTATACCTTAAAATTAAAATTTTTGCACTGAAGTAAATAAATAGACGAAACTTAATTCAAAATACTACCACAATTATTTCAATAGGACTTAAAAATGAAAGAAAAATCGTAGGAAAATTGTATAGAGTGACTGACACTGAGTGACGAATTTGTGTACTTTACTTTTTTCAATTTTCCTCTGATATCTAAGATATTTAATTGTTATTGCTATTTAGTTAAATAAAAAAATTAATAATTTTAAACAATGGTCCGATTTGAAGAGAAGTTAAACATTTTAATTTATGTACTATGGTGTTATGTATTCTGCATATAATTCCCTGTGCCAACAAGGGTTGAGTCAGTTTCTCACCCTGACAGCCATTTTCTCTTTTTACCCCCGAGTATGTGTGACTATGATTAATTGCTTTTGCATAAATTTACGTGGAGAAATTTGTAGCAAACTTGTTTGTTACAAAAGCAGTATCGTAGTCAAGAAATGATGGTCGGATATAAGGTCTAGGAAATAATGCTTAAATGAAATCAGTTTTCACTCAGTTAAATTTTAAAGCTTCTTTTAATTCACTTAAAATGGTATTAAAACTTCACTCATATGAGCGTATCGGAAAAAAAAGTTGAGGGAGAGAAACAAAGACCGGAAGGAAGTGCAGTAATGTATACGCAGATAGGGACAAATTTTTGGTGTTATTCAAGTTGACTTCTGGTTCCGGAGCAAGTGTTAGCACATGTTGAAACAGTACTTTGCATGCTAAAGAGCCATATTAGACGCTGTGTCGCCAATCTAAGAATGGTTAGATAAATAATTCTTTTATATTAGTTACATAATATAAGGTCGAGTTTTTAACGAGATAATATTACAAACTACTTATTAAATTAGGAATATACTACCGTTATTATTCGAAATAGATGTAGTTAACTCTAGAAAATATTTTAACATTAATAATTCCAGGAATTTTCGCGTAAAAATTTAGAACTAAAGAAAATAGAAATCTATGGATAAAGTCTCGCTTCAAGGAGACACAATACTTGGGAAATATATTGCCTGAAGTTTAATCGTTTTTTAAACTTAAGTCCATATTATATCGAGTAGAAAACCTCATTTCACTTATTGGTTGTTCATGAAATTTAAAAATTATATATATATTTGTATATTTATAAATGATCAGGATGAGATGAGTTGAAATCTGGGTAGTAGTTCGTCCGTCCGACCGTGCGGACCTAAATCACACAAAATTCCTTCTCTTGAAGGAATAGACATAAAATTTTTCAAAATCGGATAGATTTCTTAGTAAACTTACTATTTCGAATTTGGCCTCTCCGGTTGAGTTTATATGATCTATTTCTCATTCATTATCTTGCAACCAATTGCTAATACCTAAAACTAAACGGGGGATCGCAGTAGCGAGGGTCACCTTTGAATAAAAAATTTTGAAAAAGTGGGCATGGTCCTGCCCTTTTATAAGTTTAATGTATATATCTTCTAAGCTACTAAAGCTACAACATCCAAATATGCCAAGCGCAAATATTACAGGAACTCCAATGGATAACTACGCCAGAGACATTAAATTTTACTAACGAGATAATGTTAGAGAGCCTTCCGGGAGGCGGTGTGAAAATTGGACGATGGGCGTGCCACCGCCCACTTTTTGGTGAAATCCCATATTTCGTGACCCGTCCAACCGATTTCAACAAAATTTGGAACGTGGCGTTCTTACTTTTTGATGTCACAGTGTGAAAATGGGTAAAATCACGCCTACTTCCCATATAGCATAATTTTGAATTCTAATTGAATCGTTCAGTTTCCAGTACATAAATCAAGAAGCAATTCCTAGAACAGGACAAAACTTTGCACGAATCCTTTCTTTAGTGTGTGCCACCTAATAACCAAAAACTTTCAAAATCCAATGAAAAATGTTCAAGGCCCTAGGTACTGATAGTTGACTTTTGATCGAGGAAATCGGTCAATGTGTGATACATATGACTGAAATTAAAGGATAATCCTTCTCTTATAATAGTATGTCAGTATATCAAAAATGGGTTAAATCGGACCAAGACTTCTCTTACCCCACATATACTTAATATCAAAATTTTCGAACTTCGAGATGATTTTGTACCACATATATCGCCCAATATATGTCAGTTATCCCAATGAAAATAAGGGAACGTGCTTTATTCATAACAATGTATCTCTATGTGCTTAAAATAGATACATTTAAGCGAAATCTTGTTCTAACCCTTATATAAATAATTACTCTATATGATTGGTTTTACACCTTAAAATATTTCTCTGGCTTTGATTTTTTGCAAATTGTTGAGTATAAAATGTTGGTTTGCACCCGAAAATAGCCCTTCCTTTCTTGTTTTATATAAAGTTTTGCAAACATCTGCAATTATGTCTGCAGCTTTCATTCTTGCAAGTTGCGAGAATATTAAATGTTCGTTTACACCGAACCTTGCCTTATTTATCTGTCTAAATTAAGTTTTGTATATTTGTAAATTAAAGCTGGTTCGAGTCCATAATTTTCTCTGCAAATTCTGTTGGATAATTTTGGAATTTGCTTCCTTTTGGCTTTAAGAAACAATGTCTAACATTAGACAACTCCATGGAGACCATTTTCAACGAAACTTGAAGCAGACGTTTTCTTTTTAACATTATTCATGCAACTGTTTCACATTCCGTTCCACTGCCAATGTCAATGACCATGACGATGGTGCAAGATACTAACACACTACAACCTACATACATATGTACATATATACATAGGCATCCAGAAATTCTCGACCGGAATTAAGCTAGTTTGACATTTTAAATTCGGAATGAACAGTAAACTAGCCGAAAATTACCGACTTGTATGATTTATTAAAGTATTTGTTATTTATTCTATTTTATTTTAAATAATTTGTATGTAGTTCTATCTAATGTTTCGATTTCTCTCGATTTAAGAAAAGGTTTATTTGTAATTAGAATTTTTATTATTTTATGACTTTACCAATCTAATACGATTTTTCAAAAATATTAAGAATTCATGCCTACATACACTGTGGCGCAGCTAGGGGGGGAGGGGGCGCAGGGGGCGAAGGGGGCCGTCGTCCCGGGCGTAATGTCTTGGGGCTGGCAGAATGATCTTCCGTGTTTTTTAATATTCCTGCAAATTGTGCCAAAAGTGTACAAGATATAGGGCGCAAATGGGTTTTTTCTATGGCTTTTAATAACCGTATTGTGAGAATTTTGGAACTTCAGAACTTGCATGGCTTCTAGTTCCTAAATTTTATATACTTAATATCGAAGATATTTTGTAAAAGTTCACTTTTGTTCGAACCACCTCAGGAAACTTGTGGGTAGGTAGATAAAGAGGGGTGGCAGAATATCCTTGGCCCCGAGCACCTGAATTTGTAGCTACGCCACTGTACATACATACATTGATCCTGTGAGTTGGATAACAGTAAGTGAAGTTAAATATACCAATTGTTGTTTTCACTGCTGGGTATAAATGTATATATCACACATAGGAAGTTGAAAGAGCACAAAGGGTGCGGTCGGAGATATTGGTGGCGATACGATCTCTGAATAGGGAGAATTATTTCACTTTTTCAGCGTACACCCTCTTTACCCATATTAGCATATTTCCAACCTAAGGAGGTAAGGGTCTACAACGAAATGCCAGAAATGCCAAAAAATACTAAAGCACCTACGCGCATATTCAGCAATTTTCCACTTGACGGTGCCGCCACACTAGCGGCAAGAAACGTGCAATACATACAATATATGCAAGCAACTGGGACTTAACGAACAAAGCCACAGGCGAAAAGGAATGAGTGGGCAACTGCAACAGCTGCTAGTGTTGTAGCCGCTGCTGGGGGAATTCCCTCTTGCGAATGTGAACATACACAAATATATCATAGATAAACAGCAAATTTCCGGCTATATCGTTGCAATGTTGCACGTGTGCTACTGTTCATGTTGACGCAGCACAGTTCGGGGTTAAGTGCCTAGCAACAATGCCAACAACAAAGTATTGGAAAAAGCCAATAGGAATAACAAGGAAAAAACGTTGTAAGTATTGTGCCGGACAAGTGGGGCTGAATAATGCTACATACTCCCACCATGCAGCACAAGTGGCTGAGTTATGGCAAACCTTACATACACACATAAGTACATATATACCCGAGCCTACAAAAACAACCAGATCTCTACACGCGCGCATAAATAATTGCAACAACGGCAGACGAATAAACGGTGGCCAACCAAGCCGTGCCCCCACGTGAGTGGTTATGCACTCTCTCGAACTCGCCGGCAGCAGCTGCTGTGCGAGTTACAACAACATCTCTATAACTCGTCGGCAACAGTGACGCAGCAATACTACGGCGATACATGGGCAGTGTTGCGCAAGCGAAGAGATTTTTATCGGTGATTCTCACTGATTTCATGGCAAATAAATCGCTCATTTTCGCTTAATTGGAAAATTATGGCTTTTTGTGCCAATGTGTGCGCACCAGATATTCTGCATATATGAGACTGCGAATCAGCGGTCCGAAAAGGTATAAAAGGGCATCTGTGGATTTATGGTGAGAAATTCGGTTTTCAATTTGTTTGATACTGGTCCGGAAAATAATTGAAAACTAGATCATACTTACCTATAAGAATAATATTTATTGTACTCGTATTTACTATATAGAAACATATCATAAAGGTTTATTGAAATACAACCTTGAAACATATATTCACGAATTTTGAGCTCAGCAAGGGAGTTTTGTGAGATGCGGACAACATAACACTCTTATTAAACAAATAAATATGTTGTTACCGGTTACAATGTGTAACGACTTTTTTCAAACAACTCTATTTTGTGCATATTTGATGACTTTGAACTTCAGTTATGAGCTAAATGGTTAGTTAGTCTGTATGAAAAAATTGTATTATTACCATCAAAAATACGGATATAATAAAATGCAAAGACAAATTCTAAGTAAACGTCAAAGCAACAGCTAAGTACATTTCATATTGTTCAATCGAGTATAAATAAATATTTTCTGTGAAAAAATACTAAAGTTCACTACGTATGTACACTAGAACTTTCATACAATATAAAAATATTTAATCTTATGCTTGAATGTGGGCTTTAAATTGTGTAAAATTTTATAGAATATAAATTTGCAGTTTCCTGTATATGTATATGTTTTATAATAAGTGGAAACAGCTTTCAGAAACAAAGTTTATAAAATGTGAATATCTCATTTTTGAAGCTTCTCCTTGCGATCTCGATTTGCGATATACAATTTGTTTTCAGAGCTACTAGTATAATTATTAATGGCACTAAAAATATATATATATATTTTTTTATTATTTTTAAAGTATTAAACAATTTTAACTTATACTTTGTAAAGATATAATACATTAAGAAGCCATAAAGATCCGCCACCATATTGTCAAAATACTTCAGTTAGCATAAATTATTGCATTTTTTCAGAGCTGGCTTACACAAAACCTTTCAATCTATCTAATACTTATACGTAAATACACTAAAGTAATTTACTAGCTTTCAAATTCAAGGGAAACTCTACTAACATTTGTAGAAGAAGACGGTATTGACAATGCTGATATATTCTTAAAAAATGATCTAAGATAAGATACATAAAAATGAACTTTCAGCTAATTAGTGAATAAATTTAACGACGAATAGATACATCTCACTCGTGTATAAAATAAGACCAACTTTCGAAATACATAATTGTACTTGTGTACATGTTGTACTTATACATTTGTATATATGTATATACAAGTATATATTATTTGTATATACATACATATGTCTGTAGTAGAAAATATTTTCCAGTTCATATGACAGTGGTACTAGGTGTTATAGCATGCCGATAAAGCCTATGGCAATTATGCTACTTTATACGCATATTTTTATTATTTTAATGCACTGCATTTTTGTGTGTTTCCTCGGCAATGCACTTCTGAAGCGGTCGCTTGGAAAAATCATCGCTTCCCATGTCGAAATTGCATTTTACATTTATGAGCGCTGCGGATACAAGCAACGCCAGTCCTTTTGCAATTGCGCATTGTAGACTGCACCGGCAGTGTGCTGCCATTCATAGGAAATGCGTGCAAATTTATTAAAAATTAATTTTTAAATTGTTAATTGAGTGTTTATTGCTTGTAAAAATCGCATTGCATAACCTGGATTGATGATTTATGCCGTTGCACAGAAGTAATGGCTTACACGAAATTTATTTCGAAATTTATTACATTGAAATTAAATGACAAAGCGACTGATAACGAAAACAGCCAATCAATACAGAAGTAAGGTTTTAAGTCTTCACTAAAGCCACCAGCTATATTGAATTTCATTTATGATACTCAGTTAAAATATATAGAATTTGTTGCTGCCATTAATTTTTGAGATTTTTGAAAAGAAAATGCACTAGAATGCAACCAACGTAAGCATAGCTTACATTCACCCCAGACGACATGCCAGACAGCGTCACTGCCCTGCATAAACGCCTACTTGCTGTACAGAATTTGTTGTACATCGCCGGTTGCACGTCACGTCACTTGGCGCGACTCGCAATTTGCATAGCTGCTTAAATCATTTTGCCGTTGCTTTTTTGTTTGCAATGTGCTTGCATGTATGTGCGTATGTACTAGGGGTATGCTCACACATTCGCGTGTTCGGAACATCGAATGGGTTTGTAAATAACTAAATCTTTCTTTGCTGTTGGAAAGCGCAGAGCAAGACCAAACAGTATTTCTCACATAAATTCACACTTTGGCCAATTTGCATTCGATATGCAGGAGTGCAGTTGGCTACACCCACATCAATATAACACGAACGCTAGCTTAACGCTATACTCCAAAAGCTCTGTGGGCAAAATCACCAACTATTCGACCTAGCAACTTATTTCTTTTTGAACAATTTGCACAACTTCTGTGCTCAACAATCAAAAGTAGTACAAATATATTTTGAACTCCGGAAAGCGAAAGTAAATAGCATACAACAATGCAACTTAGCTCACATGACTGGCAAACCATCAATATGTATGTTGCCTTTCGGGACACGGGAATCAAAACAAATTTTAATCAACGAAAATCGCTTTATTGTTTTTCAAATTGTCGAAGCACTTTTATCACTCTGATTGAGGTACCTCAAAAATATGCTTTTTGAACACATTAACCGCCTCTTCAGGTGTCAAAAAACGTATTCCCTGTTCAGAGTATCACATTCAAAAGTATGTGACACCCTACAGACAACGGAACATAATGGACACAGCGCCCATGAAAATTTGGAAAAAATGGGTGTCGCACCAACGCTTCACCGTGACATAAATCAATGAAGTTGTATAAAAGGAGTTTGTTATGTAACTTTTACTACTCCGTTTTCTCCTATCCTCATACTTCACAAGAAGGGCAGTTAGTAAGAAATTAACGACAGTGAGGTTTAACTTGTGGTAAAACATAATCAAAAAATTTTCGCAAAATAATGAAATCGAATGTTTTCAAACTTTTCATTCCATCTGATATTTCATTTCACATACTAACATTTCTAACAGATAATTCATCTTCAAATATCCATGGCGCTTAACATATTTTCAATTAAATAAAACCATGATAAAGCTGAAATTTTATGGTGTCAACTTACAGATAGTAATGCAACATAAACAAATTTTTGAAATCTGGCAATATAACTTATAAAAATTATAGATTCGCTAATTGCCTGAAGATGAACATTTTATGGTATACTCTTGTACCTTTTCCCAGAAACTGGCCGATATTTTTGGCAAAAGTTCAGCCATACGCACTGGGACCCACATATTTGGCGTATGGGTTCTTAGAAAGCCATGACTTTTATATCTAAATTGAGTGCGTAATTACGGCATTTTATAAGTTTTCGATTAATGGCATTATTCATCCACACTTTTTTGGCCTTTGATACCTTAATTTTTATTCAACTTATCGCCTCCACAGATGGACAGACAATTTGAATTCGTCTCATCATCCTGATAACGTATACATATGTACATAACCCTATGCCAAACTCCATTGTTTTTAGATGAAACAAACTAACGCTAGGTGAACAAAGCCATTATGCTCTGTATCAACATGTTGAAAGAGTTTAAAAATTACACATATATAGTAGTATGAGTATAACAAGTATGTGTAATAGTAGCAAGTAATTTCAAAGTTACGCGCGGAAATGAAAATTTCTAATCGCATTTAATTAATAATAAATCACAATACGAATCGAACGTAGCAATGGAAATTAGAAGTTGTGTGTGCAAGATGTGTCAAAACATATTCACGATAGGAATAGGCAGAGAAAATAAGTAATGTCAATATGTCACGTCATAGCCAAACCCTTATTGAACGAATTTGTGAATTAAGTTGCCGTTAAACAGCACTCAGCAGTCCATAACAGAATATTTTACGATTAGTGCTTTAGAACTAGTTGCCACAAATATCTCAAAAGAAATAACAAGACTTTATTTTGTTCAAACCGAACCAGAACAAAAGAGTAAATATGTATTTTTGGGTATTCAATGGATTTAAATCACTTCATATTGATACAAAAGTTAGCTATAGGTACTGAGATTTACATACTTGTTATCCGGGAAGTGACGTTAAAGTTAGATTTGAACAATTTTAACTTGTCGTTGGCTGAGATAGTGTTTAATTTAATTACTGGGAAGAAAAAGGCTTAGGTGAAGTTCAGTATTGTGATATGCTGGAAGTAGGCATAGAAGAAACCCGATAACGCCGATCTGTGATATATACGTATATATACTTATGTATATGATATATAAAGTTATACAGCAAATTTCTTTCAGATTGTTCAAGTACTTCCTGAGATATAGACTTTAACCTAAAAGTGGGGATATTACGAGTATATCCATTTTCCAACTACTAAGATCTTCTGTACAAAAATTAAAAAGCTGTCAACAGATTAGACGTCAGTCAATCCGTACAATAGAGGAGACTTAATCTTCTTCTCTTCAATGAAGTAATGCTCTGATATAAAAATAGTTTATTAAGTTATATAAATAAAAATGTGGTCCTTAGTCCCTATTTTGATTTGAAGTTTTTTCCCCTCCATGTGTTTATTTCTTACGGTACAGTTTTCCTTTTATATTTGAAATCCGTTTTCTGCTTTTGGGCACAGTAGCTTAGGACTTACAGCAACAACGATTTAGCGATAAGGAAATAATTTTTTGTCATTCCGGTTTTTTGCGCTAAAAGTAATAAATGATGAAGAGGGTGGGCACGAACACACGCTCACAGCGGGTGATTATTCAATGGGAAATAATAATCTCAGCTTAAGGAGATATCCTGCCTATAGTAATGGTTGTTATGCAGCGGAGACTTTTTTCCAGAACAAAAAAATCTTAAAATATTTGGGTGAAATTATTCATTAATAATCAAAGAATGTTAAGACGAAAGCAAACAATAAGTGAGTGGGTTAATGTACGCCAAACAAAAGAACAACAAACCTTATGCAACTTATGTAGCTATTTCTCGACTCTTCCCGCTTTGTGTTCCAGCATGGATGATACTTCTGAAATTAAACTGCAATACAAACTGACCGACCAAAATCAAGTTTTTGTATGGCAAAAATGACTTCTTTTACAAGATATGCTAACGTAATTTGACAGTCTTAATTCGACTTAAATTTTGTTCATATCAAACAGCGTGGCGAAATTTAATAGTTGGTGGTGATGAAAAAATGAATTGCATGTAAAAAAACATTTGAAGAAATACTTCTGCCGCTACGAAAAATTAGGTGTTTAGCAAAGGTAAATGAAAGAGAAATCAAACACTACATCTAGCGCGAACTGAACATCTACAATATAACTGATACATATTAAATAATCATAACTTTACTTTTTGTTTAATAAATTACAAAGAAATCTTATTTAATTATAAAGTCGCTTTTTTCTGTATTCAAATCATATTTTATATGTTAGTGTGAATACGTCTAGTTATCTAACAAATTTGTAGAAAGTAAACATTGGCCTCCCTTTTCTTCCGATATTTGGTTACATGTCTAATTTTTCTAATTTCAATCCAGAAAATACCAAGATATTACAGAATTAACACAAATATTTAGAAGAATGTAGAAAAGAGATGGTGTGGTAAACAAACTGCACAAAGATTTAAAGTTTCCTTTACTTTCTATATTTTACTTTTTATCCTACTCTACCTTCGTTACTCTTGTCACCTACTCGTTGCAATCGCCTCTTCTGGCGATGTACTAGTTTAGATAGATTGCATTGGCGCGCCGAAGATTTATGACCGTTCAAGAATTTCCCGTTCGGTTGTGGCGTTCGTCTTCATCAGAAGCTACGCTGCCACATTCTTTTTCTGGTCAGACCAGCGACAATTCTTTATGTGCAACGTTTATTTTTTTACTAACAATAAGGTACTATAAAACATTTTTTTTTCTAAGATGCTGCAAAAGTTGGTAACGACCATACGTAGATGGTTGAGGGTGTGAGTTATGCTGCACTCAGAGGAGTGGTCTCTTGGGCGTACACTCTTGTGGCTGGTTGTCGTTGTCGTTGTTATATTTGTGTTTTACAGTTCTTTTGTGTTATTATTGGAAGAATATTCATAATATGCTGGATGTATTGGTGCATTCTGCATACTTCGCTCGAGGTCTTCCTGTACCATGCATCTACAACTACATTGTACATGGTCAATCCAATGTGCACTGTGAAAACCTGCCGCAAGAACATGGATGAATTGAACATAAAAATAACTGTGATGAATTGCCACATGTTGGCAAGCAATCTAGTAAATGAATACATGCCCAGCATAGGTACATTTGGGGCATAGGTATAAAAAATCTTTTTACATGCACCTATGTATTTGTGTGTGCTTTTTCTAACAGATAAATTTCACTCAAAGGTACTTGGTGCAAAGGGTTTTGTAATGGCGCTTCGTTTGTTGTTATAAAGTGCATACAATTACAGCCTCAGAAGAATTACTGATGATAAAGTACTTAACTTCATCTTGTCATTTACGTCTTCTGTAGAATATGTTTTATAAGTTTTTTAATTAACTTAAACATTAGATATGGTAAATGTAAGATTAGTGGTGACCAGATGTTTATACTCTTGGAATTCACCGTGATAGATTTTTGGAAAGATGGAATCAACATTTTAAAGGTTAGATAGCCAATGAGAATTCACACAACAAGTCTTTAGTTGACATTGACATTTATTTACAAGATACATTTTGATGGACAAATTATTGGGATACGAAGTTTTTGTTAGTTTATAAAATAAAATAATTCAAAATTCTTTTCAAGCTCCTTAATTCAAATTCTATACATTTTTCATTAGCGATGGTTCAACAAATTTAATAGAAGGAAAAGAATATGACTCATTTATATATGTACATATGTCTGTTTGTATGAATATTTCATAATGCAAAAATTTTGTAGTTGGCTTTCTCTAATCCAAACTGCAGTGTAATTTCCAAATAGATTCGCGAAGATATTGCATTTGCCTAATTTGCATACACATTATCAAAGGAAGCGACAAGTGTTGCCAGACAAGAGGTACCTAATTTGCATGCAGATTTCCAAGTGCAAAGCCGCTGTTCGGCAGGTACTGTGGCAAACGCATCGGTACAAAGGCACATAACCCACAATTGGCTATCAGCTATCTTTCATCGTCCATTCCGGTGGGCAACGTTGCAAATACGCGCAGGCGCTGAAGTGTGCGCCACCATACATTGGTGATAAATTGTCAACTTGACACATACAGATGACAAGTGCAACAACTGGCAATAAACTGATACAACATCAACAACACTTTGCAGTATAAGTGTACAGAAATTGTTAAGAGCTTTTTCCATCAAAGTAATTAAAATGAATGTGCGATGGACGTGTGACTGTCAATGCTAGCGTTGTTACTTGACCGGCGGTAGGTGAAAGCCATCAAAAGCTAAACAGGGATTTTGAAAAAACAATAAAAATTAGCGTGCCTGATAATGAAACGTAAGTACTGCATAGGCAATAAGCGATGAAAATTAATGTTGGAAGAACTAAATGCCGTCGGTAATGAGTTGTTGTAGAGTGAGGGAGCCGTTTGGGATAAAGACTGAAGAAGCAAGCAGCGCACGTAGGCGAAATAGGTAATGTCAAAGCGGATTGGAATATTCGATATTAGAAGTGCCAACAGGACGGCAATAAAAATATCATATAAAGTGACTGCATAAATAATACTAACCAACCAAGCCGGAGCTCACTTGGCAATAGTGTTAATAGCGCATGCGCAGCACATTCTCTAGATAGCCATTCGGTGTTACCGTGTCGCTCTCAATATCAAATTCATTCCAAAACGTATTCAATTACTTTTAAATTTTTAAAAAGAAGCACTTAAAATTGATATATTAGAAAAATCAAAAAGTAATTTCATATGTTATACATATTATTTAAAAAAAAATTACATTTATATGTAGATGAATATATGTATATATATATAACACATCCAAAGGAACTAGCTTTAATAGTGTAAATATGTGGCATAAATAATTCTATAAATAAAGATCTTTCAAGTATGTTATAAAGCGATTATTTTTTTCAATAAATTACTTTTAATTCCTATGTATTTGTTTTTTTTTTTTTTGGAAAATAGTTACCACAATTCTAGTGCTTGGCTCAGGCCAACTGTTTCCAAATTGTTTACCAATTTGGTTGCACTTTCCGTATTTTCATTTCAACTATAATTTCCAACAAAACGGCAACACCTTTCTAACTCATAACATGGAAAGCCTTAAGCAATACTATGAAAACTGAGCTGCAGTGTGTATCAAAAAATGTGCAAATTGCATCCGCAATTAAAATATTGGCTGCCAGTAGGTTGAGCTTATATGAGGTTTTGCGTATGCCAAGCACGATCAAAGAATTTCATTGCGTCTCGTCACAATTTATGCACAAGCAACTAATGATTACCTAAACGTGACGTGAAAAATTTCGAACGTTTGGCAAATGTATATGATAGTTCTTGTGAGAGCAAAACTAAGGCAAAAGAGTTAAGGGGCTATACTAGTGTGACACTTCAAAAAAAATAAAAAATTTTATTTGCTTTTTCGATACAATATATTTTTGTAAATATCCTGTGAAATCGGGAAGATCGTATCTTGAATAGTTTTCTGATGGCAGCGTTCTAAAAAGCGACCGCTCGGAGGTGCAAACATATAACGGGAGGGCCATATAAAATTTTAAACTCGAAGATAGGGCGTAAAAGATTGAGTGAGGGGTTTGCTGTATGGCACATAGCCTGCTGGAACCAAATGTTGTCCAAGTCTTCCTCTTCAATTTGCTTGAAGAAAAATTCGGTTAACATTGCGCGCTATCGCTCATTGATGGTTACGGCGGTTCCTTCTTCATTTTCGAAGAAAAACGGGCCGATGATTGCACCAGACCAAAATCCGCACCATACGGTGATTCCAGCTGGGTGCATTGGCTTCTCAAAGATTACGTCCGGGTTTTCTGTGCCCCAAATGCGACAATTCTGCTTGTTAACGTAACCATCGAGGTGAAAATAAGCCTCGTCCGAAAAGATGATTTTTCGGTCAAACGAACTTTGGAAAAAAATTTTCAATATTTCCCAGTTTTCTTCTTCTGAATAGCGACCCATTTCGTAAATTTTAGACTTTTTACTGGATATCTGTCACTTTCCCAATGATATTTGACGTTTCCAATGTTGAAATATAGATAATTCAAATTTAAAACGTTAGATGACCCACCCTTTATGTGTGAAACTTTAAACGCGTTTTTCTCGAAACGACATTTTTCAAAATTGCTGGCATCATAACTTAACTAGAAATTGACCGATCGACTTCAGATTAAAACTGAGTATTTTTGAATACTATGCATTTACTATACAATGGACTACGATTTTTTTGATTGATTGAAAATTGTCAATTTCGCATTAAAAAAGCGACCAGTTTTTCCCTTTTTTCAAAATTACGCCATTTTGTTAATTTTTGATATTTTTCAAAGATCGTAGTTCATTGTATAGGAAATATCTTTAAGTTTAATAAACTTTTCAAATTTTTTTGTTTCAGCTACTCATTCGGCCGGAATCATGCCAGCAGTTGGGCCACTTTTTTTTGGCACCTCCGAAGACAGCCCATAACTCCGTTATTTTTCAACATTTTTGTAAAACAAAAATCTCAAAATATAGCTGAAAATATACCTTATTACGTTCAATGAAGTCCGAAATATTCAATCGCGTACTTTCTCTTAAAAAAAATCACGAAAATCGACAAATTTTTCATGCGTCACACTGGTATGGCCCCTAAAGGCAACGGTAATATCTAAGCAGCCGCTAATGTTCCGAAATCGATTTTGTGAAAATATTTTTATCAAAAATACATTTTTTATAACATTTTTTTTTATTTTGCTTTGTTTTCAAAATGCATACATGAGAATTAATATGTATGTCAATATGTTGATAGACAGTGGGCGATGGTCACATGTGATCATATGATAGGAATCAATGTTTTCTAAAATAACAGTCTCAAATTAAGAGAGAGTTTTAAATTTTCTGATAATTTTATAACGTTTTTTGATAATAATAAGTGATTGTTCTTGTAAATTTCATTATTAAATTCATCAGTGCTCAATTATGCAAGTACAAATTGGAAGCGTGATACCATTGTTTTTGAACGATTTCGATAGACCATAAGTGAAAATATCGAAGAAAGACTGTAAAAATATCACAATGTAGCTATTGCGGCATAAACCGGTTTTCCGACTTTGTACTTATGGTATACCATATGTATCTGTGCCAGTCAGAAAGTTGCAATGTTAGCATGACAAGGGGCAATCGATGGACAAACATAATTTTCATATAACAAATCAATCAGTATCACCGCTCATCACACCAAAAAAAGAAATGCCCTTCTTTTATAAAAGATAAGCTTTTCGGTATGTAATTTTTTAGATATGGATTTATTTTTATTTTTGTCCTGGTGTTTTATGTCGTTGGCTTATCTGCATTCTCGGTAACACTTCAATAAATCTCGCAATCATAACAATTTGTTTCGCTGTTAATAACATCAAAATACTGAAGAACTCAATAAATAATCCACTCGATAGCCCGCAAGTACAGGAGAATGGTGTGGCCAAAGTAAGCTATGTAGTGGCGTGCGACAAGCGCTGGTAATATCGAAGAATACTTTATTTATTATTTGGGAATGAGTTTGAGCAAGAAGAAAGAACTTTTTTTCTAAAAACCCGATATTAATGTTCATTTTGTTGTTAAGACGAAGAAAAAGTTAGGTTTATGGTAAATAAGTCACCTGCATATATCGTTCCTTAAGTAAGGCCTAATTACTCCGTTTTGTGGGCATGGCAATTGTTCTACAAATTCTAAAATGTATGGACTATGGATATTATCCAAAATAAATCGTAAATTGTGGAAACATTTATACTTCTATTTTAACTTTATATTTCTCCTAGTAGCCGGTATGGGAACAAAATCATTATTCTCAATGTAACATGGTGCCAGAGCATAATAAACCAATTTACCATACTCTGAAACTTCCGTACGTCAAAAGGGAGGTTGTACCGGGCTTTCCAAAGGGGATGACATGATTTCTTAGTGATCATGATCTGTGATTTTTCATTGTATTTAGTAACGTTTACAATTTCATTATGAGAGATATACGCCAGAACAAAAATATTCAAATTTATGATCACAATAATCTCTTCTCCTTAACAATTAGTATGTTTTTTAAGAAATCACATCACTCTTATTGACCCTGTATTTACTAAATCTCAGTTTAGCTATTGTTGTGGCAGTGGTTAAGATCGTAAGTTAAGCTAAAGGCAGGCAATGTAGGTATTTTTTCAAAGTTGTTTTCCAAATAGTCCCTGATATTCCATACTTATTAATCCAAAATCAGTGAAGAACAAGGCAACGCAATGACAACAACAAAAACATCCATTTGATTTGTAGGTTCCACTTGAAGTTCTTTTCCGACTGGTTAACTGGCTAACCGGACGCTTGCAGAACTGACAATGTTGATGGTGGCACGAGTACCACAACTGACAAAGCAACACGTCGTGGCGATCAACATAACGGGTGATTTTTTTGAGGTTAGGATTTTCATGCAGTAGTATTTGACAGATCACGTGGGATGTCAGACATGGTGTCAAAGAGAAAGATGCTCAGTATGCTTTGACATTTCATCATGAATAGACTTACTAACGAGCAACGCTTGCAAATCATTGAATTTTATTACCAAAATCAGTGTTCGGTTCGAAATGTGTTTCGCGTCCGTGTCCGATGAGCGATGAGGCTCATTTCTGGTTGAATGGCTACGTAAATAAGCAAAATTGCCGCATTTGGGGTGAAGAGCAACCAGAAGCCGTTCAAGAACTGCCCATGCATCCCGAAAAATGCACTGTTTGGTGTGGTTTGTACGCTGGTGGAATCATTGCACCGTATTTTTTCAAAGATGCTGTTGGACGCAACGTTACGGTGAATGGCGATCGCTATCGTTCGATGCTAACAAACTTTTTGTTGCCAAAAATGGAAGAACTGAACTTGGTTGACATGTGGTTTCAACAAGATGGCGCTACATGCCACACAGCTCGCGATTCTATGGCCATTTTGAGGGAAAACTTCGGACAACAATTCATCTCAAGAAATGGACCCGTAAGTTGGCCACCAAGATCATGCGATTTAACGCCTTTAGACTATTTTTTGTGGGGCTACGTCAAGTCTAAAGTCTACAGAAATAAGCCAGCAACTATTCCAGCTTTGGAAGACAACATTTCCGAAGAAATTCGGGCTATTCCGGCCGAAATGCTCGAAAAAGTTGCCCAAAATTGGACTTTCCGAATGGACCACCTAAGACGCAGCCGCGGTCAACATTTAAATGAAATTATCTTCAAAAAGTAAATGTCATGAACCAATCTAACGTTTCAAATAAAGAACCGATGAGATTTTGCAAATTTTATGCGTTTTTTTTTTTAAAAAAGTTATCAAGCTCTTAAAAAATCACCCTTTATCTTTATATAAGAGTGCAACAAGAGTATTCCTGCTCAACTCTTTTCTACATCTCCGAATAAATGATCAGCAGAATCGATTGCAAACGCATTAAAATGTATTGCTATATCAAGTGGTATATACATATGTATGTATGTACATATGTAAGCATACGGCTCGCCATGAATCAGAATTTTGGCTTTTAGTTTAACCATGCCCGTGCCTTATACTCAAATCATTGCTGATGGTGGTTGAATAACTCAATTAATTTCTGTCACCTGATTTATCACCTTTCTTGTTTTTGCGTTACAGATTTGACTCTTTTATTTATTATTCCTTCTCGACATTTGCATCATTTTTTGATTTGGTTGTTTTTTTGTATCTCCACACCTCTTTTAACTTTTGCTACATGGTGGCTTGCGTTTCGATGATCTCTTGTATAGCAAGAGGGGTATTTTAGTAACGAATTTCGCCCAAAAAGGCAAATAAATTATTAAATGGTTTTACTACGGAAAACTGATTAACTGAATTTTTGATCACATGTAGATTAGGAATTAGAAGATATTGAATATACCCAATTCTTAACGTCATTTCCAATTTTACTATAAAAAATCTACAAAGTTTGCGGCCTATATCAAACCCATTGTTACAAAAAACTGATTAATAATAATTCGCTGAGTATTTATTATAAAAATGTTAGAGGTCTTAATACAAAACTAACTGATTTGTATTTAGGCATCCTTATGCCTAATTTAAAATCATCGCTTTCAAAGAAATCTCTAGATATGACCGACTGAGCAGAATAGAAGGTGGATTCCTGTTTGCTGTACATTCATCAATTGCATGTTCCTCATGCAGACTTCATTGAGTTTAAGCTCATTCGGATTTGCGTTATTAGTGGTCATATTTACTTAGCTTTAATGTTTAAATAAATAATGTTTCCTACATGGCTAATAATACTGATTCCATAATGCTTTGGGAGAATTTAATTCACTGTGAGTATCATGAAAATCTGTTGATAATTACGCTATTCCTGTTGGTACTCGCTTATGTTTTACCGAGTTTTTAAATGAAATATAGGAGTTGAGATTTAACCAAATTAATTTAATTTCAAACAAGTTCAGTAAGTTTTGGTGTGCGTTGATAACGCTTCAATATTCTCTGTTGTCCGATTTTATCCTTTGAACTCGTATCATCCTGCTTTGGAAATTAGCATTAAAATCATAGGCAACTTACTTGATAATAATACACGGAACCTTTGTCCGTGGTTCAACTTTGCGAAACATAATTTCAAGAAGATTAATTGCGCACTTTCTTAAGTAACTTGGCCAGATTACAGTTGCAATATTGAATTTAGTGTCACCAATTTCAATGAAGTTATTTTAAATTTATTTGAAAGATATGTTCCCAAATGTGTTGTTCCTCAATTAATAAGTTCTAATTTACGGTTTTCGAGAGGGCTATGTAAATTAACCTACTTTTAAACTTTTTAAAAAACAGGTTTAGTTGTTGACTATTCAAAATATTCTAAATAGCGTCTACACCTTGCTGAACCTAACAAAATCTATATATATAAAAGAAAGTTGTGTTAGTTACACCATTTATGACTCAAGAACGGCTGAATCGATTTCGCTGAAAATTGGTGGGCAGGTAACATGGAACCAGGGTAAGGACATAGGATACTTTTTATCTCTTTATAACAAAATTTAAAACAACTCATAAATACAAAAATTATATTTGAAATAATAAGCATTTGTTCTCAAAATTCATGTTTGTAGGAATGATTTGAATATTTCATTTCTTCACAAAAAAGAAACAGTAATAATAAAAACAACCTCATATCTATGTGTATAAAAGAAAGTTGTGTTAGTTACACTATTTATGACTCAAGAACGGCTGAACCAATTTCGCTGAAAATTGGTGAGCAGGTAACATGGAACCAGGGTAAGGACATAGGATACTTTATACCTCTTTATGTCAAAATTTAATTTAATACAACTCATATATACAAAAATTATATCTCAAATAATAAGCATTTGTTCAAAATTCATGTTTTTGGGCATCATATGAATATATGCGTACAATTTTAAACAGATTCTTCCTCAAAAATAAAAGAAATTGCTAAGTATTTGGAATATGCACTGAAATAGATTATAACTGGCTCAGTAAATCAGTCGTTGAGTACGTATTATACCATATGCATTCCAAAAAACTGATGTCATAAACTTTTCAATCGACTTTTTCGTCTTTCCACGCCTGAGAACAGGTTGACATGTGCAGTCCACTAGAATGACTGTCGATTGGACTTTAGTGGGAAATGATGGAGCTTAGTTTCTGTTGGCACACACCGACGCAAAAATTCGGTTTTATTACGATTAAAGAGCACTCAAACACTTCTCAGATCAGTTATCCGTAGTTTTTGTTTGATTATGAACTTGCGAGGCACCTACTTTGCACAAAGCTTTCGCCTCTTTAAGCTTAGCAAATATTTTTTCATCGGTGGATTTCCCTGATCCCAAATTCAACAGTATTTTCCCCCAAAAAGCAATGCTTTATTAACACACGAAATGCTTTATGATCAATTTTTTGCAAACTAAAACAATTTGATTCACAAAAATGCTATATCTCATTCACTAATAGTTATAATCCACTAATAGAAATCATTCAGATGGTAGTAGTAGTAGTATTACCCATGTATCAGCCTCAGCGAAGGGTGGACGGTTCGTCTAGTGTTATAATAATTACACAAACAAAGTTTAACATAATTTTATAAGTAATCCATAATTGTTCTATGGATTCGTCAACTCTACACGCGAGATTTCTAATTTTCTCTCCGCAATGAAACATAAGTCTACTATGTCCAGTGACAATCATACAATTTCTAATAGGTTTGCGGGATTCTTTAAGTGAAATTACTCTTCAAACTCTCTTAAAAACGCTCCGTATCAACATAAGTTATGTCCGATTTCCGTAATTAATGCACCTATCATTTCCGAAGTATACGTCTTATGTATATCAGCTAAATATGTTGAAACAATCATTTATTTATGGACCAGATATGATTCCCCCATACTTCCTTAAAAAATTTGCCAAATATATGTATCAACCCCTAACAAAACTATTCAATGCATCTCTTAAACAAGGCTTATTTCCACAGTATGGAAAAAGTTATTTATAATTCCTTTGTCAGCAAAACCTAAACTTTTTCAAGCAAATATAACAGACGAAATGACCTTCTTGATTTCTTCTCTAATTTTTTGTCCTCAGCATGGTTTTAGTAAAGGAAATCTACGGTAGCTAATTTGCTAGAATTTGTAACACACGTATCAAAGCGTTTTAGGGAGAATAAGCATACTGATGTTATATACACGGATTTTAATAAAACTTTTGATAAAGTAAACAAATCAATTAAAAAAACTGGATCTTCATGGTTTTCAATAAATTTTTCAGATTGCTTCCTATCATAGAAATCAAGAAAAATAATAGAAATAGAACTCATCAAGTTATATTTAACGATTCTATTCAAGAGTTTTATTACAGTATGTGGACGATGTAGAACTTTTTGAGTTATTTAATGATAAATGATATGCCATTGAAACTTAAAAAATGTAAAATGATGTGTTTTTCCCAAATATCTGTAGAAATACTTCGTACGTAATACAAAACTTAAGTTTGAAGCAAATATGCAGTTTTGTTGATCAGAGAGTAAGCATGGACCCCAAACTCAATTTTATTTATTATTATTTATGATTTTTAAAGCTAAAGGTGCGCTTAGTTTTGCTAAACGTTGGTCTAAAGAACTTAGAATTAAGTTATCAAGTTTATTCGGAGAAGTTAGAGACGGACAATTTTTACTTTTTTTCTTTAATAATTTACATTGGAATTTTAGGTTCTCCCATATACTAATCGTTTATAACTTATAAATCTAGCTACACTTACTAGTCTTCTAAAACTTATGAATGAGTCAGTCCGTAGTCCATCTCTGTAACGTTCCAGTTCGTTCAACCAGGCAGTTTAGACTTTTACATATAAAAATTTCTAGAACAAGTAAATGTCACGATTTCAATTCTCATTTCAGCACATTTGATCTAAGAGGTTCATTATTTATCATTATTCTATCTATTCTTAACGGGTAACATTTAAAAATTATAAACTTACTTAAACGTAATTCTTAATTTTGGTTATGAAACTTTTTTTTCTGTAGCTGAGCGGCTTAAAGGTAAGATCGCAACGTTTTAAAACTCTCTTGCCTTTTATGACTCAGCTATTTCCGCGGGAGAAGGTTAATCGTTGGGTATTATTATATACATAACTATTGTATATATGTATGTGCATTTATAATAAACTATTAAATTAATTAACATATTTGAAGGTGTGAGAACTTACACTCTAATAAAAATATTATATTTACTAAGAAATAAAATAACAAATTTCTCTTTTTTCTTTATACTTTAGATCCACCTTCAAAAATAGTTATATTTTAATTTTGCCAAATGTAGAATACTCACTTATATTTATATATGTGATAATATACTTGTGTTGCCAATATTATAACAGAGCATTAGTCGTGGTTGCAGATTATGTTCCGGCATTGAAGTTAGTGTAAGTAACTGTGGTTATCGTGAAGATATATTAGCTGTTAGAATAATGATGGCCGTTCCAATATTCTTTATTGGCCGTCTCACTCTGGTTTACTTTAATATTCGTTAGAAAATGAGTATAAGTATGTATGTATGTGTTGCTGTTATTTCCTGCCTTTGAGTAAAAATAATAATTTTAGTGGATGTTGGACCCATATAGAAATCAAAATGAAAGGCAGCGAAAGAAGAAAGAAAGAAATAAGTCAACAAGATTAATGGATTTTCATGTTATACGCACGTGTGTGTATGGCTGTTTGTGTATGTTTTGTATTCAAATACTTTTCGCCGCACCCCGTTTTTCGGCATCTGCTACTGCTAAGTTTGATTATAGGAGCATTTGAGCACGCATACATACCCATGTACATTTTTACATTCTCAAGATGAATATGAGTGGCTGATTTCCAAATGCAAATGGCTGTATTTGTTTTTGCTTTATTGTTCTATATATAATTTATCTTGAGCAGTCACTGCTGCAATGCGCTTTCTCGCCCTCACTCTACTAACATATTTAATATATATGAAGATTTATACCTCCATCCATAAATTTCTGCAGCTGCCGGTAGTAGGAAACTACTTCTTTTGTTTATTCATAATAGGCAAACAGGTAGACTTGATACTTTTCGTCACTCTCTGTCCAGTGTGCGTCCATTTACTTTCAACAGATGTTAATTCTGATCATTTTAAAGTTAACTACTAGAGTTAATCGTAAAAAATGTTTAACCAAAATGGATTCCACATTACCTATCATAGATCTATCTATTCGATTTCCTATCCTTGTGGATGTCAAAATATACTTAATCTTTTGATTTGCTGATGGTTTATTTCTTACTATTTAAACGATTATAAATTGTATAAAAGATTTGTGTATCTAAATTCATAAATAATATAAGGTTCCTGAACATAAATGTATGCATTAGAGTGCGAATGTTTATTAATGTATCTGCAACATTAGCGAAATTCAAATATCATATTATTTATACCTACATATACTTTTATATTTCCGTATATATGAAATAATATGTATATAACATTGAAGAAATGATGCCAATATTGTCCAATAATGCTTTAATTTGTCAGCCGCAGTTGCATGGAAGCTCTTAAGATACTACAAGAAGGTGTTGTAATTGAAGCGTGAATGCGCGCGTTGCTACTAAAGCCTGTTAAAAATGACGCTAGAAATGGTTAATGGCCATAAATCAAAACATTTTCTATATTTTCACAAACATTTCAAACAATGGGGAAATTGTTTGATTTATTTTGGAAGCAGCAGCCAAACTAGAGAATAGACGGCAGACGAGTGGTAAGCATAAATCATTCATAAGGATGCACATCCATATGATGTGTTTAAGAACGCGTGAAGTTGAAGAAGATATAAAAAGCAATCTGAAAATGGCACATATGCACTCGTATGCATTTAGAGAAAACGACTCATACAAATACACCGAGTGCTGCTGTGTTGCCCATTTGAAATTTGCATATTTAATGTGGAACAGACTGGGAAAGAAAACAACAACTGCATATATTCGAACAATAAATCAAAAAAATGTGGTATTGAGAAAAAAATAAAATTTTGTATGCAATACCCAAACAATAACAATTTTCAATGCGTTTGGCAGCTATGAAACAGATTTCGTTTGCTCGTGGCGGAGCAAATAAAATCAATGGTGAGCATGCGAAATTTGAAATAATAGAACTTATGAAAGATATTTTTACATTTGCAAAAACGGAAATTGGCAGTGTGCTTCACTTAAAAGACAAGTATAACACTAAAAATTCGTGGAAAAATTAGGAACGCTCCAATTTCAGGGAAACAGTAGCGCAAATATGAAAATATGTATAATTTTAGACATACATACATACATAGCTGGTATACATGCGTAAGACTCGAAACTACGTTGATTACATATGACTCCATAAAAAGTGCGTGTGAGTGCTTAGTAAAAACAACACGCTGTGTAGGTTTCTAAACAAGGGTCAAGACGTGTTCTCAGTTGACCTTGCGAAAACGCTGTTTTGAAAACAAACAACAAGAGAGAAAACAGCAAAGTTAAGTCTGACAATCAAGTAAAGTACAATTGCCTCCTGAAATGAATTCAAGTTCCGGCAAAAATATAAGGTACATAACACAACAACTTTCGCAAACATCAAAACATTAAACCAAGGTAAAACGACTGGACAATAGATTTGCTAAAAGAGCAGAGTACGAAAATTTACTTATACGAAACTATAGCATATACAAGACAAACATATTTTTGTATACCTAAATACTTATCTTTTGTCGACTACGTGAACGCATAGCACAAATCAAAAAGACGGCCGACAAAAGTTGTCAAAGCGACAATGCCACACATTGCAGTTAAGTCGACCGCAAAAAATATAAATAACAAATAAGCAATTCTAAATTCGGTCAAGACCGAACGTGGTAAAGTATTTCAAGATACCTGTATAAAATAATAAAATCTAAGGCGAGATCTGTCTAATAATTAGGTATTTTGGGCCAAGTTCTGAACCGTATTCACTCTCTTTTTGTGCTACCCAGTACCGAATTTACTTGAATTTTTCACCAAGCTTAGAGAACAGCGTGATTATTTACTGAAATTTATAATCTTTATCACATACTTTGCTTTCCAACTCAATTTATATATTTATATATATTTAACTTTTGGATTAAAATTCTACAACTGCTAAATGAAAGAGCTACTTCCTGCCCGGAACATGTTGCGAGGGTATTAAAAACAATGTCTAACGATGTGAGAAAAAGGTTTATGCAAAAACTCGCCGAAACAATAAGCGGCAAATTACTGACCCACTTGCAAATCCACCGGCTAGCTTTCAGCCCGTCTAGTTGTCAGCAAACTTGTTTGACTTTTTGACTCGTATATGCATATAATTTGCTTCGTAGAAATTTTTTAAATTTTTATAAAAACAATCACAAAAGCTAACATATTGCAAAAATAAATTTAAAGGAAATAAAATGCTATACAACTGAATCACGTTGACGATGTTGTAGCAATTGCTAATATGGTCCTATTTTGTGTACAGAAAATTTACTATTTTGATGCTATGCTAAAGAAGACATAGTTTAATCATTATGTTATTTCACACTTAAGAGTAACCTCAAACTGCTTGTGAATATGTCTTTGTGTTAATAAAACTGAACAAAGTTGTTTCAGAGAACGAAAAAAATTTCTATTATAATAGGTTGTCAAAAAAGTCTTGCGTTATTTTCGCTAGTTGGCGCTGAAAGCGCGTAGTTCTATTTTATTCGTCGCATCGGGTTATGCTATACCTTTTTGGAAAGCTTATTTCAGGCGCTAACACGTGTTTGATTGATTGTCGTTTCTTTTAAGTCGTTCGTGAGTTATAGCGTCGCAAACATGGAGCAAAATAAAGAGAAAATACGCCATATTTTAAAGTACTACTACGATAAAGGCAAAAATGCATCTCAAGCCGCCAATAAAATTTGTGCAGTTTATGGACCAGATACAGTTTCCATTTCCACTGCACAACGATGATTTCAACGTTTTCGTTCTGGTGTAGAGGTGGTCGAAGATGCGCCACGCTCCGGAAGGCCTGTCGTCGAAAATTGCGATAAAATCTCTGAATTGGTCGAAAGAGACCGGCATAGTAGTCATCGAACCGTAATAAACCATTTGAAGAAGCTTGGAGTCACTAAGAAGCTTGATGTATGGGTACCACACGAATTGATTCAATAAAAATACCGCAAGACTTTTTTGACAACCCAATATAATATATCATTTCATCGACTGAGATGTCTCCTTAATTAATAAGGCACTTGTTAAAGTTGTTTGTATTGCTCGTTATATATATAATATTTATCATTTGGTACCGAGTAAGAAACGTAGGTGGATTCAACATAACTTACACATACTTACTTGTAGTGTGCAGCTTTCAGATTGTAGTGAAAAAACGAAAGCAAAGGAGGGTATGTTATGAAGCACTGTTATGAAGTCATTCTCTGGTGTTTTTCTGCGAGTGAATATTTTTTTATTGTGGAAGGTGGCTCTGACTCTTCCTGAACTAAACTGATGCTAAACTATTCAATCAAAATAGTGTACAGAAATGCAAAAAGATCACACTTTGACTTGGAAAATTATTAGAATTCGGAGTCCAGTATCTAACTTAGCCAAATATATCCTTGTTTGGAATAAGTAAAATGTAAGTAATAAAGTAATAAAATCTTCATTTATTTTTCAACAGTAAACTCAGGAGCTCTAATTTGGTGGACATGTGAAGAATATGCATACAAAAAAAATGGGTGAAGAATCACAAAAGAGATTTATTAAAATGAAACACTTTCAAAATATGTAATTTTTTTGCAGTTTTATTGGTTTAATTCACAAATATATTCACAAAACTTTTACTACTTTTCCTTTTCTGCAAATAAAATGAGACAGCAGAGTAAAAAAATTCCAAAAACATCGTTTTCGGTATAAAGCTTAAAGGCAAGACACAAAGAGAAATAGGCAACAGTGCGGACTCATAAATAATAATTGCGAAGAGCTACACATGCCTACCATTACCGTGACGATCCGGCGAAGTATTGAAAAGGTACCAAAAACAGGTCCGAAATAAGCAGCGGAACAAAAACGAATGCTAAAAGAGGAATATGGAAACATAAAGTAAAAAACTAAAGCAAGCAGCGATTCCAAAAAATACATATTGTGTTAGAACAACGCCAAAAAGTGGTCGAAGGAAGAGAGATTTAAAAAACATTTTCTTGTATGCAATGCAGTAAAGTAACGTGCTGACTCCTCAATGACCTAGATGCGTGCTAGCTCAACGCATACATACCTTGCAGTGGTATACAAACTGACTTTAGTTCTGACCGTGTTATTGAATATTTGGTTTAGAGATATAAACGTTAATTTCCACTTCGAAGGTCGTATATTATTTTTCTATATAAATACAATAGATATTGCATAAGATAATGCTATATGCTCACATATACAAACGAATGCCAATATTTTAAAATATGTCGCAGGTAAGAGATGCTCATACTGAAAAGAGCAGGTGAATTTTTTGCAGATTATATTTTGGAACATAAAAGTGCAAGTGTCACACATATTACCTTAATAGATTTTTTCCTTTTTCCAAGGACACTTTTCGAGCTAGAGTATTGAACCGTTACAGACCTTGGCATAAAAGATCTAGCTTTCAATAAGAATTTTGATTGTTTTGATAATTTGTTCATCTAGATTATTCTTTAAACTAATTATTTTTAGTTTGTTACGTATGAAAATTATTTCAGACAAGACCGAAAATGTAAATTTCTAAAGTATAATTAAACAGTACGCATAACTTCCTAGGAACTATATTTCCATTTTGATGTCGTCCGACAACTCCATAATTATATTAAAAAAACGATATTTGAAGCCAATCATTAGGGTTCGATTTTAGAAACACACTTAGCTAAAATTAATATATTTAGCTACTAAATATTTTTAATTAATATGTAGATTAATGGTAATAATCACGGCCAAACGATATTTTGTAATTAATTGTGTTATAGAAATATTATACTCGATTTTTTAGTAACATTATTCATTGGAGGAATTTTTATTTACATACTATATATTCGGTAATCATAAAACTGCATAGTCATCGACTTAATCAGAGATGGATATTAAAAAAATTAACAAAAGGCTCTAGTTCAATCCACCAACTGAAAATACTGTTGAATTTGGGCTCAGGGAAATCCACCGATGAAAAGATATTTGCTAAGCTTAAAGAGGCGAAAGCTCTGTGCAAAGCGGGTGCCCCACATATTCATAATCCAAAAAAAATTACGAAATAAAGCCGAATTTTTGAGTCGGTGATAAAAACATAGCTCCATCATTTCCCACTGGAGTCCAATCGACAGTCATTCTAGTGAACTGCACATGAGCAACCGGTTCTCAGGCGTGGAAAGACGAAAAAGGCGGCTGGAAAGGTTATGACATCAGTATTTTGGGATGCACGTGGTATATTTGGTACATATTTGGTTTCTTTTCTACTATTCCAAATACTTAGCAATTGTATTATTTTTGAAGAAGAATCTGTTTAAAATGGTACGCATATATTCAAAGGATTCCTACAATCATGAATTTTGAAATTATTATGTTTTCAGCCAAATCGGTTCAGCCGTTCTTGAGCTATAAATGGTGTAACTAACAGCAACTTTCTTATATATATACATATATATAATATATGAGGTTGTTTTTATTATTTATTTATTTATTTATTTTTTTTTTTTGAAGAAATGAAATATTCCTACAAACATGAATTTTGAACACATGCTTATGATTTGAAATATAATTTTTGTATTTATGAGTTGTGTTAAATTTTGACATAAAGAGATAAAAGGTATCATATGTCCTTACCCTGGTTCTAAGCTACCTCTCCACCAATTTTCAGCCAAATCTGTTCAGCCGTTCTTGAGTTATAAATGGTGTAACTAACATCAACTTTCTTTTATATATATAGATTTATTTATTTTTTTTTTTTGAAGAAATGAAATATTCCTACAAACATGAATTTTGAACACATGCTTATGATTTGAAATATAATTTTTGTATTTATGAGTTGTATTAAATTTTGACATAAAGAGATAAAAGGTATCCTATGTCCTTACCCTGGTTCTAAGCTACCTCTCCACCAATTTTCAGCCAAATCTGTTCAGCCGTTCTTGAGTTATAAATGGTGTAACTAACATCAACTTTCTTTTATATATATAGATTTAAATTCATTTTGAGAACTCACTATTGGAAATACCAATCAAACGAACCAAAAGTGACAACTCAGTATTAAAAAAATGTACAGAAAGTTACAAGTATGCTCGCAAAATACTTTATTAATCAAAAGAAATATTGAAAATGGGTTTTTAAAAAGATGCTGGTGAGTAATGTACTTGTATATGGTTTTGAAAGAAAAAAAATCAGCGTTAGAAGCCAGTGAAACAAAACTATCGATGCCAGATTGAAGAAAGAGAAGACAACTTCCTTATTTATATTTTCTTAAATACAGTTGCATTTGATAGTTTGTGTTGGTAACTTCATTTCTGAGTTTCCGGGTCAACGATAAAATTTGGTTAAAATTTTTCACCCTAGTAGTAATGTGAAATAACTAAAGCATTCAGTATATATATCCCAAAGTTATACACGGACATATCGAAGTATCCCGAATTTGTATTTCTTAAGAAAGTGTTTTTTAATTCAAGGAATTTAATCAACCCCGGATATATTGTGCTCTTGACGGCGTTTTTTCCAATACTCAAAGCACTTAAAAAGGTAATGTTTGTGCTCTTGTTTAGCTCCCGCTTCGATGCATTGTCTTTCAAGAACCTCTTAAGTTTTGGGAGCAGAAACATTCCCAGATCTGATAATTCCGGATATATTGTGCTCTTGACGGCGTTTTTTCCAATACTCAAAGCACTTAAAAAGGTAATGTTTGTGCTCTTGTTTAGCTCCCGCTTCGATGCATTGTCTTTCAAGAACCTCTTAGGTTTGGGAGCAGAAACATTCCCAGATCTGACAAATACGGTGTTTGTGGCACCATTAATGTGATATTTTTGGCCAAATATTCGCCCACAAGCAACGATGCAAAGGACAATTTTTGTTATTCTACAAATCATTGGTTAAAATCGCATGACACGAGCCAAGTTCCTCAGCAAATTCTCTAATGGTGGTTCAACGATTGGCCAATACTCTTTTCTTAACTGCATTAATGTTTTCATCTTTTCTTGACGTACTCGGTCGTCCGGCATGCTCTTCGTTGTTCACATCTTCTCGACCCTCGGAGAAAATTTTGTATTACAAATAAACGTTGATTTTTTCCATGGTAGCTTCTCCATATAAAACAGTCACCATTCGGCATCCGTCCTTGCACCTAACTTTGCTTTTCTCTTAAAATTTCATACAGAATTTTTGATTCATTTTTTGGGATAAATATTCAAATGAAAAGTACCAACATAATGCAATAAAACCCGTAGCCCGCGAAACTTGAAAATTTATATTTAGCTTGCGAAAAAACAATAACACGCAAGACCTCATATATATATAACTAACAGCAGCTGCTGGTGGCATTCAGTGATATCCTTTATTCGAATTCCGAAATTGAGTAAAATTGGTCCACGAATTAACCCTATCCACCTTCTACTTCAGATTATGATTTGCGGTATTCAGCAGAGAAGTTTAAAAAGATTTAAGCTTGTTAGCTCTCAACCATTAAACGTTTTTAATAATTTTTCATTGAAAATAATACTATGATGCTTCAAATTACAAAACGTGTAATCAAATACCTTTTAATTTCACAAATTTATTTAATTTTCATTGTCTTACGTTTTTTATAAGTAGACTTGAACGATGCAACAAATCACTCCGTTTACATATTTTTTGGTAAGATTTCAATCTGGCCATCGTTCGATTCCAATTGCTAAACGTCAAAACCTCCTGAACTCGATCAACTGTCAAAGTTCAGGAGGTTTTGACGTTTAGCAATTGCTTTCTCACTTCCAGTGAGACATGAGATGGGCATCTCTTTATCCTTGCTTTGATTTTAGTCCCCTATTTCCAAAATAATTATTTGCAATTATTTGGTTAAAATTTCATTATATGTCTGCAATAATAAATTTAGTGCTTTAGTTTATAACATCTATGTACATACATACATCTCATTTCAGCTATTTTTTGAATATATATACATATATCTTGAAGAAGAAGCAAAATTTAGTAATGAAACGAAGTGATTTTAAGACCTATAATATGCAATACCATGTTAATAGAGGGCAACGCATGAATCGCGCTACAAAAACAAAATGTATAGCAAATTTTATTTTATTTATAATTAATTATTTTTAAAAATTACGACCTCCATGCTCAGCCAGGCGTATGCGACAACTAGTTAGAAAATTATTCATTGCGGCCTAAAACGTTGAAGTCGGGATCGCCTCATTTATGAAATTACTGGACTGCTTCAATTCAGTCAGATTTCTTGGTTTTGTTTTGTACAGCTTTTGCTTGACATATCTCCACAAAAGAGAGAGTGTTGCAGTCAAGTCAGGTGACCTTGGGGTCAGCGGAAAGAGGAGTTTCTTAATATTAATTTTTTTTTAATTTTCGTTGGAGCTCCGCATTAACCGGTCCGGCTAGGTGTGCATTTGCTTTATCTTGCTGGAACCAAACTCTAGTAATCAGGATATATCTTCGGCGCAGTTCTGAGTAAAAAAATTATTAACATCTTTAAATAACGGTGCCCATTGACTTTGACCCATGTTACACCGTTTTCTTCAATAAAATATGGCTCTACAATATAGCTTGATGAAACTGCGCACCACACAGTGACTCGCTCTGGGTGAAGTTCCGTCTAGTGGATTAATTATGAATTTGATTAACCCAACAGACGGGCATTTTGCTTGACTAAATTTCCGTTCGGATCAAAATGAGCCACTTCAGATATAAACAGGCATTTTATCAAGCTATTGCCTTCTTCGGCCATTTTAAATTTTTTTGGCAAAATTCCATGAGAAATGTCAAATGTAAATGAAGAAAAAGCATGGCATGGTACCGTTGCACTAACCAAACGTTCTTTTCGGTATCTTCTTCTTCCTTATTGGCGTAGACACTGCTTACGCGATTATAGCCGAGTTAACAACAACGCGCCAGGCGTTTCTTCTTTTCGCTACGTGGCGCCAATTGGATATTCCAAGCGAGGCCAGGTCCTTCTCCACCGGATCCTTCCAACGGAGTGGGGGTCTTCCTCTTCCTACTGCGTCGAATACTGCCAGAGCCGGAGTGTTTTCGTCCATTCGGACAACATGACCTAGCCAGCGTAGGCGCTGTCTTTTAATTCGCTGAACTATGTCAATGTGATATTCGCAGTGGCCGCAAAACCTCGAAGGGAACATTCTTATAGTATGTGGCATGATAATAGTTAATTGTCAAAATCAGATCGGTACTACCCCGACTACATATAATGATATACGGTTTTCCAACAAACCTTATACCCAATATATCAGTCAGTGTATGAGTTATACATATTATATCTATAAAATTGCTTTGATTCCGATCTTCTGGTTAACGATTTACTCCTTAAGGTATTTCCCTGACTTTGATGCCTGTAAGTTGCAAGAGTATGAAATATTCGGTTACACACAAACTTACGCTTCCCTCAATGATTTATATATAGTTTTTTAATACATTTGTGGTAATTTTTTATGATATTATATTTGTTTTTCAACAAATTTATATCCTTTAATAATTTAACCATTTGTGAAACAGGTAAACATTTTGTTAGTAATTAGAAGAATTTGAATATTTTCCGATTTCCGATTAATTGATACTTTGACGCAGAAATTTCCAAGCATTCTGAAAGATAAGGATTATGTAATATTTTCTTTTAGAGAACTCCTTTTAACACAAATAGCAAAGTTGTATAACAATATGTTAATTGGAGTTTTTCGGGACGGACCTTATTTACAAATCTAAGACAATAACAAAATTTGTTTTACTTGTCTTGAAAAGTGGTTTAAAACAAATTACTCGTACCTATCTGAAATCGTCCTTTAATTCCTGGGCATTTAATCCTAAGAAGTATAACAGATGAATACTAGGATCATTTAGTCGAACCCTACTGCAATCCTCTGTACCAAATAGCAGCTTTATATCTTAATTGAGTGCTTAGTTATGGCACTTTATATTTATATATATTTTGTACTAAGAAACCCACATACCAAGTTTCACAGAGATATCTCAATTTTAACTCGAGTTAAAGTTTGCACGACCAGACAGACGGACGGACAGACAGATAGTCAACCGGATTTCAACTTTTCTCGTCATCCTGATCATTTCTGTATAAACTTATAACCCTATATCTATCTCCCTTAATTTTAGGTGATACATACGTACGACCATTAGGTGAACAAAACTAGAATACTCTGGAGCAATTTTTCTGGCATATTGTCCCGGTATGGTTAAGAAATTTACAGTTGACTGGTTGATGGGTCCGATGTAGTAGACGATTTTCATGCTAAAAAACTTGAGTTTACTTTGCTTTTTGCGCACTTTTTCTGAAGAATGGGTTTTGTTCCACTACTATTTCCTAATGACGCTTGGTGTTGGGCTGCAGCGCTTTAACGTAAGTACTTGCCACCACAGCGGGGGCGCTCCACTCATGGTGACATTGCAGTACGTTTAACAACTGACAATGATTTATAACATAAAGACATGGGCGACAATGAGTTGCAGGCCAAGAAGGGAATGGACGAACATACTACCGAACTACTGGTGATATAAAAAATTCAATCGAAGTAAAAATAATAAAAAATTGTAGCGAAATATAAGAAGTACAATAAAAATAAGTAAAGAAAGGCTAATCCGCGCAAAAGCAAAACTTTTACTACTATGATACTTTCTGCTACCTATGCAACTTATTTGACATTATACGAAGTTAGGAACCGTTTACGTTTCACTGCGATATCACACATGTCACACGGACATCAAAATGAAAGTATTTCGATATCTAGTAATTTGTTTCATTAAAGTATCACACACGCATTTTTGGAACTTAGCTGTATTAATCCAATATTAAACGTTAATTCTGTTTTGATAAAACATTTGCTTATTATTGGCCCGATTTTGTTGATTTTATGCACAACAATAAACTGTTATTAGAACTAGATGATATCCTAAATTCTTTAAGCTCAACGAAAAGTTCAAATATTAGGTAGATGGGAGCTGGGAGATATAAGCTCTGATGTTATTCGTTATTAGTAACACTACATGTTATCTCTAGAAAAATATGTTATCCGACTTTTATAAAGATTTCTCACATATTTACCTGAGACTCTGACGCTGAGGTCCATATATCATTTTGCTTATAACTTTCGAAAAATGGCTTTATATCTTCATTTTAGTAAATACTATTTCACATGGTACATATCTAAATCACAACACATATGAAAATGAATATGCATAAGTTGAGAAAACAACAACAACAAAATCTATTGCACAGAAAAAATATTCGTGCACCAAAGTTAGCGTTTATGTACACATGTATATATATGAATACGGACCAACTCTAGTAATGCTAGTATCCTTCATTATCACATCAGATTTTTTGCAGCCCATGCCCAGCAGTTATCCCTTTCGCTTGCACTGTTATTACAAATGTAGGACCGCTGCGCTATCATGTGCAATGAACAAAGTTGCAGCCAGTGTTGCCACTTTCATTAAATTCGATTGCGCGTTAATGTTTTTTTTTCAGATATAAACTACAGATACTCAAATATCGAAATATTGTTTATGTTGCTTATACAAATTTGTCTTTAAAATATTTCATGTACTTTGAGAAAAGTGTTAGTTTCATTTAGCATCATGCTTTTTTTAAGACGGCAACATAGGTTGAAATGCTAACGGAACTCTCATATACACCGTTACTACCACACACATTATGCCACATACATTTAATAACTCAAATATAAAGCTCCAAGTTCAAAGCGGCCATAACTTGCGAAATAGTTGGTGTATTGTATTGCTGTGCACAAACCCTCCCCTCAAAGTACACATACGTGGACATAACGATATGTATGTATAGTACGCATACGAATAAAGGGATTTACAAAATTTCATTAAACAAGCATACAACGAGAGTATATCATGCCAGAACCCAGGGAATCGCAACGACACAGGTGGGGGGGGGGGCACTATGCCGAGAGGCTGGTAGAGCTTAATAAGCCTGTCAACAGCAAATCATAAACGTGTTGCAGCTTCACGCAGTGCACTGCAGAACTACGTCACAGTTGCATGAAGCTTGTTGCAGAATTTTCAGGTTTGAGTATTTGTCCATGCATGCATACATATATTCACAAAATATAGTACCAGTACAACAATAAATTACAACAAACAATTCAAAATAATACGAGTAATAAAATTCAAAGCATATGATCTGTTGTACAAGGCAACTAGTATTTCTGCTCAAACGTTCATTGGTGTGTAATGTATCTTCTTCATATCGTCGTTATGAATTATTGAGTGTCAAAATGATGGAATTTAATTTGAAATTTGCAATTTGCAATTTATTTTGATTACAATTTAGTACGCAAATATGATATATATTCCTATGAACTATATTTGTTTATAATATTAACAAGGAGTTCATTAAAACCAAATTAAATCTTATGTATTGTTCGAGTAAGTAAAATTCAAATTTTTTAATAACCTATTGTAAATGGTTTTCAAACTATTTTTTTGAGAAGCGTTTTTTTGTCCGAAAGTGTTTATAAACTGACACATGGCTATAGGGAAAATAGCTTTTTTTCGAATATACAATTTTTAAGAAAGCAATTTATTCAAATCTATTTCAGCAACATAGACCAACTGCAACACTTTTGAAATTATTTGCCATAAATAAAATGTTGAATAATATAAATAAAATTACATAACTATCACATTTTAATGCCAGATTTAATTAAAGGTAACATAAGGCGTAAGCGGTGTCTACGCCAATTAAGAAGAAGAAGAGGAACCGAAGGCAAATGATATGAAAAAATGATATATATATAAAATTTAGTTCTATCACTAATATAAATCTGTTAGGTAAAGTGTTCCACATCTGGACAATTTTTACGAAAATTGTTTTACCTAAAATCTAATGTAATCCCAAATCTAAGTGACCTCCTTCTTTCTATTATTGTTTTTTTTTGTAAAGGTATACGTTTTCAAAAGTTGATTTTATAGCAGAAATGTGACGATTTTCCTGTTTTATGGTAATGCAAAAATCCCTTTCGCTGTTGAAAGTATAAATTTAAAAATTCCGATGTGATGAATTTAAAAGGACAGAATTGATCAATATTGTATTTCAGCTGATGAACTAAAAGTACTCTCACTTGACCGTATCGAAATTTACACTCTGATTTCCGCGGAATTGTTCCAGTAACTACCTGACTATGTCCATTTCCGCTTTTCCAATATTAGAGTGGCTTTATTAGCCCTGAACTGTCACAATGTGCCCTCAAACTGAGTCGTGGAATGCTTAGCTGCGTACGACGTCTAGCACTTGCGTTGTCGGCTGGGGTATATCCCAAGAGATATAATAAGGTCTATGTCTTTACCTATGCTCGCTATCCCTAAATGCAAGGAATTCAAGCGTTCAATATTTAATTTGTAGCCAAGCGGTAAAGTTAGAATTCGTATCGGTGTCAGTTGTATAATTTGTTTGGAAGAATAATGGGGACGCTTCTGAACATTTTATTGTTGACCGTTACGCGTTTGCGAGAATATTGCTGAAACGCCTTTGATCTTATAGCTTTAGAAGTCTAAGTAAAAGAACTTGTAATGGGATCACGGCGGATTGTCGATACGGAGACCAACAACTGAAATGCTTCATGCAGGTCTCTACTTAGTATATCACGCACGATAATCTTAAAATCAGCCATAGAATATTAATTAACCTAGCCATCATCGCGAACGATTAGATGAAATGGTTGATAATAATTTACGTAGTTAAATGGATATTACTCGAATATTGTTATTTGAGATGTAAACATACGACCTATTAATTATAATATATATTACTATAACATATATTATACATTTGCTTTTTTAAAACTTACCTTTGAATATCATAGACTACATGTGCTTCGTCCTGCAAAGACTCCAACTTTTTGATTACTTCTCCTTTGCTTTGTATCGAAATTATTTATTTTTCTTTCCACAAACGCACTTACATTATTTATAATATTTAATTATATTATTGAAAATTTTCAACACAGTGTACATGGGTTTAGGAATTACCAAAGTATGAGAGATCACAGCGTTTCTTAAACTGCTACAGTTGTGCGCAACACGCCAATATGTTTATCATTTCGCAGTATGTCCTGAAAGTCGCTTTACAATGGCAATCTCGTACAATTTTCAGTTAATTCATCGTATTATTTAATTGATAGTAGAGTACCGATACATTTTTAGATTAAAATCCATTTTCTTTATCCACTTAATATTTTATAAATGTATTAATAAATAACTGTAATGTGTATATAAATATGTTTGTAAAATATTGCTTATAATCAACGACTAGAATTGTGGGTGAGAAGATTACATCAATACAAACTTTATACTGTTGTATGCATTAGTGGAGAAAAACGATTTAAGAATAGAATTTGGCATTAGGTTTTCACTTTGGACTTTATTCTAAATAAATTTAGAATTATTTAAATAATTTTGTACCAGTAGTTGATTACATGTTCTGGAACCATTTTATGTTTTGTATTGGCACAATTTAGTAATCCCTTTTCTGCTGATATCACTCCAAATTTTGTAATTCGTATAATAAGTAGAGTACTTTTAAAAAGATTTGTCGTATTATTGCACTTTTCAATTTATACTTAATTTTTGAATACCGCTTTTTACAACATTATCCGTTCTGGTATATAAGAATCTATGTGATAGTTAGGTAATCTGCTATCTATCTTTTATATATATATTATATTTACTATTAATAAACCTCACCGTTACCACTACAAACACCACACTGCAGGCCGAACTAATACTCCGAGCGTAATATAATAAGACTCGCTGCAAAAACACACAATTGCACCCTTTAATACAAGCAATTAACCGCTCGCAGAGACACTGCTCAACACTGTACAAGTTTTACGATTTTGTTGCGTTAATTTTTATGATAACTGCTAATCCACTTGCTCAGCTTTTGTCTACATTACGCTAAAGTCTCGCCCAATTGGAAGATGATTTGCGGATTGTAACGAAATAGTAGACACAGTAAAGATGATTTGAGAACCGATGTTGCTTTTGACTAATATTTTGGTAGCAACTATTAGCCGATCATGGAAGCAGATTCCTTCGTGTACACAGTTTACTTATGGCACCCGGCCACCACCTTCGACTTAAACAGCAGATGTTATTTGGTATGTTCCTTTTGTCAAATTTTTACAATTTAATGACCTTGAAAATGAAATTATTTGCACGGCGGTAACCAATTCACTGTGTGTGTGCAGCAAATTAAAACGATTATTATTATACCGCTCATTGGTTCACACGTCAAGTGGAATTTGCTGCTTAGGAGAATCGGTTTGTTTTATTGTTATTGCCAACGGTTATTATTATTTTTTGGGGTAATTTCTCTATGTGTATTGTAGATGATGTTGATGTTGATTTCTTTACGACTTCTATCAAACTAAACCCATAAAGCATTCAATTCAAGGCATATACTTCACATATTTACGAGCGCGGCAGCTATATGTATGTATGTGAAAACGGTCTGTCTGGGCATACGGCTGCGCGAGTAAGCAAAAGTGAGCAGACAGCCCGCAGCAGCAGTAGCAGCTGCAGCAACTGAGGCAGCTTAACGATATCGCGAGCGGCCCCAGCGTTGTCGCTAGCTACGGCAAGGCAATATATAGGGGAGAGAAATAAACAACAACGGCACTTTGATATTATCAACAACAGAGACAGTTAACGCATAGAGAAGCAAAAAAGTCAAATGAATCAACAACACTCCCAAGTTTCGCTAGCAGCTCACAGAAGTGGCATCCTTCCCTTCACCCTTTAGTAAAAAGCTATGCCAAGTGACAAACAATAAGGAAAATTTGAAAAACAAAAACTGACATCGTCAAATTCTGCTAGCAGCGTCGTTTGCGGTGACGAATGTGTTAGCGTCGAAGCGAGCAGCGGAAGTAGATACATCAGAAATATTCTTATTAGAAAGATAACCACAAAACTGAGCGACCGTCGCAACAGTCTGTTTGGTCCACTAGTGCTTATATTACGAGCGACGACTCAACAATGCCTTTAATTCTAGGGCATTGCTTTTGCCGCTGCTCGGCTTCGGGTACAATTTTTCTATGTCATTTTGTAGCAACACTCTTCTTCGGCAGCAAATGCTGAATGCGGCACAGCTTTTCAATTTTACATGTTCAATGGCCACGCTACGTCGAAGGCAGCGCGCCGAAGCAATAAAGTACGCACTGGATACCAAAAATGTACTCCGAGAAAATTGGCGAAATTTATCGTGTGATTTTTTTTTTTACCAGAGTACAACAACTAGAGCAATGAGCGAGTGAGCAATCAACTCAATTATACTATGAGTTTTATTTTTCTTTGTTTTGGTTTTGTTTCATTGGTTGTTGAAATTTATGTGAGTGTCCATATATTGAAAGGTTGGGGATGCACCCTTTTAAGAGCAGCCGGTATTATAGTTTGACAATATGTTCAAACACATTTGGCTCTCACTTTGCTTATCGCTTGTGTGTCCGAGCAATGGCACAGAAACTGCTTTTATTTTGTTTCCATATTACACTCTTTGGTAGTTTCTGAAACTTGTGAGATCTTTGCTTTAGTGTAGTCTCTTTTTGGTCCGGTTTAGACTTCTACAGTTTTTTTATTTGAATGTCTTTGCACTTCTCTTTGTTGTAGTGTTATTGTTTTCATCTGTATTTAGTTTCTCAAGAATATTTTTTTACAAAAAAATGTTGTTTATATATCGTTATTTCACAAGGAACTGTTCCATTTGCCAGCTTTAAGGTGATTTCATTTCTTTCTGGCCAGTGTTACCGTCACATCAAAGAAAATTAAAGATAATACATTTAAATGATTTCAACTAAAATGATATAGAAATACCATGCACATATGTATATGAAACAGGTATAAATTCATATCAAAGCTCTTATTAGTTTTGATCAAAGAAAAACCAATTGTTTTCATAAATTTGTTAATAGCTTGTTTTTCATTCGAGTTATAAAAATTTCAATTAACGAAATAGAAGGGTTATACATATATTAATTTGTACGTGTAATATCTGCATATTTTAAATATAAAAAAAGTTGGACAAGAAATACGACAAATTTGTTAAGTTATTTAAGAAATAATCCATGTGTATTATTGAAATATTTGGATAACCCTATTGTACATAATAACTATTTTGATAGATATAAACACTCAAACTTTACGGATTTCTATTTATTAGCAAACACTTATTGTTACAAATACTCATTTCTCTTTCCTCTTTTCAGAGAAGCTGGTGTCTACGATTCCGCGCTCTCAATTTTCTTGAATAACCCAGAAGGCTTGCAAAACCAATTTCTTTACTCTCAACATTTGAGTAAAATTTAGAACTGGTAATAAACAAGAAAGCTTAATGGAATGATATATGTATGTGCATAGAACAGTATTACATACGGACATAAGCAGTCGTGCGTTACTGTTTATTGCTTGTTAGAACTTCATTCGGCACTTGCCAATCATCTCAATAAGACAACATCTAATAATATACCAATTTGTAAAAGCATACTCGAATATATGTACATAGGCATATATATTTTCTATATTAAAAATTTGCTGAAAAGTAATTAATAAAGATTTTTTGAACCTTTAATTTAAATATTTAACAAAAATAAATTTATTTTTCTAATACTGTGAAATGAATAATGCTTTCTTACAATAAATTAAATTAAGTTTCAATGTTTAATTGTATTTCAAAATATTCCGCTCTGAGGGAAAAGTATTTAAGTACATTTGTTTGTGTATTCGTCATTCGTGATTTAGAGACTTAGTTCATCTGGAGCACTTCAATATACCGATTACTTTAATTGATAAAAGCACTATTCCCTGAATACATACGTATAACACTCTAATTTTCCAAACGATATCAAAATTATTGCTTTTGCCGTCGGCAGAACAATAATAGTCATAAACAATAATAAATACTCCGTCATACAGCAACAAAACAATCCATCAAAGGGCACCCAATGTCACACTCACAAATACAGTTACAATGTAGAACTGTAAAATATCCTCTCATTTATTCGCTGCTCATTCACACAATTGAAGTCGTAAAGTAATCAACAGCCATTGAGAGAACCCACTAAACATGGAAAGTGTAGCTCTCTTTCTGCAGAAATAATATATACAGCTAGCTCTATAGCACGGTGAGCACGATATAAACTCTTGACATAAAGAGAGCAAATCGAAGTCACGATGTGAGCTTGGTAGAAACACCACCAGCAAAAAATGTTTTCTCAACACCGTCATACCTACCTCCTCGGGCAATCCAATTGGCAAAAGCAGGGCAGTATCGCAAAGGGAGGAGCCGAGCTCATAAAGCATTTCTATTTCTCTGTGCAGTGCGGCAGCTGTCAGTCGAATGTGTTGATCAGCAGCTCGGTTGGGCGGAGAGTGCCGTTTTGTATGGCGTAAAAGATGGATGGCTATGTGCGAGTGGTGTAGTGATATATTTGTTTGACACTACAGTAGTGTAAGCGAGATGGCGGGCAGTGGTCTGCTTTAAGTGTGACGAATTACATTATTATATCTCTTTATGAGAGCTAGCGGCAGTAACAACAAAAGTAAAGTCGCTGACGGATGAGCCATGTTACTTCTTTCGCCATTGTCGTTTTTCACACGTCCTTATTTCTCACATAAATAACAAGACACATTCCGCTTGAAGAACTCAACAGCACCCAGCAACATAACCAATGGTTTGAGTTTTCTATTGAACAGTTTACTAAGCCGTAACTGTAATTGATATAACTAATATTCTGCTTAGTGTGCTAAGTCAATATATATATTTAAAAAGTCTGCACAGTTTTTATAATTCTGAAAGTTATTCCGCTACGACAGAATTGCTTTTAATTTTTGCAAATCGTAGCAGAAGGTGATGTTGGTATTGGTAAACGGAAATTGTTCTCACCAGCAGGTTTCCTTTATGAAGTTACTACTAGTATTTGCGTCAAACATTTTGATGTTTTTATTTGATGTGGCGCAATGAAATCTCTTTGTTGTAATATATTTCATTTAATGTTGTAATATATTATATAATATAAATTCTTGGTTTTTCAAAATTGAGTATACGTTAACCCCTAACAGATTTAGTGAACTACATTGGTTTAAGTATTGAGTTGTCAAACGTATGTTATATACACCAGGAGGGGTTTACCTGGTGCCGTAGGAAATTGATCAAACCGTTATTTAAAAAGGGGTAAGCTAATAGTCCAAAAATTGTTATCTTTCTTTGACTTCGGTCTTTCTAATAAAATAACAGTAATGGTTTCGAATGATATAGTAGGATCAAGTAAGAAAAATGCTTGATATGGTGTTGCAGTTCAGATAAGTACTGCGAATCCATATATTCCTAAGCCCCAGTCAATAATTTGGAATGTTTCTATTTGTGTAGCAAGACTAAGTACCAAAAATGGATAACCTTGGGTTTTCCCTTAGTCTTCACATGCTGAATACTGTTTTAATTTCACTTAGCTTGTTGAAATAAGAAAAATTATATATAAATAAATACATACGTATGTATTAATCAAGCTGGTAGAAACGAGTCTTATTTATGATGATATTTAGTAAGTTAATGGAAATGAGAAATAAAATTTCAAGATTTATCCTGAAAATTTCCCACTGCTCAATTTTTACATTTTGTGAGAAAAAATATTAATATAACGTTCTTATTGAAAAGCAGTAAATATTTTTCCACAAAATATTTGACAATACAGCTAATATATACTCTAGTAATTCCATTACAAAGCGAGAAAACAGTTTCCGTAGCGCGGAGTAAAAACTTAATATTCAAATTGCAAGCTACTTTTGAAAACCGAAACACTTCCCGTGTATAAAATCCACCTTATGCTACCTAAGAAAAGACAAAATGCGTAATTGTATTTGATGAATTGCTTTTAAAATATTGTCATATGCTTTTTACACCAGAACTCATGAAAAGAGGGCGAGCAAAAAACACTCACACATACGAGCTACCGTGCCACGCGCTTCACAACGAATGCATCAATACGAAATACAACAACAATGGCGACAAAGTGAGCGCCAATAACAGCAGTAATGCAGTTGTTTATTTTATTTATTGACTCGCCTGATCAAACTGACTGATTGCTATTAAACATGCACGATTAAGGAATAACAAAAACAAAAACCGAATTAAAAAAAAATGGAATAAAAGGGAAGACACTAAAGTGAGGGACAGGAAGGTCACTATAGGACATCATTTAAAAAGTGTATCCAAAGAAAAATCAATGAAGTGAATGCTTGCAATGCATTTACAGTTGCTCATATAATACATACATACATATGTATATACAGTATCGGACAAAACATCTGCAACTTTTTCCTTTGAATTTCCTTTTTGTTTCTTGTTTTTAAATTTGCAGCATTGATGTTACATATTTGGAAAGGTGTATTGCAATTTTTCTTTCTTTTTTGATTATATTTTAAAACAAAAAAAAAAAAATTAAAATGTATGCCAATCCGCCGCGACAAAACAATTGCAATTCTGTATGCTTAGATCTATAATTTTAATATGTACTCAAACGTCGTTTCTTTTTCTAACTAAATTGAGTTTGTATTGATTGAAATATTCACTGAGCATTGTTGAATTTTTTGCGGAAACACGTTGTTGTTTTAAATTTGTAACAAATAAATTCATGGCAGGAAATAAATTTGATGAAGTGTTGCGAGCATATTTTGGTGATGATTATAATATCGGAACTTCTCGAAAAGAAAGTTTTATAAAATACAAAATTCACAATTCTTCAATAGACCTTTACAAGTATTATCGCAGTAGCGCATCGTGGAGGCTGACCAAAAAACTGACCATGATTGGCAAAGGAGCTTGGGTTAATAATCTGCTAAATAACGGTCTCTCGTCACCTGAATGACGCTGATTAACGCAGTTACGATCCGCGAAGAAACCTCTTATTTGCAAACGTAATCTACTAAGACGATTGCAGTTTGATTATAGTGTAGAATGGCCGATAACCATGTGGAAAACTATTCTCTTGAGTGATGAGTCCAAATTTAATTTGGAAGGAAGTGATGGTATGCATTTCGTTCGTCGTCTATAAAACAAACTTCTTAAAAAAAAGTCTAAAAATAGTCAAAGCACTGTGTGTTATGGTCTGGGGATGCCTTTCCGCTCTGACTTGGGGTCGCTTTATTATATTAATGGTATTATGGAGAAATCGTGCTGCCACATGATGAATGCCGCTTAAGTGGGTTTTCCAAAACAGGACCCGGAGCATACGGCAAAGGTCCCAAAGTCATCAGTTGCAAATGTTTTGAGCGAGACTGTATGTATATATATATAAAGTTCGTGTCGCGTTATTTGTCCGGGGATACTACTGAACCGACTTCTGTAGAATTTAACTTACTGTGTTCGGTTTGATCAAACTTTAAAGATTGGACAGTTTATATCTTGTTTATGTTAAAAGTCAAAAATCAAAACATTGCATGTTCAACTCTTTGTTTCCTTTTACTTGCAATAATGTTTTAGTCTATATTTTCAAATAATATTTTCACGGTATTAAATAGTTTAATATAACATTATTTAATAATAGGGTATACCATGCCCACAGCTAAGTGCGACAGAATCTACTTTTTCATATATAAACTCGAAAATCGAAAGGACATATATTGGGTATTAACGTAATTTAAGATGTGAAAAGAGCGGCAGTAAATCAATTCGCTATTTTCAATTTTTTACCTTTATAGATTACAAAAATTCGAAACCTTAAATAAATAACATTTTTATTTATAATGTATGTTTTTTTCATACGTCGAAGAAAACAGAAAGAAAAAGTCGAATAACGTATTATTTTGATAAAATTCCGTTTATTAGTATTTCTTTTATGATTTTCCAGTTGGCAGTGGTGATGCCATCAACCTTGATACCTTCCATTCATTATTTTTGATCATGGTAAAATTGTTCTCACTATTCTTTTCAATAATTTAAATTATACTTATATAAATTATTCGAAAATGTATTCAAATATTGTCGAAGTTAGTCAAAGTTGATCCTTAAGTTTGCTTGTAGAATCTCAAAGTTTGTTAGCTACTTTTTCCTAATTTGGCTTTTCCTTACTACATGTTTCTACGACTGTAATTAAAACTATATCCTTGCTCGTCCACGGCCTAGACAAGTTTTTGGGATGCCTAATTTGATCACGTATTAAATCATAGAGCTCATTTTTAGAAAATTGGTTTGGCGCAGATACATAACTTCCCATTCTCTTCCACTAGTAAATTGTACCGATTTCTAGGAATTTAGTGCATCGTTGCTTCTCAACAAGCCAATAACTCTTGAAATTCAAAGGTAGAATTCCATTAATTGCAACATGAAATTTCGTTTGATTTTTAATAAAACTTTCTACAAATTTTTTCGCATATTTTCTGTATGGCACCTGTGAGTAATGTTTGAATGCGCGATAAAAGTGCACAGAACGCTAATCCCGAATGGAAAAGAAAATTTTCATACAAGTAAGACGATGGTTGATCAAAATTGATCAAAATAGAAAATATGCAATAATAATCAATAACAAGAGCCTCTTCCTTACTTTCATGAATAAAATCGTAATATGGACACTTCAAACATCAAAATTTGCTGAGATATCCGGGAAAATGTTTGAATTGACGTGTAATGAAAATTTTAATATGTATATTAATTTATATTAAGACAAGTTCTAAACTGGATTGTTGCTCTTAAAATGAAACACATTCAACTGAGTTGTTTGAATGAACCGTTAAGACATAAAGAAAAGGGTAACTCAGCTGGTTACATACCCCATAACCTTTAACATATTTACTAATTAGAAGAGTTTTATAAATGATTACTTTTCCCATTAAGCAGAATGATATCTTTTATTGTGATGTGTCAGAAATCTGTACATTGAACATTTTCAAAAGTCTACATAACACGTTTTTTATATTGCTCACCTGCCAAAAATGTTCAATACTTAAATTATTGCTTTAATAATCAAAAGTGAAAAAACTGGTATTCTTCATCCATTGTTAAAATTACTATCAAATAAAAAATCGAGTAAAAAAGAAACAAGTGCATGCGTAAGATATCTGGGAAATTTGTAAGGTTGACATCTTCAAGTGTCAAGAATGGCATTATGATTAAGAATCGGCGTTTATATGATAATAATATTCTGATAGAACATGAATCTTTTGAAAATACAACTTAGAAGGGAGCACGGCTGTATTGCTGTTGGCAAAGGAATACATTTTGCTAACAAAAATTGAACAATTCACAAAATAAATTCTGAACAAATAACAAAAAAGAAAACGATGTGAATGATGCTGAACTTGAGCAATGGCAGAAGAATAATTCTTGGTTACAATCGCGTTCAGTCCTACCTCATTTTTCATATCTCATTCCAAAAGCTCACTGCCAACAACACACATGGTCATCTGATGGCCACATGGCCTGCGGCGAAAAAGTGCCGACCCTTTGAGCTGCGATAAGCACGACGAAAATAAAGCCGAAAGACGCAACTTATAAGCATTGACAGTTAGCTAAGCAACATCAAAATTGGGTTGGGCAAGAGAACGAAAAGCGAGAACGAGAAGCGGTATAACGTGAGGTGTGGCGCACCGCGAGTCCAAAGGCATCTTCATCTTTTGACTGACGGTGTCATAAATCTTTTTATATTGGACTTTTAGGCAATATCAATGAAATTGTATCTCTTTATCCGCATTATTATAATATACGAGTGCGAATACAGAAATGCGTAAGCTTACATACACACTCCGAACTGGCAAGTTTATATTCTACTTATAGGCTAGCCTATGTATGTATGTACTGCCGTATGTGCTATTGTTTACGAATATGAAATTCTGTGAATCTGTGAATGCAGAAGTTTATATATATATGGTGAGTTCTGTATTTCGAGCTTCAATCCCTTTAGGAATGTGAATGCTTTTTTTAATTTGCTTTTAATTCAAAGAACACCTATTTGCTTTAGTTGACGCTAACAGATCAAACGACGTAGACAAAAAATTTATAATATGATATCAATTTGATAAAAAATCATTTAAAAGTAAAAAACATAATTTTATATATTTATTTATTTATATTATTATTTGATAATAAATGGTGAAATAACTTTAAAGAGGATATCAGATCCTTCTGAATTTGTTCTAATTAATCATTTCAACCATTCATTAATGTAAACTCTTTAGTCTCGGTTCAGTTTGAATTTTCTCGCAAGTAGGTATGAAGTGATGTTTTATTGAATTTATTTTTCAAAAATTTTAAATTTATATATGTATATACTTGTATGTATATATAGTGAGTTTATTGGCATAAGATCTACCAAATGTAAAAAGTATTATGATTTAAATGTATCATTTATTTAAAAATGTATAAGTCAGGAAATTTCCTGTCCTTTAAACTTTAAAACTTGCTCTCTAGAAAATACTTTAATTTCTTAAATAATTATTTTATTATTATATTATTCGTAATCCGGGATGTGTAATTTTGACAAAAAATCGGAAAACTCATACTTAATCGAAAAATTTTCCTGTATTTCGTTGAAAAAAAGAATGCAGATCACCCTAACATATGCAGTATAGTATATACATATGTATATAGAACTCGGGTAAGGTACTGTTGAGATGATAGAGGGATGGGGCTGCATAAAAGATACGCCACCAAAAGATATATTGGTGCGATTGGAAATTTATATGCGAATGTGTCGGCATTGTGATACCGTTACCCGAATCAAATACAAGAGCAGCAGCAAATGGTAAAGCAGCACAAGTGAAAAAGTTGGAGCGCATCTTGCGTCCACCATCTTTCAAGATGAACGGAAACAGAAAAAAATCTTAACGGTGGCGAAAAATCATGAACAGAAAAATAGAAAAAATGCCATTAAGATGAGTAGTAGTGGGGGTGGAAAATACGTATCAGAAATTTGTTGTTATTTATTTTCGGAATAGGGGGTTGTGTGCTCACTGATATACTATATGTGTACAATTATTTGGTTAAATGTGAGGTGATGATATCTGGAAAGGGAGCTGAGTATTTTTCTAGAACTCATGGGTTTTCCTTAAAACCGTTGAACACCACCACTAATGCTATTTTACGCCTAACCTTTAAAGTACATGTGTATTTATGTATAACAATACATCGGAAGTAAACAGCGAGTTTTCGACAACATCCTAAATCACAAATAACATAGATAAGAACGTACAAAAGAATTTGCTTTTAGTTTGGTAGTTTGGGGTTCGAATCTTTTTATACGCTTCGACTTTAATATTAAAATTTTCCTCAGCTTTAACAATGTACTTTTATCATTTCTTCTATATATTGGCGTTTAGATATTTACATGTGCTTGTGTGTGTAATAAGGCAAACATATATTATATAATATTTTCAGCTATTTTCATCACGGAATTTATTGTGCTTTCAATGTGTTTTTTTTATATAACTAATTGTAGAAATTTTTACATAAGGTGGAATAAAAATTTATCATATATTCATAGATTTTTTTCCATCTTTGCTGTGGTTTAACATTTTGTGACTTTTTGAGCGAAGTGGAAAAGAATTTTGAACATTCCGAAAATTATTCATTTTGCTTGTGTGCGCGCCGGAATTTTGCCAACACTAGAAGTGCGCCATGTGTTAAATACGCGCTTGCGTGTCACCATTCTTTGTCGCTATGAAATAATACTATATGTGTGAGCTTCATACACAACTGCCTCGCATATTTGGTTACGTTTTGTTCGTGCTAGCATCAATGCTGCGTGACGTGCGTGTCGACTGCCGGATGGGTTTGATAGTGAACCTCATTTGGGAATGTACTGCCACGTCGTATTTTATCACTAACGCAAGGTTCTAACACTGCAAGCACCCCACAGAAAAGAGTGAAATATCACACGCACCTATAGACATAAATTCACCCTCATTTAATTATTATACTCTTGCAACATGTTGCTACAGAGTACAATAGTTTTGTTCAATAACCTAACCTATGAAGACATGAGTTGAAATGCGAATGACATACTATCGTTCCGTCCGTCCGTGCAAACTGTAACTTGACTAAAAATTAAGATATCTTGATAAACCTTGCAAAAAGGAGGGCCGAGGTTGTACGCCACAAAACGCCATTAAAGAAAAACTTACAAAGTGGCATAACTTATCACTAAAATAAGATATAGAGCTATAATTTTGCACAGAGAGTTGCAGTAGTAAGAGGCACCAGCAGGCTGAAAATTTTGAAAAAGTGGGCGTGGCCCTGCCATCTAATAGGTTTAATGTACATATCTCTCAAACTGTTCAAGCTAGAATAACAAAAATCGCTCAAGATAAATCATAAAAAAATTCTTGCGACACTGTGAAAACGGGTGATCTCGGAGGATAATCCCACCCTTTCTTCGCGACAAATCAATAACTAAATACGCAAGAGGCATTAAATTTTACGTTCAAAATGGTATGAACCTCTCATACTACTTTAGACTAGCTGGTGTAAAAATTGGACGACCAACAAAACTCTGCAAACCCCCAAGTAACGAATATTTGGTGCCCAGTATGTATCTATAATTAACTTTTTCCACAAATATCGGTCAATATCGGTGAATTATTGAATGTCTGTGGGTAAAAAATGGGTTTGAGTCGTGTCAATACTTTCTTTAGTTTGAATATACCTAATACAAGAATTTTTCAACTTTATATCGCATGTATCAGTCAACATGTGAGTTATCTGAATGAAAATAAGATAGTGTGTTTTACTGATAACGGTGTATCTTTGCACCCTTTGTAAAATTGGATGAAAACTTGATCTTGCTCCCATATAAAAAACATATAATATCCGACTGGCCATATGTTTGCTGATGGTATGGCACGTATCTTAATTAACCTCAGGGAACATAAAATCGGGTCGATACTATTTTCAACTCCCATAAACTACATGTGTAAAATCATATCTGTTTTTTTTTTTTTAAACTTCTTGTCGAATATGCCGTCGGCCATAGTACAAGATTGTATATTGCATAAATGTATATGTATATAATACTATTATATATTATATTTATCTATATACATATATTTTTGCTTGGATTCCGATCCTCTGGTTGATGTTCTGCACCTTAAGGCACTTCCCTGGCTTGGGTTTTTGCAAGAGTATAAAATGTTTGATTGCGCCTGAATTTAGCCCTTGATTACTTGTTTTTTCTATAACACCAACGTTTAAAAACAAGAGACTACTTTGCGCACGCTACAGTTTTATACTCTCGCAACATGTTGCCACAGGGTATAATAGTTTTGTTCCTCTAACGGTATCTCCTGAAATTAATTGAAGCAGATATATGTATACATACATATAATTTTATATAAACATATAATTTTTTAGTAAGACAAGAGGTGTTGAAATCCAGATGACAGACTATCCTTCCGTCCATCTGACAAGCAGCAATAAAAAACTTAGAAATAAATTTAGATACAAAATTCGGTATAAAGGATTGCAGTAGGAAGGACACATGTGAGCTGAAAAGCTCGCATGGCTTTGCCTCTTAATGGATTTAATGAAAATATCTCTCAAAGCTCTAAAGCTATTCCCCCCAAACTTGCTGAGAAGTAACCCTTCAAACAAATAGTTGAATTTTTACCGAACATATCGGTCAATCTGTGAGGCCTAACATTGAAAGAAATTTGGAGGGAATTGTTTTACGATAATATCGGGCCAATACTTCTCCCCGCCCACATGTAGCTAATTTAAACATTTTGAAAAATGCGCTTGGCTTTATACATTTTATACTGGTTAATTTGTGTCCAATGATAATGAAACTCAAAGATTATTTCTGACATAAATATGTTGTAATAAGAAAACTAAATAAAACTGGGCCAAAATATTCATTTGTAGTATCCTTGCGCCTTATTCAAGAATTTAAATGTTCAGTTGACTTCGTACCGTATATATGGATAAATATATAAGATACTCGTATAACTAAGTGGGCGTATAATATTGAATTACTATTAATAAAATATGTTGTTCATGTCTTACCACAGATCCTACACAAAACATATATTATTTTTGTTTTAATCTATCTTTACAACACTCAACTTTACTTCAGTAATGCCAAAATGTGTGGTATTTTAATGAAATGAGGTGGAAACAGCTGAATACGAATGAAATGCGAATCCATCTTGGTCTAAGCTTTACACATCTAAGCCTAATATACCTAACACACTGATTTCCGATCCTCTTTTTCTTCATATACATAACACTGAAGTTGGCCTTTTTAGTCGAATTTATATCTCATATACCTATATCTTTTAAGTTAAGACGCTTGATTTTAATATAAAATCTCGGGTTCTTGCGATTTTTAACCGGTCTTAAAATTTTGAATGAAGGATTTGTATCAATTACAACTATTTTAACAAAAAATTGAGACATTGCTGTCAAAGTGGATACACCTTTTTTATGAGGGTAAGCGGAAAATTATGTCCTAATGGCCGAGTTTTGAATATTTTCCTTCAAAAACTTCACAAATTTTATGTAAGATATGTACATTTGGAAAAATAAAAAAAATAGTTTTGTATAAGAAAAATAAAATAATGGTAATTGGTAGTTTTTGTTCGAGAAGAAGTAACCCTTAAATATTAAATTCACTATTGCGCACCGTCAATAAATATTTAGTTATAGATACAGTGTTTAAATTTAATAAAACCTAAAAAGTAAAATAAAATATATGCGAACATATTGTACATCTCAACACATACTAAGTAACTAGTATCATGCATTAAAATTTTGCATCCGAAGTGCTAATTGATAACATCTAGATACATTGAAGCTAGTATTATATATTGTCACTTTAATTGAAATGAAATATGGTTTCTGTGTTATGTTTGTGAGATGTGATTTAAGTGCTTATGTGTTTATACCAGAGTTGTCTTTTGAAAATGGTTTTGGGTAGAAAAATGATTACCAAATCTGTTGCAAAACCACCAAATTTTCTTATCATTAAAGCATTGGGTTTTATTTGACTTCGCACTACTCTTCACACTACTCTCTGCAGAGAGGTCCCCAATGAATGCCATGTAGAAAACAATTTTAGTCCTTTGGGACATCAGATGTTGTTTGATAGGAACAAATATCTTGAACTCTCCATTCTTTATAAAAAATGCCCCCAAAACTATACAGCTAAAATATCAGCTTGCTGTGATTCAAATAGAAAATTTACTCACATACATCCTTAAAGAAAATGAAAACACCACGTATGGATAATAGTGAATATGTTATAGCAAGGAAGAGTTAAGTGCGGGTATAGCCGAACACACGTTTTAGAGTTATCTCATACCACCTCGGTGGTAAAATTTAATTTCGCTCGCGTGCTTCGTTATTGATTAATCGCGACTTTATTAGATTTTGACTGTAACGTCATATGCATAGTAAGCGGTAATAGATTAGGAGTTCCTATAATATTTCCGCCGGGCGAATTTGGTTATTGTGGCTTTTGTAGTTTAGGAGATGTATATATTAAACTTATTAGAGTGCGGACACACACCTACTTGTCCAACTTTTTTTCTAACACTGCGCCTTGATACTGCGATACCCTGTGCCAAATTAGAGTCTTATACATCTTATGTATCTTAATTTGGTGCTTAGTTATATCACTATTTAGGCATATAGCCAGACAGTCTCTCGGATTTCAATTTTTCTCGCCATCCTGATTATTAACATATATGCGAGTATAACCTTATATTCATCTCGTAAACAAAACTATTATACTCATTAGCAACAAGTTGCAAGAGTATAAAAAGTAAAATTACTGTTGACTTCTTAAGTTGTCCAAATTAAATAATTTTTAACTTACAGATCTTTTTAACTTATAGTTTCCTTAAAACTACTCGATCTACATATATATCAGGACCAAACTGAATTCACTTATAAATCCTCGAACACAAAGTTACTACCAAGAAAATTTTACTGTATGTATTTTAGGCTTGCAGTTTTTATTCGGCATACATCTGGTTTTCATACATTTGAAATAGCAGATCTTTACACGCAGACACTTGTTTCACTTATCCTGATCTCTATAATTGACGTCCTTGACATTGTGTAACTTGACTTAACACAATTAACTCATAAATTTTCCCATTCTTACTCATAGAATACTTGCAGCGCTCAGAGTGGCTACTTTCGCTTTCCAAACATACAAGCATTTTATGTGACCTTGAGCTGTTATTTCAAAGCATTTAGATAATTGTCGATTATTAAATTTTACAACTTGTGCACCTTTAATTTAACAAAACAACCTTGAAAAGAAAAATTATACTATTTTGAAATGCACCCTTATGTTTTAAGAAGGGCAGAAAATGTTGCACTTTCTTCAGGTTCAGGAGACAAAATAAATGTAATATTTTTGTGAGAAAAGAAAGAAAAACGCTATCAAATAAATTTCATATACCGCAAATCCTGTAGTTATAATCTACTCAAAAATGCTTTTGATTTCGAATTACTAAAAAGTTTTGTCAAATGTTCGTATATACTCGCAAGTTCATTTGAATCACCTGTTCTATAGTGTTGTGATGTTTGTCTCAAATTTGAAATGACACACTTGTGGATTTTACGGTTTAAACCATTTACGTTTCTTTGAGTTTACGATCGCCCATAACGGAGGGTAATAAGTGGCAAATACAACGTTTAGCGCTGCCAACAAGCGTTATATATAATTGACATATACTTACAAGTTCATACCTCCGCAGATCTGATTCAATATTTTGGTCTTTTTGGTGGGTGAAAATGATTGTGAGCGTTTGCTTGTCGAGTAATTCGCGACATTCATAATTTTTTTTGGCAGCACTTTACGACTATTTTACGATTATTGCAAATAGTTAAAATGATTTTACAAATTTCTGCGTTTTATTTGTCTTGTGTATACATATGTGTCTGTGTTTCTCGGTGTGTACGCTATTGTTCTATGTATTTTTGGTAAGTTGTTGCAGTGGCACTCGTATAAATAAATTTTCCCAACAACGGTTGACCTAGATAATGTGACTGAGCTTTGTGGTAAATATGAACAGCGTTACCTTATTTGTGATTAACAAGGAGTATACTATTTATAGCAATATTTAAAAATTTAATATCGAAATCATATTTAAATCAATAAGGCAGGATTAAGTTCGAGTGCAACCGAACACTTTACATGTATTTAAAATTGCAAGGAACAAAAATGGTGAATGGAATAAAACCAAATTTTTTATTTCACTAACTTATATAGAATTGGAGAACAAAACCATTATTAATCATCGACACTCGCTTCATTGTGTTTCAAAATATTTTCCATGAAGATCTATACACTTTTGAAGCGCTTTTGCCACCCTCAATCATCAGTCGCCTCTTCAAGTGTCGAGAAACCTTGAACTCTTGGTAATTTTTTCTTACGATTAGAAAAAAATCATTCAGTAGTGCTAATGGTATAGAGTGATCCGTTCGGTGGTTCGTAATTTCTTGAAAGACAGCTGGCACAGTTTTGCGCTGTTTACTTTCGGGCTCATATACCTGTATAAATCAACGATTCATCACTTTTCGCGTTGTGATAGACGTGTTTCGAAGCACCGTTTCCGTATTTTTCTAATTTTTCTCGAGCCGGTTCTTTTTTGAGCGAGCGGCAAATTGTATCGGATCTAACTTAAAATTTTTTTTGACAATTAAATGTTCATTCAATATAAAATGTAATGCCTATAGTTGTCTCAATATCACAATAGCTCACGTAAAGATCATGCAAAATCAGTTTGCGCAAAGCATCAACAATTTTAGAAATAAAAACTGTGAAATTCATTTTGGCGTGATCTACGACCTCGATCGAATTTACCACACCATCCAAAAGTCCTTGATGGAGCTTCATGATCAAAAATTGAATTAAGTCCATTCTTTGGTCGATGTGAATATTTCAAGTTACTGTAAATAATGAAATAGCTTACGTATGTCAAAACTTTAGTTGTCAGATTGCAACACTGGGGTTATGAAATCCTGAAATATAAAAGGTAACCTACGTATGTGGGGCTTAGATTTACTTACTTTTATTACTATATGTTACTTCGGGTTAGCGAAAACTATATTAAAATCAATCTCAAATGAGATACATGTCACACAAACCCTACGGAGAAGGTAACACTTAATATAAATAAGTGGATGTGGAAAACCTCAACCAGAGGATCGAAATTCATTATAGGAATGAGGAGAATGAGGTTTACACAAATGTTTGTATTAATTTTCAATGACACACCACATCATTTTAAAGAACACTTTTTCATTTATTTTCATTAAAATATACATTTTGACCAAACTAAACTGTTTCAAGTCAGGTGGAGATTCAGATATCATTGTATAGGTTATAATGGCATTGCTCAGGTATACTCAAGAACATACCACAAACAGATCTACATGTTCGGAGTAAGGTTCTTTAGAATAAAATATAAGAAATATTAAAAATTCGATTAATTCTGTTAAGATGCCTTACATATTGAAATGCTCTCTGAGTTTCACTAAGAATGGGAATGGAGAATGTCCGGTCCCTTAATTGGGAAGGTGCCGCTGCTCAGCTGGTTGATGTCCTCGTTAGAGTGAAGGATGACATAACCACCTTCCAAGAAATGTGATGGACGGGATTAAGTACTATGACGAGTAGGTCCTTGTGGCATTTACTACAGTGGCGATAAAAAGGAGCGCAAATTCGGTATGGAATTCGTGGTGGGAGAGAAGCTTCGTCGCCCCGGTTAAGTTCTTCAACATATCTCTGATTTGCGCCCACGGCCCAACGGAAGAGAAGGACGATGATATCAAAATCGTGCTTGGCGACTTTAACGCCAGGGTGGGCAAAGAAGGTATCTTTAGCACTATGATCGGTAAATTCAGCCTCCACGATGAAAAATCCCTAAATGGGTTGAGGCTGATCAATTTCTGCTGATGGTTATCTGTAGTGCGGGATAAGATAGATACCGAAGGTTGAATAGGGAAGAAAGATGCATTTGCAGACAGAAAAAGAAAGAGGCCAAAATGTGTGAGTGTGAAGAGCTTGATAAGCTGGCAGACAGAGGTAATGCTAGAAAATTCTACGAAAAGATGCGGCGGCTAACAGAAAGTTTCAAGACCGGAGCATACTCTTGTAGAGCCCCCAAAGTTGATCTAACGACCGATGCCCAAAGCATACTAAAATTATGGAGGGGACACTTCTCCAGCCTGCTTAATGGCAGTGAAAATACAACGCCAGGAGAAGGCAAACCCGATTCCCCAATCGATGACGATGGAGCAGACGTTCCATTGTCCGACCATGAAGAAGTTCGAGTAATATGGCTGTGTAAACTGACTAATTGAGCAATACCAAAAGCTCCGTCAGGATCGGGAAGGACCTCTCCGAGACGTTCAATACTAAACGAGGTTTCCGACAAGGCGATTCCCTTTCGTGCGACTTCTTCAATCTAATGATGGAGAAAATAATTCGAGCTGCAGAACTTAATCGAGTAGGTACAATTTTTTATAAGAGATGATATTGATATCATTGGCCTCAACACCCGTGTCATTAGTTCTACTTCCTCCAGACTGGACAAGGAAGCAAAGCAAATGGGTCTGGCAGTGAACGAGGGTAAGACGAAAAATCTCCTGTCATCAAACAAACAGTCATCGCACTCGCGACTAGGCTCCCACGTCACTGCTTATAGTCATAACTTCGAAGTCCTAGATAATTTCGTCTATTTAGGAACCAGTGTAAACACTACTAACAATGTCAGCCTGGAAATCCAACGCAGGATTACTCTTGCCAACAGGTGCTACTTCGGACTGAGTAGGCAAAAAAAGTCCTCTTTCGACGAACAAAAACCAAACTCTATAAGTCGCTCATAATTCCCGTCTGCTATACGGTGCAGAGACTTGGACGACGACAATAACCGATGAGTCGACCTTAAGAGTTTTCGAGAGAAAGGTTCTGCGAAAGATTTACGGGACTTTGCGCATTGGCCACGGCGAATATCGCATTCGATGGAACGATGAGCTGTACGAGATGTACGACGATATTGACATAGTTCAGCGAATTAAAGGACAGCGGCTACGCTGGCTAGGTCATGTTGCCCGGATGGACGAAAACACTCCAGCTCTGAAAGTATTCGACCCTGTACCAAGACGTCCACTCCGTTGGAAGGACCAAGTGGAGAAGGACCTGGCTTCGCTTGGGATATCCAATTGGCGCCACGTAGCGAAAAGAAGAAACGACTGGCGCGCTGTTGTTGACTCGGCTATAATCGCGTAAGCGGTGCCAACGCCAATTAAGAAGAAGACGGAAAGTATTGACCCGAAAAGGAATCTCCCCGAATTCGGATAACAGTTTCACCAGTATTTTCGGTTAAAAGTTTCAGTTAAAACTCTGTCTGTGGAGTCCACTTATTCGATTTAAACAGTTGTAGATCGAACTAATAATAATACAAAGTGTTTTCTCGATAACTTCATTTATTTTTGATTTGTAGAGTGGTAAGTGAAAGATTCAGATCGGATTTTAAATTGTTTCCAAAGCAAGCGTAGCTCCGGGCCGTATAAGGTTTATTGTACATATCTCCCACAGTTCAAAAGATATTATAGTAACTAAAGAAGGCTTTTCGATACTTCCACCAGCAGTGTGAAAGTTGGTGTAATCGACGAGTACTACGCCAACTTCTCATTTTACGTTTATGTTGAAAACTGCTAAAAGTACGATAGCTCCATATGTAAATCCGTCAGTATCATTAAATTTTATGCCAGAGATGGTACGAAATAAGCTACGCAAAAATTTGACAATGGGGCTATCTTTGGGAAAAATCCTACGTCACAGACCAATTCCAATCAAATTTTGGGTATAACATTAGTCTGTCATTTTATTACTTTAAAAATAGGCAAAATCGAGTCTACTTCTCAATTATCACAATTTTAAATTCCCCAAAATTCGTTCATTTTTCATTATAATACTCGAGAATCAATGAGGTTGTCGAAATAGAACTTTGCTCGCAAAATGATCATACAATACTCGTATGTAAACATATCTCATCTTACATAAGTAAAATCAGAGAGCAACTCGCACCAATAACAGTGGGTCCTTGTATTAAAATGGATAAAATCGGATCAATAATAAACTTAGCCCCCACAAACCTAAGTGAGTGTGTGTGCTCTTCTTAATGAAATTAAGTAAATTTAAAATAATATCGTTTGTTGTTCAGTATGAATGGAATTCGCCTAGACCTTTTCCTTAACCTCATATCGTTAAATACAATAACTTCAGAATATTTTGTTGACTTTTTACTTAATCAACCAATACATAAAAATTTACCCTATGGTTTAGTTTATATAAAATACATATGTTATATCTCATTTGATTTGAATAGTTTGATTTTCAAGTAAATAATTTAGGCACGAATGAAGTTAAATAAGTATACGACTTTGAATATATGTATAGTATATTAGGTAATATGATACCAAATTTGATTTGAATTCATTCGATTTATTCGAAAAACTAATGCTCAGATCTTTCGAAACAGTTTTGGTTGTTAAGTTTCGCCATAACCTGAAGTTATTTTCCGTCCTTGATCCTTTCAAATTATGAGAGCATTAAATGTTCGGTACATCTCAACTCTATCCTTTTTAACTTGTTTCTATTTTATTTTAGCATATGTGCCCATTCGCACTATAGCTCCGTATTTGTTTTGTGGCTTAATGGGATGCCATCAATGTAGATCCGGCCATGCGTTGATATGGCTATCCTAATATAAACTCTTCAATACAAGGGAAATACTATTAACGAATAAAGACGAAAAGGTTATTGCTGCTATAAGATTCCAAGAGTTTGTTCTGGAGGTTTGGTATCGAAAAGTTTTCGTAAAAACATTTTCAATAGAAAATGTAATACCTTTTAAAATTCTAATAGGAAAATTGAAATTTTCGGCTTTGAAAATTATTTTAAGATCTGGCGAAAGATACACCAATGAAAAACTGTAGTCTATTTGAAGACTAGCATGCTACAGCAGGACTATTTCTCTATTAAACTCCAAACTGTGTGCTTCAAGAATTATTCTGGTGATATTTTTGACGATTCTACATTTTTCCACCAGCACCACCGAAAAGTTGCGGTGGTTCAAGTGTTTGTTGAGGCTTGATTTTTGTTCGGAATTTAACATGTTATTCATTTCTGTAATTTGTTGTAAAACACGTGCTCAGGTTTAGAAATACATATTTTTTATGAATGGCATTAATTTTGTAAATGATTGAGATATAAATTATCCTATCCGACTGTCTGTCTATATATATTTTTCATTAGTCCTTTTTTCCAGAAGAATCTGCTCATTTGTCGGAACCGCGGATATCGATAAATTATATTACAGAGCTCCCATTGAAACTGAACGATTGTTGTCTAAGGCAATAAAACAATGACTGAAGAAATTGCTCTGATCGGAACACTATAACATATAGATGCCAGACAATCTGAATGAAAGTATTTGGCTTAGATTTTTTTTGTTTTTATATGTTATATACCAATTTTTCCATTAGGGATGATATGATTTCTAAGTGTCATTTCGGCCATTTTTCATAAGTCAAGAACTAAAGCCAGTGAACCACGGAAAACGTCGTGAATTTGCTGATTTTGCCTTAGAACAACTTGAAAAGGTAACGTCTTTTCTTAAGAAAATCGTTTACTCCGATGAGGCTCTCTTTCATCTGAGTGGTGCGATACATAATCAAAACTTTCGATACTGCTGTGAAGAAAATCCACAAATTATTCAGGAACATCCTCTACATTCACCTAAATGGAAAGTTTCGTGTGGTTTTTAGTGGTATTTCTTTCGGAATGAAGTTGGTGACACCGGTACTGTCAATGAAGAGCGGTATAGATTGATGAATTGTTACGGCCGCAATCGAAAGGAGTCGGAAGGATCTTGACAACAAAACGGAGCTACATGCATGTGCAACAAGCGAATTATGTCGAGAGATGTTTAAAAATTCGACTACTTCAAGAAATTGTGACATTGAAAGGCCTCCAAGATGTTGTGATTTAACATCAATAGACTTATTTTTGTGAGATTATTTGAAGTCAAGTGTTAGAAGTCAATATTGAACGTGCTTTTCATAACATACAACTTGGTTCAGTGGAAAATGTACTAGAAAAATGGATGAATCGAATTCGTTCCTGCAAAAAAGTCATGGAGGTCATTTTAATTTCTTGAATAATTAGTGTGTATTTTGTTTTAAAAACAGATTACTCTTATTAGAAAACCCTGTACATATATATATATATATATATATATATATAAAGCAGCTGTGGTTTATGGACGTGAACCTGTTGTGAAGTTTTTCATTAAAATCAACCAATTTATTGCTTCCACCAATACAACAAAGTCATTCATAAACAAGTAAGAAGAGTTAAGTTGGGTGCAACCGAACATCCTATACTCTTGCAATTTACAGAAATCAAAGCCAGGAATAGCTTACGATGTAAAATGTCAACTAGAGGATCAAGAAACTGTATATATCCATGTACTATCTCCGGCAGTATCGACCCGATTTTATACATTAACTATTATCATGCTATATGCTAAATAATGTTCCTTGGGTTTCGGTTTCATTAAGGTACCTCACATCCAATCACCAATCATATGCAGCAAAGTTAATCAGATGTTCGAAAATCCTGGTAATGGTTGTATGAGGGCTGGGTCAAGTTTTCGCCCAATTAGGATACATTGACTTTCATTTTTATTGAGAAAACCTAAATATTGGCCACAATATCCAACATAAAGTTACCTGGAAGTTCGAAAATATTTATACGTATATTAGGTACATATATGAGGGCTCAGGGAAGTATTGTCCTGATTCAACTCATTTTTGATACACATAATTACTATTGTTATGAGAGGATACTGTTTGAATTTTATTTGTATATCTCGCACATTAAATGATTATTTGGTCAAAAGTTAACAATAGATCCTGGGGCGACATATTCGGTACCTAAGGGCTTGAACAGTTTTGGCTAGATTTGGACAATTTTTGATTATAAGGTGGCATACTTTAAATGAATTATTACAGCAAAGTTGTACCCTATTATATTAATTACTTCTTGATTTGTGTACTGGAAAGTGAAAGAATCAAGTGGAATTTAAAACTGTGTTATATAGGAAGTAGGTGTGGTTGTAGAACAATTTTGCCTACATTCTCATTGCGACATGGGAATATGGGAGGAATGCTATAACTTAATTTAGTTGAAATAGGTCGGTCGGGTCACAAGATATGCGACACCAAAAAAAAGGGATGTGACACGCCCATTACTTTTCACACCGGCTTCAATAAAGCCCTCTCATATTTTGTTGGAGGTAAAACTGAATGTCTCTGGCGTATTAAGTTATCGACTTATAACGCTTTCTGTAGTTTTGAACAATATCGTTATATAATCTTAAAATATCATCCATTTTCACACTGTTGGTAGAAGTTTTTATAATATTTATCTCTAGCATGTTTGGTTGTTATAGCTTTAGTGGTTTAGGAGATATATACATTAAATTTATTAGAGGGTGGGGCCACGTCCACTTGCTACTGCGATATTATGTGATAAATTAGTATTTTATGTCTTAATTTGGTGCTTAGTTATGGTACTATATGGCGCTTTGTGGGCGTGGCTGTTGTCCGATTACGTGCGTCTACGAACTCATAATTTTTCTTATACTTAGGAACCCTCATCTCATAAAAATACTTTAATTTTTACTCAAGTTACAGCTTATGCGGACGGAAGGACGGACGAACAGACAGACAGACAGCCACCTGGATTTTATTTTTTCTCGTCATCTTGATCATTTATATACACATAACCCTTTATCTAAATCGATTAGTTTTAGATTTTACGTACAACCGTTAGATGAACAAAACTATTATACTCTTTATCAACAGGTTGGATGAGTGTAAATATAAAAGCAACTTTAGTCAATATTTCAAGTACACACTTAAACAAATACATTCGACACTTTTTCGATGAAACCTAAAATTTGCTCTGGTGTGTTTCCATCATTCTGATAGGTATAACGAAGAGAAAATTCGAACCAGCTTTTGTGTAAAACGTGACCCAAATTTACACATTTATTAGTTATCATGTTTGCCATAAGTTTATTCAATTGCCTGAGGCAAGGAGAAATTTTAAAAGTTGGGGTTTAATAGATGTTGCCACAGTCCATTTACTAGTATTAAAAAATTTTCAGGAATAAATTATAATATATTTGCCTTTATTTGAGAGACTTTGCATTCCGACTTTTTTTTATTTAGTTCTGTTTATTTTTCGTTTGAATTGGAATTGAAATATTACCCAAGTTAGAGAAAATCCCAGAAATAGAAAATGTACGGAAACGTCACCATACATACATTTAAAGAAACAAATAAAATACAAAAAATATAAATTTTTAAGTCAGATTGAAGTCAGAAGCTATTTTGCTACGTCTTCTCTTCATTTGCATCGACAATTTAAATATTATAAAAATATACACATGTAGATATGTGTGTATGCTATTGGCTGACTGAAAAATTAGAAGTTCAGTCGTCCCTGCGTTCTCAATGAAATCATGTATACACCCACTTTATTGAAATCCAAATAACTTCCGATTTGTCAATTGAATAAAATTGCCATAATAAAAGTGTAGCAGAAGAACCATGCAGCGCAAATGCATAAATAAGAAGAATGTCTAAAAAGCTGTTATTGTGGCGTAACCATTGTGAAAAGTTGCGTACAAAAGTGTGGGAAGTGCCCAAGGCGTGTAAAAGTACAGTCAATACTGATACTACAGTGGTGGAACAAACAACAACATATCCAGTCTTTTCTATAGCAAGGATGTGTGGGATAAGTCTCATCTCATTGTGAAAGGAAAAATTGGAGAACAACTCCAGAACACAGAAAACGGTGCCTAATTTCATTAGGAATATGTTGGTTAGCATTTAATGGGTACCGCAACAGTAATCTCTACTTCAACAGGACGCAATATACCGTCAGCAAAACAGCTAGTAGCAAAACAAGAAATTACCGTAACCGTAACCGCATTTTCTTCATTTGAAGTGTTTGGGCAAAGGCATAACATACAATTGGGAGGTTAAAAGCAGTACAAGGAATGTGAGAGTGGTGGTGAAAATGGAAATGCAAAACTTTTGTGGTACAGAAATTCTCAAGGGAAATCGGTTTTACTCAAGTTGGAAAATGTTCAACGAGAAATATGGCGTACAGACAAAAATAAAAGTGGAACTTTGAGAAGTGGTGAAGAAGGCGAGAGCACTTGGCGCCAAAGAGAGAAAAAATGAGCGTAACGACGTTCAAAAGAATTTATATACAAATGCATTCCTGATACAAATGGAAGTAGCTCGATGTTGTTGACGGGATTTTCGTCAATTGCGATGATAACAATATTGGCTGCCACGTACATTTCCCATGAGCACAACAAACGTAATCGGTTATGGGCGAAAAGTAAGGACACCACAGGGAAAGGAGAAGTGTAATCGAACTGTGTGAGATTTTGTGAAACAATTCACAAATCAAATAAATGAACGGATTTAATAATTGAAATCTGTGCATTGAAAAAAGTAAACGAATAAAGAGGGAAAAGCGAAGGAGGCAAAATTATTTGGTATATGTTTTTAATAAAATTTATACATAAATGTAAATAACCATAAACAAGCAAAGATATTTATTTCGCGACTTGAAAAATTTACCACATCTGGCAGGTATATATATTATTAAAATTAATTTCTTTCTCGTAATGTGTTATAGTATAGTGTACATTATTGGCTATTTCAGCTAGAAGTTTAATTTAATTACAATTAATTAAAGTTCAAATAAGGGTTCAATAAGCCCTTTTTGTCTTTTTGTCCGCTATAGCTGCATAACAAAAAAAAAAGGTTATTAACAACTTCAAGTTTGAACAGTATTTTAAACAAAACACCGTGAACATGAATGAGGAAACATACAACAATATATTTTTAATAAGATTTCAAAAACACTTAACAGTTCTCACATAATGCGACTGGTTGACTTATTGTACTACTGAGCAGTGTTTGTTGCGCCACTTATGAATTTTCGTAAACATTTTCTCCACAAGTTCTGTGAGCTGCATATGCCTGTTCAGTTACGTGACTTAATACGTAGATAGGACACTTTTTATATTTCGGTATTTGGCTACCCTTACAAAGTCCATCGTGAATTAACTCACCAACAGTGCATCCATGGACTTAATTACATTTTTGGTGGTGAAGCTTCAATCGAGGTTGTAGATCCCTCTTGAAGTTTGTCCAAAATTAGCTGTTGTTCCGGAAATTGTTGATGCTGTGCAAAAACTGAAATTGCAAGATTATTATGGCCTATCGTGAGATTGAGACAATTATGGTATAGGCATTAGAGAAACCGGGATACATTGAATATTGCATGAAACACGTTAATGACATGGGTACAAGTTATGAATTGTGGAATTACGCGTCTGATGTTTCAAAATGAGCCGAATACAACAAACCCTGTTGGTGCAAGAAGCAGTTCAAAACAAAGGTTGCCTATTTATTTAAAGAAAACTGGACATGTCGCCACCATATCACTAGAACAACGCAGAACAGGTAATTCTGAGTTGTGCTCAATCATTTGTTTGTCAGTTTCAATGGAGAATATCTTGAAAACAGTAAACCGATTTTCAATTGTTCAATTTTTGTTCTTCAGTTTCGAAATATTAAGACCAACCTTCGTAACGACAGACTTAGTATGGACAAATATTCTATAGAACTGTATAATCGTTTGGCTTCAATAGTTTAGTAAGAAATTCGTGGGGCGCAAGCCAAAACCAAGAAAAAATAATTATAATTTGATGTTTGCCTTTGCATGATCTCAAAAAATCTAATTCAACTAATGAACTTTGATTTTTCGTGTTCAGAAAATCACTTACTTAGATATTACAAATAATACAAAATTCAAAGTAATTTATAGAATAGAAATAGAACTGTTTCCTGGATCAGGAAATAAATCGATATCATCAAAAGAGCTATCTATTGGATATAAATTGATTATTAATTATTAGAAGAAATGGTGAATCTGTTAATTCATATAATAGCTCATTGACTTACTTAGCTTCATTATCACATATTACTTTTCATTGTCATAATGTTGTCGAATAATACATGTCTAAATCTCGGTTTTTTATCCAATAACGTTCATATCCTTAATTAAGTTACTGATTTTCATTTTATGGTTACGCAATAAAAGTTCATGAATGTTGGCTATGTTTTATGGCACTACTGCCGTCTTTGGCTTTTCTGAACATGGCGTATGTCTTGTGCTGGTGGCGTTAACACGAAATTTAACAAACCAGCACTTGGCCATTGAATACAAGGTCTGTCGCAAAAAAAAACAGGGCTGTTAAAAACACAACAAAAAATAAATATTTTTCAAAATTTATATTTTTTTATTCAAAGTAGTTTCCTTGTGCTTCGATACAGCGTTTAGCCTGGTCAATTAGCATTTCAAATGAATGTTTAAGGTCATTTTTCGGAATGCTCTTGAGAATATCGGTCGTCGCCTTTTGGATAGCTGAAATGTCCTGAAACCAGTGTCCTTTCATGGGCAAATGAAGTTTTTCAAAATAGGTAAAAATCACAGGGTGCCAGATCAGGTGAGTAGGGTGAGTGGAGTTTTTTGTGAAAAAATTAGTGACAAGCGTCGACCGATGACACGGCGCATTATCGTGCACCAGGCCTGCCTCACGGTATTGTGGTCGAGCACGACGAATGTGCGACAAAAGACGCTTCCTAACACCAAGGTAAAACACAGCGTTAACCGTTTGGCCAGGTGGGACAAACTCTTGGTATACAATAAACTCGGAATCGTAAAAACAAATCAGCATTGTCTTTATTTTTGACTTCTGAAGACGACTTTTTTTCGGTGACTTCTGATCGTTACAGAGGTCCTCACGACCTTCTTGGAATCGCTTTAACCACTCATGCATATTACTACGGGATAGGTACTGACCACCATAAACTTTTTTAATCATTTGTAATGTTTCAGTAAACGTTTTCCCAAGTTTAAAACAAAATTTAATAAATATTTGCTCTTTGTTCAAAATGCATTTTACGACCGATGACCTAAAGCTGCTGTCACTTTTTGATCGAAAACATCGATTGTCGTTATCCAATTGTCTTAAAATTTTTACGAAATGTCAATAGGAGATGAAACTTTTTATTTCATATACCCACCAATAGGTGGAACCACCAGAAACAGTTATATTTAAAAAGTTCTGTTTCTTTTGCGACAGTCCTTGTATATTGTGTCATATTTTGCGTAGCACTTGTTACCATTGTTTTGCATCAAAGGTATTTTTCTCCCTTTGATAAAAGTCTTTATCAAAACATGTAAGGAATCGTGAAGTTCGGGCGTTACCGAATAATAATCTCGCAACTTGCAAGGGGAAAACTATTTTCAAACTTATATAATAAATCTGAAGTTCGCTATAGGATAGGTGTCAACAAATTTGGTATTTCGGGGATTGAATAGTTTCATTCCGACTTGATTCACGGTAATATACCTACCGAATTTGGTGATTTAGAGTACGTCACGATACATTGGTTTACACCTAAATGTAGGCGGTGCCAGAGGAATTGTCCAAATTCGACACCGGTTCCTATAAAGCCCTTTTGCTCCATTTCGGGTGTAAAACTTTAGGTTTTTGGCGCATTTAGTTATAGACATATCCCACTTTTTGGTTTATAACAAAAACTTTTTATTTGGGAGTAGGTGGATTTATTATCCAAAAACACCTCTTTTCAAACGATGGGTACGCGGTTATAGCCGAGTTAACAACAGTGCGCCAATGGTTTATTCTTTTAGCAATTTGCCGCCAATCCGAGACACCAAGTGCAGCCAGATCCTTTTCCACCTGATCTCTTCAACAGAGTGGAAGGCTTTCTCTTCCTCTGTTTCCCCGGCGGGTACTGCGTCGAATTCTCTCAAAGCTGGATTGTTTTCATCCATTCGGACGACATGACGTAGCCAGCATAGCCGCTATCTCATAATTTGCTGCACTCTGACAATGTCGTATAACGTGTACAACTCATCGTTTTATCGAATGCGATATTCGCCATTGCCAATGCGCAAAAGACCATTAATCTTCCGCAGAACCTTTCTCTCAAAATATCGTAGCGTCGACTCATGAGATGTTGTCATCGTTCAAGCCTCTGCACCATATAGCAGAACTTATAGAGTCTTTGTTCGTTGAGGAAGGGCTTTACTTCTCAAATGCCTACTCAGTACGAAGTACTGTTTGGCAGGCCGACACCATTTTTCCATCATGTTTAGTCCATAAGTAGGTATTGCTTGCTTTTGTAAATTCTTGTACCAAATTACAGGGTTATGTTTTAATTTAGGACTTAGTTGTGCTATTTTATCGCTTTCCGATTAATATGCGTAGGAGCAACATAACTTTAAGATATTGCTTCTTCTACTTTAATAACGTACACGCAAACTCTCTTGTACGAATTCTTTTCATTAACTTTTCTGTTGCTTTCACAGTGCGGCGCAGGTTTCGAGCAGAGAAATGACGAATCGAAGACAGCTAATGTTTGGTATGAATTGCATTTCTGGCGTAGAAGAAATGTCAGACATTTGTTGGAGAGCGTGTTTTTTTTTGCACAGAATCGCTCAAATATAAATAATTATTAAATTTTTTATAGAAATACACATCCTTTGCGGTAGGTTGGATGCTTTCGTAACATAGATAGGCGTGATAATAAGCCAACTGTACAATAGAAATTCCAAAGTATTTCAATGGTCCTCTTATAATCGTATCCGAATGTAATTCATACTACATTTTCCATTTAAATATATGTATATTCATACACATGTGTGTGAAGAGGTATTTTTAAAAGCACGTATGACTGCTCTGCCGGATTTTAGGCACGTATTCTCGCATGCACTTGTAATCGGCATAACAGTCGCCATAACAGTCGCGTCAACTAGTAGTGTTTTCGCGTTCGCAATTTCCCAATGTAGCGTCAGGGCGTGCAGTTGTAAGACAAGTAGGTAGTGAAGTGGAAAATAAACTAGCAGCAGCGTATCAAATCATTTATGCAGGGAAAGGCAAATTTTAATTTCACGAATGCACTTCGACTGCAAATTGCATTCATTGCAAATACGACTTTCAACAAGTAATACAGAAGTGCGTAACGTGCCACGAATAACTACATTAGAAAAAATAAACTTCATGGTTTGACCACGCAATTGGAAATAGTCGTCCCATTTGGCTTTCAACTGCCGGCAAAAATAGACATAATAAAATAACAAAGACAATTTTAACAGCCGAATCTACGTCAACATCATAATTTCCTATTAAAAATGATGAGCAGATTTACATGCAACGCATTTTCGACGCGTTGAGACAGCGCACCTCCTACACTTTTATACCTAAGCAGTGCTTAAGCATTTGTAGTTGCATTGTGATGCAACGACACCTTAGCCAACTTGTTGTCGACAGCGAGTCATCCATCAAAGTGGGGGCTTAATTAGATTTGCCATCCTAATGTACTACTTGAAATGGGAAATGTGAACGACTCGGATTAGCACAAGACTTTGCATATGTATATATTTCACATATTTCCAAACAATCTCAAAGGAGTGAATATGTGTTACTATTGTATAACGTGTGTGCAAGTAAGAGATAATTTCGCTTCTCTTTAGTTTTGCCACTATCGCAAGAGAAAATTACTATCGTCTAGTATGTACGTAAAGACTAAGACACCTTTGCCGCAGTGTTTGACGTTGTATCGTTTCGTGGCCTTAAGGAAAATATGGATCCACTGCATCCACCAGAAACCTAGGCACAGTCAGTGAACCTGCTCGAACAGACGAAGAAAGTTGATAGTGACCTAGAGTCTGAAGCTAGAGCTGATGGAAAGCTGAAGAAAGAAGACTCCACCAATTACTCTCCCTTTTAAATACGATCTATCCGTGAAAAAGCTCACTGCACCCATTCCCCAACAGCTTCGCTCCGTCCACAAATCCCTCACAGGTATAGAGTTTTCAAGGTAAAAAAAATAATTTTTTTGTGAATTTATTTCTCATGTCTGGATTGAGTAACTTTATTCGGACCTTTTGTACATTATAGAGCACACTTTTGACAATGTAAGGTAATTTTTTCATGTTTCGTCTTGAGAAAAAACACTATGCGGTGTTCACCATAACTCGGTTAAAAATTATCCGAAAATAAAACCCAGAAAAATTAGTTAAACTATAATCAAATCTTCCCCCCAACGTTCTCTGATAATTTTTTTTGCATTTAAAAATTTTTGGTGGCCATCTAAAGTGTAAACTTTTATTTTCCACTAAAAATTCGGCCATTTTGTGGGTGGAAAACATCCTTAATGAACAAAAAAAATATTTCATAAACGTTGGGGGGCGGTATTTTATATGTTAAAAATGTGTTCAAAGTTTGAAATGAATCCATCAAGTAGTTTTGAAATGACAGAGAACACGGACTTTGAAAAAGTAGTTTTCAGAAAAACGCGTCTCATCTGCACTTCTATCCCGACCGCCCTCAGCTGTTAGAGTTAGAGCGTTAAAGGCTAGGATACTAATAAGACGATAACTTTAAAAATGTTACTTCTATGGACTTAAATTATAAGGCCATATTCTTGAAATGTCAAACAATAAGATAAGACAAAAAAAATCGATTTTTCGAAAGTGAAAACGCCTAGCAACCCAGCCCCCCCCCCCCTTTATTCCGATCAGTCCGTTTGTATGACGGTAATATTCTAAAGTGATGCGATATCGGATTGCTAATGAGGTATAAAACGCTAGGTGTAGAGACACCCGAATTTCAAAACTCATCATGGAGAAAAAAGAAGGAACGAACGACTCGGATATTAGTCCAAACGTCGGTGGGAGACGAGGCTAATACCACTGGCAGGCACTGCGATCTTAGGAGCTGTGTCGCCAGCGTTTGGTTGTAATAGTGGTATTACAACTCAAACCAGCTTTACGGCGTACAGGTGCCACAGTCCATGAAGACTCGGACCAAGAAAGCGCTATAGGCAGTAACGCAGAAGAAAAGCTTCTTCGCTCTCCTTTGCAAGTGACCGATAGTTCCAACCCTGATAACAAGAAGGGTCCCCGGAAGAAGCCAAGCAGGAAGGAGTTATAAGGCGGCAGTCGGAATGTCCAACCGTCTCGATGGAAAGTCCAGTCTGAAGGAAGTTTAGGTGAAATCGCTGGCTTGGGCTACAAAGGAGGTAAAGAGCGGCCGGGCACACTTTGCCACTCGAAGCTGGTGCAATGTCTCGGATCCTGCGTATGCTCACCGCATTGAGAAGCATATCGGTGTAAAGAGGCAATGTTCAACGGAAGGCGAAATGAAGGCGACCTCGAAAAAGAAAAAGTGCAATGACGTAGCTGGGAAGCTAGGCGTCAAGACGTGGACAAACCGACAACGTCCAAGGCAGCGATGGCAGCCAATGAGATTGCAAAACGGTATTTGATCGTCGAACATTTAGACCGCGGTAAATGTCACAAGAGTGGCGGGTAACGTGGGTAATTAACAAGGTATGATCAGCGATATTGGTGAAGAAAAGCCTATTTTCACATATTGACTTAAGTCTTTCACAGATGATCTGACGGTTGTCCAGGACGAGTCTTTACTCCTTGCATCCTGCTATATGCCACACAATTGCGAGGTGCCAACGGCAGAACTCCAAAGGCTGGCGACTACGCGGTTTAGGGCGATCCTGATATCAATCAACGTTGTGAGTACTTACTCAATTATATTTTACAAATTAGTCTAGTGGTAGTTAATCGAGGTGAGGAACCTATCTACATAGAAACGTTCTAGACATAACTCTATCAAAACCTGGGGGATGCATTAGTAGAAAAGTGGAGAGTGCTAAACACTCCGTCGTTCCCTGACCATAGGTAGATCTACTCTTCCATTAAATCGAAAGCAAAGATCAGGATCAAAGTTAGGAAAAATCACAGGAGTACAAACTATGATCTCTACAACGGATACCATTATATTACGTAAGAGACTTAGAGATTGCGTGTATAACTCACATGAAGAGCTTGAAAAGGATGTTACTGTATTCACGAATGCCTTCAATACAGCTTCTCACTACTCATGCCCTACGCTGCGCCTCAAGCATAAAACGAAGCCCCCTTAATGAAACAAGGAGTTTGGGTCTTGCAAACGTAAAGTACGTAAATGCTTCAACTGGACCAAGCTAGCAGAAAACGAGGATTGTGGGAAAGAATATAAAGATCTTCTATGAGACCACGAGAAGTTGGTGCGCAGAACCAGGCGAGAATCCTGGAAAAACTTTTGTAGTGGTTTTGAAAAAACTAACGAGGTGGCTAGACGTAGGAAACTCAAATTCAAAACCTCCGCTTCGCGTGATCTAATTCGCAAAAGTAGCGGAGAATGGACGGACAACTGCCAAGACTCATTGAAATAACTAGTCAGTGTGCGTTTTCCACCAGTGCGGTAAACGTTCCGGAATACATATTTACGAAGAACAAATCTCCCGGTATGGACGGAATCATTATAGCAATGCTACAGAATATACTCTGTCTATCCGTGTCATGGCTAAAAACGATTTTTTAGGAAATGCATGAATTTCATTTCATGAAGAGAAGCTAAGGTGGTTTTCATATCAAAGACTGTTAGGAACAATCCAACCTACTCAAAAGAGTTTAGGTCTTTAAGATTAACTTCCTTCCTGCTGAAAACGCTAGGGAAGATCTTGGATGCTCAAATTAGGGCCGCAGCGCCTCCTAGAAGTTTGTCTAAGGCACAGCACAGCAGTCTCTACTGATCTGCACTTCATACACTGGTATTTAATATCGAAAGGGATCTTGAATATAAGGAGTATGCTCTTTGAGTATTCCTGAACATTTGTGGAGCGTTCAACAACGTCTCTACGGAATCTATTTTGAATAGTTGGAACGACGCTAAAATGACTAGGGAAGTCTATATAGGCACTCGCCAAGGTGGAGTGCTATCTCCGCTTCTATGGACATTATTGGTGAATAAACTGCTAAGGAACTTTAAAGGCAAAAGCCCATAAGATAGTGGCACATGCGGATTGACAGACCATTAGCAGTGTTATGACCACCACTCTCAGTACAGTCCAGAACTGGGCATTGCAAATGGGTTGAAATGAAAAACTGCTCTATGGAGGTTCCCTTCGATAAATGGGACACAACTCTCTCTCTCAAAAATGCACAATGGAATAAAGAGTGAGAAGAGCCTGCAATGCTTTATATGCGTGAAGGCAAATGCTCGGGTCTCTCTCCCTCTCTCATGCACTAGTGCTACACATCTTTTGTTATACCAATTCTGTTCTACGGTGAAATAGTATGGTAGTCAGTCGTACGGAAATCTATGAAACCACATGTCAACCAAGTTCAGTTCTTCCATTTTTGGCAACAAAAAGTTTGTTAGCATCGAACGATAGCGATCGCCATTCACCGTAACGTTGCGTCCAACAGCATCTTTGAAAAAATACGGTCCAATGATTCCACCAGCGTACAAACCACACCAAACAGTGCATTTTTCGGGATGCATGGGCAGTTCTTGAACGGCTTCTGGTTGCTCTTCACCCCAAATGCGGCAATTTTGCTTATTTACGTAGCCATTCAACCAGAAATGAGCCTCATCGCTCATCGGACGTAAAGCGCGAAACACATTTCGAACCGAACACTGATTTTGGTAATAAAATTCAATGATTTGCAAGCGTTGCTCGTTAGCAAGTCTATTCATGATGAAATGTCAAAGCATACTGAGCATCTTTCTCTTTGACACCATGTCTGAAATCCCACGTGATCTGTCAAATACTAATGCATGAAAATCCTAACCTCAAAAAAATCACCCGTTACCTACCAGAACCATGGAAACTTTTCAACTGGGAAAGAAGGTTCTAACTAAACAAAGGAAAATATGGCTGGGGTAAAGGTATGTTAGCTATGCGCAACACTCTAAATATCTATACTGATGGCACGAAAATGGAGAAGACTGCAGGAAATGCTTAGGACAGGGCACCAGAGAAGCAATGGAGCATCTCTAGCGCACTTGTTCGCATTGACAAGACTACGCTGTAAGCATCTGGACTCCCCACGGTACGATACACGGGAGGAAGTATGGATAGTGAGGCCGCGGATTCTTAAAATTCGCGTCAACCGCAGGCATACTAAAGATGACTACTTCTCATGGGCCTAGAAACTGACCTCCATCTGGTATTGCAAAGGACCAAAAGTAGTCTATGCGTGGCTTATTGTCTTCCAATTTAACCTAACCTAACCTTTATAGAGAAAAATTACAATTTCATAGTCGCAAACTCAAAAGATCAGTAAGATATCTCATCAATTAAGAAACGGTTCTGTAAAGGTGCAACCGAACATTTTAAACCCTCGCAACTTGCAAGATTCAACGCCTGGGAAAAGTCTTCAGGTATTATTAAAACTTTATACTAAGGAACACACTACCCGACGTTTTCGGTAGAATATTTTTAGGATAACGAAATGTACATTATGTTTATACGTATTTTGTATAACAATATTTTACATATTTTCAGCATTCATCTAAGGTGGGGCATAAAGCCAAACAGGAGTTTGAAAATTTTTTATTAGGCATATGAGAAATAGGGATATTATTGATCCGATTTTATCAATTTTTGGCATTTCTACGTATTGATAAGGCAAGATGTTGATTCCTGAGTTTCAATAAGGTAGCTCACATACTGAGCGTATTATTCGCGACACCATCACCTATCTTGAGACTCAGCATTCATTATTGGATAATTTTCGACCGAAAAGACTACGTCCAGCACGCAGTGAAGAAAATATAGCAGTCGTAGCTGCTGTAGCTGAGAGTGTACACGAAGACCGAGGAGAGTCGATTCGGTGCAGTTCGCAGTAACTCGGACTGACGTATCGAACGACTTGGAGCATTTTACGTCGAGATCTTAAATTGAAACAAAATACAGCTTGTGCAAGAATGAGGTCCTTTGACAGTCCTAAGCGACAATGCTTCGTTCTATGGGCTCTTCAAATATTCCAAGAAGATCCGACGTTTTCGAGCCAAATTTTGTTCAGCGATGAGGCCTATCTCTGTAAACAATGAGAATTACGGCAATTGGGATAAAGATCAACCTGAAGGGATCCAAGAGCTGCCATTATATCCAAACAAAGACGGTTTGTGGTTTTCAATGAATTTATTGGAATTTTTCAAAAACTTTTCAACCGAGCTTCATGAAATTTTACACAGGTCTTTGAGACTTGGACGAACTATTTCAAAAACACCATTTTCAATGTTCTTTTCCTTCGTCCAAGTTCTAAGTTAAGGTTTTAACTAAAACACTTACTTTTCACTCATCTCATATTTTTTCCGAGGGGTCACCGGAAATGGAAATTAGAATATTTTTTCCAAAAATTTCAGAATGTTTTTGTTAATAGTGTATGTTTGTAACAATAAAAAAAATTCTAAAAAAATATTTAATTTTTCATATGAAAAATAAATGTTGAGAAGAGACTGTTTTTTATCCGAGGAAACCCATGTAACCCATTAAATTTGAATTTTCTGTGTTTTTTCTTTAAAAAGTAGGGAGCCTCGAAATGGACAACCCTATATAAGAATTTCGAACTTCCGGCTGGCTTATACCATTTATACCGGTTAGGATGAAAAATATCTAAACGAGATTTAGTGATTTCCATCCATTTTGACCTTCCATCTGACTTTGTAGAGTCAATATGTGTGATATTTTAATGAATTTAAGAGAAAAATTATACTTAAAAATAATATCGGTTAGCGCTGAATATGTGAGAATTTGGTCGTCATAGACTCACTTTGTTTTATTACTACATTTTGCTTTTCCGAAACATTTTTATTAAAATCAACAATTACCTGAATTAAGGTATATGTGATATAAACTCAACCAAAGAGCTAAATTTAAGAGATGAGGTATATGAGGAAAAATTCAAAAAGAGAATCAGAATTAAATATATTAAGAATATTAGGTTTGGACCTACATACATATAATCCTGAGCAAATTTGGTTTATATAGCTTTAATGGCTTGGGAGATATGTATATGTATACATTACATATATTAGGGGCCAGGACGACGCTCACTCTTTACAAAAAATATGTCTATTTTCATCAAGATCAATTTTTATTCAACCTGGAAATTGCACATACGTCAACCAGATTGTTCAAATATACTTATATATTACATCGATTAGTGTTAGGTTTTACTGTTAAATTAGTTCTTCATCAATCCTGTTTCGTATATTAGTTCAGGCGCCTCAATCGCAGGGCAAAAGTTTGCGTTGTACTTATGACGAGGTAAAATTTGCAAAACCCGGATCAAGTGTATTGTGCTAGAAAGAAAATTCGAAACTGTCTTTTTTTGTTTTGTACGCTTAGCACTTTTCGGCTCGCCCACGTGTTTTGGTTAAAACGATCAGACATATAGCATATATATCTTTTTATTTCGATCAATAAAATATATGTATTATACATAAAGGTATTTGAAATAAAAATACATAGTTTTAGAAGATTGTAGCCGGCTCCATGTATTAACTTCAGCCCAACCGACAAGTACGCGAGATATTTATCACACATCTGGGAATTCCAACATATTTTGTTTAATACTTTTCAGCTGCTGACTAAGTCATAGCATCCAAAAATATCTTATTCTGCATTTCGGGCTGCCGACACTCAGCGCCATTTGTAACAGCTTTCTCTGACTAAAAACATACAGACATACATCCCTGGTATCCAATTATTTTTCGATTAGTTACGCTATCATTCTTCAAACATATTCGCCATCATTCAACCCTCCCTTCTATAAACCAGATCAAGCGGGACAGTTGACAGCATATACAAAGTTTTTATATACATATAACTGTACATATATACATATATACACAGGGAAAAAGAAATACGTATGTAACAATAAGTGTTATCAACCTTGCCCAATAAATACATATAACGAACCCGCAAAGAAATAAATCTAAAAGCGAAGCCATAAAGCATTTACAACGCTCGCAATTAAATACATCTATTACAAACACAAGTATGCCTGGATATGGTGTCTACATATGTATGGTACATGCTTTAGGAAGGGTGCTTAGCGGCTGGCATTCCAAATCATTCTAATGCGCACACTGAAAAATATATATAATACACCCACACCATACTATTTATTTATCATCACACGGCTTCATCTGAATGATAATATCTCGGTGGCAAGCTTAAGAGAATAAAGGCAGAAGGATATACCGTGTATAGTATTATTTAAACGTGAGCTCCTTAAGTGTGATAAATTTCTTCAGATTAAACTCCATGTATTTGAATTTTTTGTATGTGCGTTTATTGCATTTTAACGTTTTTACGCATTTGTATTAAGCTGTTAATTTTTGGAAACCCTTAAGGGTGTTTAGAATTTGTTGCAAAATTCGATTTTAATCTACACGCGGGACACTGAATTTCATAGTTTGTGGTTATAATTTTCTTAAAATCAAGTAATTATTTCTTTGTTTTTAATAATATATGTACATTCATACTCGTATGTACATATTATTCAAAGCAACAACCCCACCTGGCCTGCGTACGGTTTTTTCCTTGAAGATGAATGGGCTTCGGCTTTACAAATATAGGTATATACGAAGCCATATATTAGAAATAACTTGAGCAGAAACTAATTTCGAAAATTTCCAAAAGAATGAGAAACGAAACCATAAAACTGTTGGCAGCGGCCAAATAAGGGCAAAGGTGGGTGACGTTAATGTACAAAGAAGGCAAAAAACTCGAGCGATATTGCGTATATACTATATCTACGTAGTTCGCGTTGAGGGGATGAGAAATTGCTCAGGTATGCTAACCTGCGTAACCATTCTTAGGACGGACTCTTTTCGTTGCCAGTTTCGTATACCACATATAGCCCCAACAACACACAGAATGTGCACAATAAAGTGTAATAAAGCATTTTGTAGCAAGTAGAAGATGTAAAGAGCAGATGCTGATTAAAGGCGCGTACACCCCTCATCACTGTAATAAACTTTTGTGAAATATTTCAATGTGCATGCTACGTGAGAACGACAAAATGTGTAATAAAAAACGTTCAAACTGTATTTCCATATGATTTGTTCAACTGCACTGTATCATTTATATATTGAATTGAAATTATAATACAAAAAAAAAATAAAAAATAATAATTTAAATAAAAGTTAAAAGTTTTATTAAAGCTATAATGCGGTAAGAAAGGGCCATGTTCGAGTGTAACCTAAGTTTTATACTCATGCAACTTGGAAAGATCAAGTCCGGTGAAATATTGTTGGCAAAACTTTGTACAAAGAAATGTTGCGGAAAAATTCAACATTCATTGGCCAACGAAATCCTGAATTTATTACAATCAATTTTGTTATCTTATTAACTAATATTTAAGGTCATAGATTCACTTAGTTTTATTGCTATATTTTACATTGTGTTCACGAAAACTTTTCTAAAATCGTCCTTAAATGAGAAATATGTGATATAAACTCAACTGAAGAAGTAAGATTTAATATAATGGGTTGGTGTGGAAAGTTGAAAATTATTATATAGGCAATACTTAATAGGGCAGATAATAAGATAAACTGATTGAATTAATTTTTATATTGTTGATGTATATTTGAGCACATATTTCAAAAAATGTATAAATATATAACCAACACATTGAACTACATGTTCAGCATAAGGTTTTTAGAATAACGAAACTTAATGTATGTATGTGTGTAGTATACGGTAGTGGTCGTAGACTAAATTCACATATCTTCAGTAATAAAATATTTTGTATCCAATATTATTCGCTCAGTTAATTCTGCTAACATTTATTATATATTAACTGTTATGCTAGGTATGTATATATATATATAGTATATAGTTAAAAATCTTATATTGGGTGTATGGGAGATAGGGGTAGTATTGAACCGATTTCATTTATTTTTGGAAATGCAACATACTATTGATAGAATAAAATGCTCTCCAGTTTCATTAATATACCTTACATATAATAACCAAGAAATATAGAGTAAAGTCAACCGGATGTTTGAAAAGTTTTAACCGTTTTCTCTAACGGAAAAATACACTATTATTAAAGAAACTCACCCACTTAATCTTGTTAAGATAGCTCACCTTCTGGATGATATATGTGATATAAAACAAACGGAAGTTCAAAAATATTTCAATTAGGTATATCGGTTAAGAAAAGTATTGACCCGATCGAATTTATTTTTAACATGCCATATAAGCATATTATTACCAGAAGGGCAATCTCGCCGAAATTCAAAAATGTAAGAGACTTACCATTATTTATAGTATAAATTTGAACTTTTAACCGGGGTCCCCATACTGGGGCTTGAGAATTGACTATTTTTAAACTTGAGATGGCATAACCGAAATGCCCTATTTATGCAAAGTTTATGCATTGATGCTTGATTTGTGTACTGGAAAGTGAAATAATCAGACAGAATTTAAAATTGTGCTGTATGTGCAATGTAACATACAGGTTGCTTAGTAATGTTATGTACAGAGTTTGATTGAGCAGTTCCGGATATATGTGTTTTACCCGTCACCCACTTTCGACATTGGATCCTATAAAGCCTTCTTGTACCATCCTGGATGTAATATTTTATGACTCTAAGGCATTTAGTTATTGATATATCGTACTTTCAGTAGTGTTTAACAAACCGTTATTTGGGAGTGAGCAGGGTTACCATCCGAATTGACCTTATTTTTCCCTATCGTAAGAAGTGTCGAAAAGGTTTGTCAAAAGTAAATTTCGGTTATATAGTTTAAATCAATTGAGAGATATGGACACTAAACTCCTGTTAGAGGAGGAGCCATGCCCACTTTAAAAAAAAATCAGTTTTGTATTTTAATTTGCTGTTTAGTTATGGAAATTTATAAGTTTACGAGTGAAGGCGATCTCTTTGCAATATCGAACTTCTTATGGTGCTGAGAAACATGTGTACCAAGTTTCATCAAGATATTTTAATTTTGCTCAAGTTACAGCTATCATTGCGACCATCTAAACCTGGCTAAGAGCTAGTAGCTCCTACCTTAACAGTGGTCTGGCAGTTTGATACAAGAGTTGATTAAGAGCTTCCGTAAGAATACTCCTCTCCAACCTTCCCTTTGAGCTCTGCGCTTGTTGAACTTTGTCGTGGCTATATCGAGAGCTCTCCACCAGACAAATACGCAATAGAACAGTATTGGCTTAACCACGGTTTCGTATAGCAAAAACACAAATCTTGGTAAGGTGCCCACCGTTTCTCAATAGCTTCCTTCCAAACCGTCTTCTCAAAATTGGGCCTCTATGATAGCTTTCTATCAAGCCCCAGTACTTCACCTTTTCGACAGGGTGAAATCGAGAGCACACGAGTGGGGGAAAAGGTTTTTATTTATTTATTCCTCATGGAAAATATGTAAACTCAGTTCAGTATTATTTGGATTGATAGTAAACTCGCTTCTTTCCCCCCACGAGCTATTATATTGGGGTATCCTTGTGTTAAGTGGTAAACGGTTACTCAAAATATTCCTTTAACCATGAGAACAGCATCATCTAAATAGGCTATCTCCGACACCTTCATACCTGAAGTTCTTTCAAATAGTCATTTGCAACTAAAAACCAGAGTAAAGGAGACAAAACCCCGCCTTGCCCTTTGACCTTTCGTAGTGCACGTAACACGAGAGTCCTGCCGCAGGGAAGAGAATTTAAAGTTCGATTCGACCTCAGAGCACTAATAACTGCTTCAGGCCGCATATTGTTGTATGTTCCCGTAATGTCGAGAAATGTCCCAAACGTATATTTCTTAAGCTGGAGGACTTCCTCCAGCAATTATACAATGGCGTATGGAGTAGTGTCTACCTATCAGCCTTTGGTGAGGACATACTGTGCCCTTTATATCATGTCTTTCGGCATCCTCTCCAGCGTGTTTAGCACCAAAGAGGTTTGTTTTTCTGAGTTCTCATAGGATATGGACTATTAAGAGACATTTTGGACGAAATGCTAAAGATATCCGCATTGGTGACTGTGAACTCTGAGTCGCAACCTGGTGCGGTCAAAAGAGCCGTTCGAAGCTTTTTGCGGTACAGATACCAATCCGTGTTTATGAAATTCCTAAAAGGTTTACTGGATGGGCGCTCTCCGTCTATACCAACCCTATGATCGCAGAACCTTCCACTCTCAAATCTCTACCGTTGATTAAGGTGGGGACAAGGACTTTGTGCTTACCCGCAGTTACAAAAGTGGATTAGTTTCCCCTATGAAAAAATGCAAAGCTATACGCTACAAATAAAATCAAAAATGTGTTTACCTCTGATCTACCCCAGGCCGAGTGACTCGAGTTTGGTCCGAGCCAATGATTATGTTAGCTACTCTTTGTCCTGCCTTTGCCAAAGCTCTTCTTAGCAACTAAGGATGTGGTTCCATCTCGTCGTCATAATGCATGTAGATCGATATCAACTAGACTTCTCTGCCTCCTCGTTACTTAAGTGTGGTAAGAGAAAAACATTAAGTTCATTTGTGACCAATAAACTAGCTCTGTTTCTACCTGTGTTAATGGTCGCCTGCAGCCTGTGTCTTTTCGTCTTTAATCTAGAGATACGGTTACTACTCAGGCCAGGCAACGTCCGCTCCATCTCTTCCTAGACGATACAAGAAATTGGCGGAGGCCGCCCTTTCGTGATGAAGATTAACCTGAAGGTCTTTCATCCAGAGTCTTCTACAAAAGCGAGAGTTCCACACCACCATCGATACAGCCACCGTCTTCTTCGAACAACCGCTCTAGACTGACGACAGATTCATTCGTCTTCAGCACTCGCCACGTTCGAAGGGACAGGGTCGATTCTCATCTCCGTTTGGACTTCACTTCCTCTCTTCATGATCCCTCCTTGATTCTGTGGATCACCTGCTCTGGCGGAGTTGGCATCGCTTTGTTTTCCTCTCCCCCGCTGAGTACACTCTCGGTCCACTTAAGTATACTAGAATGCTACTTGGATTACTGTCCAGAATTCTTGCCAAGCGACCCAAGATTTTATTTGCTATGGGACAATTCATCCTTTTCGCTGTCGCGAGAGTTTTTCCGATTACCCTTGGCACTTGCCTGGGCATCGGAACTCAGGATGCAAGTCATGGCGGCGAATCTGCCTTAAACTAGCTCCGACTAGCTCAATTTTAATTATTATTTTTTTAATTTGTCATTCTTCAAAAATCTCAAAATTTTTTCCAGTTTCAAAAAAATTTATAAGAGAACTTTATTGTAGATAGTAGATAATATCTATCCACTATATTAAGGAAGGGACCCTCATTACTTCCTCGATTACTGGTTTGTTCACACCATAAAAACAGTATTCTTTAGTGGTACCTTCATATAAGTTAAGTTTTTACTTTATTGAGTTTTGAAAAGAAACTGAAACATAGAATCTTAAAAATACCCTAAGCTAGCTGTGGTTCAACGGCAGCGACGTCGGCATTCTTAACGGCAGAGTTTAGCGGATGTTGAATGGTCAGCAGAATTTACAATATATTGAAGTTGATTATTGTTGTTGATGTTATTATTTATTGATCAGCAATGATGTCGATCGATTTTGGGAGTTGCAGCGGATGTTTGCTTATGTTATTCAACTTTAACAACAACATTGTATTAAGTTATACGCTAAAAATTTCAAGAGTAAAATGGGTAATATTTTTACCGAAAAAATTATGTAAAACATATTTAGTGAAATTGTGAACTCGATTGCGTTGTTATCTTCATTAAAGAAAACATGTAAAAAGGTAAAGTTCAATAATACTGAGAATCAAACGCTAAATTATTGGACTTATGATAAAGTACACAAACATATTAATCTGTTAATTTTTTCACATCGTAGAGAAATATTTTGTTTCGTTTGTAATATTTTATCACAGCGAGTGTAAAGGATTAATTTTACACATACGACAATTTTGCTATCAAAGAAAATCAGCATGGCACATACGCCAAACTGTAACTGTATCTCGTCATAATCTTTCGAACTACAAGGAATATGATTATAGTGTTTTACCGGATGCTGAGTAGGTAATTCTAGCATAACAATATATCAAAAACTCACTTGTGTTGAAAAAAGAGTTATTGTACAATTTTGAAAAATACGATAGTGTAAAGCTGAGATTTGAGATTTTAAGCAATTAAAAAGTGTAATAATTGAGACGCCAAAAAAGAAGACACTGAATACTTATTATACACTTGCTTAGCAGTGAAATAATTATAAAGTTAAACCACATTTACATATCTTTGCTTTGTTAAAATTATTGATTAATTGTGCCACAATCATAATTGTAATATACAATGTATATTTAATTTCGCTAACGTAATGCTTAAGCACAAGATTGATACAATATATGTATGCATGTAGAAAATTTCAGATATTTCTCAACTTGGTTAAGTCTTTGACGTAAAAGACCTTCAGTTCTACGAGTATTAAACTTTTTATGGTTCTAATACTTTCGTTACAAACAGGCTATTTAAACTGCAATTTCCTATTATATAATCTGGGTGTGACGTTGTTTTGCGTGTTTTGTCGCAAATATGGTAAACGTTTATATCATTGCTTTTACACATTTGTATTCACAGTTAATTTATTTTATTTCAACAAATAATAGAATTGGTTTGAATGATGGTGATCTGACAGAGCGTACTTCCAGCGGATAGCCTGAATTAAATCCAAACCAAACGCGCCAACCACTGACACCACAACAACCGCAACGTTGGTGAAGCAGTAACGGCGTTGCGATGCGTGAATGCAATAATCGCCTGCACCATTCGAATGTGTATTCGGTCTGCTGTTTTGCTTTCAGATGCGATTGTTTGCTTTTTTCTATAACATTTTTACTCGTTGCTACAATTTTCGGGAAGTTTGTTATGAGTGAAAAATATTTTTATGGTTTAAAGCATTGTCCTTAGTGAAAACTACTCCCAACACGCCCAACTAACAAACAATATGTTTGTGCCAATATTTTGTTCACTATTAGCATTTGAATAATTATAAAAATTATTCATATTTTTGCCTGTTGCAGTGGTTGATATTAGTTCTGCTACTGTAGCATCAGTTGCAGCTTTAGTGGTGTGCAGCAGTTGTTTAAACCCGCAACCATTCTATCAAATGTCCGACCGAATAAGCGGCTGAGTGCAGTGAATTATAACGTACGTAAATCTTTTAGTGGCTGCCACAGACGGTACTACTGTTCAGCTGTGAGCCGAATATGCGTCAAGTCAGGGGATATGCGCATAGAGGTTTGACACAAGCGTGGAATTTTTCAATTTGAGAATTGTGCGGTTTGGTGGTGCAATTATGCTGGACCATTGTTTGTGGAAGGGAAAAGTGCAAATGCTTATGTATGTAAGAAGTGTGGGCACATATACATGCATACCAATACCATAACGGGTTAGCTGTCGTCACTGTACTCATTTTCATTCAATTATTTATATTCAAATTTAATTTTATACTTCAGTTATTAGCTGGCGTATATAAAATTTGTAACTGAATGGGTGATAATTAGCTGTAAATAAAATGGAAGATGAGCATCCAGAAAACATATTCCACCTATGTTAAAACTAATAAGTGAGGAAGACAAAGGTTTAGTTTAACCGAACACTATATATTCTCACATAAAGGGTGATTTTTTAAGAGCTTGATAACTTTTTAAAAAAAAAAAACGCATAAAATTTGCAAAATCTCATCGGTTCTTTATTTGAAACGTTAGATTGGTTCATGACATTTACTTTTTGAAGATAATTTCATTTAAATGTTGACCGCGGCTGCGTCTTAGGTGGTCCATTCGGAAAGTCCAATTTTGGGCAACTTTTTCGAGCATTTCGGCCGGAATAGCCCGAATTTCTTCGGAAATGTTGTCTTCCAAAGCTGGAATAGTTGCTGGCTTATTTCTGTAGACTTTAGACTTGACGTAGCCCCACAAAAAATAGTCTAAAGGCGTTAAATCGCATGATCTTGGTGGCCAACTTACGGGTCCATTTCTTGAGATGAATTGTTGTCCGAAGTTTTCCCTCAAAATGGCCATAGAATCGCGAGCTGTGTGGCATGTAGCGCCATCTTGTTGAAACCACATGTCAACCAAGTTCAGTTCTTCCATTTTTGGCAACAAAAAGTTTGTTAGCATCGAACGATAGCGATCGCCATTCACCGTAACGTTGCGTCCAACAGCATCTTTGAAAAAATACGGTCCAATGATTCCACCAGCGTACAAACCACACCAAACAGTGCATTTTTCGGGATGCATGGGCAGTTCTTGAACGGCTTCTGGTTGCTCTTCACCCCAAATGCGGCAATTTTGCTTATTTACGTAGCCATTCAACCAGAAATGAGCCTCATCGCTCATCGGACACGGACGCGAAACACATTTCGAACCGAACACTGATTTTGGTAATAAAATTCAATGATTTGCAAGCGTTGCTCGTTAGTAAGTCTATTCATGATGAAATGTCAAAGCATACTGAGCATCTTTCTCTTTGACACCATGTCTGACATCCCACGTGATCTGTCAAATACTACTGCATGAAAATCCTAACCTCAAAAAAATCACCCGTTAGATCAAACCCGTAATTATTCCGCGAAACTATTTTTGTTTTTTCTTCTGTTTTTATTGAAACGTTATAAAGCTATGATTTTGCATTTCATTGAAAGTGCATTTAGTGACAAATGTAAACCAACAAGCAATATTTTTTTAAAGAAATATTCTTGGTTTTAAAAACTAAATATTATGATATTGATAATTTTCTTAGACTCTTATTAGGTAATGCAACGTTGTTCTTTTTACTTAGTCTGCGCTTGCTAGTTGTTGGGCTTTACCGTTTACGTGAGCTTGTAACCTTGTGGCATGTTTCGGTGCTGTTTCGCAAACGACTTCCGAAACCATTTTTATGCGAAGATCACGATGTTGATCTGAATTGCGTATGTACCAACGGCATTTACATTTTTTTGCAGAACTTTATTTTGGAATCTTTGGACAGCTTCGATGTATAATATGCAGATCATCTCCATAGTTGAATTGCATGTATCCAATGGGATATACATATATATAATATCCTTTGGAAACTCGGATATCATTATATTGGGTAGTCCAAAAAGTCGTTTCGTATTTCTATTTAAATTTTAACTTATGTTTTCATATTATATTTATACTAATAAATAAATAAACAAATATGTACCATTTTGGTCGATTTCTTTTTGTCATTTTTCCGCTAGAGACATTAGCGAAGGGAACAATTGTTGTGTTACACGAACTGATACAGCATCGTCTCCGTAAACTTCACAAATTTCATTAGTGGCTTTCGAGGCATTCTTTCCTTTTTATACAAAAATTTCTTTATTATTTTTATTCATATTTGAACGGCTGTAACTTTTTTCAACTTCCCCGAATTTAATTTGTTTTGGTTAAATGAAGCTTAAAATCTCACCTTTTCAACACTACATGGTGTGTGATTGGTAGCACTGGAGGTATACGACTGCAACGACATCTATTGACAAAATACGAAAAGAATTTTTCGACTACTCAATATGAGGAGGTCTAGACCTCATTCCTTTGTTTCCTTTGAAACCCATAAGTGCCATATTAGATATGAAATCATCATTCTTGGGGACTTATTTAATGGGTTAGCGCTCGATATGTAGATTTCAACAAAACCGTTATGTGAGGTATGGTTATCATATGATTTCACCTACCTACACATTTCACCTCATCAATTCTCGACACAGCTGAACAATATTGTTCGTAAGCTGGCATCTGTCGATTTATTGCGTTCCTTCAAATCAAGAATTAACGAATTTTTATTCTAGAATAAGCGGTAGAAGCGTTCATGGTGCATATACCTTAATTTTCTTAATTGATATTTGTATATTTATGAACTATATATATTTCGATATCACTGTGTCCGGGAACATTTTTAAGCCGAATGCTAAACAAACTTGTTTATTATATTTCACTGACTTACCTAATACGCATTAAAATTTACTGTTAATGGAATATTTAAATAACCAGATTAACCTTCACAAACCTAAGTTTTTAAGCATCCGAAAAATTCCGAAAATGAAAGCGTGTTGTTATCTATATTAATATAAACGTTTCAGAACTTGTAGTTCTGATCAAACATCTTCAGAGCTATGAACATACTTGCACGGGAATAAGGTGGGGTCAGGTGAATAAAATTTCATGTTATACCTAATCCCTGAAGCCAGTGGCGCTTCAGTACTTTCATCACCAAAGTCATTGTTTCTGTTTGGAAGGGAAATTGTTCTGGTCGTTACAGCAATGTTCCGTGCATTTATCCTCCTCTTTCTCGTAGCCAAAGCGGCTTATTGCATAGCATGTTCTACGGCACAGCGGTGGTCCCGCATTGCGTTGCATGTTGCACATGCTTTTACGAGCGCATATGCATAATTACGGTTCTGTTCACAAATTCGCTTTGTGACAATGCAGAACTGCATAATTTCGTCATTAGAAACCTGGTTCTTTATTTTCTAGTATGTTAGTGATGAAGAAAAATATGATTTAGTCGTAAGTTGCATACATTTAGAACTTTAATATATTTGCGGAAAGTAAATGTGAACTATGAACACTTAAAACTTTTATACTCTTGCAACATGTTACTACAGATGCAGGTGATAAAACTTGGTATGCGCATTCCTTAATAGGCGTAATCGAAGCACTCCCACGCCCACTAAACGCCATTATAAGAAAATTATCAAGACATAGTTAAGCACTACATTAAGATATAAAAGTATAATTTAATTCAGAGAATCACAGTAGCAGGGCGAATCTGTGGGCTGAAAACTTTGAAAAACTGGGCGTGGCTCCGGCTTCGAATGGGTTTAATGTACATATATCTTGACTATATAAGACTCTCCCGACAGTGTGAAAATAAATTAAATCGAAATTAACCCCGCTCACTACCCTTATAATGGTGATGTACAAAACTACTAAAAGTGTTATAAATCAATAGCTTAACACGTCAGAGACATAAACTCTTTCAATTTTAAATTTTATCACCATAAAAATTTTAACGAAGGGCTTAGCAACGCGCACATATCTCTGGACCAGCAAGAGCGATTTTACCGTCGCGTTGAAGTGTGTGAAACGATGCTTTCCGACTACCAGGGTGTCATGAAATGCATTATAACTGGCGATGAGACTTCGATCTATGCTTGCGACCCCGAAACAACTGATCAATCGAGCGAATATCGTGCCAAAAGAGAGCAGAGACCAAAAAAATCGCGCCAAAGTCGCTCAAAAATCAGGGGTCATGTTGACTGTTTTCTTCGATTATCGTGGTGTTGTGCATTATGAATTCCTTCCAACCGGTCAAACAGTCAACAAGGAATATTATTTGAACATTATGGGTCGTTTGCGTAACGCTATCCGCTTAAAAAGGCCGGAATTGTGGAAAGACAATTCTTGATTTTTACACCACGATAATGCACCATCCCATACTGCCCTCGTAATTCGTGATCATTTTGCCAAAACCTCAACCCATATCGTTCCGCAACCACCGTATTCCCCTGATCTGGTGTCGTACGACTTCTGACTGTTCATCAAGCTCAAAAGACCGCTCCGGGGAAACCGTTTTTATACGATAGAGGAGATTCAAGCCGCAGCGAAGACGGAACTGAAAGCCATCCCGGAAAGTGGCTACAACCAGTGTTTCAAAGATTGGAAAATCCTTTGGCATAAGTGCATTGCATCGGGATGGGATTACTTTGAAGGGGATGAAATTGATTTGGAAGAATAAATAAAGAATTTTCAAAATAAATACAATGTCACCTTGGGCACAGTAGTATATTACATAATTTTGAAATTCTTGTACTCCATTTTTCACATCAAGAGATACTATTACCCTATAAATATGCTCTTTTAATTTCATTAAGATAACTATTAGGGTGATATCGTTATTATATGTGATATCAGAACTCGGACTAGATACGCATTGTGACCTTAATTAGCTTTATAACTTTCTGGTGGTTAGCCATACAGCAATGAAACCTACCTGCAGCGCAAGTTCGTAGCGTATACACGCAAAAATATATAAGGAGGCAACATGGAATTCTAACTACATCTATAATACCGCAAATGTGGACCCCAAAGCTTATGTCGAAAATGAGTTCAATTGGGTCAAATAATACCTTAGCTCATATATCTAATAGACAAAATTTGGAATATACGTCTGACTTTATATCCAATATATCGGCCAATACGTGAGCTATCTTAATTAAATTTATTTAGTCTATTTCCCTCCCAACACTGAATCTTTTCACACATCCGATTGAATTTATTCCCCATAGTACGTGACATTCTTCTGTCGCATTGTAAAAATGGCCCAAATCGAACAATAACTACGCCTACTTCCCATATAGCACAATTTTAAATTATGTCATTTTATGGCACCTTATGACCAAACATTGTTTAAATCCAATAAAAACTGTTCAAGCCCCTAGATACAAAATATTTAGACCCCCGTACCTATAGTTGACTTTTTATCGAAAATGTCGGTTAATGTGTGATATATGTATAACTGAAATTAAGGGATAATCCATCTCTTATAAGGGTATGTCTGTATGTCAAAAATGGGTTCAATCGGACCAATACTTCCCTTAGCCCACATATACTTAATATAAACATTTATCCCAATGAAAATAAGAGAGCGTATTTTGCTCATGAAAGTGTAACTTTGTGCCTAAAATAGATAAATTTGAGCGAAAACTTGGCCTAGCCCCTATATAACTAATATCAGGATTTTTGAACATCCGGTTGACTTTACCCTATTTGATTGGTTTGCACCTTAAATTATTTTCCTTATTTCACTTTGATTCTTGCAAGTTTCAAGAGCATAAAATGTTCAGTTGCACCCGAAGTTAGACCTTTTTTACTTGTTTTAATATATTTTATAGCCGAGTTAACACCGCGCGCCAGTCGTTTCTTCTTTTCGCTACGTGGCGCCAATGCCATAAATCTTTCGCAGAACTTTTCTCTCGAAAACTCGCAACTTTGACTCATCCGTTGTTGACATCGTCCATTCCTCTGCACCATATAGCAGGACGGGAATTATGAGCGACTTATAGAGTTTGGTTTGTGTTTGTCGAGAGAGGAGTTTGCTTCTTAATTGCCTACTCAGTCCGAAGTAGCACCTGTTGGCAAGAGTTATCCTGCGTTGGATTTCTAGGCTGACATTGTTGGTGGTGTTTACGCTCGTTCCAAGATAGATGAAATTATCTACAACTTCAAAGTTATGACTGTCAACAGTGACGTGAGAGCCAAGTCGCGAGTGCGACGACTGATGTCAGGAGATATTTCGTCTTGCCCTCGTTCACTGCCAGACCCATTTGCGTTGCTTCCTTGTCCAGTCTGGAGAAAGCAGAATTAACGGCGCGGGTGTTGATATCAATATCATCGGCATACGCCAGCAGTAGAAGATGGTACCTTCTCTATTTAGTTCTGCAGCTCGAACCATTTTCTCCAGAAGCAGGTTGAAAAAGTCGCACGATAGGGAATCGCCTTCTCTGAAACCTCGTTTGGCATCGAACGGCCCGGAGAGGTCCTTCCCGATCCTGACGGAGCTTTGGGTGTTGCTCAACGTCAGTTTATACAGCCGTATTAGTTTTGCGGGGATATCAAATTCAGACATCGCGGCATAGAGGCAGCTCCTTTTTGTGCTGCCGAAAGCAGCTTTGAAATCGACGAAGAGGTGGTGTGTGTCGATTCTCATTCCACGGGTCTTTTCCAAGATTTGGCGCATGGTGAATATCTGGTCGGTTGTTGATTTGCCAGGTCTAAAGCCACACTGATAAGGTCCAATCACTTTGTTGACGGTGGGCTTTAATCTTTCACATAATACGCTCGACAGAACCTTATATGCGATGCTGAGGAGGCTAATTCCATGGTAGTTGGCGCAGATTGTGGGGTCTGCTTTTTTATGGATTGGGCATAGCACATTTATATTCCAATCGTTGGGCATGCTTTCGTCCGACCATATTTTACAAAGAAGCTGATGCATGCTCCTTATCAGTTCGTCGCCGCCGTGTTTGAATAGCTCGGCCGGCGATCCGTCGGCCCCTGCCGCTTTGTTGTTCTTCAAGCGGGCAATTGCTATTCGAACCTCTTCATGGTCGGGCAATGAAACGTCTGCTCCATTGTCATCGATTGGGGAATCAGGTTCGCCTTCTCACGGTGTTGTGCTTTCACTGCCATTCAGCAGGCTGGAGAAGTGTTCCCTCCATAATTTAAGTATGCTCTGGGCATCGGTGACTAGATCACCTTTGGGGGTTCTACAAGAGTATGCACCGGTCTTGAAACCTTCCGCACTTTTTCGTAGAATTTTCGAGTATTAACCCTGTCGGACAGCTTATCAAGCTCTCTGTACTCACGCATTTCGGCCTCTTTCTTTTTCTGTCTGCAAATGCGTCTCGCTTCCTTCTTCAACTCTCGGTATCTATCCCATCCCGCACGTGTTGTGGTTGATCATAACGTTGCGAGGTAGGCAGCCTGTTTTCTTTCCGCTGCGACAGCTGTGCGTAGGGAGTTTGAAATACCGTCCCACAGTTCCCTTATACCGAGTTGTTGACGAGTGCTCTCAGAAAGCAGTAGTGCACGCCGAGTAGAAAATCGTCCGGCTCTCTGTTGTGATTGCAGCTTCTCGACATCGAACCTTCCTTGTGTTTGTTGACGTGCGTTGTTTGCTGTACAGAGGTGATTGCGAATCTTGGCTGCAACAAGATAGTGGTCCGAGACGATGTTAGGACCTCGGAGCGCACGCACATCTAAAACACTGGAGACGTGTCTTCCGTCTATCACAATATGATCGATCTGGTTGGTAGTTTTTCGATCCGGAGACAGCCAAGTAGCTTGATGAATCTTCTTATGCTGGAATCTAGTACCACAGATAACCATATTTCGGGCCCCTGCGAAGTCGATCAGCTTCAAGCCATTTGGGGATGTTTCGTCGTGGTACTACGGAGAACCATATTTCGTGCCTCTGCGAAGTCGATCAGCCTTAACCTATTTAGGGATGTTTCGCCATGGAGGCAGAATTTTCCCACTGATGTACCAAAGATACCTCTTTGACCACTCTGACGTTAAAATCGCCAAGCACAATTTTTACATCGTGGCGAGAACACTAGGTGGGGAGGCTTCAACGAACACTTAAACCGAATATGTCGGAGTGGCTACGCCGAAGCTTCCTCTCTTTTAGCCGTGACCCCAGACTTCCGGATCTTATGGGGGAATTACTCACGTTTTCAGGGTGCGCGGCGAGGTGGCAAGTTTAAGAATTGGGATAACCCTACAACTGTTACTGCTGACCCAGAAGCATGACTAAACCACATACACCGCACAGTTCTTACAGCGGACATTTTATTGAGGATATCGCTAAGTCTCTGATATATGTTACTGAATTTCTTTACATGCCTGTATGTCAGAATTGGGTTGAAATGAGTAACCACTTCTCTTAGTCTCAAAATTCCTAATAGAAAAATGTGTTAACATCCGACATACACCGCATGTCTCGGTCAATATGTGAGTTATTTTAGTAAAAACGAAAGATCGTGCTTTGCTAATAACTACGCACCTGAGTGCCTACAATTAACAAAATTGGGTACTAGGATTGATTGAAAGTATGTTCTCAAGTATGCCTGACCAATATCTAAATTAATACAATAAGCCTCCTTTACCTCCAACATAGCAATATCAATCAATACGTAGTATAAAACAAAGTCGCTATTTATGTCTGCTAACGAACCAGGACACTAAGAACTTTGAAATTTTTAACACTTCATATTTGAGTTAAGGCTAACATATTATATATCTGTCCTAAAAAAATATTTTAGCTCCACCCATTTTAATTCGGGCATGGGAGATTTAGATATATATGGCCCTGAACAGAATATCATTTAAATTAATATATTCGAAATATTGCAGAATTCAAAATTGTGGGACGTAGCGTTTGCGGTGGTACCGGCCGGAACGGCGGGAGCGCGTATATAAATAACTCGTCGGAGGCCGCGGTTCTCCGTATGGCACTTTTAATTTAGCAGCGATCGGACGAGTTCATTATCTATAGCGAGGAATATTTAAACGGAAACAATGAAGTATAAGAGTACTATAATTGCAATCTCATCCTTCCTTAAAAATAAATCAATTGCTAAATAATTGGAATAGCAGAATAGAACTGCAACCATATACGCAGTGCAATGGATTATAACTGGCTCAGTAATCAGTCGATGAATGCCTGCCGACTTTTTCGTCTTTCCACGCTTGAAGTAAAATGATGGAGCCGTATTTTTATTATCACACACCGACGCAAAAATTCAGTTTTATTACGATCAAAGAGCACTCAAACACTTCTCAGTATCAGCCATTCGCTGTTTTTGTTGAATTTCCGAGGCACCCATTTTGCACATGGCTTTCGCTTCTTTAGGGCGTCATTGTCCTCGGTGCTCATTTCGCTTCTTTCCAACTAAGCAAACCTCTTTTCAACGGTTGATTTACCTGGTGCAGAGCCCAAATTCAATAGTATTATCTCCCGAAAAGCAATGCTTTACTAACACAGGAAATACTTTATGATCCATTTTTTGTAAACTAACAAGTTGCTTCACAAAAATGCTATATCTCATTAACTAATAGTTATAATCTAACTAATAGAAATCATAAAGATGGTAGTAGTAGTATTATCTACGTGTCAGCCACAGTAAAGCGTGGACGAGTTCTCTAGTATATTATATAATATATGGAATTTATTTCCATTATTTCTTTTCCACATGACGGGCTTTTCAAAATCTGTGATAATTTAATGGAATTAAATGAACGAGTTTCTTAACCATTTTGTGGTTTACCAATGGTTATGAATCATCAATACATTTGATCTCCTTTTTGCAAGTCTCTTTTGCACAAATTTTTACACGGTTTTTTTTATGTGTACATTTTTCATTTGAATCATATACTTGTTTTGCAATAAAATCAAAACTCCATTTGAAAATATAGAATAATTTTAGAAATAATACTAGTTTTAAAATGTCGGCGGAACTAGAAAGTCATTTCCTCAAATTGGAACCAAACACTGGACGGTCTACAAGAGTTTAACGCCAATTAAATGAAGCAGTAGAATGCTACCGTGAACGACGTTAATGACGATTTTTCTTTGAATCATGATTATTATTTTTTACCATTCCTGGAGTATTTGTTGTTGGTTTCTTTTAACGGCTATACATATTTAATACCACGAAAATCTACAGTGTTTAAATTTTGAAGTTCTCACTAAATTAGAATTAGATTTCTTTAACACGGTCTCCTTATTTCACACGGATTTTTTGTTATAATATAGAAAATTGTGATCCTGTGATTGAAATATTCCACTTTAACTCTATATATTGCATTTAGCCACTTCGGTTGATTTAAAAGAAAGATGATTAAAATATAATTTTCGTTCACATGATTAAAATAAATTAATAATCTTAGTTGGTTTATGACCTTTAATGTTAGTTAATAAGATGCCAAATTTGATTGTTATCTATTCACGATTGAATAATGAATGTTGAATAATATATGTACACTTTTCAAAACATCTGAAAGTATTTCCCCGGCTTTGATCTTGGTGGGTTACTAGGGTATAAAATGTACGGATACATTCGAACTGCCCTTTTTATTTGCATCCCCATCTTTGATACTTGCAAGATGCAGGAGTGTGAAGTATTCGGATATCTTCTTCTTCTTTATTGGCGTTGACACCGCTTACGCAGTTATAGCCGAGTTCACAGCAGCGCACCAGTTGTTCTTCCTTTTCACTGCTTGGCGCAAGTTGGAGATTCCAAGTGTATCCAGGTCCTTCTCCACTTGGCCTTTCCCCGGCGGGTACCAGCATAGCTCAGCGGCTTTTAATTCGCTGAACTACGTCAATGTCGTCGTATATCTCGTACAGCTCATCATTCCATCGACTCCTTCATTCGCTGTTGCAAATGCGCAAAAGATCATAAACTCTCCGCAGCCTAATCAGCTATTGTCATCGTCCATGCTTCTGCACCATATAGCAGGACGAGGATGTTTAGTGGGTTATAACAATTGATCCTTGTTCATCGAGAGAGGACTATACTTACCAATTTTCTACTCAGTCTGAAGTAGCACCATTTGCAAGAGTTATTCTGCGTTGTATTTGGAGGCTGACGTTATTTTTGCTGTCAATGCTGGTTCCAAGGTAAACGAAATTATCTATGAATTCCTACTTATGACGACAGTTGTACTACACTATTCTGAATAAGCATAATAAGCTGGATATAATATCTCCTGGTAAGCCGACATACTGGCCCAGTGATAGAAGAAAAATACCAGACTTAATAGATTTTGCTGTAGTCAAAAATATAGATAGATCGCTTATGACAGCTGATACATGTACAGACTTATCATCTGATCATTCTCCTCTACTAATAAAGTTATACGAACAGCCCATGATATTTGAGCCGAAAGTTTCTCTAACATCACATAAAACTAACTGGTTGAAATATAGAAAGTATATCAGCACCCACATCAATATTGATTGCAAAACAAATACAGGAAGAGACATTGATGAATATATAAAAAAAAATTAATGACGTAATAACTAATGAAGCTGTATTGGCAACACCAAGAAGAAACAACAAACCAGTTGGTTTTAGAAAGATCACCAATAATGAAATAGAGAAACTTGTAAATGAGAAAAGGCGAGCTGGGCGGGAATGGCAGTTAAATCGATCCCCTTCAACTCTGCTTCAACTGAAATCTGCTGTACGAAAGTTAAAAAAAAAAGCGCTTAAACGCGAAGAGGAACATAACACTGAAAATTATATAAAGAAACTGTGTCCAAATTCTCGCAAGCAAAACTCTCTTTGGAAAGCACAAAAGTCTTTCAAGCCACCAGTAGATTCCAACATGCCTCTAAGACAGTTAAATGGTAGTTGGGCATGTAGTGATGAGGATAAGGCAAATTGCTTTGCAAATCACCTAGAGAAGGTATTTCAATTCAATTGCCCAAAAAACAACTTTGAGTTGTCAACCTTCCCCAATACCGCAAACGAGTCGCATGTGTCTATTAGGACTTCTACTTCTGAAGTTACTAGAATAATAAAAGAACTTAACCCCAAAAAATCACCAGGACATGATAATACTACACCAAAAATGCTAATTGAGTTACCAAATATTGCCGTAAAGGTGCTCTCTTTGCTCTTCCATGCAATCCTTAATCTTGGACACTATCCAAATTCATGGAAAAAGTCGCAGATCATCTTGATAGACAAACCTGGGAAAGACTTAACACAGCCGTCTTCATACAGACCAATCAGTCTTCTACCCTGTCTTTCTAAGATATTTGAAAAATTGTTACTATCAAAGATGACTCCTTTCCTCCACGAAAATAATATAATACCAACGCACCAATTTGGGTTTCGTGAAAAACATAGTACGATTGAGCAAGTAAGTAGAATTACTAACGAAATAAGAAAGGCATTTGAGCACAGAGAGTACTGTTCGGCTATATTTCTAGACGTGGCTCAGGCGTTTGATAAGGTATGACATGAGGGCCTTTTATATAAGATTAAAAATATTCTACCTTCAGAATTGTATAAAACATTGGAATCTTATTTAAAAAATAGAAAATTTATGGTAAAAGTGGGAGATTTCATATCTGATGAAAGACAGATAAGGGCTGGTGTACCCAGGGCAGTGTTCTAGGCCCAACACTATACATCATATATACAGCAGATCTTCCAACAGCTAACAATGTATTAACTTCTACTTTTGCGAACGACACAGCTATAGTGAGCCGTAACAAATGCCACATAATAGCATCAAGAATATTAGCCAAGCACTTAAGGTTTGTCGAAGAATGGCTAGCCAACTGGCGTATAAAGGTAAATGAACAAAAGTGTAAGCATGTTACATTTTCGCTTAGACCAAAAATGTGTCCGGCAGTAAAAATTAACAATATTTTAGTACCCCAAGCGAATGAAGTAACTTATCTTGGTATTCACCTAGATAGAAGACTTACGTGGAAAAAACATATATCTAGTAAAATAACTTACATGAAGATGAGAGCTGCAAATTTAAATTGGCTATTAAATAAAAACTCCAAACTTAGCCTAGACAACAAAGTGCTTTTATAAAATGCGGTCATTAAGCCGATTTGGAAGTATGGCTTTCAACTGTGGGGTACGACCTGTGCAACTAATATAGACATAATACAAAGGTTCCAATCAAAAATGCTTAGATCAATCACGTGTTCACCGTGGTACATGCGTAATGAAAATATCCATAAAGACCTTGGTATTTCTATGATAAGGAAAGAAGTAGAAGATAGCAGAATTAAATATATATCTAAACTCCGTGATCACCCAAACCCTTTGGCTAATGCTTTGGAACATTCCTGCGATCAAACACGCCTTAAAAGAAGAGATATGTCCGCGTACTGAGGAGCAATGTATCACCAAAACAGCTCAATCACTTGCTTGAGCGTGTCTAGTTTTTAAATAGGTTTAAGATTTTATTACTTTGCGGTTACCCGCGACATTCAATTGCGACTGACCGAAATTAACAACTCTAACAAGTTTCTTAACCAACAGCTTTTCTTTTACCTCAAGTACGGTGGCTACGGTATAAAGATCAGCTGAGATAGTGGTACATGTTCTAATTCTCTGCATTTACATTAATGTAGGTATGTATGCTTGCCTATGCAAGTATGATAAGAGTGCGTTATCAAAGTCTCTCAAATAGACAAAATCGGTTTGGCGTTTGTCGGCGTTCAGACTTAAAGCAAGCATACATTTAGTTTTAAACAATGTTATAGTGTTGTTGCATATAATTAAGTGCTAAGATTGCTGGTACTTGATAAATTCGCATATAAACTATGTATCTACTTTTAAACAACCATATTGTAATATAATCGAACTCATTTCTTCGGAAACAAAATATTTATAATATATACATAAGAGTATAGGTCACCCAATAAGCTATTAAGAAATGGTGATTTATTTTCAGCAAAGTCTTCTATTAGTTCGGTATACTTGACCTAGCGATGTTTGGATTTTTTTTTAAAGAATATGGAAAATATTTATTTGACTCTAATTTCTGGCCGACAAGAGATTTTTCGCCAAGTGCTTTCTTGTGCCAATTATTTCATATGACCCTTACAGCCTTCATAGACCTTCTAGATGAACGTCATGTCTCTTGGGCGCTGAATTCATTCAAACCATTAAAGTTCCAGTAACCTCTTGACATCATACCGCCGCAGCTACGGTGGTTAGAGTGGTGTTTATGTCGAAGATTGGAAAGAGCTCACAGCTCGTTGTTAAGGACTTGAAATCTCTCAGCTTATCCTCGTTTCAAAGCTTTGGGAAGACTCAAAAGAAATATGCGGTAAGCCCTTTTTCGACATTGAGGTTTCTCCTCCATAATTTTCAACCAGAGAAAAGATGTGAAATAAGAACCTCAGCACCTTATATACAGCCATTTCGTTACTGAACTGTGGTAGCGGACCTTGATACATGCATTACACTGAATAGGGGAAACTCACAGAATAAGTTGTTTTTCCCACTATTCTGGATCTTTGCGGTAAAGAAAGAACTCGAATAGCAGTTGCTCATATGGCAGTAGAAAATTTTCTAACTACCTACTTTTCACAAATAGAAGTATTTCATCTTACGCCAAAAATTGGGCTGTAACTTTTTTGGGTCTTAGACACCAAATTTGTCCCCGATGCATATGGCTAATTTTTTACCGAACATATAGTTCAATATGCGATTTCTAGTATTGAAATTCGGGGAGAATAGTGTTGTGGAGACAGCAAGTGCTTGTGTGTAAAATCGAGTCAATACTTCGTTTAGGAACCATATACGTACGTAATATAACTATTTTCGAAGTTCCTTGAAACGAACTTGCAAACGTCAATGGTAAATAATATAAGATGAATGATACAATAGTATAGGGTAAGAATATGTCAGAAAAATGCGATTTGCAAGTTCACTTTCTTTGAAACTATTGCCTAAGCCTAAGAGGTTTTTTCTATTTTCCATCGTTTTGTCTTTCTCAACTTATAAAAGCGATGTTACGTTAATTTGCCTTTTCGGTGACGAAAAACTCCATTTTTCGCTCATTTTATTTCGATTTTCAGTAAAAAAAATATTCTTCACTGCGTATGCGCAAAATTATGTATACATATATGTATATAGTAAATAAAAGTAAACAACCAACCCCCTGTTGGTGTCTTGTTGCCACCATTAGCCGCAGCATTAGTTAATTTATGATATCATTCATCATTTTTATCGTAAAAATAAGTTTTCCTGCCGCTTCTTTTGCTTGATACGGTATTGCTATTGAATTTCAGCATTTATTTCACTTTCCTTCGCATTCAAAGCTGCGGCATCACTTTTAAAAGTTGTTGATAAGATAAGTACGGGTAAAGATGTCGGTATGTGACTGTTTAATGTCACACCCGCAGACCATAGCGCGCCGGAATATTCGATGAAAACTCGTTTTTCTAGATGAAGGAAACGAGCTCTCTGGCTGTGTGCCAAAATATGAGAAAATACAAATTCTGACATATAAATTTTAAATTTTGACATTTTTCATGGTGAATCCATCAGAATTTTGCCCAGCTTTTGAACTAGCTATAATTTTGTCATCTTATAAATGTTAATACATAACCGCATTCATGAATAAACCGTTATAAATAAACCGCCGCAAATACATACAACAAAGAAGTATTAAAAAATAAAATAAGAATAAGATTATATGTATGTTAGATGTAAGTCAGAGAAAATAATATTATTAATTAGAAAAATTGAATTTAATTATATTATTTTTCTACTTAATCTTGCAAAAGGCTACTAATAAGAACATGACTTAATATGGAGGAAAAGTAAACTGATAAACTAAACTGGAGGGTGTCAAAGTGACATTATACTTATAATATATTTATGTATGTATGTACCGCTCAACAGCTATGAAAATATAGTTATATTAGTCAAATGTAATTTAATAAACAAAAAAGCGGTAAAAAATTTCAATTCAACTTTGTAGCAAGGATGAAATTTACTCAATTTTGGGAAGGTGCAAAGGGTGGTGCTGGTGGCTGATATCCTCAAAGCAGACACCATGTTATTTATATCTTGAGGTGTCATTATCGAGTAAAAGCAAGCTTGATCATCAAAAACAAATATGAGATTCAGGTATATTCAATGCAAGTAGTATAGTAATAGGCTAACACTTTGTCTTAAGTATATTAAATAATCTGAAAATTAATGAAGTTTTTATAGTATCATTTATATTGTGATTAACAAAACAAGGTATATGCATTTATGTATATTAATTTACGGATATTTTTAATAATTCTAAAATTTTTTTACAAAATAGGAATATTTTTTCGCTTCAATTTCTACACAGAGAAAAAGTTGCCTAGCCTATTATCCTATGTATTGACTTGCCAACATCAGTCAAAAGATGGGTGCAAGTAAAAGTGGCTTAAGTGTTGTTTACTCGTATGCCCTTAATGGTTTTCTTTCGGTTTCCGTAAGTTTGTGAACAGCGCCACTTAAACATTTCAAACACAGTTCCAGTGAAAATGGCAGTAGAACGCATTAGTGATGCGTAATAAATTACAAAATTGGTCCGCCTCCTCACATACTCTGATTCATGAGACGTTTGTCTGCTTGTACTCGATATCAAATAATATAGCTTCTGGAAAATTGCTAACCAAAGGGACATTCATATTCACACGTTCGTTACGGAGGATATATTTCCAATAAATTGTATTGAAAGAAATTTGTACATATACAACATTTTGTTTCGTAACATTTAGTCACCTTTGAGGGAGTTTTCGCAATTTTAACAAAAAAGTACTTCTTTGTAATTATCTCACTGCAAACAACAAAGAAGAGAAAAACGTGTCCATAATGAAGAATTTTTTTAAAATGAGTGAGGTTAAAAAGAAAACAATTACTGTTTCTATATATTGAGAGAAAAGTACTTTGACTTCCAATACAGTATCTCCGTAAAGTGAAATCAATGAAAGATAAAAAGAGGTAACGCTTATATTATTCTTCCCCGAGCTACTATTTAACGTTAATATGATTTACACGTTATTTTTCAATACAATAGGCAATCCAAAAATATTTTATTAAATCGAATAAATAAAGTTTAGTCAGGAAATCATTGATACCTCTACTGCAATAAAAGGTGCAAATTTCTAAATTGAAATTAGCTACACGCAGCTGCCATAAAACAAACATTTTGGCTTTACATTGACTTTATATTGAGTATGAATATCTAGTACTTCTCTTCGTTGTTGGTCCAAAATAACAATTTTTAACGCGGTCGTACAAAAGTTCAAATACATTGCATTCAATAATATACATATGTACATATATTCTTTTCATTCACAATTATTGAGCAGCATAAGTTTAGATGTCGCATAGATGTGGAATACATATACGTAAGTACTAGTAGTTTAAAAACTTTAGGTTCGTATCTATTGCATATGTACATATGTTTGTCTGTACCTCTGCAGATTTTATTGTATTATAATGCTAAATAAAGTAATTCAAACTGTAAGAAAACCGAAACTCAGTGAGCTATGAATGAAAAATGAATTGGATTTCGATTGTGAAAAAAAGGACATACGCATAACCAGTTTGAGTGTCAGCATATTTTCATTTCCAAGGGTTGTCCATGTTTACGATTTTCTCTTGTCTTTATTATGAAATTTATTCAGATTCAATTGAAAATAGATGAAAAACCGCGTAATATCTCTTATACTACAAGTGTACAGGGTTTGTCCGGAAAGTAATAGGACTGAGTCGATTTAAAAAAATTTATTGAACCAATCGTTACAATTCTTTAAAAACTTTCAAAATAGGCGATTTCCAAACATTGAAAGTGCCACGGAAGGCATTCTCCAGAACGGCTTTAAGAGCCGAGGTGCATGCTGCTTGGGGCCCCTCTGTCGTCTTAAAATGCTTGCCTTTCATTGGTCTTTTCAGGTAACGAAACAAAAGAGTCCGGGGGGCCACATCTGTGCTGTAAGGCGGCTGGGGAAGCGTTGGGATGTCGGCCTTTGTTAGGTAGCTGTTCAGAAGAAAGGCGGTGTGAGCCGGTGCGTTGTCGTGGTGCAACTTCCAATCGACTGAGATGTCTTGTCGGATCCGACTGACCCTTCGTTTGAGTCTCTTGAAGACTTTCACGTAAAACTTGGCGTTGACGGTTTGTCCAGAAGGAACAAAGTCATGGTGGACGATGCCTTTGACGTTAAAAAAGACAATGAGCATCGTTTTGGATTCCTCAATCATCAGCGACCCCATCCCGGCCCTCCAAAAATAAAATCAGTCCTATTATTTTTCGGAAGAAACCTGTATTTAACTCTAACCTATATGAACTTAATATAATAGCATAAAAATTACAAAATTATCTTTAGTGGAAATTAAAAAATGTTTTATTTTATGCATGCTTAATATTACTTATTACAAAAGCCAGTCTGTACATATCTCTGACGATAAGTCCTACTTTGCCTACTCTTTACATAAATTGCTTCAAATATTAATTATCGCGTTTTTCTACAGTCATGGATAGAGAAATAGCACACTTTCAAAATAAGTTATTCAAATAAGTTTTCAGTTTTATCAATTAAGTGAATCCTAACAATTTTCCATGTTTTTGTATGGCATGACTTGCACAACTTATAACGGTAAGAGTATGCCGTTATTATGCCTACTCGTTTTACTCGGAGAGTAACGAAATTTGGTTGGACAATGAAATAGCACACTTTTAGTTATTTGTACAAATTCTTAATTAGTAATCGTGCAAAAACTATGCTGTTTTAACTATAAACAGAAAAAAGGATAATAATACTTGGCCCTCACAAAAAGGCAAAAGTCGAACTCAGATTGATGAAATTATGAGATGTTCGAGGAAACTGGTACATAACGCCATCAATTTTGTTAAAAGGGTTCCAAATTTGCTCACAAATAAAAGAAAAATCCACAAAGCTCCTGGGCGTAAAATAACGGAACTTGTCGTTATAGCCATCATTAGAAAAAGCAAGGGTGATCCTTTTAAATTATCCCGAGAGATTATGGCGGAAATAAACAACCAATTGCGGCTTAACGTATCCAGTAGATTTGTGCGAAGACGTCTATAAAAAGGACATAAGAGCACGACTGGACTTTTCTAAAGAACATTCATAGAAGGGTGTCAAATTTTGGAAAAGGGTTCTGTGGAGCGATGAAACTAAGGTGAACCGTATCGGATAGGATGGAAAACCATTTCTCCATCGTCCCAGGTGTCAGACATATAATTCCAGAAACACTACAAAAACTGTTAAGCACGGCGGAGGTAGCGTAATGGTCTCTGGAGCTTTTTCCTGGTACGGTGTTGGACCATTGGTAAGGATAGATGGTAGAATGGACCAATTTGCATACCTAAACATTATCAAAAATACCATAGAACCATTCGATTTGGAATCGATGCCAGTGAATTGAATTTTTATGCATGACAATGATTCAAAGCACGCAGCTTAAAGTATGAATAACTGACTCACTGAAGAAAGTATTAACGTCGCGTTATGGAACGACTTTAAGATACAGATTGCCAAGAATAATTTCAAAAATTCGGAAGAACTTTGTACTGAAATCAAAAAGGCATGGTACGTGACCCCACAAACGAGGTGTCAGATATTAGTGGAGAACACGCCCAGACGAGGCCAAGCAATTTTAAAAAATTATAGGCACACAACAAAATATTAACGTTGTAAGTGCTCAAACGTTATAATACTTATTAGATTTCTAATAAATTTATTTTATTTCCACAGAACCGGCCAACTGTGCTATTTCTGTGCTAGACCAGACCAGACCAGACCAGACCAGACCAGAAACACGCAATATTCTTTTAAACAACTATTGAATAAATTTTTTTTATTTTTTTTTAAATAACTCATTTATTTCTAACTTTATGTGATGCTAATGAAAAAAAAATAAAATTTGTTTATATCGAAAATACACGTCTTTTTATTACATTCTCAAAGTGTGCTATTTCTCTGTCCATGACTGTACATATAAAGAAAAGGCTTTCAATACCTGACTGTTTCAAGCTTTATGCTACCTAGTCCACCAGGAATCAGGATTGATTTAAGTTTAACTCAACAGTTTTTATACTCTTGCAACATGTTGCAGCAGAGTAAAAGAGTTTTGTTTCACCTAACGGTTGTTTGTGTCATATAAAACTAATCGGGATATATATACATATGGTTATACGTACATAAATCATCAGGATGACGAGAAAAGTTGAAATCCGAGATTAGTTTATAGCCTCTTAAGGGATCGTCTCACTGTGACCCTCCGAAAAATCACTGATTTTCTCGATTTTTTTGTTTTCTTGAAATTTGAGTATCGAGTTTTGCCGTTTTTTCGACAGCTTCCACAACGCGTTAGAGAATGACGTTAAAAATGCTCTCTCCAAATTGGAACTAGATATCTTCAAAACTTTTCTTTTGAGAGAGGAAACCGTTTTGAAAAACAGCATTCTGTGAAAAACGCGTTTAAAGATTGGAGTCGCTGTATTATGAAATGCTGTAGCAACCGTAATAATAAAGTAAAATAGTAAAAGAACACAGTAAAATACCAAATTTAGTTTTAATCAATTCACTATTTCGTCATATAATGTGAATGTTTAATCCTTTCTCAACATTTTTATACTCTTGCAACGTGTTGCCACAGAGTATAATAATTTTTCTCACCTGATGGTTGTATGTATCACCTGAAACTAAGCGAGATAGATAGATACGAGACAAGTTGTAATATAGGTGACTGTCTGTTGCAATGTATGAATCTCAAACGAAGAGTGGCTAACCACCAAGTTCCACCAGTTCCACCAGGGGCATCCAAGATATGTAAACTCCCGTTTCCAACATAAATTGTCTTCAATAATGTATCATAAAGTTTCTTTTGTTAGGGACTCAACAGGGCTTCATTCCTGCTAAATCTGATTCCTGGTGATCATATTCACGTTCTAGTCAAGTGTTAGAATAAACATTTAAAATTACTGTACTCTTACAGTACCTTTGTTTTTTTATATTTATTTTATTGTTTGAAGTAATAAAATATTGATATGCTTTTTACATGATTTTTGAACACATTTTTATGATTTGACATATCGTTTTCTTTATTTATGAACTTTCCGATTTTAACAAAAAAATATAAAAATTATCCCAAGTCCGTTCCCTAGTTCGACCCTTCCAAATCTCAGCCAAATCGGTCCAGCCCTTATTAAGTTATAAGTAGTGTAACGAACACACCTTTTTTGATATACATACATACATATGTATTTATATAATATACATATGTATATTTATTCGCGGTTTCTTCAAATATAAGTATGTAATGAATGTTTAATTTTATCGCAACATTCTTATTATACATTTAACAGGATCTGAAAAAATGTCCCAGGCTTTGGTCCCTTGGAGTTGCAAGAGTATAAAATGTTCAGCTACACCCGAACTTAGCAACTTAGCCCTACCTAACAAGTAAGGAAGTGTACGTTTTTTAATACAATCCAATAACTTTTTCAAATGCATTAAATATCCAAGCAAAGTATAAATCTATTCTGGGTATATATGGGCAATCAAAGATCACAACGCGCCAACCGTTAATATTAATTTTAAGAGCTCAAACTATAACGAATTATTTTTTCGTAATTTCAAATGACATTTCACTGTTTACAAACAGGGTTTTTTTTGCCCACCCTTGTACCTTTACATACTTACATTATATTTATAACGGTTGGAGCAAAGCCTTTCGCTTGAAGTATTACCAATTGAAATTGGAAAGAAATTGTTTGTCCTTTCCGATGATATTTAAGCATCTTTGGCTTTATTGGATAATGTGGGTTTTCGTTTGACTTAACTTGGTGACAGGGAAACAAATTATACATTTTGCGATTAAAAACAGTGTTTATTTATGCAAAATAAGTTTTAGTTATTTGGTTATTTTACAGCAAAAAATAGTGGTAATCAGTTAAGACAAAAATAATATTATTATGTTGCTCAAGGGTATAACAGTTTTGTTTACTTTACCGTTGCTTGGATCACCTAAAGCTAATCAAATACGATTTTTTAAGTGTCATTTCAACAATTTATTAAACTATTTGGTGCAAATTAATAATCATAAAAAATTTGTGTTAGTCATGAATGTATTTAATAAAACAACTAATCGGTCCAGTTAATTTCAACATTAAACAAGTATGGAAAGGCTAAGTTCGTGTGCAAGCGAACATTTTATACGCTTGCAACTTGCAAAAATCAAAGCCGGGGAAAACCAATCATATAGAATAAAGTCAACCGGATTTCCGGTCGAAAATCCTGATATTATTTTTTTGGGGGCTAGGCCAAGTTTTTGCTCAAATCTAACTATTTTTGGCACAAAGATTCACTGTTATGTCTAAAACACGCTCTCTTATTTCCAATGAGATAACTAACATATTGGCCGATATATGTATGTACATATGCGGTACAAAGTCAGGAAGTTCGAAAATCTTTAAATATTCGGTATCCAGTGGCTTGAAGAGTTTCTATTGGATTTCAACAGTATTTGATCACAAGATGGCCGACACAGAATACATTATTTGCACAAAGTTTTGTTCCGTTATTTTAATTGCTTCTTGATTTGTGTACTGGAAACTGAACGAATGAAGTGGAATTTAAAATTGTGCTATATGGGTAGTAGGCGTGGTTATTGTCCGATTACGCTTGTTTTCACATCGTGACATAGAAATATGAAAAAATACAACATACCAAACTTTGTCATAACCGGTAAGTCGGGTCTCAAGATTTGGATTTCACCAAAAAGTGGGCGAAGCCACGCCCATCGTCCAATCGGGGTTTTCCTTCGATTTCGTCCATTTTTACAATATTGGTAGGAGTTCTTATAATATTTGTGCTGAGCCAATTTGGTTATTGTAGCTTAAGTGGTTTAGGAGATATATATGTACATTAAACTTATTGAGGGCGGGTCCACTTCCACTTTTTCAAAACTTTTTCCCAAAGGGGCACCTGTTTACTGTAATCCCTTGTGTTAAATACAAGGTGCGTTCCAAGATATAATTAACAGGACTTAAAAAAACCATTTGTTCGGTTTTTTTCAACAAAATGAATTTATTTTATTCAAAAAAGTCTCCTTCTGCTTCAATACAGCTTTTTGCACGGTCCAAAAGCATGTCGAACGAGTGTCGAAACTTGTATGAGTTTGATATCTTAATGTAATGCTTAGTTATGTCACTTTATATGTTTTCGTTTAATGTCGATTTGTAGGCGTGGCAGTGATGCGATTACGCCCATCTACGAACTCGAACTTTTTTTGTACTAGGAAACCTGCATACAAAGTTTCATCAAGATATCTCAAGTTTTACTCAAATTACAGCTTGCACGGATGGACGGACGGAGGGATAGACAGTCAACTTTTCTCATCACCCTGATAATTTATATATATATGTATGTATATACCCTATATCTATCTCGATTAGTTTTAAGTGATTAGGTAGCCATTAGGTGAACAAAACTATAATATTCTGTAGCAACTGATTTCGAAAGTATAAAAATAAAGTCGCGAAAATTAGTGATTTTTCGAAGGGTCACACTGACACGATCCCTTAAATTGAACACTGTAAAGCACCGTTTGGTATGACATGAGAATTTCTAATTCGAATTCATTCAGGGCACTTACATACGCGTTCACAAATGTGAATATTATTACCATTACGCTGTTGAGATCCACATTTATTGCACAATATGTCCATGCATGGATATTCCGTTCGTGTTTACTGCCACGTACTTGTATTGCTAGTTGTTGATTTGGCTGTTCGAATAAATGTTTACATTAAATATTAGCAAACACAATGGGGGAAAAGGCTTCCCAATGAGTAACACATATGGAGCCAAAAATACTTGAATAACTGCATGTACTAAAACAAGTTCACAAATAGCAGAAAATTTTAACTTTGCTTATTCATTTCAATTATTCGTACTACAAATAGATTTGAGCAAATATACCAGAAGCTGCTCTTGAGATCCTTTGAAACGGAGAAGCTTTAGTGTGGTAAACATTGTGGCGCGCGAACTGTTATTTTTATACTCTTTCAACATGTTACTACAGAGTATAATAGATTTGTTCACCTAATCGAGTTAGATTATATATGTATGTATGTACATTTATTTAGGATCAGGATGATGAGTAGAGTTGAAGTGCGATTCAGTGAGTCTGTCAGTTTTGATAAAAATAGACGTTTCATTAAATCTTAGAGCACAAAAAACAATTTGTCACACAGTGTTATATGCCTGTATGTTAGAAGTGGGTTGAATCGAATCAATAACTTCTTTAGCCTCCATTTAACTAATGAAAAGATTTTCGAACTTCTAGTTGACTTTATACCGTACATATCGGCAAAAAAAGAGTGAAAATAACTTAGAAGCCTTCGTAGAAAGATATTTCCCTGGCGTTAATCCTGGCAAAGAGTAAGAGTATGAAATCTTCAGTTACAGCCGAACTTAGCCTTTCCTTACTTGTTTCTTTCTTTAGGTTTTACGTACATATGTATGTATGCGTTCCCATTTATGAAACCATTGTTGTTACAAATTATTATTTGAATAATATTTCCGGGCTTATAAAAATTTCAGGCTATTATCGGAGAGCACAGAAAATAGCAGCCGTAGCGTTCAGGCGCATTTCTTTCTCCACTTTTCAATTGCATTATTTTATTTTATTTATTGGTTAGCATATGCGCTATTTGAGCAGGACTTTCGGACCTCTGCTACATTGAATAATATTTGTGGCGCCATTCGGTTATTGATTTAAGTTTAACAAATATTGTATAGATAACATATGATTTGCACGAATTAATTTTGAAAGTGGAATGAATAGTGGAAAATTTTGTTCCATGAATTTTTAGTGCAGTTCAGCTCTATTATAAAATTTAAGAAAAAAACATTAATTTCCGAAGCCTTTCCAATTTCGATCGGTCAGTGTGTATGATATAGTAGTCTGACCTATTGCGCTCTATATGAGCCTAAAAATCCTTATTAATTTAGATTTTTGTAAAATAATTCGATGCATAATAGATGCTGATAGTTTTTTTTGATTTAAGATGGAAATTGAGGCTTTCAAAACGTATGCAAAATGCTAAGTGTGTGAATGACTTACAATTTCCAAAGCTTTTATAGTACACATTCACATATTATATGCAAGCGTATAAATATTCGCGAAGTTTCAATAAGCTCATAAAAATCTTAAAAAATGCTTTAATGATTAGACCAACCGCCACCCATATAGCGAATTTTTGACATCCCTCCGCCCGATACGCTTTGCGCTTGCTTACTTGTTTTGGAAATATGAATTCGGCAGACATTCTATCCAAGGTTAACATACCATGCACTTCATACATTTATCTCTTGTGCTGATGATGTCATTTAGATACTGTCGATGCTGTAATTAAAGAGCAATTTTTGTATTTAATTCAGGCTACCATCTCTTACAATCTGTGGTCAAATAAATTTAAATCAATGGACAGCAACATATACTAAGTTGCCACGAAGTTTGTAACACCCAGCAGAAATCGTCGGATATCCTATGAAGTATACATATGTATGTATACATCCAAATGTGTATAAATGGTCAATGTCACGAGTATACGAGAAATAGTCCTATAGTTTATAAAATTTTGATCTGAAACTTGCACACGTTGGTTTTAAAAATCTTTTCAATACATTGCAACCGTCTACGTTTTTACACTATCGCAAGATGTTGCTACAGAGTACTTGTAAAATAGTTTTGTTTATCTAACGATTGTGCCTATCGCCTAAAATTAATCGTGATGTTATGGAGTTATATACATATTTACAAATCATTAGGAAGACAAGTGGAGTCGAGATCCGGGTGCCAGTCTGCGGGTCGTCCTTCTGTCCACCTGCACGTCTGTCCGTGCAAGCTGTAACTTGAGTAAAAATTTCCTTAGCAGAGAAGTAAAAACGAGTTCGTAGTTGGATGCCACAACTAAGTCAATACTTATGATACAAAACTTTTATTTTGTAAAATGAATCGCAATAATGAGATTTGAAAATTGTTAAAAGTTGAGCGTGGTTCCGACTCTAGTAGCATTTATGCATAGAGAAAGGCTTTATGACAGCCGGTGACAAATCTGATTTATAGGATTATTTTCACATTCCCATCTTACAGTGCAAAAAGAAGAAGAACCAATCAATGTATCAGTATAAAATCTTGTACGATAATTGCCTATGGATGTGAGGTTCATTAATGAAACTCAGAGAGCACATTTTTCTGTTAATAACATTTAGGAATGCCAAAAATAGATACAAATTGAGTTAATAATACACTTACATCCGATATATCTACTGAAAGATTTTCAAATTTTAGGTTAGACTTATACCGTATTCGCATATGGTCAATATCACAAATTTCGAACCCGAAATATTAATTTAAGCCTCATCGGTTAGGTTTATGCCAGATGACTTTAAACAATTAATCGTTGACGGGAAGTAAACTATAGTTATTAAACTAAATTAGCTATTATATAACTTAATAAAATTTTTTCGCAACATATTTATACTCTTGCAAACTGTTGCTACAGAGTATAAAAGTTTTGTTCACCTAAAGGTTGTATGTATCACCTAAAACTAAACGAAGTAGATACAGGAATATATATACATAAAAATGATTAAGATGACGAGAAAAGGTAAAATACGTGTGATTGTCTGTCTGTCCGTGCAAGCTGTAACTTGAGTAAAAATTGAGATAGCTTAATGAAACTTGGTAAGCGGGTTTCTTAGTAGAAAAAATATTACGACTTCCTAGATGGGCGTAATCGGATCACCGCCATGCCCACAAAACGCCATAAATCGAAATCCAATTTTTTACGGGTAAGCGGGTGGAAAATTGCCCGACCATGTAGAAGTTCGAATAGCAATTACCCGTCTGAAACAAACAACAACAAAGTGGCGGGGACCGATGGATTGCCAGCCGAGCTATTCAAACACGCCGGCGAAGAACTGATAAGGAGCATGCGTGCATCAGCTTCTTAGTAAAATATGGTCGGACGAAAGCATGCGCAACGATTGGAATTTAAGTGTGCTATGCCCAACCCCACAATCTGCGCCAACTACCGTGGGATAAGCCTCCTCAGCAGGATAACTCTTGCCAACAAGTGCTGCTTCGGACTTAGTAGGCAGTTGAGAAGTAAAGTAGACGACGAACAGAAACTAAACTTTATAAGTCACTCATAATTCCCGTCCTGCTATGTGGTGCAGAGGCTTGGACGATGACAACAACTGATGAGTCGAATTTGCGAATTTTTGAGAGCAAAGTTCTACGAAAGAGTTATGGTCCTTTGCGTGTTGGCCACGGCGAATATCGCATTCGATGGAACGATAAGTGGTATGAGATACATATATGATGACATTGACATAGTTCAGCGAATTAAAAGACAGCGGCTACGCTGGCTAGGTCATGTTGTCCGAATGGACGAAAACACTCCAGCTCCAGTATAGCGTAATAGCTGATTTTCCAAAAGTCTGGGCCTAAAATGAATCCTTGTGCTGCTCCTGTTGTGACCGCTATCTTTCGTGCTCCCTCTTTTGTTTGGTAAATCAGTTTTCTGTTACTAAGGTAGCTCCGCACAGCACAGCTCATAAGTGGTCGAGGATTTTGGCTTGTTGCGGTGTCGATCGTGAGAGAAATGTACTGAAGAACCCTGCCAGTTTAATCATCTAGGACTTTCCATTCTTTATTGAAACTGCCATGCGTTCTAATGATAGAATAGTGTCTGGTGTGGTCTTCTAAAAGTAGCTGCAATTCCCGTGTTGACCAAGCCGCGCAGTAATTTCTAGAATGTGTTTTGCATATAGCAGCGGTAGAGCTACTATCTTCTAGCCAGGTACCCCTCCCTTTCGTTTTATATTGCTTGCTTATGATGATTAACTCGTAGCCGTTCTCCATCACCATTTGCAGAATTTTCATTTGTTTTGGTAGTGGCTATATGCCAAATATTTTGCGGAGCCCGGGATATGGTCGAGTTTTTCATTATTAACCTCTTCGTGAACGCAGCATGAGGGGAGTTTTGTGTTTGGTTGGTCGCATTTTATGCAAGCACATTGGTCTCTCCTATAGGTTCCTTTCCAATCCCGAGTTTAGTGCCCTGGCCCAAACCAAGGAAAGCCCCTTTTGGGGGTTTCTTTCAGTCACAGCATGCAATTGACCCAGCTTATTTTAATGTGTGCCTGCCGCATCAATATGTCAGCTTTATCCTGATCGAGCATTATATATGCCCTTACCTGCTGTTTTGTGTTAGGTGCAGTTATGTTTATCGTCACAGATCCTACTACTTCCCCTTTTGTTGCAAGTGAGTCGAGATCTCTAACCTCTACAATTGCCTTTGATTTAAAGTCGGCCACAGTTGTAGATTCTTTAATGATTTTCTTGAGTGCCTTGCAGCAGCTGGCTTTTGTAGACTGTCCCTTATCCAGCTCTAACAGTATGACCCCAGCTCTTGTTTTGTGGATCTACGCTTGCTACGGATATTCTTAAGGACCTAGCTAGTAATCGGAGGATAACCCCGCTCAATTCCCATATAACGGTTCTGTAAAAACTACTAAAAGAGCGTTAAATCAGTAACTAAAAAGGCCAGAGACATGAATTTTTAGTGCCGAGATTCTATGAGGGAGTCTTATAAGAACTGGTGTGAAAATTGGACAATGGACATGGCACCGCTCGCTTTGTGATGAAATCCACAGCATTCTTCTTTCATTTTTATGCACATTGTGAAAATGGACAGCATCTACGCCAAGAGTATAAAATGTTGGCTGATCCCAAACTTAGCCCTTCTTTATTTGTTTTAACATAGCTTTTGCTGAATTTTTCGATCCGTGCATATATATTTAAAAATATAAAATTACTTAGATTCCGATCCTTTGGTTGACGTTTTATATACTAAGTTATTTACTTAGAATTTAGTTTTCTGTAAATGCAAGTATTGTGTGAAAATAAAAAGAAGTTAATAATTATATGAAGTGTATTTAACATTAACAATATTTAATTGAAGAGCAAAAGAGTGTGATCCTTTTTTGAGTCTGTGGCATATAGCTGCTTCAGTTGGCAGATAATGAAAATCAAGTTCTTATACAGAACCTTTTTTATTTGATATTCGCATTGTATGTAAAACTGAAATATATGTACATTTCTCATAAACTAATCTTAAAAAAACCAAAGGAGCAGAAAGGGATTACTCACTTTTTAATATACTATTATATTGAATCTGGTATAAAGCCAATTATGAGAAATGTAGGCGACAAGATTTTATTAGTTCTAGTTCTAGATATTACAAACCTCCCTTAAGTGAACAACACGGGTATTATCTGTTGTAACAAGTCGCGAAGCATTTCGAAATATGAAAGGCAAAACATAGAAATTCATAAAAATTACAGCTCTAAATTTAGTTTTTAATATTTTAAACTTGATGGTATACAATATCGACAATTCCCTTTGCATTTATCCTAGTTAATCCTAATAACAATCCCTCAAAAATGTCGATTTCAAAACTACCTTTTAAAGAGTGGATTCAAACTTTTAGTAATTTATTATGAAATTAACATTTGAAACAAGCGAAATAATAGTCTTACGCCATTATTAAAAGCTCTTATATTCAGTTCAAACTACATAGTAACTTATTGAGGAGTCAGTTTTCTCTGTATATTATTTGTTAACCTTAAAATGCGCAATCTTTTTTTATTAAGTAGAAAACAAACATATTTCATTTCACAGTTTCATTTAACATTTCATGTATGATGAGTAAGCTGTTTCATATTTTCAACAACTTTACATTTTAACACTAGGAACTATAATACACAAATATCTTTATATAAAATGCAAAACATGGATTCTTAATTAGGTGCCGTGTTCTTCAACCTCAACACGTATCCTTCCTGCAAGGATGAACAATCCGTATCTACAACCACACTCGACACAATTTTATATAAGCATGTATAAACGTTAGTATATGTACATACATGTCATCACTGCTTCTCATAATGTACTCTAATTAATCCAGCGTGGATCGGATTTTCCCATGCTCCTTTGTATTAACCACGCACAATCCATTTTAGACTATACTTTTCGGCTAATTATGTTTATCCGTGTTGAGCCAAGTGCCAAGACAATACTGAGCATAACACAAGCGCACACATATTTAGTTTGCACAAACAAACAAGTAAGGAAGGGCTTAGTTCGGGGGCAACTGAACATTTTAAATTCTTGCAGCTTGCAAAAATCAAAGCCAGGGAAATATTTTAAGGTGCAAAACGTCAAGCAAAGTATTGGAATCCAGGCATTTACTATATATATACATATATATATATATACATATACATATCGCTTATTTGCTGCAAGACCGGCATAAATCAAAAAACGTGATTTTTGAGTTAATGCTGCAGAATTGTTCGTTATATCATACTTAATGTTGAGTGAAAAATTCATGCGAATACCTCTTATATGCTCCGCTTGAGAAGAGAATATATTTCCTGTTTTCCGTGTAAGGTTATAGTCAGTTGAAAACTTTTAACGCGTTTTCTGGCAAATCGATTTTTTTGACTTATGCCGGTCTTGCAGCAAATGAGCGATATATAGATATATACATATATATATGATATATACATATATCGGAATTCCAGCAATTATATATATCTCATTTGTGAGTTATATTTTTTGCCCAATATTTTTTTTTTAATTTTCTTTTTAAGCGGTATATGCGGTATACGAGTAAAGTCACCCGGAAGATATAAAATCGATGTATTCGGTACATGGGACTAAGGGAAGTATTTACCCGATTCAACACATATTTAACACAGAGGCATATCATTGTCAGAAAAGTTATCCTTGAATTAAGTTATATATCTCACACTGTGACCGATATTTGCTGTAAAAAGTCAACTAAAGGTTGGGGTTCAAATATTCGTTACCGAGGAGCTTGAATAATTTTTGGTTATAACAGCGCTTACTTTAAAGGCATTATTCGTGCAAAGTTTTATCCCGTTATAATAATTGCTTCTTGATTTGTACACTAGAATGGTCAGAATTTAAATTGTGGTATATGAGAAGTGTGTATGGTTGCAAAAACCGTAAAAATCGTCCGAATGAGTCCCAATATATGTAACTTGCCACAAAAATGGGCGGTACAATGCCCATCGTCCGTTCTTTACTTCGCTTCCTATGAAGCCTCATTATATCATCTTGAGTGTTAAATTTTGTGTCTCGTCTTATTTAGTTATTGATTTACCGCAATTTTAGCAGTTTTTAATAGTACGGCTTGATTCCATTAAATTTTTTTGTCAGTAGGGGTGATTAAAGGAATTATCCTGAGCGAATCACAGCAATCTCCTGTATTAAATTGAAGCTTTATCCTAATTTACAGGTTTTCGCTTAATGGCGTTTGTGGACGTGACGTTGTTCGATTACGCCTATCCGCAACACAAAAGGTCTCAGGATGCCGAAAGACATGCGCATTAAGTTTCATTAAGATACCTAAATTTTTGCTCAAGGAACAGACAGTGACCTGGATTTCATCATTTATATATGTATAACCATATCTCTAACTCGATCAGTTTTAGATGATAGCTACAAACAACCGTTAGGTGAACAAAACCATTATACGCAGTAACAGCATGTTGTAAGGGTATAAAAACATTCCTGCCTCCATGTGAAACTGAATCCCTTACGACATGATGCAAGAAGAGTGAGTCCCGACACCGGATATACAAAAATATGAAATTAATTTTTAAGTATATGGATAGTATTTTACCCTTCCAATGGGTAACTGTACAATTAAGCTTAGTGTGTGCCTTACACCCCATAGCTCTGGCGTAAATAATAAAATGAATCAGTACTCCATTACACTTTTTTTATACTCTTGCAAATTGTTGCTAAAGGTTCTATAAGTTTTGTTTACCTAACGATTGTTTGTTTTATAAAAAATAATCCAGTTAGATATATGTATATATAAAATATCAGGATAATGAAAAGAATTGAAATCCGTGTGACTGTCTGTCTGGCCGTCTGTCTGTACATGCAAGAACTTCAGTAAAAAATTGGTTGAACATCTTAATAACTTGGTACACGTGTTCTTTATCCAAAAAAGTGAAAAAGAATTCGTAGATTGGTGTAATCGGGCCACTGCCAAGTCTACAAAACGACATTAAACGAAAATCTATGAAATGGCACAACTAAGAACTAAACTAAGATATAATACTGTAATTATTTTACACTAATTTACAAATTATTTTATACTGTAATTATTTTACATTTTATTATTGTTTTTATTATCGAAATATTCGATCAATCTATGAGATATTTTACAGAAATTCGGAGGGAATCCTTTAATAAAAGTAGGAGTCTGATAAAAATAGGTTGATTCGGATTCATTATTACTTTATTCATATGCCCAATAAACTAATTTTGAACTTTTAATTGATTTTATAACGCATTTATCGACAAATTCGTGATTTATTTTAATAAAATTGAAAAAGCATGTTTTTCTTATAACGGTGCATCTTTGTGGTGAAAATGGAACCGGATGAAAACTTATCCTAGACCCATATAAATTACTTTCTTTACTTGTTTTTCTTTTGAGTCACATTTTACACAATCACCGTCCCAACTTCAAAAGAACCTTGCTACTTTTGTTGAAAGTTGATTCATTGTCAAATTAATGCAATGAATTTTATGAGGCGCGTCTTTAGCTTGCTCTTTTCGTTTTTCTTAATAGAAAAGAGCTAACAAAAGAAACGAATGGTGGAACTTCATAAAGCAAAACCAAACATTAGACTTTTTCGCAATGTTATTAGCCACAACTCTTCGTGCTGAAGTAAACTTGGCTCATTATAGTGAAACTTTAGTTTATCCGTACTTGGTTTTGTTGTCTCTGTTCATGATTAAATACGTTAGCACAAGGATAAAGTTCAAACAAAATGAAGTTAAGTGAATATATTCCTTTAGGATTATTATTCTCTTGTCATGCCAGTCCCTGATGCATGAATTCCTTTGATTAAAATATACGTTGTGGAGAACTTATTCTTTCACTGTTAAAAAAATTATGAATAGTATTGGACTATTAGATAATTGATAATTTTCTGCACTATTAGATACATTAAAGATAACAATTCAATGCTCCTTAATTATAAAATTTCATTATTATTAATAGATGTGCAACAATCTAGAGTTTCATTGTTTCTTATTCGTTAATTCAACAAATTTACTCTATATTTATGTAAAAGTATATTGGGCTCACATGCATCTAGAATTCGATGGGCTAAACTAATTATACAATTTCTTTCTGCAATGAATGTATATTTTATTTGAGTAATCCAGTTTAAAGATTTTTAACTGTAATGATCAATTCTCGAACTGAATTCCCGTTGGTACTCCAGATGGGTGAAATGGGACCATTGCCATTCCCACTAAATGTCCACAAAACAATAAAGATATTCAGCTCAACTTACCCAGGACAAATCAATGGCGGACAATGAGTGTGACACTACACGCATTTATATGAAACCTTATATCTCAGGAATCTAGTAGGATAAATTTCAACCATATTTTCAACGAATCAAGTGGATTTTAAAATTGTGCTATATGGAAAGTAGGCGTGGCTGTTGTCCGATAGCATCAATTATCATAATATTCCTAAAGAATATAAATGCTACGTACCAAATTTTGTCGAAATCGGTTGATCAGGTCCCGAGATATGGGAGTTCACCAAAAAGTGGGCAGTGCCACGCTCATCGTCCCACTTTCACGCCGGCTCTCATAAAGCTATCTCATACCAAGTAAAATTTAATGTCTCAGGCGTATTTGGGTTGATTTATCGCGCTTTAAGTAGTTTTTAACAGTGCCGTTATCCTCCGAAATCATAAATTTTCGCACTGTCGGTAGAAATTCTTATAAAATTTATATTTACCAAATTTTGTTGTGTAGCTTAAGTGGTTTAGGAGGTATGTACATTAAACTTTTTAGAGGACGGGACCATGCCCACTTTTTTAAAAATGTTTTCCTCTGTCTCAAACTACAGCTTTATATCTTAATTTAGCGCTTAGTTATGGTACTTTATATGTTTGCGGTTAATGGCGATATATGGGCGTGGCAGCGGTCCTATTACGCCCATCTACGAACTCGAATTTTCGATAAGGAACTCACATACCTAATTTAAACAAAATATCTCAAGTTTTACTCAAGTTATAGCTTGCACGGACGGATGGACAGATAGACATTCACCCGGATTTCTACTTTTCTCGTTACTCTGATCATTTATATATATATATAACCCTATATCTATCCCGACTAGTTTTAGATGATTAGGTAACCATCAGGCGAACAAAACTATAGTACTCTGTAGCAAATGGCTGCAAGAGTTTAATATAAAGTCTAATAATTGTCTTCATAAGATTTTTTAATTGACGAGTTATAATCATATTCAGCAATATGCGTACTTTATCATATCGCATTTGCTTTTCTCATGACAACAGCATTAACTCGGCTTCCTCCTATTGCTCGGATAACAATTGAATGTGTGTTTATATATTTGCCATCTTCGTCTGTATGTTAATTTGGATTTAGTAGGCAGTTATTCTGATGTCACTAACAAATTTTTTCATGCCTCCATACGGATGTGCTTTTAAATTTAGTCAAAGGTTCTGCTTACGGTAATTTTCTGCGGATATTCTCCCCACCCCACTCTACCTTTGGAGGAGAGATATTCTCCCTCTACCGCTCTCCCATGCCTGATTAGGGGAGTGCAAACGGCTAAGTCTCTCCACCGCGTAAGGGACCTGCTAGTCGTAGAGGTATGAAAGAATATTGAAAGCGTAGTGATGGATCATTACTAATATACTCATTTTAGATAATAAATGCCAACGTCGCAAAATAAACGCAGCTACAAAAATCAGCCGTGCATAAATATATGCATAAAAAACTTTCTCAAAAATAGGTATGTATTAATGTTATAACTTCTTCTTCTTCTTAATTGGCGTTGGCACCGCTTACGCGATTATAGCCGAGTCAACAACAGCGCGCCAGACGTTTCTTCTTTTCGCTACGTTGCGCCAATTGGATATCCCAAGCGAAGCCAGGTCCTTCTCCACTTGGTCCTTCCAACGGAGTGGAGGTTTTCCTCTTCCTCTGCTTCCCCCGCCGGGTACAGCGTCGAATACTTTCAGAGCTGGAGTGTTTTCGTCCATCCGGGCAACATGACCTAGCCAGCGTAGCCGCTGTCTTTTAATTCGCTGAACTATGTCAATGTCGTCGTATATCTTGTACAGCTCATCGTTCCATCGAAAGCGATATTCGCCGTTGCCAACGCGCAAAGGACCATAAATCTTTCGCAGAACCTTTCTCTCGAAAACTCTTAAGGTCGACTCATCGGTTGTTGTCATCGTCCAAGCCTCTGCACTGCATAGCAGGACGGGAGTTATGAGCGACTTATAGAGTTTGGTTTTTGTTCGTAGAGAGAGGACTATACTTTTCAATTGCGTACTCAGTCCAAAGTGGCACCTGTTGGCAAGAGTAATCCTGCGTTGGATTTCCAGGCTGACATTGTTGGTAGTGTTATAACTATTCGAAAGAAATAAGACATTATTTTTTGTCACTATGATTTCACATTCAATGTTTATTTTATTAATAATTTCATTTATTTAGTTTCCTGTGATTCTTTTTAGCACTGATCCCAGTATAATCATTTGTTTGATGTTTATTCGTTGTGCTTCATTCATTGTACAATCACAAAAGTATAGTACTTGTTTTTGAAACCGGTAATACCTATTTTGTTTCATTGTGGACTTATTTTTAATGCTCTTTCATAAACGTTAATGTCACCACTAGATATGTGTGACCAGCTGTCACAAGATACTGTAGAAAATCTTTCTCTAAACATAGCCAAGCGAAAGATCTCCTAGGTGCTGTGAGATCTTACTAGAAGCTGAACGAATAAAATTATCCTTTCCTACAGGCAACCATACATAGGTAACGTCTCCTAAGCCAGTCAGCTACTCTAATGCTAATACCCGACTGGAGTCCTGAAGAAATAACTTCTCCGCAAATATATATACATACATACAAGTATATATGGCTTCATTACCCTACAGAAAAATATGCAAGTAATTTTTAAAGAGAGTATCCACGGATTAGCACTAGATACAAATTGGTATGAATTAGTCTCCAACAAATACTTTTGGGATACAAATACGTACTAATTACTACCAAGCAATTATCTCCTTTAGAGGATGGAGTCATGTGTAGAATTTCACGCAAGTGTGTAAATTCTCTGATCGCCATTCACTTGGGAGTGGACAGAAACGATTATTTTACATATGGTTCAAGCAGTTAACGACTTCCGGTATTAGATCAAGTATCCGCTGCATAGCCAAAGAACATCTGCTTAAAGACGAGCCAAAGTGAGAAGGAGACCACACAGTCTGCACCAATTGGGATAAGCTTTCTCAACATCGCGTATAAGGTTCTATCGAGCGTATTATGTAAAAGATTAAAGCCCACTGTCAATAAACTGATTAAATTTATTAGTTTGGCTTCAGACCTGGCAAATCAACAACTGACCAGATATTCATCATACGCCAGTCTTTAAAAAGACGCGTGAAAAAGGGATCGACACATACCACTTCTTCTTCGATTTCAAAGCTGCTTTTGACAGCAAGAAATGGATGGATTAATGCGCTATGTGTGAATTTTGTATCACTGCAAAACTAATCCGGTTGCGCAAACTGACGTTGAACAATACCAAAAGCTCCGTCAGGATCGGGAAGGACCTCTCCAAGTCGTTCGATACCAAACGAGGATTCAGACAAAGCAACTCTCTATAAAATAGTTCACGCTGCAGAGCTTAATTGAGCGGGTACATACGCCGATGATATTTGTATCGTTGGTGTCAACATCCGCGCCGATTGTTCTGCTTTCTCAAAACTAGATAAGGAAGCGAAGCAAATGGATCTGTTAGTGAACGAGGGCAATACGAAATATCCCCTGTCCTCAAACTTAACCCCCACGTCACTGTTGACAGTCATAACTCCGTAGATAATTTCGCCTATCTTGGAAACAGTATTAACACTAACAACAATGTCAGCCTCGAAATTAAACTCAGAATAACTCTTGTCTACAGGTGCTACTTCGGACTGAGTAGGCAAATGAGAAGTTAAGTCCTCTCTCGACCACCAAACTTTCACTCATTATTCCCGTCCTGCTATATGGGACAGGGGCATGGGCGATGACAATACCTGTTGAGTCGACGTTTTGAGTTTTCGAAAGAAATTTTGCGGAAGATTTATGGTCCTCTGCGCGTTGGCCACGGCGGATATCAAATTGTCATATGTAGTTCAGCGAATTAAAAGACAACGGCTACGCAGGCCAGGTCCTGCCGTCTAAAGTATACCACGCAGTACCCGCCGGGGGAAGCAGAGGAAGACTTCCACTCCGTTGGAAGGATTAAGTCGAGAAGGACCTGCCTTCGCTTGTGATATCCAAATGACGCCATCTTGCGAAAAGAAGAAACGACTGGCACGCTGTTAACTCCGCTATAACCAGTAAAGAAAAAGAAGGATTATCTTTTGCATATAGTAAACAAATTCGTTGAATCTTTGTTTACATTTCTATTTAAGTTATTATACACAATAATCCATTTACACAGCTGTTCACGAATAAGAGGAAAGTTTCCGAGAAAAATCAAGAACTTTATATCTTATATATAACTCAAATATACATTTACATAAATGTATATTTATATAATTCTATTTATTTTGTATGTGAATTGATTATATAAAAACAGACAAGTGACATTTCATCCCTAATAGGATGTAAAAAGTGACTAGTCCGTGAAAGTACGATTATACCTTTTTTGTAGGTATTCGGTTACAAAAAGAATTTGCAATCATAGGACATGCTCAAATAAAAGAGAACATATAAAAAATAACTATCTTATATAGTATATATTATAAAAATAAGCTGGGTTTTTGTCTGTTCGCTATAGCTGACTAAACCGTTGCATGAAATGAAAAATTACTTGAACCAGTTTGAAGGGAATCCAATGAGGATGGTTTGTAAAGAAAAAAATTCAGAAAATTTTCATTTTTAATTCAACAAAATTCATTACTTACTTATAACAGAGAGTTAAATTTAGACAAAGAATGTTATTTAACACTTAGCTAAGGGCGAGTAAATTCTGTAAGGTTCGAGAAAAATGTACATTACCATGCGAAACATGTATCCCTTTGTTCACATTTTTTGACATCCAGTTCGTACAGATTTGTCAATTCATATGGATTTCCCATTACATTTGTGATAAACGCGAAGATAATGAGACAATTCACGTAAATTTCAATATGACGCGCACTGGAAATACGAATTAGATATGGAGATTTCACAAAAATGAAGCTCAACAGAACTCTCAAATGTAGTAAAATTAATTTGAGGCTCCTGTGAAGCAAAACAGTTTTTTGCTAGGAGAATTTTTGTTAAAAAAAGCAGCGATAGATATATTATTGTTATATTATTTTGTTAACCAAAGAGTACCTTAAAATGTTTTTCGGCGATATTTTGGCGCTCCACTTGCATTGGTACGTCAATTACGGCCCCTAAATTTTCGGGGAAAAAATTCAGATGTGAGTTCAGAAAGTGAATTTAAGGGACATGTTGCACAGTTCAGTCACAAGAACGCTTTTAAAGGCACTCCATGTTAGTATTTCAGTTTCATTGAGCATTTCCTCAAATGTTTTATCGTCGATTGTTCTCTTATTTGTGGACCCACGAATATGCTCTCCTTAATTTTTGCTTCACTGACTCTTGGAAATTTTTGTTTCAGATACAATAACCCTCTTCCATTTCTGTTCATTGTCTTAACAAAATTCTTCACTAAACGCAATTTAATAAGCAAAGGTGGTAGTAATACCTTTATGGGATCAACTAGAGGTCCCTGGTAACGTTTTTTTTTTTGTCCCGGAGTGTCTGCCTGACGTACTGGCTATAGCTTCTGTACATAATGACAGTCTCTCGCACAGCTGTCCCAGTCACAAAGGAAGCAACAATATTTCGCATATTCAAGTTGCATTCCAAGAAGAAGGGCTATTACTTTTAGGTCTCCACATATTGCCCAACCATACTTATGATAACGGATATGCTGTAAAAGAACTCTCATAATCTCATATGATTCCTTCGTATGATCCGCATGTTACCGTTATGAACTATTACCGCCTTTGAACTAAGTTTATAGGCATCAATGAATAGAGGCCAATCAGGTGGATCATGTTTCCGTCCTAGTGCGTTAAACAAAAGTTTAACTCCTGAACAGTATACTAGATCCTTTTCCCGAAGAAAGCGATTTGTGAGGTCTTTCAGCCTTTTTCTGTAAAAAGTAATGTTAACACCATAATGTTCTTAGATCAAACTGCATTAGAAACACCTAAGAATTTTCATGTCACAAATTATGTGTCTACCAGTGTAACTAAAACTTCGCATCTTTGTATTATAAAAATCATATGTGTACAGAAATATTATATTACATTGTAATTAGTGCAGTTTGAATGAGTAATTTTCTATACAATGTTCACATGTGTTGATTAAACAGTAGCGGCTTATCTTTAATCGAGTAGCCAGTTGTGAGGAAGGCATAAACTTCTTTATTAGTTCTTAATATACTGAATTAATTTAACTTTGCGAAAATACGTTAATACGTGGCTTCGTGAAAAAGCTATTTTAGCTGCAAAACATATCGATATTCACCCTTTTAAATAAAAAAGTCATTGCCCGGCAATGAGAAGTTGTTCAATTCGAACGACATTGTTACCGATCCTGACGAAGCAGTCAAATATTCCGTTGATTTTTTTGAATTCGCTGGATTAACCTACGAATACCGCTACATTACTTGTGTTTTGCTTTTATAAATATTGCTCATCAACTCGCATTAAGATAAAATTAAAAATTATTTACTATAATGAATTCCATTCATATTCTAAAAAATTGAAGTTATTTCAGATTAAAGAATAAGTAAATTACTTTTTAATTTATGATTACATACTTTGGTTAATATCCTAATAGCTTAAAATATCAAGCAGGGCAAAGTCTGTAAGTTTCGTTAGTAATATTATATATAAAAAGTAATTCGGCAAAGACGAAAGAATAAAGGGACCTTTATGATTAAAAGGTTATTGAAAACCGAAAGTAACGCGAAAGTTATATGAACGAAAATTTGTGCCTTTAAAGTCTGTAACCTCTCCTCTACGAATAGCCGAAACGGGACTGTAACTTTTCAAGGCCCCTTGAACATCAATGCCTACGGCTACTTTTATACGGAAAGTATCGGCAAATCCGTGAGATATCGTAATGATGATAATGATTTGCCTTGGTGGGAAAAACTAGTGACATCGGGTAAATATTTTCTTTCGTAATTCTTATTGTAAAGTTGACAATATATTTGATAATTGTTAATTATATCTAACATTTAAGATATCTAGTTTTGGATGGTAAAGTATGGATATTCTTAAACCAAGAAAATACGTCTGTGCCTTCAACAAATGACACCCAACATCCATAAATTTTCTGGTAGTAGTCGAAATCACTCGGACTTTGGCCGTTGCCGCTTTTGGCACGGGCCGTGGAAGTTGGTGACGGTGGTGATTGACGACGTTGAATGGTTTTCATTTCATATGGCGTCCAGTGTGGTTGGTCCTCCCGTGTTTCATCAGTATTGTATTGCGGCAGTGCATTGGCCTTGCGTTCAGGGATACAATGGCAAGTGCATTCGCCCAGGGTAAATGCAGTCGTACGCCGATTATTTTCCTTTTCTGAGTTTCGCGTTGTTGCTATATGCCTATCTGTAAGCAAAGCTTTTGAGAGAGCCGTATGGTCGAAATAGGTTGAGGTAGATATAACTGCAAATGTTGCTCGGCGGAAAGACGCAAATGTTTGCATGGCATGGGGTTCGGATTTTTTGCGCGATGTACGCAAATGCAGCAATGATTTATGACCTGAAACAATATTGAGCGTGCGAAAATTTATGGAGTGCGCTTCACTGTGCAAGAAAAACAACAAAATATCAGTGCGTTGATATTCTTAGCCTTTTTATATTTGCATTATTTTGTCAATTGTTGATGTTTGCATACATCTACACACACATATACATACATATTGTTTGTGAAAAATTTTTTGCAAAATCTTTATATAATTTAAAATAAATATTTTTCACTTTTATGTTTGAAATGTAGGTCGTACCAAACCACACACGAATCTGTGTCTCTAATTTTCTTAAAACCTTTGAATTCTCTAAATCTAACCGAGGCTGAAACAAGCACTTCTAAAATAAAGTCAGTATTCGCTGGTAGATGAACTAATAAAAAGATTAGAATCAGAGATATCCGATTAGTTGTAAGTCGGTAGGTTTTCATTTACTTATTATAATTCGGGAATGTTCAGCTAATAATTAACTTATAAAACTCATTATTATATTCCGTTCAGATTCACTTTGTTATTATATTTAAATTTAAAAAAGGTATGTATACAAGATTTATTTAAATAAACAACCCAGCAATGCTAATTTCTGGAGAGATTATATTGTTTATGAATTCCAAACCAGACATTATGTATTTATTCTTGCTTATTTTGTTATTAAAACTTGTTTGAGTTTTTTTTTCTCTATCCCTTCCTTTATTCCAATATTTAAGTTATTTTAGTTTACTTCTTTCGGTGTGCCAATGATCACAGGCATGAAGTTTCCTGTGCACTCAGTTTCATACACACATTTTTTAAATAATTTACACTTAATGTAAAGTTAATTAAGTCAGCAATTTATGTGCTATTTGTGATACTCGTGTCAATAAATACACAAATATTTAGTGATATGGGTATGGTAAATAAAACGAAAGCGAGTGTCAACTACGAGTATACACGAAGCACGGAGGGGAAATGGAGATTGTGTTTTTCATTCTTTAGAGAAGACAACCTATCTTTATCTATGTGTATATAATGCAACGATACTACATAACGTACCAATCTCCCAGCCCATTTGGCGGCACCAAGCGGCACGTACGATTAGCAATCGAAGTGTTCAAAGAACTCCCAAGCAATTCAGAAGCGCCAACTAACCAATAAAATAAAGAACAAAGCGGCAATGTCGAATAAGTGGATACCAAGCCAATATATCGCTACATCGTTTATGGACACCACAAACTTAGGGGAAGGTAAAGTGTTGCGTGCTCTTGCTGACGTCTCTCCGGCTGCGGCAATTGTGTCGACTGTCGATGCAACTTTCAATGACGATGATCGAATTTAACGATTTGTTTTGATATTTTTACGATTATGGCATCGTTTACACAACATAAATAGAACATAAAACTCATATAGCATGACTGCAGGGTGCAAAACGATGGTATTGGCACAGAACAAGATGTTGGCGCATATGAAGTATTGTTGAGTAAAGAGCAGATTTCGGAATTTAACGCCGCTGTCAATTGCCATACTAGAGTGAGACTCGCGAGCGACTCCAATTCAATTAATTATTAATATGTGGCGTATCCAAAGTTTATTGCTGTGAGTTTAAGAGTACGACCATTTGTGCGCACTTTAATGAAGTGTAATTGAAAGATTTTCCAAATATTGCTTAAATTTATGGCTCTTTTCTAAAGGACACTCTCGAACTAAGCACTTATACACAATATTGATGCTGTTCACACAACTGTTGGACGTCAACTATTTCCTTGCTTCTGTTTCGTGGTTGTACGCGCGTTCGAAATGTTTTATCACTTTATCAAATAGGTTTTCATGAGCCCAATGTTGCTGGCCGCCTGCGGACTATTAAGCACGGTGTTGGATTGGATATTATTGTTGTTAGTAGCTCCAACGGTGCTCATTTGCTCTAATTATTTTCAATATAAGTATTGCCTCAATGGACAATTTATCCCTGAAATTTGGTAAATACTTATGCATGCTTACGATCGAATCGCTGACAGATTGGCTGGCAAATGGCCGATACAAAATACCAATTGTTCCAGATATGTGACAAATGACTAAATTTTTACACAAAATCTTGCTGTAATGCAAACTTATCTGTATTATTGAATGTATTATATTTTTTGTAATGTACAAATTGCTACCAGGAAGTTTAATCGACTATGCGTGCGTTGTTTAGCAGCTTGCCCGTCGCTCCTCTATAAGTCTCGCGATACTGCAGATGAAAGTTTGCCTGACCGTCGACGCCGCTGAGGCGGTCTTTATTCTCGCCACTGGCGCCCGCCGTTTTTTCTTCTAAATAATCATAAATTATGATGCTTTATGCATACTTCCAAAACTTTTTTGCTGACAACCATTCTGAATATATGCATTTTAGTTATATTCATATGTGTATCTATATTTTTACAAAAAAGTCGGCATGAGGCTAATATTATTTTAGGTATTCCGATTGTTTATTCTTTTTTATTAGGTCACATGCCGAATTTGCCTGTTCTTGCATGCCTTCACATGCATATGTACTGCCGTTTATATAGCCATGTGTCGCAATATGCTGCTTGACTGCTGAATCCAGCTGAGTTTTGAGTTTTGCATGTCACTTCAAAGTCCTCTATATAATTTGCTTTCTTTGTATTTTACTTCGTCGTCAGAATTGTTCCTTCCTATTTTATGATTTATTACTAGCAATTTTGTGTAAAAAATCCATTCGGACGACCTCTTAGAACTATTTTTTTTTTCATTTGCATGTGCATGCATATGTTAGATGGAAATGGCATTGGAGTTGCATGCATTTTGAAATCTCCTTTTCTTCTAGTTTGAGGCTTAAAACACTGGGCGAAATAATTATTTCCTTTTTTAACCTTGAAATAGATCAATTATAAATAAATAAAGTTTAAAAGTATATTACCCATTTGCAGTGGGCAGTGTCAGTATACATATGTCAATCATTTACGGCGAATCTTATGTACTGTGAAGTATGTATGTATACCATAAATCAGATTGCTGGAGCACGACATTCTACTTGTTCGTATACAAAGTTTTTTCCTACGTATGTGTAATAGCATATACAAGGCTTACGTCTATAAGCCGGATATTATTTCTATTTATCCCAACAATTATAAAATTGTAGTCTAAAAATTTAAAAATATAAATTTTAATTTTCTTTGTTACTAATACATCGGGCTATTAATTTTGTGGTATAATTTGAAAATGCAAGTTTGATAAAGCTGCAGAACTTAAGACTTACTTACTTGAGAGCAGCTAAATTGTTAGTCAATAGTGTATTTTCGTTTAACTCTTTAATTTACAACAAAATGGCACTTTTTTGGGAGTGAGTTAGTACCCATTTACTTTCTTATGTGTAAATTGTTGTTGTTGGGAATGTGCCACTAAACATAAGTATTATTTACTTTAGTTTGTTATTACAAGTATTTTATATTCTGTAAAGCCTTTAAAGAAAAACCTTCTATCCATCTCGGGGTAAATTTTAATGTATCCGGTGTAATTAGTTACTGATTTTTCGTGATATTTCGTAGTTTGTGACAATATCGTGTGGCGGGGGTATCATCCTTTTTACAGTGTGGGTTGCTTATGGAATATGCTCTGAGTAAATTTGGTTGTTATGGCTTAAACGGTTTGGAATATATATACATATATTAAACTTTTTAGACTGCGGAACCACACTTATTTTTTCAAAATTTCTAACCCAAAGGACACTTGCTGATGCGACCTCTGCACCAAATTACAGTTCTACCAAGTTTCATTAAACATCCTGATATTTGACATGTATAACCCGATATATATCTCGAATAATTTTATATGATACAAATAACCGCTTGGTGAACGAAACTATTAAAATCTATTGCAATATGTTAAAAAAAAAATATTAAAAGGCTGAAGTCTAACTTGAAGATGGCTACCTAACAAATTTTGTAATCTTTTTGATGAGGATTGAAAACCAAAATTATATAAATATGAACTTCAAAAATAAAAGAACAGCAAGTTTTAAGTACCAATAATCTTCTTTCTTTACAAACATTTTTAGGCGAAAAAAACTGCAATAACACAACCTAAATATTTACATCTTTAGGGGTACCTAAACTAAATAGTCTGCATCGCACAGGTCGATATAGGCCAATAAAACTTAAGTACTTAGATTTACTGAATTAGCTAAATAGAACAAGGCTAACTAAAAAATCCTTGCTGCTAGCCTTGAAAATAGAAACAAACTTTTTTTTCAAGCAGTACTTATTATGGATCCTTCGGATTGAAGCATAGTGCTTACACTACCAATGTAACTCCTTCCTGCATAACTTCACCATTCGGACCGGAAATCTTATTATTTACTACTAAAACTGGCAACGGACAGTTGCCATTTGCACTGTTGAACGTCTTCATTTTACAATCTTTGACCAATCTTATGAATAATAGTGACGGATATGACCATAAATATATCTGAATGTATATCGATTTCACAGCAACAATATCAACCTCGAACTCCAACACAGAATAACTCTTGTCAAAAGGTGGTACTTTGGACTGAGTGGGCAATTGAGAAGTAAAGCGGCCACGGCGATTATCGCATTCGATGGAACGATGAGCTGTATGAGATATATGATGACATTGACATAGTTCAGGGAATTAGGAGATAGAGGCTGCCCTGGCTAAGTCATGTCGTACGTATGGACGAAAGTATTCGACGTAATACCCGCCGGGAGAATATCCAATCCATTGGAAAGACCAAGTGGAGAAGGACCTGGCTTCGATTGGAAATTTCTGACTCAGTCAATTTCATTGATACTTATGACATTTTAACTGACTGACATTGAACTAGAAAATGAGAAAATTAATTCCTTTTTCTAATGTTTACCCTTTTCAGTTACATATGTATATAAAACTATTGCAGCCAAATTGACTTTTATTCTATTGACAGATCTTAAAGGAAGAAAGCAGGAAAACTTACTTTAACTTACTTCAATTTATCATTTAACTCACCATGTTCTACGACAGCTGACAGAAATGTAATCAAAATTCCATGGAAGTATAGAAAATAGGGCGTTGTACGTTTCACCTTTTTCACGGCAAACAATTTTTTTGCGGCTGCACTGATGCTACAATACCTTTTATAAGCGCTTTTCTTATAGCATAAAAAGTATAAAAATATTTTTAATTTGATTTTCATAGGTCAGTTTCAGTGGCACCCATGTAGTATATGCTAAAGTAGTCTGAACATGTTCGGTTTATTAAATGTATTCGGATGGTGTGCTATGTGCTTTGAACTTAACCGTAAGAGTTTGGTGTCTGGTCATGACGCGCCCTCTTAAGTGAAGCCTTCTGATTATCAGATTTTAAGCACAGTGTCGCTCCATTACTCATCTCCGCACGTTTGTGCCATAATGTTCGTTCTCATAAATTAAGCCCTGCTGAAAGCCTAAAATATACTCTTAGTTTTAGTGTTGTAATTAAGCACTCGTAGTTTTGTAAGCAAGACTGGAATGGCAATTCTGACTGTTTCTGAAGTGAAAGTGTTTGGCTCTACCAATTAAATTTCCAACTAAGAGTCAGTTTTGGTTACCAAATTTAGAAATTTAAGCTTAATTTTCCATTACCTTTTCATAGTTTTTTTTTAACAATGGATGAGTTTCAGAGACTTGCGAATTTTGCTTTAATAAAAACTTAAATATGTGAATGATATTACCTACATTTAGGAAAACTAGTTCGCTAATTTAATATAATTTTTATATATATGAACAGACTTTTCCTATAGGCATTTTGCGTATATATAGTCGGTTCAAAAGAAAGTAATCCACTAAAAAGACGTCTCCAAAATTATAAAATAGATATTTATTCAACGCGCACATACATTAATAAGTCACCACCATGCTATCTTTTCATCATATGACAGTGTTAAATTTCGCCAAACTGCTATAATACTTATTCCTTTTTAACTGACATATTCATGCCATCTTTTTTTCGCGCAGTTTCCACTTCATAATTGTCCAAACGTTTTCGGGATCCCTGGAGTAGTTTCTGACTGTTTGTACACCAAGCACACTTAATTGTGTTCGCCATTCAAAATAAGGACTCGTCTGTAACGACCACTTGGCTGATGGTGGTTTGATCAGCCACGTGTTCAGCTGACCACTGTTAGTAACGGTTAAACGTATCACCTAAAACTAAGGGACGTAGATATAGGGCTATATATACATATATATAAATTTATGTACTATATATATATATATAAATGATCAGGATGACGAGAAAGTTTAAGTCCGCGTGACGGTCTGTCCGCCCGTTCGTCCAAATTGAGATATCTTGATGAAACTTGGTTTGCGGATTAATTAGTACAAAAACAATACCAGCTCGTAGATGGGCGTAATCGGACCACTGCTACGGCCATAAAAGGTCACAAACTGAAAACTTATAAAGATTCATAATTAAAGACAGAATTAAGATATAAAATTCTAGTTTGGTACAAGGAATCTCAGTAGCAAGGGGCATCTGTCGGCATAAAATGTCTAAAAAGTGAACGCTGCCCCTAGGTGGCTACAACAACCAAATTTTCTCAGCGCAAATAATATAATAACTATTATCGACAGTCTTTCCATATAACACAACTTTAAATCCCATTTGCTTCTTTCACGTTCCAGTACACAAATCAAGAAGTAATTAATTTAGCGGGATTAAATTTTTAAGTAACAATTCTTTGTGACCAAAAATTTTCCAAATCTAAACAAGTAACTTTATGCTGGAGACTTCGGTCAATATTTATATAACTTGGTACCTTAATGAAAACCAGAGTCATTTTTTAAGTATGTGTTATTATAGTAGTTAATAGATAAAATCAAGTCGATACTACCCCAACTCCTACATATATACTACATATATTGACTTTCGTTTTTTCTAACAAATTCTGAGGCAGCTCTGTAATATGTATTCGTCAAGTCGTTCATCTTCTTGTGCATTGCTTTCTTGTTGAACGTTCGGTATTTTTAAATGTACCCTATCGCTAAAGAATATTTGGTAGAGTTCTTATTGTTATTCTGTTAACACTGACATGCAAGCAAATGAAATCCTCTTTCAGAAAGTTATGCCTTAAATTTAAAAATCACATTTAGATTTTCTTATGATTTATTTTTCTTTATATGTAAAAAGTACGTGTCACGTTGTTTGTATTTCTGAGTGAGCAAGCTTTGAAAACAAAAGCAAATAAATTTTCTCAATATTATAAAAATAAAATTATTCAAAAATTTTGTAATTTCTTAATATATTATTGCAATATATTGTGTTGGATTCTTGTGAAGAGAGTGAACAAGTGCACATGTGGATTAGAAAAGCTAAATTGACTTCTTATTATTTTTGAGAATTAATAAAATAAAACTCTATTCATAAAACTTTATTAATTAAATTGACCACGTGAATACATAAATGAGTGACCTGTGCTCACCTTTCGAGCAAGGTCACTCGATGAAGAGAACAACATTAATTAATAAAGAGTCAAGGACTCTTTTAACAGAAACAGCAAACCTTAATGTTGAGTTATTAAATAATTCAACAAATATGACAACTTTGAGCATGCAAAATGTCAGTTCTGCTAATGAATTGAGAAACGAAAGTGATAATACAATGCAATGGCAAACTGTGACTAATAAAAGACCTCAATCAGGCTCTCCCACTATTGATCAAAAACGAACAAAAACAAACAACTATACAAACTTAGCGGATAGCTATAACTCTATTCCAACAACTCAACTCAACAACAATAACATCAGCAGCAATTCCAACAGCACGAACATGTTTGCCGGGCTACAAGACGAATCGGATAGCAATAACATAATGGATCGAAACATAGAAGAGAATACACCAAAACCACCACCAATTATTGTACCAAATATTAGAGATATTAGCGGTATGATTAAGTATTTCGAAACTATTATTAATAAATCTGAATTTAGTTATAAAGCTTTGCGAGACGGTCAAATTCGAGTAATGGTAAAATCTATAGGGTCATACAGATCTCTGGTAAAAGATATGAAAGAAAAAGAAATTAACTACCATACGTACCAGCTTAAACAAGAGCGTGCGTATAGAATTGTTTTAAAAAACTTACATTTCTCTACTCCAGTAGATGACATAAAAGAAGAAATAGAAGCGTTGGGTTTTAAGGTTAGGAACGTTAGCAATATACGAAGTAGATTTACGAACATGCCTTTATGCATGCATTTTGTCGACTTAGAACCAAGCAATGACAATAAAAATATCTTTAATTTAAAATATCTTGGTAACGCTATTGTTAAGGTTGACCCTCCAAAAAAGGTAAATGATGTTGTACAATGCCATCGCTGTCAAGAGTTTGGGCATACCAAATCATATTGTACAAAATCGTACAGGTGTGTGAAGTGTGGTCTGGACCATCCAACAGCTGAATGCGTTAAAAGTAAAGATACGCCTGCCAAATGCATTAATTGTTTACAAAACCATCCAGCAAATTACAAGGGATGCAAGGTGTACCAAAACCTTGCCAAAAAATCGAATATGACTGATAAAAGAAACAATTTCCCATCATATTCCCATGCCTCTCATAATTTCCCCCAACTGAATAATTATAAACAAACAGAAAATGTGTATGCCAACCCAAATATATCATATGCCCAATGTGTTCGAAGTAATTTTAATTCAGAAAACAACGTTCTTGAAAAAATTGAAACCTTATTTTCTAAACAGCTTGAGCTTACTCAAAGTTTGTTTAAAATGATGTCCACTCTTTTGGAAAAACTATGCAAGTAGGTCTCCGAATAGCTATTTGGAACGCCAATGGTCTGACTAATCATACCGAGGAAGTTAAATTATTCCTAAATACAAACAATATAGACATTTTCTTGGTGTCTGAAACCCATTTCACAACTAAATCGTACTTCAAAATCATCGGTTATGATCTTATATGTGCAAACCATCCGCACAACACAGCCCATGGGGGTTCCGCCATTTTAATCAAATCCAGAATCAAATATGAATATCTGGAAGAAGTTAGAGAACAATATCTACAAGCAGCAGGAGTTAAAGTTAAATGTGACAACCATGAGTTACCAATATACTCTGTATACTTTCCTCCAAGATTTAACCTTAAAACAGACCAATACGTTGATATTTTTAGACAGTTTGGTTCAAAATTTTTGGCAGGTGGGGACTTCAATGCAAAGCACCCTTGGTGGGGCTCTAGGATCATAAATCCTAAGGGCAGAGAACTCGAAAAATGTATTACCCAAAGAAATTTTTCCATTTTATCAACAGGCACTCCAACATATTGGCCAAGCGACCCAAGAAAAAATCCAGATCTTCTCGATTTTGTGATATACTCTGGTTTACCCAGATATAAGTTAAACATTCAAGACAGTTATGAACTAAGTTCAGATCACTCGCCTTTAATTGTTTCATATAATGAAAATGTTTACCAGACTTCCAAAAAATATAAGATCCTTACCCCGAAAACCGATCTCAAATCCTTCCAATATTGGATCGATAAACATATTGACCTTAACGTGCCCTTAGAAAATGGTGGTGAATTGGATTCAGCGGTAGAATCGTTTACAAACCTGGTTCATGAGGCCGCATATCTATCTAGCCCGATAAGAAACCAGCCGACTTTTACTGATCATTTACAGGTTCCTGCTGAAGTTTTGGGTCTTATTAAAGAAAAAAGAAGATTAAGAAAAGCCTGGCAGCTAAATAGATACCCAGCTGAAAAGAGAGCACTTAATAAAGCAACCAAGCTACTAAAATTAAAGCTATCTGAACTGAAGAATGAATCCTTCAGTTTGTTTATTAAAAGCCTTGAACCCACTAAAAACGATGAGCACAGACTCTGGAAAGCTACCAAGTATCTTAAACGACCAACCAAACGAAACGCAACAGTTAGGGACTCAAATGGGGTATTTTGCAGGAGTGACGAAGCCAAAGCAGAGGCCTTTGCTAAACACCTCTACCAAATTTTTCAACCTAATTCCTTAGGTACTAGTAGTGATGAAACAGAGATTCTAAATTTTTTAGAATCTCCGTGTCAAATGGACCTCCCCATTAGCAAGATATCAAATAGCGAAGTTGCTATGGAAGTACGTAGATTAAATAATAGTAAAACACCCGGCTACGACTATATTGATAGCAAAGTTGTTAAAATTCTTCCGGAAAAAGCTATCGAGTTTCTCACATTAATATATAATGCTATTTTAAATATAAATCATTACCCCACACAATGGAAATGTGCCACTGTGGTCATGGTCCCAAAACCAAATAAGCCTGAAAGCTGTCTTACGTCATATCGTCCTATTAGCTTACTGGTAACATTTTCGAAAATATTCGAAAGAATATTTTTGCAAAGAATGTCACCAGTAATTGAGGATCAAAATATCATACCTGAACATCAGTTTGGGTTCAGAATAGGACACGGTACGCCAGAGCAATGCCATAGGGTGGCAAATGTAATTACAAATGCGCTGGAAGAAAAAAAATACTGTTCTGCAGCCTTCTTAGACGTTCAACAAGCTTTTGACAGGGTATGGCATCCAGGACTCCTCTTCAAAATAAAAAGGCTAATGCCAGCACATTACTATTTAGTGCTTAAATCTTATTTAAGTGACAGACACTTTTATGTAAGGCACCGAGATGCCTCATCAGAAATCTACAGCATTAATGCTGGTGTACCGCAGGGTAGTGTTTTGGGTCCAGTCCTATACACAATATTTACATCAGATATGCCCACATTACGAGAAATAGAGGTAGCAACTTTTGCTGATGACACAGCGTTTATCGCTTCTAGTGGCTCCCCTATAGAAGCTTCGTCTCTACTTCAAAATCAACTGAATATGCTGGAAGTTTGGCTCAACAAATGGAAAATAAAGGTTAACTCTGAGAAGTCTACACATGTCACATTTGCATTAAGAAAAGAGGAGTGTCCTGCTGTATTTCTAAATAATAAGCAGATTCCTACTAGGGATAAAGTTAAATATTTAGGGATGCATCTAGATCGACGTCTTACATGGAAAAGTCATATTCAGGCTAAACAGCAGCAATTAAAAATCAAAACTAAACGCATGTACTGGTTGCTCGGTCGAAAGTCTCAACTTAGCATAGAAAATAAAATACGGCTCTACAAAGCTATCCTCAAACCCATATGGACATACGGCATTCAGCTTTGGGGTACTGCCAGTAAGTCCAATGTGGAGATTTTGCAACGTTATCAATCAAAAACTTTGCGGTCACTTATTAACGCCCCATGGTTTGTTACCAATGAAGCTATCCATAACGACCTAGGTATTCCCTTTATAAAAAATGAGATCCCTAAATATAGTGCTAGATATCTTGCACGTCTCTCAAACCATATAAACCCAATTGCTGTTTGTCTGTTAGATACAACTTATGAAACTATACGGCTAAAACGTTCTCATATCTTAGATTTACCATTTCTCTAAAAATTTCTTAGATTTAAGTTTGGCAAAAAAAAAAGAAAGAAAAAAAAAAAAAAAAATGAATTTTTGATGGATGTATTTAATAACCTAAGTTAATTATATTTTACTTATGTATATGTAAAAAATTAAGTAATCCTTTATGTAGATTTGCTCAAGGACAAATCTATCTCTGCCATTACCTACTAGATCTAATTTACTGAATATCTTAATGTAGATAGATTGTAAATAAAAAAAAAAAAAAAAAAAAAAAAAAAAAACGTTGTTTGTCCGCGATGTACTCTTAAACTACTGAACCGATTTTACTAAAATTTAGCACATTGTGTCCTGGGGTCGAATCGTTACATCCGTGCACGGATGGGCAAACATACGAAAGAAAATTACGTGATACGTCAATCGTATGTGGTGATTGGCATTATGACATACGATAGTAAACGGATCGTAATGTATTTTCAATTCACAATAGTTTTTAAATTCCACTTTGCTTCGGATCGTATTTTTAGGTCACAATATATGTGGAACCGTCACAACTGTTGCTAAATTTTCATTAAACTAACAAATCTAATTAAATATCAAAATAGATTCAACTTGGTTTTTTTATTTGTGCTCTAGAGAAAGTGATGGGGATAAAAAAATAGTCCGGAGATAGCTAAGAGATCGTAGCAATAGCGTAGGAATAAAAAGAAAACAAATAATGAATCCTCATGAACAAAGCATTGCAATCTTAAAAAGATGGTGGAGAATTTTAGGATGTGGCAGGAGAGAAAGGTATCACCGCACAAAAGTGGAAGATTTGCTAACGTTTGTGAGTCATTACATAACATCTGCATAAAATTTACAATAACTTACGACCCTCAAAATTGAGATTCTTAACAAGAAATGGACACCGCAGTATCGAACCGCCTCACCGCAATCGACCAAACGATATAAGACCAAATAAAGTATTCTTTAATAAATTCAATTCAAAAATTTATATGTCTTTAACCTTGTAAATAATTTTATTTTTAATCTCAACTAAAATACAAAAATTTTGTTCATATAAATAATTTTTTTTTCTAATTTTTAATGAGATATTCCATTCATTGGTTTCTTATTTATGTTCTTTATTACTAAACATTATAAAAAACATAAAATTTAAAAAAAAATTTGCTCACATTTCCATAAATTTGCGTATTACGATTGGTAATTTGCGTTCGAATGATGATTCGAACGAACGGATACGTTTATATACTCGCTCACGTATGTCATCATGCCAGATTACGATAGAAGCGTTACGATCACGTATGTCGTAAGCCGAAATACAGGCTTTTACGTGACGAGTGATACGTTCACGGATGTAATGATTCGACCCCTGTTCGAACCAACTTAGAAAATAGCATAGTTAGAAAATTCATAAATAAAGAATACAGTGAAAGCTCTCTTAAATGGATATCCTATTAAGCGGGCACCTCCATTAACCATTCACATCGCACAACGCTTTAAATTCGTTATTTTTTCCAATGAAATTTATTTGTAAGAGCATATTCAAAATTAAACCTCAATTACAATCAATTAGAATCCCTTGGATTCTTATACCGACAAAAACATTTTCGCCTGTATTAGTAAATAAAATTTTCAAAGAAATAAATAGTATAAAATGTCTGGAAGTACAATGAAAAGCCATAAACCAAAATCTAAAAGGTATAGGCAAGATAGTTTCAGATTTTCAATATCTCAAATAAAAATGCTCTTGTTAAATTTTATGCCACTTACAATTCATACTTTGAGTATCAAATTAACATGTTGAAAAGTTTCATCTGGTTTCATCAGTGGAAAATCGTCAGCAGCATTGGTGATTTTTTCTTATCCATTTGAGAAAAATTTCGCAACGTCAAAAAATAGATCAAATTAAGGCATGACTTTTAACTAATTGTGAGCTTCAACGTGATGGCCGCTGAAAACCACAACTTTAAAAACGATTCAGTTCCAGTTCTTACGAATCTGAAATAATTAACTCTTAAATTACATAAACATATACATCCTAAAATATCTAAATTGTTGTAATAGGTTCAATATAAAATAACTATGTATTAAATTGAATCATAATTTCGCCTATGTCTATGTTCCGAACCTATCAAATGAGTTTATGGTTTTCACATAATATTCAAGCATACAAAACTATTATAATCTGAGCAACACGTTGCGAAAGTATAAACAAACAAACAACAGTTCAAAAGTATGTGGTTTCCGATAGTATACAAACAAGAACTGAGTTTTACAAATAAACACATCATGTTTTTCACAGCAATGAACTTCTTAGACTCCACGAGGAAATACGCAATCAGTAGTGGGTGCAATAACTTAAGGGGCGCATAGAGTGTTGGCCCCCATCGGATAAACAAACGCCACTGACAGTCTCTAAAAATATCATGTTTTAGCACCTTAACACCGGCAGCAGTTACGCCAACTAAACAGCATCATCAAGGAAGAGCAACGTAATGAAAACACCGTCATCAGAACATGTAAAAACTACTACAACAACTGAGCCTCTGCATAGATACGACGATGTGACTTCCACTTCACAAAGAAGCAGTGGGATACCCGTGATTTTGTGTGGCGATCCCGCTGGTATTTAGACTTTTACTGGTGTTGTTACCATCCAAGGACAATTGTATGTTAGTGCTTAAAGCATACTGCGAAATTTATAATTCTCGATTAACTAACTGTGTGAGTAATAACTCCATTACAAGCACACTGCTGGAAAGTTCATAGCAGATTTAAAAAATTTAAAATAAAACGTTTACCAACTTAAATAGTAAGCAATAATGAAATCTTGTATTCGATTAATTTAACGTAAGACAATCGAACCCACAAAACCAAATGTTGAAAAATATACTCGTACATCGCACACACAATGCAAGTTAGTTAAATAAAAAGGTTATTTCTATAATTTTAAAACAATTTCTTAATCTTGGTCTACTCTAGGCATGGCAATGTTCAGATTCATACCTTACTATAAATGCAGTAACAAAATAACTATTGCTCTGAAAAATTTAATACTTAATGCGATGCCAAGTAATAAAATAAATATCTGAATCCCATTTTATTAATTTTTTTACATTAAATTAATCGTAATAGATATAGAGTTATATACACATATTAATATGATCAGGATGACGAGGGTTGTCATTAAGTAAAACTCAAAATATGATGTTGAAACTTCAATCACTATAAAGTGTTACAACTAAAAATAAATTAAAACCAAAACTACAACAATTGCTGTTTTAAAATTTCATTAAAGTGGGCGTGGACTACCCTCTACTAAGCTTAACTTAAATATCTCACAATGCACTACATTTACATCAACCAAATTTTCTGAGGTAAGCTCTCCGTTAGCTGGATGGTATTTTCCATTTAAGATGTCAGTTAAAAATTGAAATGTCGTTCAGTATATGAGATATATTACTTCAAAGAAAATATTTTCGCGGTAATGGAATAATATAATAAAGTAGTAAATATGATTGTAATTGATTCAAGATTTCTCTAAGAGTGAATGCTAAATTATTTCGACACATTTAACTTGAGTAAAAATTAAAATGTCATAATGAAATTTTGTTACTTAACAAAAAAGGTTCCTAGTTGGGCATAATCGGACTACTGCCACGCCCACAAAATGCCATTAGACGAAGGCATATAAAGAGCTATAACTACGCACTGAATAAAGCTAGAAAACTGTAATTTGATGTGGATTACTGCGACTGTAGTTTGTGGACATTAAAAATGTGGCGTGGCACCGCCCTCTTTGAGTTTATTGCATATACATATATCCTAAGCAATTTCCGCTATAATTTAATTAATTGATTTTTTCAAAAATTACAGCCATTTGAACAGAAAAATTTAAATTTTAGTTAAGAATTTCATAACAAACTGGTTATAAAAAAATGTTAATCAATTGAAACTTAGCAATCGCTACTTCAGAATCAAGCAGGGTACGCCAAGGACGTGTCCTTTGACCACTCTTATACATTTTGTTTACTAGCGATATGTCTACGCCGTCAAACTTCACTACACCGCCAATCTTCACAACATCAAATTGTACAATGGGCACAGAAATGGTACATTACTTTAAACGAATTGAAGTCTATCCATATAAACTTCACTAACAAAAGTGTTACGTTCATTCCCTTACTTATTGGAAATGAAGTAATCCCGTACTCCACCTCGGTGAAATATCTTGGTTTTACGTTGGATGCAAAGTTGAATTACAATATATATACAAAAAAAAGTTTCAGAACTAAATACCACAAAATAAACTGATTGATCGGGAAGAAATCACCCTTAAGGGGCTATACCAGTGCGACGCATGAAAATTTAGGCGATTTTCGTGAATTTTTTTAAAAGAAAGTACTAGATTGTATGTTTCAACGTTCTATGGACGTAATAAAGTATATTTTTAGCTATATTAAAAAAGTTTAAAGTATGGAATTCAACTATGAGGATGCGCTGCCCCGTTATACATCGAAGCGGTGCAAAGATTCCAAAACAAAGTTCTGCGAAAAATGGTAAATGCCCCGCGGTACATAGGCAATTCGGATCTGCATCGTGATCTTCATTTAAAAATGGTTCAGGAAGTAATTCGCGAAATAGCAAAAAGATTGCAAAATAATGGAAACACTGAAGCCCGACAACTAGGAGAGACGACAAATAGCAGACGCAGACTGAAAAAAAACTACGTTTAATGATCTATTAAAATCTAAGAAAATAACAAATATCGTTATATTTAGTTATTGAATTTAGTTTAAAAAAGAAAATATTATTACACCTTTTATTGTTCTAATTCATAAATTGAGAAAAACATTGCTTGTTAGTTTACATTTATGTGAAAACTACTAACTACGTTTCAATAAAAAAAATTAATTGAAACTTCCCTACATACTCCTATACAAAATCCAATTCTAAAGTTAAGCTAAAGCTTTGAAGTCAATGGGATAAAAATTGTCAAAGTTATTTGTTAAACATATAAACTCATTAGAAAACTGTTTCCTTGACACAAATCAACCTAAAACTTTTTTTTATTACTATAAATATAATAGTTTAAGCGAAATCTACAGCGGCCCACCATAAAAATATGTTTTTATTTGTGAAGCAATTTCAAGCATAGTGTTAAGGATAAGTGTGAAATTTTATTTCTGAAAGGAAAAGTTTAATTTTTTATATTCAAATGAAAGTAGTTCAGGAATTGCACTCAAATCCCTTACGATGCCCAATTCGAAAAGAATACTAGACTATTTATTTATTTATGTGCTTAAAATATAGAAATGAAATGAAAATATTGAATTAAAGTACAATTCAATATTGCTTTAAAATATTTCTATAAGGGGCCGATATAAAGTGTTAACAGTAAGACAAATTACAAACTAAAATTTTACTTAAATTTTTCATGGGTTCTTTTGCAGAAACCTAAAACTTTATAAGAGTAACTTTCCACATATTCCAGAGGCCTCCACATATGTCGGAGTAGTCGAAGAAAAGTTTTTGACGAGGTTAAATGTTTTCTGGATATTTTGGCTTTCAATAAAGACCAAATATTCTCTTTGAATTGGAGCCTCGTGATGGTCAACCAAAGGCAAGAATATGGATTTCTTTCTTCCATTAAGTTTGCATCATTTCTGTCCTTGCAGTATCCAATTATGGATATTTTTGCCGTAAAGCATTTGAGCAGACTTCAGCAAAGACTTTTTATAGAATTTTACCATTCTATCGACATTCAGGATTTTTTTGAAGCGACTCAAAAACCAAAATCCATTAGCAGAGAGTAAACATGTAACTTTTGGGAGTGCTTAACACTCCTTTGAATAAATGTATTTGCTTTTCTTAGCTTTCTTGTCCAAAATGATTGATGATAGTACTTCAACGTTTGATGCGGGGTCTCTGAATCCTGGCCCGTATTGTATTTGGAGATATGTATATCTAATACTTTTTAAACAGCTCTTGTTTAGCTTCTCTTAGACTGAGCGGTGGTTTCTTCTCAAACATAGAGAACAATAACTTTTTCCACATTTTTAGATGTGACGTGATTTCTTTTTTTCCCTGGTTTGTCATATAAGTATCCAGCTTCTCCATAGGATTTTCTACGCAAATATCAACTCGTTTTCATGTACTTAGTTCATTTAGGCCCTGACGATGTTTCATTAGAAGAAGATCAACCAAATTGTTAGAGTCAGTCCAAAAAAATAAAATTGTTTTGTGTGAAATGATCGCAAAAAGGAAAAACGGAAATTGGATTAATTTTGCCGCCGGAAAATAGTTTATTTCAGCGGTATATCTAAATGTGTGTATTTCCAGAACTTTCCAGAAGAATTAATCGATTATGAATATGTACTGCAGTATGTAATGATGTACCAGAATAACCATTCTCGTCTTTGTAAGTATGTGCAAGCCCCCAAATATTAATAAACCATGGTAGCTTGGAAGACAAGAGACCGAATAAATGTCTCCACTCTATGAGTTGAGTATTTGCACTAAATTCTATAACCAAACTCTTTTAAATGTTACCAAGAAAGGACTTTCGATATTTCGTTTATAATTGTTAAATGGATTGAGTAGTCAGTATATACCAAATACGAGGAGTAAGACACCTCTTTATTTTGCTGTTCCATTTAGTACCCAAAAAACGACATGGTTAATATATTTATGTTATCGGTATTTAATTACAACGCAGATCGTAGAACAGAATTTGTAGACCCTGATTCCGTTTTCTAAAGGAAAAATATAATATTATAACTTATAAAAAATTAACAATTAGATAGAATATTTGTACACTTGCACATTTTACTAAAAACTGTTTGTTAATAACTAAGGAATAACTCTTTATTATATTAAAAAGGTTTTTCTATTTTTTTTAGTTTCTTATGAATAGGGTTTTAAGTTTTTTTATGTTTTTCACAAAATGTACTACACAGATTTATAACAGTTATCTAATACACATACATACATATGTATATCGAATATTGACTTACCAGTATTTAAGATTTTTTTTTCAGTAAAATTATTTCAATAAAGTTAAAATAAATCACCCAATCTATACCTTAATAGCTTATTTTGCACATTCTTTCCATAGTCGCAATGTGCTGTTCAGAAAAAAAACGCTGTAAAGATGGTTTTAAAATTTTCAGTTATGTATGTACATATATCAGTGTGTCAGAATAGCGGAAGTTACATCGAGAAGAGCTGACTTTTAATTAAAACGGCTACTATTCCTTTCGATTTCGCATGTTTTAAATAGTTTGTACAATATATCTGCAAAAGGCCACGATGGTTTTCAGGAGTCTCTGCTCAATCTGCAATATTTCGAAAAAGTTTGTTTTTAACTATTAGAAAATACTTCCTTAACGACACAGTATTTAACATTAATACCAGTGCCGTCGGATAATCTGTACAAATGGTAAGAAAATGATATTAGTCAATCGTTGTAGAACTTTTCATAGACCAAGCAAAACTGAGCTTATTTATTTATTGCACTCAAATACTGTGCATTATGCATATATTATTATTATTAAATGCATATAATTAAGAAATCACGATTCTGACAATTCGTCTGTCATTGAAGAGCAGATTGTTCGCTACGTGAAAAAACAGTACACCGAACGGAATTGCATCCGAAATGAGCCCTTACATCTCTCATTGTCAGGTTAAAAGTAATTTTATTTGAAAATTATAGCATCTACAAAAGCGCGCCAAAATTGTAAATCCACGGTGGACAATCCCCAACTAAATGTTGATTTTGTCTGTGACCGTGTTGCACACATAGCGTAACTCTCTCGCTATTCTAGACGGCACGAAGAGTTTCGGCCATGTTTATTTATGATGTAAACAAACCATTAAAAAGGAGAAATATGAGTTGCGCAGCACTAGGCAAGCAACAGCACACAAAATGTATTTTACCCCTAACAGCGACAGCACCAAAAGCAGAGTTAGCCGACGTTTGCGTAGTTCTGCAGCAGCACACTCTACGCAGTCTTCAAATACAATTTTTGAAACTTAATGACCAGTCGCTATCTCATTTCTTCATTCACACCTTAACAGTCGGCTATGCTCCTCACACGATGGTTTATGGACATTGAGAGTGCTTTATTGCCCTCTGCAGCAACTGAGAATGAAAACCCTTCGAATAGACCATGAGAACAAACTACACTCGCTCTCTATCAACAAAGAAGCATAAGAGGGTTTGTTAAAATGAGAAACGTGAGTTCACACTGCAAATTGACGGCGTTGCTCTTAACACAAATCAGCAGCTGTTTACACTTACCCGTCCATACGTATGTTGACTCAGAGTATTTATGTCCTCAGTACTTGGAACGACGACTGAGAAAGAGAGCAATTAAGTCTCCGCCTATTTTTTCTTTATAAACAGTGTTGGTAAATTTATGAATAAAGAATATTACTCGTTGGTTCGTATCTTAAAAACATGTTATTAAATAATTCAGATAGCAGTATTTATTTCATTTGTTTATGTTTAATTTATATTAACTGCTTTATTTAAGCAATTATATTTTAACACGTGTGAAAAGTGAGTCTGCGCTCATGGCTTTCATATGTATGTATGTATATGTATCTTAGTGGAAACTTTGTTTTCGATCCATTCAGTAATATTGTTTAAAAATTCAACAAATTGGCGATAACAAGGACCTCAACATCGTTTATGTGTCGACCCAGCAAAGTTTGGTTAAGGTTTTGGGTAAGAAGCGTGTCAAAGCTAGACTCGTACCAAAATACCTGAAAGACAAAATTCGCTGAAAGCACTGAATGTCATAATAGCCGATGATTATATCAAGTTTATGGAAAATAGGATTAAGCGCGGGGATGTTTTTATTAACTAAAGGGCCTATTTTGAAAGCGTTAAAAATATAACAGATTTGTAGTAATGCATATTTTGGCAGTCTGGGTTAATTTCAAACTTCTGATTCCTCTTCCGGATGACTTTATACCGTTCAATATGTAAGATACTGCCTGTCTATGTTGAAATTAATTAATCGGTCCGATTTCTTTTATGTTCATTTATTGGGTGCATAATAGTTAAATAAATTGTTGAAATAACACGGAAGAAACAAAGGTCCTGCACGATGTCCACAATTGTGACCGCAATTTTGATCTAAAACAAAAATTTCAAAACAAATCAAGCTGTAAGAAAGTCACTATCGTGCTATGAAAGCTTTTTTTGTTTTTTGAAATTTCACATAATGGCGGCAGTTTGAACAAAAAGTATCGAATTTGACCCTTTTTCGACAGTTTTTCAAAGGAAAAAAGAAAGATTTCAAAAAGAAAATAAAAGCTTCTATAGCGCGATAGCGAATGACGTTAAAAATTTTTTTGTTTTCTGTTCTGGTGCGTAAATATACAGAGAAGATGGGTTTCCAATTCGTGAACACGAATCACGGCTTTTCTAGATTTATGCCACACTTCTATCTATCTATCCTTTTGTCCTGTTGATTGCCATCACAAATGCAATTTTCTCTGGAAACGGAATATATTTGAAATGAAATTACTGTCCCCTTATATTCGGGAACTGCGTCACAATTATTGGGGTTCTTTACACAGTTTCGGTGAATAAATGAAGATTGTGAAACATACTAATGACAGATCTAACTTTGAGATGCAAATTATGCTGCGGCATACCAAGCCTATCCAAAGAATTTAGAAATTCCACTGGATTATTCACGGCTTTGTCTTCATTGTCAAGACGATCGATCGATTTGTATGAGCGCAAACCCTTCTGAATTTGGCTTTGAATCTTCCAGTTTAAGTCATTAACATCGGTATTTTTGGCAACTAAAATTGCGCGGGCTCTCAAGCAATCGCAGTTATGACAATTTGCCATTGTTGGGATAAACGTGATGAGTTCTTGTTTCGTTGAAGTGAATTGACAATAGGCAGGAAAAATTTATATCAAACCAATGGAAGTATCAATCGAAATTTGCCCATTTCCAATCATTAGCGAATACAATGTAAAATGTCATTGACAATATCATTTTTTCGTATCCCTTAATTGACACGAATTTGAAGGATGATATGTCGAAATGATCTTCGCGAAAAGTATGCGAACTTCAGTGGCATGTGGAGTAGCTATCGCATCGCCCATCATTTGATTCCAGTTATTATCATGTTCCAGTAATTGTACTTGCTGACTTGCAAATACCCTACCATTCACAGTACGCAATGACTTAAATGAAGTTGAACCGCGAGGCGCACCATAGTCGGAAAACTTTCATTAAATGCAAAAGCAAATATCCTACAAAGCGTTTTATTGCAGTTCACGTATCGATCCATTTGATACTTACTGATCTCATCTCATTCAAGGTCAATAATCGCACTGTTGCTTTATTTGGTGATGTATTTGCAAACGTATTTCAGTGATTTCACCAAACTGTAATACTCAAGTTTTGAATGTGAATTAGACAACATTGGCGAATATAGTACGATCCATATGTTGTCAACTTCGATATTCACTCCTCTAAATTGAATGCTAAATGTTCTGCCATTGTCGTCTGGTGAGCGACGCCGATACAGTGGATATCCATCATTTCCAGTTTGCATTTCCTAAAGAAAAGCACCTGGATAGCGTTTCGTGCATTTATTGTCGGACATACAAACCGAGGAAGAATTGTGGTGTTCGCAATGCTTGTGAACCATATTGTTTTTACCACTTCGTATAATTCTGGATCTATCTCTGGATCAGGAATTTCGGCAAAAATGATTGCATTAATTTAATCTAATGTAACCACCATCCACCATCCAAAGAAGAAGAAGCGGAAAACCTCTTCTTTGCCCCTCAACAGAGTACATCCAACATCTAACAGCACGTTGATTCAAGAGAAAGTCCATCAAACATCGTAACTGTTGATTGAGAAGTCGTGTTGTGACATCGTGACGATCGCTGAGTAGCTATCGCGGTCCATAATTCAGCAGGTACTATATGTCATCGCATCCTGGGAGTACTTCCTGCATTGCCTTGCCTTAGGCTGCCATAAATTGATGACAAACAGAACGCCGACCGATATTAGCGCGACCTCTTCGTGGCTTCGTAACAAATTTCAATCTGTAATTGATCTTTTTATGTGAAACACGCATAAAGTGTTCACTGAATAATTTTCAAAAATTTTTCTTTTGAATAGCTGGATTAAAAAAGCAAGCGACCGAAATTGAACTATTCAAATAATTTACCAATCAAAATATTGAAAAACAAAACAAACAAAAATTGAAAAAAAATTATATGAAAGAAAGTTATTTTTTGGAATTATCCAATTTTCCGACCTTTCCTAATTAAAAGTGTAAGGTATTTTTAATTCTAAACCTTCCCCGATCCATAACGAACACATTAAAAAAACAATTATCAAATTTGGTTCAGTCGTATGAAAGTTATGAGCGTACATACATTTTGGCGATTCATTTTTATTTATATAGATTTTTTAAACATAATTAAAGTGTGACATTTATGACGTAAAACGCATACTTTTCTTCTAAATTCCCTAAATTGGAAAATTTTTCGAAATTGAAAAATTCGGCTCGACAGACTATAACTACAACTTCAGTTTACAAGAATTTTTTTATTTATACAAATCCATCAATATTTCAAGGATAAATGATGCAGACCGTGGAGCAACTTTTTTCATTTTACTTTGGGCCACGTGATATTTTATGTACTAATTTTTGTAAAGAAAAATTAAAATAAATTTTTTTTATAAACCTTAAGTACCAATAAACATTGTATAAAATTTCTTTATATTTATTTCTATTGTTATCCCTTCTGAAAAAAGGTTTTTCTTTTGGCGCATTTTTGGTGCTGCTGGACGTATGTAACCCCTTAAAGCTGAGTTAACAACAGCGTGGCAGTCGTTTCTTCTATTCGCTACGTGGCGCCAATTGCATATTCTAAGCGAAGCCAGGTCCTTCTCTACCTGTTGCTTCCAACGGAGTGGAGGTGTGTCATCGTCCAAGCCTCTGCACTATATAGCAGGACGGGAGTAATGAGTGACTTATAGAGTTTGGCTTTTGTTCGTCGGGAGAGGACTTTACTTCTCAATTGCCTACTCAGCAGTAGCACCTCTTGGCAAGAGTAATCTTGCGTTGGATTTCCAGGCTGACATTGTTGGTAGTTTTTACACTGGTTCCTAAATAGACGAAATAATCTACAACTTCAAAGTTATGACTGTCAACAGTGACGTGAAAGTCAAGTCGCGAGTGCGACGGTTTGTTTGAGGACAGTTGATATTTCGTCTTGCCCTCGTTCACTGCCAGACCCATTTGCTTTGCTTACTTGTCCAGTCTGGAGAAAGCAGAACTAACGGCGCGGATGTTGAGGCCGATGTAATCAATATCATCGTCATACACCAGCAGCTGTACACTCTTATAAAAAATTGTACCTACTCGATTAAGTTCTTCAGCTCGAATTATTTTCTCCAGCAGCAGATAGGGAGTCCCCTTGTCTGAAACCTCGATTGATATCGAACGCGTCGGAGAGGTTCTTCCCGATCCTGACGGAGCTTTTGGTGTTTCTCAACGTCGTAATCTACTTTTATGAATTTTCGCATAACACAAAAGACGTGTATCTGTCCAAGCGAGATCTACCACTCTCTGCAGTAGATTATTATACAATTGGGGAAGATAATCATTTTCCAAAGAGATAAAAAAAGGCACATGAGGTCTTTAGAGCACCTTCGGTTATGTGATATTCGAATTTATATACTTTATATTAAAACTATTATATAATCTATAGACAATCTAGTAGATTGGTATTCAAAATTAAAAGAATTAGAAAGCATATTTCAGAAGTTCCCAGTTTTTCTGTGAAATTAAAGGGTTAAGGTGTGAATGTATTCACAACCGTTACTAAAAATATGTTCGAAAAATCAAGTTCTTGCTACAAAAACATTTTCATTTAATAAAATTTGTTGCGAATTATTGATTAAGGCAATGCTACAATCTAAAGCATATAGCCGCCATTCAAGCTGTCCGATCAAAAAATATGGTATATTTTTTCATTATTAAATAACATTGATTGGAATGAAGTTTTTTTATATCAGACAACAATATGAATAAAATATAATTTGTAAGATTCTAGTTGTAAATGTTTATACTTACACTATATATGTATATACTGGTGATTATCCTCGAAAGTTATCTCCGAAGTTCATCCTGAGAGCGATGCCATCGGTAGTTTAGCTACTGACAGGGCTTTCCAAGACGATAAGGTTGAAGGTGAGTACAAAAAGCAATCTTTCTACGATGGAGGTCGTCTGTTCACATGATAATGACGACTACAGCATGCGTCTGGCTTAGTGCAAGCAGACCACACTCAAAACGTATATATTGTATTTATATGGCAGGTAGCAGTCCTACCGAGGCACGCCTAATTTTATTAAAATATGATTCTGTATAAGTTGGAGTCCGTAATGGTAAGATATAACGTTTTTATCTTTCGCATACTGAAAAGAGAAACAAGAAGCAAATAACGTGGTTTATTAAATTTGCCATTTTATTATATTATATGAACTCGTTGTCACAGTTAATTTATTAATGTATGCATTCGTACTAAGCAGCGAAACAAAGAATGGAAAATATTAATTGCACTCATCTAGCGACACCGTACGTACGAAAAGGTCGAAACTTGATCATGAAAAATTAATACAAAGCCATGGCAGGTATTAAAATCAGAAAAAAATTGTAACATGAAAATAAAAGCATAGGCTAGTAAGTTACCAGCCCACTAAACCAAGACAACTACAACTGCGTACGAGAGCCTATCAATCTTATGTTACCGGATTTATTGTCGGCGTTGCCGGTTTTGCCTGTGATGCCCTTAGTGTTGTTCGTCATCACTTTGCAGATCAACCACAAATAGACGCCAGTGGCTGAGCACGGGTGTGAAGTGAGCCAACAAACAAGATTTATACGATTTCAAGTCCATAAATATATAACACACATATAAGTGTATGCATTTAAGTGAGAACAAATATGGTCATTCTCTAACTTATTTAGCGATTCAGTTGATCTCTGGCTGTAATAGCAACAAATTTAAACAACAAACTTAATCAATAAACCTTTCTATTAGTTTCGTTGTGGAATTATTTGGTGCGACTGTAACCCGAGTAAATCACAAATTGGATATATACTATTTTAGCCTCATCGTCTGTATGAAATATAGTACAGATAAAACTTTATGGGTATATGTATATTTAGTCGTGAGCATGACACTCTGATAACTTAAAGTCGAATGTGTCTCTACAAACTAAGAAATGCAAGAGTCTTAATGAGTTTTCCCAGCTTGACATCAGTTAAATGTGATATTAATGAATTGAGTACTTAAGTAAAGGACATATTTCTCATTCTTTCATTGTTGTTGCTATTAAAAACTTGGTTCTGTTGGAAATCAAGAAGTTTGATTAATGATCGGGGATGAAGTTATGCCTTGGGAATAAAATTAGGTATTCCAATTCCTCCAAAAATTGTGGGTGATACTCGTATAAATAAAGTTAATAAAATTATTATTTACTAGCTGACCCCGCAGCCGTTGTCCTGCGTGAAATTATGTATTTTGAAATGAAAAGAAAGTTAAATTCATCATTTAATTTTTGGTGTTTTTTTTTTTTTTTTTGTTTTCAATGTAACGCAGCTTTATAAACAACATTTTTGGGTTTCTGTTAAGGTTTACAGAAAAGATGGTTTTCCAACTCGTGAGTACGCCACGGCCGGTTGAAAAACATAGCATTTCCATATTGATGCCTCACACTGTGCGACTATCTTTAGGTCCTGTTGATTGTCATCTCAAATGCAATTTTCACTGGAAACGGAATACGTTTGAACTGAAATGGGAAATCGTTAGAACTCATAGGAACTCGTAGAATCAAGCATTCTCCCCCTTGTATTCGATAGGTGCGTCACAATCAGTCGGGTTCCATTACACAGTTTCGGAGCATGAAGATTGCGGATCATAATAACGACGGATCCTACTTTGAGACGCAAATGATACGGTGGCATACCAAGCCTGTCCAAAGAATTTAGAAATACCACTGGATAATTCACGGCGTCGTCTTCATTGTCAAGACGATCGATCGATATGTATGAGCGCAAGTCTCCCGGAATTTGACTTCGAAACTTCCAGTTTAAGTCAACAACATCGGTATTTGTGGCAGCTAACATTGCGCGTGCACTTAAGGCATCGTAGTTACGATAATTTGGGCGATGTCCGAACATTTGTGATGAGTTCATCTTTCGTGAATTGATAAAGGGAAGATGGAATTGATATCGAACCACCGGAAGTATCAACCGAAATTGTACCATTTCCAATTTTTAGCGAAGACGATGTAAACTGTCTTCGGCAATTCGATTTTTGTTCGTATCGCATAATAGACACGGATTTGAAGGCTGATATGTCGAAATGATTATCGCGAAAAGTTACGAACTTCATTTTCATTCCAGTGCTTAACGTGTTCCAGGAATTGTAATTGCTGGCTTGCTTCTCAAAAACTTGCACACATCGAACCATTCACAGTACGCAATGACTCAAATAAAGTTGAACCGCGTACATTAATCAATAGCAACCGGAGGTAGAAACAATCGTCGTTTTTCGGGTGGATTGTGTAAATTCGTCCTAATGCATTAGTTGATAAGACACCTGGATGTCAATCTACTGGTTGACCTTGCTTTCTGCGTAACTATTTCTTCGACCATTCATTCCATGCATAATATCAAGGTATTTCCGAATAGAGCATTGTTCTCACAAACAGATGACTGACGAAAGTTGAGAAAAAACTCGTCTATGTTAATTTTGTTGCTGGCGATGTTTCCACTGGCTACACTGTATTCTCTGGGCTGAAATACACTCTTTGGCCATTCTCCAAATTAACTGCGAGACGCACAACAGTCGGAAAACGTTCATGAATTGCAAAAGTAAATATCCTACAAAGCGCTTTATTGCAGTTCACGTATCGCCCGTATCGTTTAAGACCAATAACCGCTATGTTGCTTCCTTTGGTGACGTACTTTCAAACGTATTTTTATCGATTTCACCAAACTGCAATACTAAACACTGATATGAGTTTTGAATATGAATTAAACAATAATGGTGAATATAGTACGATCAATGTGTTGTCAACTTCGATATTCACTTATCTAAGTTGAATGCTGAATGTTCTGCCATTGTCGTCTGGTGAGCGACGCCGATAGAGTTGATATCCATCATTTCCAGTTTGTGTTTGCGAAAGAAAAGCACATGGATAGTGTCTCGTGCACTTATTGTCAGACGTAAAAACCGAAAAGGGATTGTAGTGTTCGCAAGGTTTCCACCACTTCACTGGATCTTTCTCTACATCAGGAATTTCCGGAGAAATGATTTCATCAATCTGATCTGGTGTAATCATCATCCAAAGAAGAATGTGTACGTGCGGAAAACATCCAACAGCACCACATATACGTTGCTTCAAGATAAGGTCAATCAAACATCGTAACAGTTGTTTGAAAAGACGTGCTGTGACATCGTGACGATCGCTTGCTGATTAACCGCGATCCATAATTCCGCACGTATGTCGCCGCATCTTGGGAGAACTTCTTGCCTTGCCTTGGGCTGCCATACTTTGATGGCAAAAAGAACACCGACCGATATTAGGGCGACCTCTTGGTGGCTTCGTAACAAATTTCAATCTGCAATTGACCTCTTTGTGTGAAACACACGTAAAGTTTTCACTGAATAATTTTCAATAATTTTTCTTTTGAATAGCCGGAATAAAAAAGCAAGCGACCGAAATTGAACTATTCAAATAATTTACAAATCAAAATATTGAAAAACAAAACAAACTAAAATTGAAAAAAAAAAAATGTTTATGAAAAAAGTTACTTTTTGGAATTATCCAATTTGCTGACTTTTCATGAAAAGTATAAGATATTTTTATTTCTAAACCTTCCTTGATCCACAAGGAACAACCTCTTAAAATTTCATTAATATTGGTTCAGCCATTCTCTTAGCGTTACTAATGAACAAACATTCATTCGTTTGTATGAGAAAAAGAAAATGGCTGTTTTTAGGGGTTTTCCGGCAATTATTCGAAATTTTTTCTCCACAGAAACCATCTCTGAACCTCAACGAACATTTTAAAAAAAGAATTATCAAATTTGGCTCAGTCGTATGAAAGTTATGAGCGTACATACATTTTGACGATTCATTTTTATTTATATACTAGCTGACCCCGCAGCCGTTGTCCTGCGTGAAATTATGTATTTTGAAATGAAAAGAAAGTTAAATTCATCATTTAATTTTTGGTGTTTTTTTTTTTTTTGTTTTCAATGTAACGCAGCTTTATAAACAACATTTTTGGGTTTCTGTTAAGGTTTACAGAAAAGATGGTTTTCCAACTCGTGAGTACGCCACGGCCGGTTGAAAAACATAGCATTTCCATATTGATGCCTCACACTGTGCGACTATCTTTAGGTCCTGTTGATTGTCATCTCAAATGCAATTTTCACTGGAAACGGAATACGTTTGAACTGAAATGGGAAATCGTTAGAACTCATAGGAACTCGTAGAATCAAGCATTCTCCCCCTTGTATTCGATAGGTGCGTCACAATCAGTCGGGTTCCATTACACAGTTTCGGAGCATGAAGATTGCGGATCATAATAACGACGGATCCTACTTTGAGACGCAAATGATACGGTGGCATACCAAGCCTGTCCAAAGAATTTAGAAATACCACTGGATAATTCACGGCGTCGTCTTCATTGTCAAGACGATCGATCGATATGTATGAGCGCAAGTCTCCCGGAATTTGACTTCGAAACTTCCAGTTTAAGTCAACAACATCGGTATTTGTGGCAGCTAACATTGCGCGTGCACTTAAGGCATCGTAGTTACGATAATTTGGGCGATGTCCGAACATTTGTGATGAGTTCATCTTTCGTGAATTGATAAAGGGAAGATGGAATTGATATCGAACCACCGGAAGTATCAACCGAAATTGTACCATTTCCAATTTTTAGCGAAGACGATGTAAACTGTCTTCGGCAATTCGATTTTTGTTCGTATCGCATAATAGACACGGATTTGAAGGCTGATATGTCGAAATGATTATCGCGAAAAGTTACGAACTTCATTTTCATTCCAGTGCTTAACGTGTTCCAGGAATTGTAATTGCTGGCTTGCTTCTCAAAAACTTGCACACATCGAACCATTCACAGTACACAATGACTCAAATAAAGTTGAACCGCGTACATTAATCAATAGCAACCGGAGGTAGAAACAATCGTCGTTTTTCGGGTGGATTGTGTAAATGCGTCCTAATGCATTAGTTGATAAGACACCTGGATGTCAATCTACTGGTTGACCTTGCTTTCTGCGTAACTATTTCTTCGACCATTCATTCCATGCATAATATCAAGGTATTTCCGAATAGAGCATTGTTCTCACAAACAGATGACTGACGAAAGTTGAGAAAAAACTCGTCTATGTTAATTTTGTTGCTGGCGATGTTTCCACTGGCTACACTGTATTCTCTGGGCTGAAATACACTCTTTGGCCATTCTCCAAATTAACTGCGAGACGCACAACAGTCGGAAAACGTTCATGAATTGCAAAAGTAAATATCCTACAAAGCGCTTTATTGCAGTTCACGTATCGCCCGTATCGTTTAAGACCAATAACCGCTATGTTGCTTCCTTTGGTGACGTACTTTCAAACGTATTTTTATCGACTTCACCAAACTGCAATACTAAACACTGATATGAGTTTTGAATATGAATTAAACAATAATGGTGAATATAGTACGATCAATGTGTTGTCAACTTCGATATTCACTTATCTAAGTTGAATGCTGAATGTTCTGCCATTGTCGTCTGGTGAGCGACGCCGATAGAGTTGATATCCATCATTTCCAGTTTGTGTTTCCGAAAGAAAAGCACATGGATATTGTTTCGTGCACTTATTGTCAGACGTAAAAACCGAAAAGGGATTGTAGTGTCCGCAAGGTCCATGCACCATATTGGTTTCCACCACTTCATATAATACTGGATCTTTCTCTACATCAGGAATTTCCGGAGAAATGATTTCATCAATCTGATCTGGTGTAATCATCATCCAAAGAAGAATGTGTACGTGCGGAAAACATCCAACAGCACCACATATACGTTGCTTCAAGATAAGGTCAATCAAACATTGGACAGTTGTTTGAAAAGACGTGCTGTGACATCGTGACGATCGCTTGCTGATTAACCGCGATCCATAATTCCGCACGTATGTCGCCGCATCTTGGGAGAACTTCTTGCCTTGCCTTGGGCTGCCATACTTTGATGGCAAAAAGAACACCGACCGATATTAGGGCGACCTCTTGGTGGCTTCGTAACAAATTTCAATCTGCAATTGACCTCTTTGTGTGAAACACACCTAAAGTTTTCACTGAATAACTTTCAATAATTTTTCTTTTGAATAACCGGAATAAAAAAGCAAGCGACCGAAATTGAACTATTCAAATAATTTACAAATCAAAATATTGAAAAACAAAACAAACTAAAATTGAAAAAAAAAATGTTTATGAAAAAATTTACTTTTTGGAATTATCCAATTTGCTGACTTTTCATGAAAAGTATAAGATATTTTTATTTCTAAACCTTCCTTGATCCACAAGGAACAACCTCTTAAAATTGCATTAATATTGGTTCAGCCATTCTCTTAGCGTTACTAACGAACAAACATTCATTCGTTTGTATGAGAAAAAGAAAAGGGCTGTTTTTAGGGGTTTTCCGGCAATTATTCGAAATTTTTTCTCCGCAGAAACCATCTCTGAACCTCAACGAACATTTTAAAAAAAGAATTATCAAATTTGGTTCAGTCGTATGAAAGTTATGAGCGTACATACATTTTGACGATTCATTTTTATTTATATAGATGTAGATACATATACATATTATGTATGTAGATTATTTAAAGCTGTTAACATAATTTAGAATGTAATGACTTGCATATAAAGTGTAACTTTCGCTAGCAACCACATCAAACTTTTGGGTCAGTCATGGTAAAACAGTAACCGGGCTGACAATTTCAAGTCCATGTTTGAAATGGTAACACAGTTTCACTAAAAACCACACGCACGTGAATACATTTTTTATTTTAAGCTTTGCTTTTAACATGGTTTTGTCTGGTAACAGAAGTTTAAAAGTAAATAAAAACGTGAATTCGAATTTTGATGATGTGTTGTTTTGCATTTTATGATTAATGATTTTCATTACAATAATCCAAAAGTCATATTATATAAAAAAAAGCATGAAAATATGTTCTCACGCATACCTTAGCTTAGTGCTAAAGTAAATGCAATCAACTCTGTCGCTAATAATTCCCGTCCTACTGTATGATGCAGAGGCTTGGACGATGACAACAACCGATGAGTCGACCTTAAGAGTTTTCGAGAGAAAGGTTCTGCGAAAGATTTCTGGTCCTTTGCGCATTGGCCACGGCGAATATCGCATTCGATGGAATGATGAGCTGTACGAGATGTACGACGACATTGACATGGTTCAGCGAATTAAAAGACAGCGGCTACGCTGGCTAGGTCATGTTGCCCGGATGGACGAAAACACTCCAGCTCTGAAAGTATTCGACGCTGTACCCGCCGGGGTAAGCAGAGGTAGAGGAAGACCTCCACTCCGTTGGAAGGACCAAGTGGAGAAGGACCTGGCTTCGCTTGGGATATCCAATTGGCGCCACGTAGCGAAAAGAAGAAACGACTGGCGCGCTGTTGTTGACTCGGCTGTAATCGCGTAAGCGGTGCCAACGCTAATTAAGAAGAAGATATAGGGATTTTCGAATTTCCAGTTGAGTCTATTTCGTTAAAGTTGGTCAATACGTGAGTTATTTTACGTAAATATATTAGTAAACTTATATTTTCTAAACCATGAAGTTTATTAGCGTCAAAAGGTTACGAAATTGGGCTAGATTTGTCTCATCATGATTGAGTTGGTGTTAGCTTGATTTCAGTGCAATATTTCGTACTTGAATCGAAAAGTAAATGGCGTCTAAGTGAGTATACGGCCTATGGTATAAAGTAAATAGAAAAAAATGCGATTTCGTCGATTAACGAACTTCCTTTACTTTTTATTAATAATGCAGCAAATAATTAGAAAAACAATGAAAAATAATAAAGGCCGGCCCTAGCGCCCTAGGAAAATGTCAAATACTCCGGCCTTTCTAAGTCCATTTTGCCTTAACAATAAAATAAATAACCTTTAAAAATTATTAAAGTTATTTTATTAAAACTACCATTCATAATTCAAAGATTTAACATAACCCCTTATGACGGTTTTCAATTTCAATCAGATTTGCTTCAACTTCAAAACAACTCAATTATTTTTTGGAACTTCACCTATTTCCTGTCGAAATTTCATTAACATTGCCAACCCAGAAAAGAAGGATTGAAGGATAATAAAAGAGCTTACAAATTTTTACCGAAAATTAAAAACAATTCAACTCAGTTTTTCATCATAGTAATTAAAATGGACATAAGTTTTTATTTGTATTACGATAACAAAATTGTCGAGGACGAAATGACGTGCTGCACGTGAGAAAAAGCCCACTCAATCAGATCCAATTCACTTGAACTCCTTAACACCAAGTAAGTAAAAATCTTACTCAAAATTAAATGGCTTTAATCAAGCTTTGTTGCAGAGCCGCAAGTTGATTTCGTTAAAAAAAGGCATTTTGTTTTTTTTTTGTTCAAATTAGATGAACGAACAATTCCATAACCTCTGCCTTTCTTTCCAGTCGGTAATTATCAAAAGTGTATTTTAAATAAGTTTAACTTTGGGTTGGAGCAGACTCCGATATCTATGGTAGTTAACAAGGCTATAAAGAAAGTTATATTTGCGGTTTCCAAATTGCAAGTTGTCTGGTCCAGCTGGGGGTTTTCTATACAGATGCTAAAAAACTTTCATCATCTATGTATTTGACCAAAGAACTATTTAAAACATTTCGAAAATATAAATAGAATGTTTTTTTTTTTACCAATTTTCGGTTTTCTATTAATATATATATATTTTTAATACAACAATAGCTTGGTACTAGTTGAAATTATTTGATGTTCTGGCCAATCCGACTGAGTGATAAAAAAAACCATGTTTTATGGATTTCGTGGAAAATTCTATGCTCTATAACAAGTCTTTCATGGTCTTTTCGTATACCTAACCGTTTAAAAGATATTAACTGGTGAAGTTTCGATATTTCGAATGACATGTGTTTTTTTTATTTTCAATATTATAACTCAATGAAAAAAAGTTAATAATGCCCATAGTTGTGGTGGAAAATTTCTGCTCTACAACAATGGTCTGCATAATTAAAAAAAAGAGAGAAATAGAAATTAATCCGTTAGGATTATAAAAACCCTGTAATAGACCATTTTGTAGAGTATTTAATTTTTCACACAGTTTATAATATTTCTTTAAGTAGTTGAAAGAAAATCTAAATAACTTGGTAACAGTTCCGAACCTTGCTTTATATTACGATTTAAAGAGAGGGAGGGGCTTAGTCCACTAAAACACAATTGGTTCAACGGTTTAACAAAGTCTATCTTGAACATCATTAGCAACAACTTTATAAACTTCACCTTTGTCGAAGCAGTTCGATATAAATTTTGTTTAGGTAAATGTTAAATTATGGCCTAAGATCACTGCTGACTATACCCAGATTTATTGTAATTGAAAAATTATCACCCAGTCAGTAGTCTTAATAACTATCTGGTTAATATATAATGCCACTTCATCTATTACGAGTCCAAAAGATCCTTACGTTCAACGCCATTGCGAGAACACCAATGACCTGGCAGCGAAGCTTCTTACGATTTGGATAGATTTTTTGAGGAATGGCTGGTCTTGACTTCGTATATCTACTTATCGACACGAAGAGTAATTTGTTTAGATGATTAGAAAACCCAATCAAGAAAAGTTAAAACTATAATTTAATGGATATTATAGCATTTTAATATTCTTAACTTAAAATACTTTACCATGTAACTATGTATAAGAGAGCAAGCAAATTCTTCGCGAAAGAAAGTTTGCCTAACTCTTTTATGAATCCAGCTCTAAACTTGATCCCTTTGAAAGCAATAAATTTCCCAAGTCGCAAAACTTACGTACATACTTATTCGCAAAATACAGCTTCAAAAATGTTCACTTATACCGTATTTGCGATCTACACATACTCGTAAATATATGAATATATGGACTACCGTATAGTCGACACTGTATTACTCAAGCAAATGCAAAGCAACATTAAGGATGAAAAAAGAATTCCGCATGCTTGTAGTTACTTAATAGAGCCAGAGCAGGTTAGTTGGGGTACCATGACTAGGTGAAAGAGCTGCATGCGTTGCACGCACTGTTGCTATGAAGCTTTCCTCTTAAGCTTCAGCAACAGTACGTTCTACGTTTATTAATTTACTGTAGTTTACAGCCAACATTTTTGGGGTATTTTAATGTAAGCGTTGCCAAATTTATGTCCCTATTGGTGGCACTGGTACACTTGGAAAACTAAAACATAGCAAGGCTAAGCCGCAAGCCTACCTTTAAGACTACGGTAGGAAGTAATTTTAAGCAATACAAATGCAACAGTCGTAACTTAACTCGATTGGTATCTTATAGTTCTTGGATCAACAAAGAAACATTTTGAATTCACAGAGATATAACTCATGCATTGGCGACCAAGCGAATATTAAGAATTTGAAAAATATACCCTTTAAGTGCCACGTTTTAAGAATTTGGGAAACAACTTTAATACAGCCAGAAAACCGTAAATAAAATAGTAAATCTTGGCCATAAAATTAAATATGAATAAATTTTCTCCTCATAAAATATATAACTTTAAAAATGTACTGTGTGAAAAGCCGTTGCGGTTTCGCCTCTTACAATGTGCTCCTGCTGTTTTAGCCTTTACGTTCCGGATATGAATTGTTATCAAATAATTGCTGGCAAACGAAATTATACAATTAAGATGAAACTGACACAAAAGGGTTAAATGTTCTATTACAAGTGTATGACTTTGCCAACTCTTCTGCATTGAAACGTAGTATGTACTAGGGAAGTTGTACGTATAGAGGGTGAACGCAAGCAGGGATATTCATTTTATTTTCACTTCACCCGCAAATGTTGTTGGAGAAGCCAGTGTGTCTCTTGCTATTAAAGCCTCCACACTTACCAACTACACTGATATTGCCTTTGCTGTCTGTAGTTGCATGCACCACGTCCATGAGTCCAAGTGGTGTTCACGCGAGTACATCATTTATAACATTTTTGTGCAATTGTCCGTCCGGTGATCCTTGACCATCCGTGCAAGTCACGCCACACATGTCCGGCTGTTAACTTTTTTCACATTTCTAGCATTTTTGTGCGCCGCGGTTTTCGCAATGAGAAAACGTTCCATACTACTCGTATGGTAGTAACACCTCATGCCTGTACAGCATCAGGGGGAAGGTTTGAAAGCAAAAGCAGTACTAGTGTGGCACAGTGTCTATAAGATATTAATAGTTAAAGAAAATCAAAAACTTTGAAAACACGTTTTATAGTTTTATCCCTCTGTACGAACACCGGGGTAAAATTATAAGCACCATTTTATCCATCTGAATGGTATATATACTATACATAAATAAAATTATATTCATGAATGTATGTGTAAATAACAAAGTATGAAATTATTAAACCTCATATTAAATTTCAAAATTTTATAGCTTTATGATTTTCGTACAATAATTAATAAATGCAAGTAAAATGTATGAAATAAATTAATCTAACCCACTGTTATCGCACTCGCTATATCAAAGTATTTCAGGCAGCTAAGAGGTGTTACTCCGGTCACACAACACTTTACAGACGTTTAACGTACTTCATATTCGTGCAGTTATCTTTATGACTACGTTTAGTGAGTTTAAAAGAAATATTGCCCAATTTTCACCCTAAAGTAATACGTAAAAAATTACGGTCACACCAACACTCTCTCAAAAATTTGATAAAAAGAAACAAGAATGTTTGCTTTTACACATAAATTTACTTACTAGTTTATTCAAATGGTAATATTTAAGAATATAAAAATAATCGATATTATGTTAAAACTATTCTATATATAATTTAATTAGATCTAAATAAAATTATTATATTATAAGCAATTATTTTGTAGTAAAATTGTAAATAAAAACAAGTAAGGAAGGACTAAGTTCGAAAATGAACTGTTATTAAAAAAGCACACGCTCTATCAATTTTACTAAGATAACTCACATATATGCGGATATATATGGTTTAAGTCAACCGGAAGTTCTAAAATCTTTCTATTAGGTACCCGAGGGCAAGGGAAATTATTGATCCTATTCCACTAATTTCTGACGTACTTGACTACTATTGTTAGAAAAGGATTCTAGTCGAATTTATATTGACCTATATGATCGATAGAAAGTGCGCAATAGGAACTTTAATCCACATATTCGGTATCTTTAAGAATTTATGCCACGCCCACGTTTAATTTTTACCCCGGCTCCTATAAAGTCCTCTTGTGCCTTTCTGGACGCAAATTTTAATTTCACTGACTCACTTAGAACTGCCTAAGAAATTTATTCTGAGGGAATTCGGGTGTTATATTATAAGTGGAATAGGAGACAATTTACAAAAATTTGTAGCTCATAGGTGCCTCTCGCCACTGCGATTCCCTGTGCTAAAAATTAGCTTACACGATTAAGGGGGGAGCCTGCTTTAGAAGCTTCAAAAACTCAATTTTTTTGAGGATTTTATTGTTTATTGTTATATATTTAAGCATTATTCACTAATTTTTTGGATACGAAATCTTTGATATTCTGTCTTTGGGAAGCAATTGTCCGATGCGTCCGTCTCGCATGTGCATTTGTCGGGCGGCGGGCAGGATGCAAATTGCAATTTCTATCGGAAACAAAAAGTTCAAAGAGATTCATATTTTTTTATATTTTAATAATTTATCTTCTAGTTAAACTAAAACAATTCCAAAAAAAAAGTGCAAAATTTTTAAAAATTGAAAAAAAAATGGTTTTTGTCCAAAAAATTTTACTTTGTGTTGTTTAAAAATATGTTCAATCTTGAATTTTCTCAGTTTTTTTTAGTTTAAATAAAATATAATTTAATGCCGAAGATAATAAACTTTACCCCAATTCCATACGACGTTTATATACCGTATACCGAGAAATCCGCGTCAAAGTTTCGCTTTCTGCCAAAGCTCTAATATATATGCTAGACGCTCGGTCACTATTTCCCTTCTAGCTTCGAAAATATTTCGAATTTAAATCTATAACTTTGGTGACATATTCTTAGATTATTTTTAAAGAGATTCAAGCAAAAAAAAAACGATTATTAAAAGTTTCTAAAGCAGGCTTCCCCCCTAAAGCCGAGTTAACAACAGCGCGTCTGTCGTTTCTTTTTTTTCACTATTTGAGTCCAATTCGATATACCAAGTCCTTCTCTAACTGAGTAGAGGTCTTTCTCTCGAACACTTCTAAGGCCGACTTATCAAATGTTGTCATCGTCCATGCCTCCCTACCATGTAGCATGAATAACATGAATAATGAGCGACTTATAGAGTTTGATGCTTGTTCGTCGCCTACTCAGTCCAAAGTAGCACCTTTTAGCAAGAGTGATTCTGTGTAAGATTTGAAGGCTGATATTGTTGTTGATGTTGATTAGCCTTGCGTGGATACCAAGTTCAGACATAGCGGCATAGAAGAAGTGTTGCCAAAAGCGGCTTTAAAATCGACGAAGAAGTAGTGTGAGTCGGTCTTCCTTTAACGAGTCTTTTCCAAGATTTTACGCATGGTGAAAATAGGTCGATTTTACATTTTCCAGGTCAAAGCCACACTGATAAGGTCCACTCAGTTTGTTGACTGTGGGGTTCAGTCTTTCTCCCACTACGCTCGATAAGACCTTATATGCGATATTAAGGGGGCTTATCCCATGGTAATTGGCGCAAATTGTGGGTTCCCAATTTTTGTGGGTTGGGCAGAGCACACTTAGGGTCCAATCGTCGGACATTCCGCCGTATTTCAATACCACGGCCGGTAATCCATCGGTCCTTCCCGCTTGCTTGTTCTTCAGGTGGAATTAATGATAAAGTTATTTCTTTTCTCTTGAAGTTTTAAAATACAAAATCTTTTTTTGGTTTACAAGACCAATGTTTTTATTAAACTATCGAAACTGATGTTAATGAGTTTATACTGAGGGTTACCTTGTTTTTTATTTTTAATAGGAATTTTTGTTTTTGTTTCTAATCGTAAGCATTTATTATACCTAATATAAAGATTTTAGAACTTACAGGTGACTTTATGCTGGATATATCAGCCAATATTTGAGTTATCTTAATGAAATTGAGAGAGCGTGTTTTAATCATGTCCGATCCGATCATCTGGTTGACGTTTTATATCTTAAGGTATTTCCTTGGCTTTAATTCTTGCAAGTTGCAAGAGTATAAAATATTTGGTTCTACTTAACCCTTCCTTACACATTCAGCTTATCATTCCACATTAAAATAATGATGTTAAAATGTGCAGTTTTAGAAACACAATCATAATAAAAAAGTTTTCAAAAAGCTATAAATTTATATTTGATAAACGAAATACCATTCAATACCACTATACATATTCTTTGTAGACACTAATTGAAATTCTTATCGGCGATCATGCAAACTCTGCACATGTTCAATCCACTTACAATTTGAAAGCTCAACAGACAGGTGACAACTTAAAAGTTATCTTTGCCTACCTATTGGCGAACTATGTTGAAATGTTGCTTTTTTGTTTTTTGTAAGTTGCAATGAAATATTGTTTGGGATCCTCAATATATATATCACAGTGCAAATCTATCACGGTACCTGCATCCGAAACTTAGCCGGATTCGATCGAAGTACTTGGTAATGTGTAGCTCGTAATTTAAGTTTACATTCAAAGCACTACTCCACCATCTATGTCGGTATAACTACACATTTCGACAAGTAACGCCGTTCTCAAAAGTCAGGACAAAACGAAGTACAATAGCCAACACCTACATTGGGACCTCACATTTTATACTTTTATATGAGTGTTTTCTGTACAATAATTGTCCACAGTGGTCTCAAATTAACGGAATAATATTAATATTAATATAACGTTTCTTTTTTATTTTAGTATTTTGCTTAATCTTGTTTGATTTGAGAAATATTGTCGGTGAAGTTCTTGGAGAAATTCGTTTCATTTCGTTTTATTTCGTGCGCAATATTTTGATGATATTTATTTTTTAATATAATTATTATAATTGGATGTTAATATCTACAATACTGTGCCAGATATCCCGCAGAATGCTTGCAGACGGATTACGCATTACATTCTTTTCAGACGGAACGCATACAAACTTGGCAAATTTGCATAGTGAATGACATGTAAAGAAGCGTCAAAGCAACTTCTCAGCTCGCCGCCACGAAGAATGCGCGCCAAACGACAAGTGCCAACCGTGTTGTTGTCACATTCGTTTTGGATACATTTTAACAACATAATTGATGGTATTGTCTTTTAATTCGTTGGGTTTACGTGAATGAAATGATAAATTTTCGACTGCGTGCGGCACTTTCGCAATGTTGGGGACACTTACGCAAATATACATACATACATGCATAGGCACTTAATAAGTAAAATGTTAATACTCTTACACACCTGGGTTTATGAGGATTATATGAAGACACGATTTAAAGGCCAAAGAGTCATTGATATTATAACTTAAAAACATTCATATCTAATACTTCCAACTCTTTTATTATAAAACTAGCTGACCCCGCAGCCGTTGTCCTGCGTGAAATTATGTATTTTGAAATGAAAAGAAAGTTAAATTCATCATTTAATTTTTGGTGCTTTTTTTTTTTTTTTTTGTTTTCAATGTAACGCAGCTTTATAAACAACATTTTTGGGTTTCTGTTAAGGTTTACAACTCGTGAGTACGCCACGGACGGTGGAAAAACATAGCATTTCCAAATTGATGCCTCACACTATGCGACTATCTTTAGGTCCTGTTGATTGTCATCTCAAATGCAATTTTCACTGGAAACGGAACACGTTTGAACTGAAATGGGAAATCGTTAGAACTCATAGGAACTCGTAGAATCAAGCATTATCCCCCTTGTATTCGATAGGTGCGTCACAATCAGTCGGGTTCCATTACACAGTTTCGGAGCATGAAGATTGCGGATCATAATAACGACGGATCCTACTTTGAGACGCAAATGATACGGTGGCATACCAAGCCTGTCCAAAGAATTTAGAAATACCACTGTGAGACGCACAACAGTCATGAATTGCAAAAGTAAATATCCTACAAAGCGCTTCATTACAGTTCACGTATCGTCCGTATCGTTTAAGACCAATAACCGCTATGTTGCTTCCTTTGGTGACGTACTTTCAAACGTATTTTTATCGATTTCACCAAACTGCAATACTAAACACTGATATGAGTTTTGAATATGAATTAAACAATAATGGTGAATATAGTACGATCAATGTGTTGTCAACTTCGATATTCACTTATCTAAGTTGAATGCTGAATGTTCTGCCATTGTCGTCTGGTGAGCGACGCCGATAGAGTTGATATCCATCATTTCCAGTTTGTATTTCCGAAAGAAAAGCACATGGATAGTGTTTCGTGCATTTATTGTCAGACATACAAATCGAAAAGGGATTGTAGTGTTCGCAAGGTCCATGCACCATATTGGTTTCCACCACTTCATATAATACTGGATCCACATCAGGAATTTCCGGAGAAATTATTTCATCAATTTGATCTGGTGTAACCATCATCCCAAGAAGAATGTGTGCGTGCGGAAAACCTCTATTTTGCCACTCAACAGAGTGCTGTGACATCGTGACGATCGCTTGCTGATTAACCGCGATCCATAATTCTGCACGTATGTCACCTCATCTTGGGAGAACTTCTTGCCTTGCCTTGGGCTGCCATACTTTGATGGCAAAAAGAACACCGACCGATATTAGGGCGACCTCTTGGAGGCTTCGTAATAAATTTTGATCTGCAATTGACCTCTTTGTGTGAAACACACGTAAAGTTTTCACTGAATAATTTTCAATAATTTTTCTTTTGAATAACCGGAATAAAAAAGCAAGCGACCGAAATTGAACTATTCAAATAATTTACAAATCAAAATATTGAAAAACAAAACAAACTAAAATTGAAAAAAAAATGTTTATGAAAAAAAGTTACTTTTTGGAATTATCCAATTTGCTGACTTTTCATGAAAAGTATAAGATATTTTTATTTCTAAACCTTCCTTGATCCACAAGGAACAACCTCTTAAAATTTCATTAATATTGGTTCAGCCATTCTCTTAGCGTTACTAACGAACAAACATTCATTCGTTTGTATGAGAAAAAGAAAAGGACTGTTTTTAGGGGTTTTCCGGCAATTATTCGAAATTTTTTCTCCGCAGAAACCATCTCTGAACCTCAACGAACATTTTAAAAAAAGAATTATCAAATTTGGTTCAGTCGTATGAAAGTTATGAGCGTACATACATTTTGACGATTCATTTTTATTTATATACATAGATATAGATGTAGATGTTCTTCTACTTCTTTTTCCTATTGTGCTAAATGAAAAAATGCCTAAAAATAATATGCGTTTAGATGAAATTTATTTTATTTTATTTGTTTTGATTTTTGAAATTATTAGTGAATATGGCTCAAAAAGCCAGAAGAAGCTAAGTCATTTTATCCTTCCAGATGTAAAATTATATTGGAATTTCACACAGCTTAGTACTTCGGTGTTGAAGAGGCAGCTTTTTCGAAAAATGTTTGGAAGCCTTACATTAAAATACTGATTATAGACTATATATGTATAAATTTTATATTTACTGTGCTTATCCCTACTGCACAGAAGTTTAACGATATACGACTTTTCGTGGAAGCATTTCGTTGAAGTCTTTTAAAATTAGATGGTGTAAGATTAAAATTTGCTGAATGCTGTTATGTAGTTGATTTTGGTAAAAAGGAAACATTGCTTGCAAAATAAGTAAGTAAAGTAAAGTAAAGTAAGTAAGAGTAAGTGAACGAGACAGAAGAACAGGATAGAACTGCAAATGGCAAGTGCGTTTCACATATCTAAAGAAAAGCGGTGCAAAAACATATATTTACTAATATTGTTTAAAGTATCAAATTTAAATAATAACGATATTTTAATAACCATTGACTTATTTCCTGACTCGTTAGATATATCTAACAATAAACCTATATTATGAAGAGAATAAACTTTTAAACTAAACTAAAGCTAAGTTTGGAGTACGAAATAAAATGGAATAAATTTATTGGAAAATTCGGTATTTCTCTTAATCAAAATATTTCGTCTTTGAAATTAAAGCTTTGGTATACCTATGTATATAAAGTTTAGCCAACAATTGGTGGCAAAGAAGTGCCATTATTCGCTCCACTTTAGTACTTTCGATATCCAATCTTAACTCTTACTCTTCAAGATTCCCGTTCTTAGACTGAAAATTGAATTATCGACGATGTTAGAATGCAAGCACCAGATGCTTAAGCAAAACCTCACTTAGCTTATTACTAAAATGGTTTATTTCAGATTTGAAATTTTAATGAATGCCATTGAGCGTCAAACTTTTCCCTACCATGGTTGGCATTTACATAGTTGGTCATAGTGTCGGTGAAGGTTTTGGGATATGTCCATTTCTAGCCAAGCACTGCCTTATATAATGTTATGTGTTTTTCTCACTCTTTTCTGCTGGAAACTGCTCTTAATAAATATTCGCATCAGCTACTCGACACTACGCGAACGACGCGCTCAACATTCATCTTCCAGCAGCACTAACAACTTCAGTCTAGCACCAATACTTCCCAGCAAAGCGAACGCGATATTTATACAAAATACTCATCGTACTCATCGCTTTTCAAGAAGGGTGGGGGTGAAAGAATCTGTATGCGATGGTGATAGCATAGGGTAGTGTAATATCATACGCAGCGTTCCTTTCGTCTGGAGCATGGCCCACCACCATCACTGGTTCAAATAGAACACAGCTGCAATATTTTTACCACAGCAAGTATGCAACATCTCCAATTCAACTTGGTTTTCTTTACATTTTCTTTGCCGAATTTGTGTATGCGGACTCAGTTGGTTCGAATGGGGTGTGAGTTGGGACGAGACGTGCGAAAACATCTTACTTGGGTTTTTAAAATGTCCAATAAAAATTGCCGACACATTCTGGCCATATTTCTTTGGAATCCCATATAAATCACTGACTGTAATCCCTCATGCTATCGTCGTACTCTTACTCTTTCCACTCTTCTCCTTTGGCAGCGCATTTGTGTTCACGTCGAGTTCAGCATATAGTCACCGTCAACGGTGCGTTCTGTTTTGCTGTTACACTGTTTGCTGCTTATGTATGTATGTATGTACTATGCGCAAAGTTAGGTCTTTTTGGCTTTTGTACTACACCGCCAACCGCGGCATTCGATTGCCTCCACCGCACAATATGCCGCTCATACCAAGAAACTTTTGCCGAAAAGCCGCATCCTTCGTTTTTTTGTGAGCTTTCTAAGGACGTTTAAATGCTTCATGGTGAATTTAAAGAGAGCTATTCTTCAAAAATTATTTCTTATAAATATGCATAGCGTTTCCTCAAATTAATTATTGCATAGTTTTCACTTTCTTAACAGTCTCTAACAATGATGTGGTCAGATATGGCAAATAAGGTGCTTTCGACCTATTTGTCCAACTAAAATATTTGAAATTGTGATTACAAAACTACATTATAAAAGGCGATTTTCGCATTCAAAATGTATGGTATTATTTTATTGTTGTAAAGCATTAGCGTTGAAATTTTACTTGGTTTGTTATTTTTTGCATCGAGTTACATATGTGGTACTCCCGCTCCCTCTATAATTTTATAGAATTTCTTGCGTCCATACAAATTAAACTAAAAATATAAGCCTTAAAATTGTTAAAAGTGTAATAAATTAAGACTTTCGGGTTTTCTTGTGCGACTTTAATCACCTGTAAAATAATTCCAAAACTGTATCACCAACATACAACGCTAACTTTAGTAATGATAATCTCACATTAGCTCTTTTCCAAATTACATGGAAAAACGTTAAGTGTTGAAAAATTATCTTCCTGAGGATTATTGCCATATAATGTGAATATTAATAACTCAGCAATATACTCACCAGAATTAACAAAAACTATTATGAGCAAAAGTAGTATATTATAATTTCTAGATAAAACATTTATAAGCCGAATTGGACACGTTCATCTAACAAATGTTTGTTAAACCCTAAAATTATCAACACAGATATTTAGTTAAATATATAACAAAACTACAATGATGAGGAACCAGAAACCATCACTTTGTCCATTAAAAATCATTCAAAAATGTAACTATTTTATTTTTAATTTCAACCGTTTAAGAGTTATTCATCATTAGTGGTAATATCAGGTAGTACATGTTTTCTATTACATGCATATACCTAACTTATACACATTTCAAACGGCGGTCAATGTGACCTCATTATTATGTAAACAAAAAATCATTGAAAGACGTCGATCGTAGGGGGTTAATGTCGGTCATACGTTTATCTACCGTACAAGACACATTACTTTCCCTTTAGAACATAAATTATCGCCGCACATTGTTCGCCTATCCTTGAATTAATATTCCATTGTATGGCACTAAATATTGTCATGGCATATGATAACGATAATCACTTTTACTTTTGCGCTGGTTATTCGTAGGCTACAGGTATATCTTACACATTGATGGTGTAATGCAGCTTACCTGTTGCGCTGAAGACACGGAAAATTGTTTTTAAAAATCGAATTGGCCTTTTCAGAGTTTTACAAAAATTGAAGACATTTTCCTTTAAGGCAATTAAATTTATACGTATGTATATTAGTTAAGCATGCTTAGATGAGTCTTTTGTAAATATAACAGAGCAATTTTAGGATTGTTATTGGTACTAATGGATATCTGAATTTATAGTGAGTTCCACGTTAAGTTAACTTATATCACTTATCTTCTATATTATAAATTAAGGATTTAGGAGCCGTATCAAATATTGTAGAAAATAGTATTGTTTGTGACGACTTAGCTTTTTTATTTATTGGCTAAACTTCTAAGATGATTTTATCATACTTTGGAACAGGTATGTATTTTCTTTTCTGTGATCGAGGACGTAATGGGAGCCGCTTAGAGCAGTAAACATGAAGTGGCGAATTATGGTAAGGAAATTTATTCTCCTATTTTCTTAGTTATTGAAGTGATGCCAATTTCTTGATAAGATTGGTTAATCCTGCCAACATAAGTGTCATAAATCTTCCGCTAAGGACGCCAAATATAAAAGAATAAACAGAAAAAATGTGATAAAACAAAATATCATGAAGAAATAGTCCGAGGAGCAGAATACTTGCTGCGGATTGCAAAAATTGCATGCGATCTCTTCGTGGTAGATGTTACATGGCTCTGTTCATGTGTGTATTTATGTAATTGAGTAAGAACTCTCACATGTTGCAACGATTCGGAGGAACGACATGATTTTACTTGACTGTGCTGATTTATTTTCACAGTTTGTAGCAGATTTTTTGATGCAGTAAAAGGCGACAAACCGACAGACAGGGCGGCATTCTCATCCACTATAAGCACACAATACAACTAACTAACAACTGCACCATGTAAAGGCAAATGACAAACGGCGACTGGTTGCCGCGCTTAGCTGAAAGATTGCAGTAACATAGTGTATTTTTATAAATAATGTGCAGTGACAATACATCGAAAACACACAAAAAATACAAGAAAAAACAAAGTAAGAGCGAACATTTCATTTCTTCGAATGTTTTAAAAGTTAAAAACGTTCAAAGTTTATATACTATACACCATTCGCAAGTCCGATAATGTCTGTATTAAGTTAACGAATTAAAAAGTTCGAGAAGGTGATTGCCAGCAGTTCACTTCAGTTTAAAAAGAATCACCTGGCTACTTCACCATTTTGTCTTTCGCTGTCAAAGCTATTTTACTCATAAGTCTAGCATTTCAGCAATAAATTACATTACAATCCCCTATTTTGTTTTGTTTCGTATTGAAATCCTTTATTATCTTTCCAACTAATTTGCAATCACAGGCGCTAAATCCGCTTTGAAATATTTAGGTATTCATCCAGTATTTTATAAAGAGAAGGTGGCACTTTTTCAACAACAAAACCAAAAATATTTTCTCGACTTGAATAATTAAGTTTATTATGCATTTATATAAAATCTATTTACACTAAATCATCGAATTCTGTTGAAACCAGCTTTGCTAGTTATATTCTGTTCTCTACTAAACCTTGTATAAAATCTTCCATTCTTTCTGAATTTTAGTAAGGTTTTTTACATATTGACCGCTAGATGCGGTGTCAAATCAACCGGAAGTTTATAAATATTTACGTTAGATATAGTGAGGCTAAGTGTTGACCCGATTTTACCCATTTTTGATACAAGTTATAGTCCGATTTCGATAATTAAGATTGTATACCTTGAGGGCACTATTTACTCTAATAACTTTGTTGATGTGTGACTTGTTTACTGTAAAGTAAAAAAATCATAACGAATTTTAGTTTCTTATATGGGATGTATGCAAAGATGTCATATAATTTTTTAAATATTTAAAATTAGGCAAAAATGCCTTTCTCGTTTTTCGGTTATGAAAGTTAACGGGTTAGGTTCATTTATGGTATTATGTGAGTTATCACACTTTAAGAACTGTAATTTAATAAAGGCGATCGCAATAGCAAGGGGATCCTCGTATAGGTTTAACAACCGAAGTCGCCTAGAGCAAATATGACAAGAACCCCTAACGACAGTATGAAATTTAATGAAATCGAATACGCAAACTCCCCATATAATGGTACTATTAACAACTATTAAAAGAGCGATAAACAAAAATGTTACCCCCGAAACGGTATGAGAGGGCTTTAAACGAACCGGGTCAAATATGTGAACCCCAGTGCTAATATTTGCTGCCATTGTGACAAAAAAGTTCTCGGAGGTTGTAAATGAAATGCTAATTTTGTTTTATCTCTTAGATCGATTGGAAACGGATTCCATTCCGATGATTGTTGACTTGTTTGCATGTCAAACTCATAAACCGGACTACAACCTCCGAACGTCTGGTCAGATACAATGCTCTCCATGAATGTGCAATCGAAATTCATACTCTTTTTGTGTCGAGCAAAATTATTTCAACGGACTCGCGAGAGATGTCGAGCTCTCTTGACATCTCTTTAATTCATTTCAAATTAATCCTCCTTGGTCGCAAAGCACTTGCGACAAGGTTTTTCCAATCCTCGAAACAGTTGTTAAAGTCAATTTCCGGAATAGCCTTTAATGCGATTAGCGATTCACTTTTAATGTCTTCATGACAAAACGGGATTTTTACGAGTAGCTTCATGCAACGGCGCTCAACACTCAAATATTATTCCTTGTTGAAAGCTTGGCCGGTCGGAAGGAATTCGGAGAGCATCACACCTGGATAATCGAAGAAACCTGCCAACATAGCCTTGATTTTTGACCAGCTTTGGTGGGTTTTCGGCTTTGACTCATCTTTCCCACAATATTCAGCCGATTTCGATTCGATTTTCGATATATAAGGTAAGCTTAAATCCAAGACTCATCGCCAGTAATAACACGTTTCGCGACATCCTGGTAGTCGGAAAGCGTTAGGCCCAAACGATCTTTCAAAATGGTTTTCGCTGATCTTTCCGATGTTCGAACGTTGCAAGTAAGATCTCTAACTGTTGATGGTCGGTTCTCAAGTACCAATTCGTTTATTTTATTGACGTGTTAATCATCAGTTGATATTGATGGCCGTCCTGGACGTGGTTCGTCGCCAACGCGTTCTCGACCCTCTTTTGTGCCAATCAGAAACACTTGCTGGCTCCAAACAATTGTCACCGAAGGCCTTTTACAGCATTATGAACGTTTCTGTGTTTCTGCGCACAAAAAAAAATGGAACTCCTTTATAGAGTAATTTCACAATCGCCAAATGAACTTTATGTACTTTAGAAAGACAAGCGTATACTAAACACTGTCAGTCATACAAACCTAGAAAAAATATATTTCGACGAATGGAAAAGTTTAACCATTTTTCGAACTTCCAAGTGGCTTTTTACCGCATACTTCAGCCATATGTTAGTTATCTTAATAAAATTGGGAGAACGTGTTTTAACGATGTAGTTTGTGTTTAGAATGAATCAAATCGGGTAAAAACTTGCCCTAGACCCCATAATCTGATATGTCTTATTTAAATGAAGGTATCACCCCAGCTTTAATTCTTATAAGTTGCAAAAGTATGAAATGTTCGGTTATACCCGAACGTAGCCCTTCCTTACATGTTAGCTGTTTTTTCAACTATGGTAACATTGTTGAATTGGTATCCGTATTGCACTGTGTGGGTCGGATAAAAGGTGGATATATTAACTATGTCATAGCCAAAAGGCTTTTCGCCAGTTTGTTAAGGAAACTTCTTACTAAATAAAATAAAATACAAAACAATATGGCGAGGCGAAAGGGAAAAGAGATCAACTGAATTGAATCTAACTGAAACTCTGTTCGGTGCTCGATGCCCGATGCTCGACAAAAAGAGATAAAGCAATAAATTCTGTCAGAAATTTAATTTGATAATAAATCTTGTCTTCTAGCGTTTCGGAATTTATTTTGGCCAACATGCATATACACATGATACATGAAGTATACAACCAAACCTCTCTGAAAAACGCGCACGCATACAAATACCCCTAACTTAGTGAAAAGAGAAAAAAAATAAAACAGCAATGCCTTAGAGGGTGTTGGAAAAAGGGAAATGCGGCAAAGACAAAAAATATAATGTATAGAAATGAGAGTTAATGGTAGCCATGTGCGCGAAAATAGCTCCTCGAACATAATGCACATGGATGTACATCGCCATGAGTGCTAAAGATTTCTGCAGTAGTTACATACATGTTTACCTTTCCGTGCTTGTTAGAAAGGATCTCTCAGTGAACCTTATCAGCCCGCCGTTTCGGTGTCATAATGAATGAAAATTCGCTTTTCAGACTTTTGGTCGCACGCAAATTAAATAGTTTATCTGGTTACGAACTTAATTTATTTGCATAGGTACATCCAGTTTAAATAAATACTTACACTATCCGATATTGGCGGAAACAAATGCTTAAATAACTCAAGAAAGCAAGTGTTTCATTTGCTCGATCATTATGTTTTGTTAAAAAAAGAAAGCTACTACAAGGCTATTTGTTGAGACTGAATATTGAGTGAATGGAAGTATGTATTAGTTAAAAGTTTAAGCTGAATTGTTGAATACAAAGTAACCTATCATAACCAAGTAAGAACTTTAAGTTATCGGTAAAAACCTTTTATAAATAAGTAAGGAAGCGCTAAAATAATATTAATATACAGCAAATTTTTGTGTTTTATTACCGTATAACTAACCATTACCACAAGCATTGGAAAATATCAAATAATCAGATAAAATAACCGCAAAATTCCCATCCGATCTAACGGATATCGTTTTGCTAATTTTTTCTAGCTGATCACTGATTTGTTATGAATGTTGTTCCTCGTTCGCCCATCATCTAATAATAACAAGTAAGAAAGGGCTAAGTTCGGGTGTCACCGAACATTTTATACTCTCGCATGATAAAGTGATAATCTCAGGAACCTTGAAAAGTTATAGTCCGATCACGACAATTTTTCCACAAGGGATACCCCAGCTCAAATACCGTATTTGTGTAAAGTTTTATTCTGCTATCATCATTGGTTCCTAATGTATATATTATACAGAGAAGGCATCAGATGGAATTCAAAATAGCGTTGTATTGGAAGAAGGCGTGGTTGTGAACAGATTTCACCCATATTTTGTACATATCATCAGGGTGTTAAGAAAATATTATATACCGAATTTTATTGGAATCGGTGGAGTAGCTCCTGAGATATGGTTTTTGGTCCATAAGTGGGCGACGCTACGTCCATTTTCAATTTTTAAAAAAAGCCTGGGTGCAGCTTCCTTCTGCCATTTCTTCCGTAAAATTTAGTGTTTCTGACGTTTTTCGTTAGTCGGTTAACGCACTTTTAGTGATTTTCAAAATAATCTTTGTATGGGAGGTGGGCGTGGTTATTATCCGATTTCTTCCATTTTCGAACTGTATATGGAAATGCCTGAAGAAACCGACTCTAGAGAGTTTGGTTGACATAGCTATAGTAGTTTCCGAGATATGTACAAAAAAAAATATGTACAAAAAAATTACGTCCAAATATGCCCCTCCCTAATGCGATCCTTTGTGCCAAATTTCACTTTAATATCTTTATTTATGGCTTAGTTATGACACTTTATAGGATTTCGGTTTTCACCATTTTGTGGGCGTGGCTGTGGGCCGATTTTGTCCATCTTCAAACTTAACCTTCTTATGGAACCAAGAAATACGTGTACCAAGTTTCATCATGATATCTCAATTTTTACTCAAGTTACAGCTTGCACGGACGGACGGACAGACAGACATACGGATTTCAACTCTACCCGTCACCCTGATCACTTTGGTGTACATAACCCTATATCTGACTCTTTTAGTTTTAGGACTTACAAACAACGGTTATGTGAACAAAACTATAATACTCTCCTTAGCAACTTTGTTGCGAGAGTATAAAAATAGACACAATGCCTGCCGTTACATCTTCCGGTTCCGTATGAAGTATCCAAAACAAATCGCCTTGTTCATATACTTATGAACAACAAGTATGGAAGCTAAGTTCGGGTGCAACCGAATATTTTATACTCTTGCAACTTACAGGAATCAAAGCCAGGGAAATACATTATGGTGTAAAATGTCAACCTGAGGATCGAAATCCAAGCAATTTTATATATATAGTACATATAGTATATACTGACAGACACATAAGGTTTGTTAGAAAAACGAAAACCAGTATATGTATACTATATAGATATTACCGACCAGATTTGATCTATTTTTCCCAATTAGCACACCACTTACGAAAAAACTAATCATATAGAGTAAAATCAGCCTGATGTTCGAAAATATTAATATTAGTTATATGGGGGTAAGTCAAGTTTTCGCTCAAATTTGATTTATTTTAAGCACGAAGATATACTCTTATGAGTAAAATACGTTCTTTTATTCTCATTGGGATAAGTCACATGTTGACCGACATATGCGGTACAAAATTACACGGAAGGTCGAAAATCTTTATATTAAGTATATTGGTCTGATTCAACCAGTTTTTGACATACAGACATATGTAACATTATTAGGAAAATATTATCCCTTAATTTCAGTTATATATATCACACATTGACCGATATATTCTAACAAAAGTCAACTATAGGTACCGGGGTCTAAATATTCGGTACCTAAGGGCGTGAACAGGTTTTGCTGAATTTGAACAGTTCATCATTTACATCATTCGGGCAAAGTTTTATCCCGTTATACTCATTGCTTAGTGATTTGTGTATTGGAAACTGAAAGAATCAAGTGGAATTTAAAATAGTGGGAAGTAGTCGTGGTTGTTGTCCGATTTCATCCATTTTCACAATATGACGTAGGAATATGAGAGAAATGCCACGCACTAAATTTTTTAGAAATCAGTCAATCGGGTCCCGAGATATGGGATTTCACCGAAAAGTGGGCGGTGCCACGACCTAATTTATACCCCGGCCCTAATAAAGCCTTGGCATACTATTCCGGTGGAAAATTTTACGTCTCTGGCACATTTAGTTATTGGATTATCGCGCTTTTAGTACTTTTAAACTTTACCGTTATATGGGGAGGAGACGGGGTTTTCATCCGATTTCAGTCATTTTCACATTATTGGTAGAGGTATTTGTAATATTCTTGGTGGGTGAATTTGTTGCTGTAACTTTAGTGGCTTAAGAGATATACATAATAAACTTATTAGAGGGCGAAGCCACGCCCACGTTTTCAACATTTTTTTGTAATATTCTTGGTGGGTGAATTTGTTGCTGTAACTTTAGTGGCTTAAGAGATATACATAATAAACTTATTAGAGGGCGAAGCCACGCCCACGTTTTCAACATTTTTTTGTAATATTCTTGGTGGGTGAATTTGTTGCTGTAACTTTAGTGGCTTAAGAGATATACATAATAAACTTATTAGAGGGCGAAGCCACGCCCACGTTTTCAACATTTTTTTCCGGATTTCAACTTTCCTCGTCACCCTGATCATTTATACAAGTATATGTATAACCCTATATCTATCTCGATTAGTTTTACAACAGTTAGGTGAATGAAACTAAAATACTCTGTACCAACCGGTTGCATGTATAGAAAAATTATTGTAAACTATGTTGTTATTTTTTTTTTAGTAAAAAAAATTAAATTATTATTGCTTGAATATTGAACACATGTTTATGATTTTATATATACCTTTTTGTATATGAATTGTTTTGACTTTTGGCGTAAAACAAAGAAAAGTATCCTATGCCCGTGCCCTGATTCTAAGGTACCTCCTCACCAATTTTTGCCAAATCGGCTGTGATTTTGAAAAAAGGCCTCCGTTAGGATCTTCTGCAAAACTAAAGGAATACGTACCGATTTTTAATTTTTCCGTGCCGTGGTTGCCCGTTCTGCGGGCACATAACGAAAAAGCGTTTAATTTTTATATACATATAATATCATAGAAACAAGGGATACATAGCTAATTACGATCTGGTTTTGTAATTTTTTTACCTTCAATTTTAAGACAGCTGAATAGCCTTTGATTTATTATAGTTATAAGTTTACTAACAAATATGTCTTTCATATTTTTAAATTCCGATTTCGATTTGGTAGACACTATACTTTTTCCTTCCCCAATTGGTGAATAAATTGTAGAAATTTATTCTTTATTTTTGTGAAATATAATTTAGGTGCTTCCAATCAATAGTTCAAAGCATTGATCGATGTGGTATCTAACATCGTAAATTTAAATGTGTTTTGCAGATTTCTTTTAAATACTCTTCTTCGATTAAAGAGCAAATAATCAGAGTTGTTCGGAAATTGGATAGTTTTAGATTTAGAATTCAAACTAATCATTCACACTTTATTTTCTAACATAATAAATTAAGGTGGACATGTTTTTTAGTTTACTCCACTCTCTCTCGGCAAGCGTTTCATTAAAACGGTTTTTGGCAATAACTCGATGTAACACCGACGGAATTTTATTGTGCTCATAATGTTATACAAATAATAAAAATCTGTATACTTTAATTATATCTAATCGGTTGCGTGTTACCAGAACACATTTTTCAGGACCTTATTTACAATTTCTTAAACAATATCCTTCAAATTAAAACTAATAACTGTGGTGCTTGTGGTTGGTTTTGGTCTATTAATTATCTAAAATACAGAAGGCGAATAAGTTGCATGAATTATTCTAATTGATTTATTGCAGGAAAAATTACGAGTATTTGATTTTCTATAAAACAAACTGTACTAGAAACTGAACCTTTGGAGAATATATTGGAGGACTTGCTGCCAACAAAACGACAAAAATTGTGATATATGTATTGTGGATGTATATTTTGTAAAGGCAATCTTCTTAATATAGGCAGCGGGTGCATCTTTAAAGTTATATCCGCAGAAGTTTTAGCAATCTTATAGAATTCATTAAATGCAAATAATAAAGCGATGTATTCAACAAATTTAAGTATATTTTATTGTTGCAGTGCATCATCCAGAAATGATTTATGAAATTCAATAAATTTTTAGTGTTGAGTGAAAATGAAAGTAATCAGTCGTCACGCATATCATTTACAAATGGCGCAATTGGCTTTTTTCGCAAAGCGAGCCTAAGGACTTAGTTGTATAATGTGAATGGCATATAAACAAATAAGTTTATTACCACTCGTTGGACTGCTGTTATTCTGTTTTAAATATCAACTCACCACGGTTGATCTTATGTCTCTTATAGGCACACCCTGTGTTTTGTGTCATGGACAAAAACAAAAAAATTCAACGCTTTCGTTAAAGACTTATACATGTACACCAATATGTGTTTATGTGTATGTGAATGCTTGATTTTGTACAAGGATATTCAACGATTGAAAGTTGAAGTTCGAGTCAATGCCAATATTTCTTAATACACGCATGGAAATGAACAGGAATTTCCCCAATAAAAGTTCGATGTCGTAAATTAAGTGCAGTGCTCTACCGCCACAGCCGCTTTCGTTAATTCTACTGCTATTTCGGCGTAGTACTCCCATGTATAGTCAAATGTTCATAGCATTGTCCTGTTCAGCTCTAGCATTAACAACTGCTCCTACTACTACTGATATTTGCACAAAAAGTTTAAGTGGAGAGGTTGGAGAAGAAGTAAATAGCTGCTAGATGATATGAATGAGCAACATTAAGGATATGCATGTGGAAGCTGTGTGTGTATATTTCAATGGAGATATGCGATCAGTAAATACGTTTCCGCTTCTGTTACTAATGCTTTCCTATTTACTTTCCGGGGCTTTTAATACCCAATCGAATATTTGTGAGAAGCTTTGCAGTTTATACGCGCATGAAAGCAGTGCAGTTTTCACGTTAAGTCTGGGATGCAGTATTTACATAAATATGAACGTATATTTCATAATACTATATATATATATATATATATATATATTTCAATATCATATCCAACGTTAAAACTTTTGATTATTTAAATTTTATCCCGTCTTGTAGAAATTTTAGTTTGTAATTTCAATAGATTTATTATCCGCAGGTGTTGCCCTACCATTCCTTCCAGTGTCGACATGTTGGATGGCAAGAACAGCATCGCCAATGCTACCAACAGTTGATTTCGAGCGCCATCAGCATTTTTAAATTTTTCAACATTTTCCACTCTTCCGGTTGCTGTAACGTGTTTTGTACAAGCTGTGTCTTGCCATTAATCTCATATGGTACATCGTGAGGAAACAGTGTGTACTTTGATATTTAGAAATATTTTGATATCCTTTTCATACTGTTACTGAATGAAACTAAAGTTTGGTGATGCCGCTGAAACTTACAAGGCACTGGGCAGATTTATGATCCAACAGCATACTGAGTAGTATCTATGGGGTAAACTCAAATGTAACAACACCACTTAGAATATGCTTTATTTAAGATTAAGGAGAAAATAAGGTAAAACAGTCACAGTTATGTTAAGGCAAGCATTCAAACTGTATAAAATTGTTGCCCATTTTCCTTAATACATATACTGTAACATATAGTATTGTTTCACTCATACGCCACGTGGACCAAAGTTACTGCTCTGTATATCTGAGCCGTTGTTGCCGCTGCAACCGTTGATCACTTTGGTTATGGCTGAAGGCAAGCAGGCGCGTGTTAAATTATTAATTTCATAAATTTACAAGAGACAGAACATTCATATGGCCACTGCGCCTCAGCCGATTTTGCCGCTTTTGTTATTGTTATTGTTGGTCCACCATCACCGATGAAAAATTGTCTGCACTGCATAAATCGCACCATTGCGCGTAAGTACTCGTAGGTAAGCAATGTTCACACCGGCCGTGCGACTATTTATTAGGTTTTCATTTATAAATCACAAACCATAAACACACTTTCAACATGCAACGATTCATCCTCCTCCAACAAACAACCACGAGCTCAGCAACGGTTGCATGCACGGTTACTGCAACATTACTTATACAATATACAATGGCCATGCAGACTTTAAAACTTGCAACAATATGTACTTTGTTTTTGTTAGTGTGTATATAACTTATGTATCCATGTACATAAGTAAATGATATTCTCTTACATATACATATAATACGTATGATTGTTTGCGCCCAAAAAAAAATTTTTGATTATTTTTAAAATATTTTTGCACAGTTAATTAATGAAAAGTACTTTATTATTCAAAAATGAACATTCAACTTTTGGTTTTAGATGCAACACAAACAGACATATTTGAAATAAAACCTAAAATGAAAAATTAAACTTAATGTTTTTAGTCCTTGAGTCTTTGGCAGTGTAAACATATCAATACAAATAATATCTTGAAGGATTTATATATGTACATGAGACCATTTATATACAAAATATACCAATAAAAATATCAGCAATGTACATGACTGCATGACGGCAACGGCACTCAAAGTCTTGGCAGAATGACTCTAGAAACGGATCTATTCAGAAGAACGCCGACCATTAGCGTATTTAGAATCAAAGCTGACCCCTTCAGATGTGCACCAAAATTGATGCGTTCACCAGAACAGGCGCTCACTGTTGAAAAGCCTGTAAGACTGAGATCGTCGCCACCTGCGCTGCAAGATAGCATGTCTCAAGCGGAACCAATACAACTGAAGGGTGACATTATGTATCAGATCCGTGACGAGACTCCACGCACTCGCCCAAAGCGAATACAACAGAGTCAAAGAAAGCAGACGAAATTTCCTCTAAGGCTCACAGGAGAAGACTCAACGCAGAAAAGGCTCCGCGCGGATGAGCAGCTCACGAAAAAGACCCCTCCTAAAAAAAAGCCTGCCAAGAGGAAGTACAAACGAGGAATGAAGGAAATATTCCTACAAAAGAACGGAAGGAAGAGAAATCAGGAGGCTGTTTATGCTCCAGGTCCGACGCTCTGGAAATATGTCTTACAGCGGTATGCTTAGATCTTCTTTCAGAAGAGGCTCTGAAAGAGCTTGGAGAGTACGCTTCGCGAATAAGGAAGACAGTAAAAGACGAGATACTACTCGAAATGAAGAAGGCACAGATGAACATGGGAGCATATGAAAAGGTTCTAGGCGGCCAGACGCAGATACAAGGTATCAGTGGAGATCCGAGACGCAGACGAAATAACCGTAGACGAAGACATAGCGGTGGCAATACGAGCACAAATTAAAGAACTAAGTTCTTTCTGTGAAAATGCGATCAAAACCATCTACAGAATAAAAGAAAATCCGAACCTCAGAAAGTGTTTCAGGTACATGGAATGCGGCCATCCTTCTCTGTTAGACGCCGTGCTGCTCAATACTGGCGGTAGAAATACTTTTGAGAAGAATGGGCTGGATGCTGGTTCGATCTGCAAATTGGAAAGTGTGTGACTTTTACACACATAGCGATCATCTGGCTATCTTGCTGGAAATCCGCAAGCAAATACAAACTCGATCCAGCGTAAAAAAATTGTAGAAAAAAGGATGGAAGGTGGAAACGTTTGATGAAAGAATATTCAAACTTATGTTGGATATGAACCTAGATGGTGCGATCAACGTTGACCGACATTCGGAAAAGCTGGTGAAGAACATAAGTAAAACCTGTGACACTGATATGTGTAAGAAAAGGCACAACATAACTCAAAGTTCGCATACTGGTAGAACGAGGAGATCATCACATTAAGAAGCAAATGCCATAAAGCGAGACACTTCAGTCAAAGAAGCCAAGGTACGCCACACCATACAAAACTGCAAGAAAGTTTCAAAAAAAACTTAAGGAACTCAAAAAAGCTATCAAGAGAAGTAAGTCTTCATGTTTTAAAGAAGTATCTGAAAAGGTGGACGAGAAACCGTGGAGTGAAGCGTATATAGTAAAATAGTGATGGCGAAAAACAGATGGGTTAAAAGTAAAGCGCCAACCTGTCCGACCCTCCTAGAAAAGGTGGAGAAACCGCTTTTCCCAACGCAAGAGCCTCAATCAAGTAGAGCGATACCAGTTGTGATGTAATCTGCAATAGTAGACCAGAGGGAGGTAATGGAAGTGGCGGAGAGATTTGACAATGCAAGGGCACCATGACTTGATGGAATCCCGAACAAGACACTTAAAATCGCCATCAACCATAGCAAGAAGGTTTTCGCCGAACTTTAATCGCAATGTCTAAAAAAGATTATCGGAAAACGAATTTGTCCACATTACAGACATCGGTCCACATTACACGCAGTTGAAAAAGTGGCGGGCATTGCGGCCAAGGCCATAGAAAGCATGGAGATAAGAAATTCTGCGCAGTTGTTACACTTGACATAAAAAATGCCTTCAACTCGGCATACTGACCACATATACTGAGGGCATTAGAGGCAAGAAACACTCCGGGATATCTGCTGATGACAATTAGTAGATATTTTTCTACAGACTACTGCTGTACGATACCGATACAGGTCCACATTTTGACAGGTGGAGTACCACAAGGCTCCATACTAGGCCCATTCCTATGGAATTAAAAAACATGTGTCAATAAGGCAAAGGCTGTGTCCAGGTTATGCGCCCTTAGAGTTACCTATGCGGTGGTCTCATGCCACCGGATATAATGACATCTGAGTTAAGTAGAGTCTACTGTAAAACAAAAGTCATGAACAGGTGCCTAACGGCTGACGAGCGCAAACAGGAGAAGTAGGTCGTAAAAGGCATTTTGCAATAAAATAGGAGTAGCAAGTACATTCAATTATTATAAGGAAGGAAGGATGGCTAAGCCCGATTTGATGTAACATTCTTGTATTTATTATAATCTCATTTCTGATCTTACGAACTTATTTCAGAAACCAATAGCACAAATTTTCTGATAGAATTACCGAAAATAAAGAAAATATGGAAACTAAAGCGGGCTCTCACGAATAATCTGCACTTAAATAAGTGGAAAGGACGAAATGGCAAAAAAAAAAAATTAGGCTAATTTTAATGATGATCTATGTAGCTATATTTCAATATTCAAGGACCGTGTTATCATTGAATAATAATGAAGCGCAAACTGTTTTAAGTCCGCTGTAATACTTTCTTCCACATCTTCAGACAATACTTGTATACTCAGTCCGTCCGTTTTTTGTTTTGCATATATTTGTACACCAACGGATATCGGCAGAAAATAATTTTGAATTACAGAAATTGCGATTAGAGCAAGAAGAAAGAATCGAAATGGAAATTGGGGAAATCAGAATCGTAATCAAATTATTAGGTTAAACAGCCTAAATAGCTCTTAAGTTTCCAAAATATGCGTTTTTTGTTTTACAGTAAAAATGGTCCACCTCTATGAGACTTCATAATTTGTTATCATTGCTAAAGTTTTTCACTTTACTTAATATTAGTAAAAAAATTTTATTTTTTAATCGTTCCTGTGTAATATATACTACGTATGTATGTTTAGGTAATATATAGTCATGTGGAGGATGGAGTCATGTGTAGAAGTTCACGCAAGTGAGGAAAGTTCTCTGATCGCCATTCACTTGGGAGTGGCCAGAAACGATTCTTTTTCATATGACTCAAGCAGCTCACGACTTCCGGTCTTTGACCAAGTATCCTCCGGGTAGCCTAAGAACATCCGTTTGAAGGCGAGCTAAAGTGAGAAGGCGAAACATCCCCTGCATAGGCTTGTGCGCTGGGCTTGGGACCCGACACGTAAAAAAACACCCCCAATGAAACATCAGCCTCGGATGAGAGACCCCCCTTTTGATGACGACCTTGGAAAACGAAATAAGGACTACGAATTGGGGGCATGCAACCTGCTGGTTGATGTCCTCGTGAAAATAAAGGCTGACATCACCGCCGTACAAGAAATGCGATGGACGGGACAAGGACAAAGACAAGTAGGTCCTTGTGGCATTTACTACAGTGGCCATAAAAGGGAGCGCACGTTCGGGGTGGGATTCGTGGTGGTAAAGAGACTCTGTCACCGAGTACTGTCATTCACTCCGGTGAATGAACGTCTAGCCACAATCCGCATCAAAGCGAGGTTCTTCAACATATCGCTGATTTGCGCCCACGTCCCGACGGAAGAGAAAGACGATGTGACCACAGATGCCTTCTATGAGCACTTGGAGCGCACTTATGAGAACTGCCCCTGCCACGATGTCAAAATCGTGCTTGGCGACTTTAACGCCAGGGTGGTATCTTTGGCACTACGGTCGGTAAATTCAGCCTCCACGACGAAACATCCCCAAATGGGTTGAGGTTGATCGACTTCGCGGGGGCCCGAAATATGGTTATCTGTGGTATTAGATTCCAGCACAAGAAAATACATCAAGCTACCTGGCTGTCTCCAGATTGAAAAGCTACCAACCAGATCGATCATGTTGTGATAGACGGAAGACACGTATCCAGTATTCTAGACATGCGTACGCTCCGAGGTCCTAACATCGACTAGGACCACTATCTTGTTGCAGCCAAGATTCGCAATCACCTCTGTACAGCAAAAAACGCACGTCAACAAACACAAGGAAGGTTCGATGTCGAGAAGCTGCAATCACAACAGAGAGCTGGACGATTTTCTACTCGGCGTGCACTACTGCTCTCTGAGAGCACTCGTCAACAACTCGGTATAAGGGAACTGTGGGACAGCATTTCAAACTCCTTACGTACAGCTGCAACCGAAACCATTGGTTTTCGGAAAATGTAAAAGAACAGCTGGTACGACAAAGAATGTCGTGTCGCAGCAGCGAGAAAACAGACTGCCTACTTCGCAACGTTACGATCGACCACAACACGTGCGGGATGGGAGAGATACCGAGAGTTGAAGAGGGAAGCGAGACGAATTTGCAGAAAGAAAAAGAAAGAGGCCGAAATGCGTGAGTATGAAGAGCTTGACAAGCTGGCCGACAGGGGAAATGCTCGAAAATTCTACGAAAAAATGCGGCGGCTTACAGAAGGTTTCAAGACCGGAGCATACTCTTGTAGAACCCCCAAAGGTGATCTAGTCACCGATGCCCAGAGTATACTTAAATTATGGAGGGAACACTTCTCCAGCCTGCTGAATGGCAGTGAACGTACAACGCCAGGAGAAGGCCAATCGAAGACGATGGAGCAGACATTCCATTGCCCGACCATGAAGAAGTTCGAATAGCAATTACCCGCCTGAAGAACAGCAAAGCGGTGGGGCCGATGGATTGCCGGCCGAGCTATTCAAACACGGCGGCGAAGAGCCGGTAAGAAGCATGCATCAGCTTCTTTGTAAAGTATGGTCGGACGAAAGCATGCCCAACGATTGGAATTTAAGTGTTCTATGCCCAATCCATAAGTATAAAGGGAAACCCCACAATCTGCGCCAACTACCGTGGGATTAGCTTCCTCAACATCGCGTATAAGGTTCTATCGAGCGTATTGTGTGAAAGATTAAAGCCCACCGTCAGCAAACTGATTGGACCTTATCAGTGTGGCTTTAGACCTGGCAAATCAACAACCGACCAGATATTCACCATGCGCCAAATCTAGGAAAAGACCCGTGAAAGGAGAATCGACACACACCACCTCTTCGTCGATTTCCAAGCTGCTTTCGACAGCACAAAAAGGATCTGCCTTTATGCAGCGATGTATGAATTTGGTATCCCCGCAAAACTAATACGCCTGTGTAAGCTGACGTTGAGCAACACCAAAAGCTCCGTCAGAATCGGGAAGGACCTCTCTGAGCCGTTCGATACCAAACGAGATTTCAGACAAGGCGATTCTGCTTCTGGAGAAAATAGTTCGAGCTGCCTAAATAGAGAAGGTACAATCTTTTATAAGAGTGTACAGCTGCTGGCGTATGACGGTGATATTGATTTCATCGACCTCAACACCCGCGCCTTTAGTTCTACCTTCTCCAGGCTGGACAAGGAAGCAAAGCAAATGGGTCTGGCGGTGAACGAGGACAAGACGAAGTATCTCCTGTTATCAAACAAACCGTCGCACTCACTTGACTTTCACGTCACTGTTGACAGTCAAACCTTTGAAGTTTTAGATATTTTCGTCTATTTAAGAACCAGTATTAACACCACCAACAATGTCAGCCTAGAAATCCAACGCAGAATTACTCTTGCCAACAGGTGCTACTTCGGACTGAGTAGGCAATTGAAAAGTATAGTCCTCTCTCGACGAACAAAAACCAAACTCTATAAGTCGCTCATAATTCCCGTCCTGCTATATGGTGCAGAGGCTTGGACGATGACAACAACCGATGAGTCGACCTTAGGAGTTTTCGAGAGAAAGGGTTTGCGAAAGATTTCTGGTCCTTTGCGCATTGGCCACGGCGAATATCGCATTCGATGGAACGATGAGCTGTACGAGATGTACGACGACATTAACATAGTTCAGCGAATTAAAAGACAGCGGCTACGCTGGCTAGGTCATGTTGCCCGGATAGACGAAAACACTCCAGTAGGGGAAGCAGAGGAAGAGGAAGACCTCCACTCCGTTGGAAGGACCAAGTGGAGAAGGACCTGGCTTAGCCTGGGATATCCAATTGGCGCCACGTAGCGAAAAGAAGAAACGACTGGCGCGCTGTTAATTCGGCTATAATCGCGGAAGTGGTGTCTACGCCAGTAAAGAAGAAGACTTGGTAACAACTGGTCGTTATCGTGCTTAGTTTCCTCAAGTTAGTAATCGAAATGATCACCTTATTGAAATACAATATATGGTTATGTAACAACGCGCAAAAGATGATTCATTTGTTTACTTTCCTAATTTAGTTTTCATTTTTGATTAGGAGCTTTAAGTATTATACAGTTACAAATCTTTCGTTCAGTATTACAAAATTTCTATATACTGTTTTGAAAATAGTTTTCGGATTATGTTAGTTGTCTAACCGGCGATTTATTTACCTCACTAAAAAAAATTGTTTGCTTCATTCGAACAGTTATAATTATTAATTTTACGTGTATCATGAACGATAACTGAGTAGCCAAACATAAAATGTCTTATTTGAAATCTATTATCGTACACTGCTTAAGCCTTAACAAAGTGAATGTGTTTCCGTGAAAAATATGTTCGCGGTCTTGTGAAAGATTTTCCACAAGTTAGGTAACTCACTCGAAATTTCTGACATGAGCCTTTGTCCTTGGGATTTGGCAAAAATATATACTGGTATTTATATTATAAGAGTTCGTAAAAGATGCGTTCAGTTAATTTCTAAAATACAAAGAATACATTAAATAAACCATCATTTTTTGACAGAGGAGTTCTTCCTTCATTGCTGAAACCTAAATGAAATAATACAATTAAAAGTTGTTTTCAAGTAAAAATTGTCTTCCTTATTAAAAATTATCCTATACGATAATTGCGATAGAACTACTATCATTTAACCTATGTTGCGAATTTTCCACTTTGACACTGTTATAATATATTATATTATTGACTGCAAAACCGTATATGGGGCTTACCACTCACAGCACTTGTGTCCATTTCCTCGTTAAAAAAATATTTGCTCAGAAACAAAATCGAAGTAGCTTTGAAAGAGCTTATTGCATTACTAATTACCAAATATATTATTATATCTATAAGCCATTTATCAAATTGACTTTATTTTACTTCACGGATTAGATGATTTTGTGCAATACGTAAAATTTGATTGGGGTTATAAGATTATGCGAAAATTTATAATAGAATGTACATTTAAAACCATCTAAAATTACTTTCTTGGTTGTGTAAAAAGTAATGCTACGCGCAAATGTCAGAATTGTAAGATAGAGTTAGAATAAGATAGGCGTTATTGTGATGGCTACGTCAATGTTCTTGCCAGTTGGACCCCACTGGCGCCAAATATTCCAACGGCGCCATCAACATTCATCTTGCACTCACCGGAAATACTAAGTCAGTAGTCAGTGAGTGCTTGCCAATGTATGCACACTTGCATTTACACACATTCACATATAGACCAATAGTATGCATGTTTGTGCAATGTATTTATTAGAATTGCACAAATTTCTTACATCGCTAGCAATGCAGTTGAGAAGAAAGTTCCGTCAAAACTGTTTCACAATATTTCACAATTTTTCTTTGCAACTTCCATTTCCAACTTCCTTTTGAGTTCGTTGTCATTTTATTGTATATTTTATTTGAGTAAATGTTGTTGCTTGTAGCTTTACTTTTTGCTGTACTTTTCATGATTTTCTCTTTTTTAAGTACAATTTTACACAGATATTACAGAAATAGTTCTTCTTTTTATTTGTATCAACGGAGCGTTTCCTTATCTTATGATTTTCCAAGTAAACCGATCCTCGGTAAACAAATTAATGAATTGCTTGTAAAATAATTCCTTTAGATTTTTATTACCATGTTCCTATGAAGCTTTCTATTGCCTATTATGTTTCTGGTAAAAGTAAATAAAATCTATACTAGTTAATTTCTTAAAATTAGTGATCTTTTTGTACAATATTTGACAACTTGTTAAGAAATAAAACTCTTAAATTTTGGTGAAAAGTCCATAATACAGTTTTAATTAGCTTTGACGACAAGAATTTATAATTAAGCTTTTATAAAGTAAATAATAGTAATAATATTTAAAAATAAAGGATTATATAGGATGGATCATCTAACGTTTTAAATTTGAATTATCTATTTTTCGGCATTGGAAACGTCAAATACCATTCGGAAAGTGACATATATTCAGTAAAAAGTCTAAAATTTACGAAATGGTTCGCTATTCACTAGAAGAAAACTCGGAAATATTGAAAACTTTTTTCCAAAGTTCATTTGACCGAAGATGGTCAATTTTACCGAAAAATCATCTTTTCGGACGAGGCTCATTTCCACCTCGATGGTTACGTTAACAAGTAGAATTGTCGCATTTGTGGCACAGAAAACCCGCACGTAATTGCGGAGAAGCCAATGCACCCAGCACGAATCACTGTATGGTGCGGATTTCGGTCTGGTGGAATCATCGACCATTTTTCTTCGAAAATGAAGAAGGAACCGCCGTAACCCATGGCCCACCCGTTATATATACATATATATATATATATATATTAAACGAAACAAATTCGCATTTTAGTAATGACTAACAAATAATACATACAACTAAATTCATCCAAAGTTGAAGTACTGTTAAATAAAGTAAATTACTGCGGTAGAACCGATAAACCCAACAAAATGACCTCATACACACATAGAATTACAGAAATGTGTCTAATATTTATCAAGCAACTTCCGGTTTGTGCTAAGCATATTTAGCAAATTCCATTTCCATTTTACCCCTTAAGATATGCAAGGGTCTGCATAGTGTTATCACTTTAAAAACTCCAAGCAAAGTACACAACCAGTTAATTTACTAAAGGCAGGGCAGAGAACTTAAAAATATAGAGAAGGCAGAGAACGTAAAGTATAGACAGAGAACGTAAAGTATAGAGAAGGTGCAGGTTCGACTGCGAATATTTGATAGATTCAGATCAAGGAATTCGCCGCGTTTGTTAACATTGTAGGTCGGAATTCGCTTCACAATTTTAACATTGCTTACAATTCTAACAGAGAATGTGAAGAGAAATAAATATATGTATGTATGCATGAATGTGAATATGAAGACACAAACATATGCATACTCCTTATGATCTCCCAACAACAGCATTGTAATATTTTCAGGCTTCAATTTTTGCTTTCAACTTCGCAATGTATGCAAATATGTATGCTTTTGCGTTTTGCCGTCGGCAATTGAATATTTACTTGTAAACATAATTATGATATGAATATAATTTTTTATGAATGCATGCATAGTACTATTTACAGTCAATTTGGACTTGAATATTTAATAATTTTATCTGATTTTTACATAATATACTATACTAATAAACATTTTTGTATTATGTTTCTTAGTAATAGAAATTGCATTGCACAACAATATATAAATACACACATATATCGTCTATCATATTAATCTTATTATCTACTTATATGATTATACATACTTATGTATGTATACGCATGTGCGCGTTCAGAAATTCATATCATGATTTTATCACTTATCAATATATAACATGTGCGCGCATTGATCTGCATGTTCATACATTCATATATACTTATATGTACATATATTTGTATACATGTGAATATGTCAACAGCAAAAAAAGGAAGCATAGTTCTACAAAAACAACAATTGTCTAAATAGCTGAAGCATAACAAGTCAATATGGCAGCCGAATTGGCGAAGCCCAAATGTAGTAAATTTTACAACAAAAACGATTTCATTCATAAACGCAGGCGCATTTGCCACAAGCGACCTCGCTTCATTCATATACACAGACGCCGTAACATCTCCCCGAGCATGCCTTTGCCTACAAGCGTCTTTTCGCGACGATGGCAAAAGCTAAAAATCATAAATTGAACAACTTTCTGATGCTTCTTCACAGAAAGAAGTCATAAAAGTGGCAATATAGCTTTTGTTGATTTACAATATTTGTCAATTCTAAAATAAGTATTTTTCCGTGGCTCGCAAAAATTTGCGTCGATATGTATGCAAGCTCATACATATGCATACATATTTACGCTAGTCTTGTAGGCGAAGCTGTTCCAGCAGCAAGGAAAGCGGTAACAGTCGGCGATCCATTGTATATTTATTTCATGCATAACCAAACCATAATTAGGACAACACTATGGAAGTGTCAATGGTGTTGCTGGTGGTAATAGCTTGAAGAGCCACGATGAGTACGTGGGTTCGAATCTCAACGGAATTTATTTTTAATTTTTGCCTTTTATTTTATGGCAAAAGCTAAAAATCATAAATTGAACATCTTCTGGTGTTTGTTCTAAGAAAGAAGTGAGAAAAGTGGCAATATAGCTCTTGTCGATTAACAATATTTGTCTAAAATTTTTTTCCGTGACAAAAATCTGCGTCGATATGTATTCAGGCTCATACGTATACATACATACATATTTACGCTAGTTTGTAGGCGAAGCTGCTACAGGGGCAAGGGAAGCGGTGACAATCGGCGGCCATTCGTTTATTTTTTTCGGCACAGCTTGGATTTTTTAGCAATGTTGTGACAAAGGAGATGCGAAAAGATGCGTGCGGCACTTGTTATTAAGAATGTATGTATGTACATATGTATGTGGCTCGCATTTGCTTTCGTAAACATACAAATGCGCCAAAGAAATAATATAACTATGTATGTACATATATGCCATAGAAATTCTATTGGTACAAATATGGGAATGATAACGAAATAATACGAATATGCATATTTCATGAAGGTCACTAATTTTTTTGAAGAAATGAAGTTCATTTTGCACATATTCACTTTGTAATAGTGGAAATAAATATTAATTTATTTAAAAATTAAAAAATAGAAATAAAATTAAAATAATTTTTCCTGATTTTTCCCGATTTTGTAAAACAAATTTAAATTTTTACCATTTTTCGGAAAAAAATGGTTCATTTGATACAAAATAATCACGCATATGTGACAATGGTTCATATAATACAATATAAGCATGCATATGTCACTCAGAGAATGTTTTTTTACATTCTTTGTGTGACTTTGTATATTTTTCTACATTTTTTTATTTATTCTCAGTCATTTTACATATATTTCTGCCACTGCACGTGCTCAATTCTGCTAAATAGCAGCGAATGTGGTGAATTCCCTACTATGATTCTATCAGCTCTGTTAGCCGCGCAATCGAACCATCATACAGATTTCGATTTGCACCTTCTCTATACTTTTAAGTTCTCTGGCTGCACATCGGGGAAAATACCCGTCGCTGCCCCGCAGTGCCGCAAAACCCTTCATGGAGCGAACAGATGAGTTCCAATGATGCTCTCTCCATCTATGCGTCAGACACTGGAACGGAGACTAGGCCTCTCCAACCAGAACCGGAGGAGGGAGAACGATTCGAAACCGGAGCGGAAACACGGCCTTTCCGCCCATCACAGCGAGGGGAAACGGAAACCCGGACTTTCCGCCCCCTTCTGCGACACGAACGTCGCTCGCATAAACGACGTCTGCACCGTCGCCAAGCGCACAACCCGGCCAGACTGGAGACCAGGTCTCTCCAGCTTCACCGGGCTAGCTCCTTTAGAGCCGGGCTAACGGCTCCTTCTTTGCTGCCAACGACAGCCATTTTACCGACGGCGGTGGTAAAGATCGAGGCAAGAGGACGCCTACATTTAGTCAGGGCCCTCATAGACGCATGCGCCCCTACGTCGCTAATTGCACGCGACCTGTTAAGGGAACTGCAACTAGTGCAGACTGATATCGGTGGTCAACGTGGCTGCCTTTTAGTACTGCGAGGCAGACATGGGACGAATACCCGCATATCGACGCATGTAAGGGTAATGAACGACTATATGCGCATCAGCCCGACCACCACGTTGGACTGCGACATAGCAGCCCCATACACCCACATCAAACTGGCGGATCCAAATTTATACAAGTCGTCGCCGATACGCTTGGTGCTCGGCGCGGATGTACACTCCCGCATCATGACCCAACAGGTCATGCCACAAACGTTTGGGCAGCTTCTCGCTCAGGGCTCCATATTCGGCTGGGTGCTTTCGTGTACGGCCCGGTACTAAGTTAAGTTATATACATCGCTAGTTGATTTCTTATTTGAAAAATAATAATAATAAATACATGAATTTATACGATATGATTTATTTTTTATTTTATATATACTAATATAGTGATATAAATTTGTACATGGTGGTCGATGGACATGTAATTTTTTTTTGAGGTCGCCTTCATCTTCATTTTTTCCAAAAAAAATCATACTTTTTACTAAGGAAAGCGCATATCAAGTTTAATTAAGATATCTCCATTTTTACTCAAGTTACAGCTTGCACGGACGGACGGACAGACATACACTCAACAACGCCTGGACCAATTTGACCAATTCTTTTTTCTAAATGTTCGTTGAGGTTCAAAGATGGTTTTTACGGCAAGAATAATTCGTATAATTGGCGGAAACCCCCTGAAAACAGCCCTTTTTTCCATACAAACGAATGAAAGTGGGTTTATTAATAACGCTATGGGAACGACTGAACCAATCTTGACCAAATTTTTAGAGAATGTTCTGTGTGGATCAGGGCAGGATTAGAAATAATAAAAACCTGTATTCTTTTCATGAGGAAAAGTCGGAAAATTGAAAAATTCCAAAAAGTTAAATTTTCCATACAAATTTGTTTTTAAATTTTTTTGTTTTGTTTTTCAATTACATATTTGAATCGTTCAAATTTGTCGTTTGATTAAAAAAATTTTGAAAATTATTCAGTGAAAACGTTATGTGTGTCGCACAAAAAGTGATCAATTAAGATTGAAATTTGTTACAATGCCACGAAGAGTTCGCACTAATATCGGTAGGCGTTCTTTTTGGCATCAAAGTGTGGCAGCCCAAGGCAAGGCAAGGCAAGAAGTACTCCCTAGATGCAATGACATACGTGCGGTATTATGGATCGCGGTCAATCAGAAAGCGATCGTCCCGATGTCACAGCAAGACTTTTCAAGCAACAGCTTCGATGGACTTTATCTTGAAGCAACGTACATATGGCGCTGTTAGATGCTAAATGTACTCTGTTGAGTGGCAAAAGAGAGGTTTGCCGCACGCACACATTCATCTTTGGATGGTGGATGGTGGTTGCACCAGATCAAATTGATGAAATCATTCAGTCATGCGGAAATTCATGATGCAGAGAAAGGTCCAGTATTATACGAAGTGATGAAAACCAATATGGTTCACGGACTTTGCGGACACCACAATCCCACTTCGGTTTGTATGTCTGACAATAAATGCACGAAGTAGTGTCGACGTTTCTTTCGGAAACACAAGCTAGAAATGAGGGATATCCACTCTATCGGCGTCGCTCACCAGACGACAATAGCAGAACATTCAGCATTCAATTTAGAAGAATGAATATCGAAGTTGACAACACATGGATCGTACTACGAGTATATTCACCATTATTGTCTACTTCATATTCAAACCTCATATCAGTGTTTAGTATTGCAGTTTGGTGTAATCGATAAAATACGACTTGAACGATACAGTTGATACATAAACTGCAATAAAGCGCTTTGTAGGGCATTTACTTCTGCAATTCATGAACGTTTTCCGGCTGTTGTGCGTCTCACAGTTAATTTGGAGAAGGCCAAAGTGTGTACAACCCAGAGAACAGAGTACAGCCAGTGGAAACACCGCCAGCAACAAAATTAACATTTACGAGTTTTTGCTCAACTTTCGTCAGAGATCTGTTTGCGAGGACATTCGGAAATACCTTAATATTATACATGTAATGCATCGTTGAAGAAATAGTTACGCAGAAAGCAAGGCCAACCAGTAGATGGACATCCAGGTGTGTTATCAACTAATGCATTGGGACGAATTTACACAATCCACCCGAAAAACGACGATTGTTTCTACCTTCGGTTGCTATTGATTAATGTACGCGGTTCAACTTTATTTGAGTCATTGCGTACTGTGAATGGTTCGATGTGTGCAACTTTTTGGGAAGCAAGCCAGCAATTACAATTGCTGGAAAATGATAATCACTGGAATGCAAATGAAGTTCGCACACTTTTTGCGATAATCATTTCGACATATCAGCCTTCAAATCCGCGTCTATTATGCGATACGAACAAAAATGAAATTGCCGAAGACATTTTATATCGTCTTCACTAAAAATTGGAAATGGATCAATTCCGGTGGTTTGATATCAATTTCATCTGCCGTTTATCAGTTCACGAAATATGAACTCATCATGAATGTTCGGACATTGGCCAAATTATCGTAACTACGATTCCTTAAGTGTACGCGCAATGTTAGCTGCCAAAAATACCGATATTGTTGACTTAAACTGGAAGTTTCAAAGTCAATTTCAATTTTTCATACAAATCGAAGGTTCGTCTTGACAATGAATGAATTATCTAGTGGAATTTCTAAATTCTTTGGAGAGGATTGGTATGTCACCGCACCATTTGCGTCTCAAAGTTATATCTGTCGTTATTATGTTTCGCAATCTTCATGCGCGGAAACTGTGTAATGGAACCTGACTGATTGTGACGCACCTATCGAATACAAGGAGCAGAATGATTGACTCTACGAATTCCTTTGAGTTCTACCGATTTGCCATTTCAGTTCAAACGTATTCCGTTTCCAGGGAAAATTGCATTTGAGATGACAGGACACAAGGATATTCGCATAGTGTGTGGCATAAATTTGGAAATGCTATGTTTTTCACACGGTCAAATAAACGTGGCGTGCTCACGAGTTGGAAAACCATATTTTCTGTACACCGGAACAGAAACCAAAAATGTTGTTTATCAAGCTGTGTTGCATTGAAAAAAAATGAAATGATAAATTTGACTTTCTTTTCATTTCAAAATACATAATTTCACGCAGGACAACGGCTGCGGGGTCAGCTAGTATATATATATAAATAATAATTTACAAACATACTTATCATATACTTACACATAATTACTTAAATATAAACATACATATATGTATGTACATGCACAGCTAGACGAAAACCAATAACTTGTAAACAAATGAGATGTTAAACATGTAATACAAAATAATGCAACAACAAACAATGAAGACACTTGTTTGTCAACAACATGTGCAGCAATAATGCTGTGATAAAATAACATTCATCGACGATCAGGACAACCGCCAAATCACCTGACAAATGTCTGTAGCTAATGTTGTTGTTGTTATAGCAGTAATGATCAAACCAAAGAGCGACCGTTAAATGGTCCGATTAAGCAAACAACAAATTGTATGGATAGCGGATATACAATATTTGTTTACTCACTACTATAAATAGGCTAAGCAGTTAGAAATAATTTTAATTTAAGTTTCGGATGTTAATGAATAAACTCATATTATTCTTACTCGCAGTTCGTGGACTTATTTTTCTTTAACTCGCGTGTGGTGTCGTTTAACCGACACAATTAATTTTGCATATTTCTGTTTTTGCAACATTTGATATACCAGACTATCTAGTAAGTGTGAAAATGATTTTAAGCTGGGCTCACTAACATACATACGTTTTAAAAGATTCGTCTACTTAATTTATGAATGTATTACTTGGAATGCTTGTGCGAAGTATAGTTAATTTGCTTATTTATGTATATGTCATTGGAAAATAACACGAACAAATAAACAATATTAATATGAAAAAATAGTTATTCTTCTTTAAAATGTATACCATACATATGTTTTAACAAATTTTTTGTGACCTTAAAGCATTAATGTACTGCGGCATCAAGAATATTTCAGTTGGTATCATTCTATGGTGTAATGCTGCGTCACCTAGCGGGGAGTAGTGATAATACAATTCTTTTCTACGTATAACAGTTGCATATTATTTGGGTATTAGGGCAATCAGTACTGCTGGAATCGTAATTAGAATAAATGTTGAGGATAATAAGTTTTCCACCCGGTTCCATGCAAGGAAAAATAAGTAATTGCAAAAATTTTTATTTTTGTGCATTATTTTTTAACCCAACATGTTGTAATAAACCAAAACTCCTATAATATAGCTGTCTTCGATATATCTGCTTTCTTTTGTCAAAAAATTATATGTAAAAGCATTAACAAAGTTATCGAGTTGAATTCGTTCAAGAGAGTATGCAGATACCTCATTAACCGTGCGATTCTGTATTGTGATACAGTCTCAAGTGTCTAAATTTGAGATTTTAAGTTAGAGACAATTTTTGAGACTTGAATCGATTTTGCTATTCTGTAAGTGACAGTCACAAAATTTATTACAATTCATTATTCAGAGATGTTTTTATACTTGAATGAAAATAAATATGTCGATAACAAATATTAAATTTTGTATAACATAGTCAATAATCATAATTATCAATAAAAATAAAAATATATGTCGACTTTGCTTCACACTATTTACGAAATTTATGTAAAATTTATTTATTTTTAACTTTTTCGTGTTTGAGTTGCTTACAAAATATAAAAAAACGACAATCGATTAATATCTATGATGATCTCTATTCAGTATATTCAAAATGGCAGACAAGAGCTCTTTTTAGTTTTGTGACTTGCTAACTACCAGGTCTCAAATTTGAAGCAATATTTTGAGACTAACCCTAGAGACTGGTTAGTGAATAGTAACTAGTCACAAATAGAGATTTTACCTCAAAATGTCTCAAATAGAGGCTGGTTACAGAATCCCGCTATAAATTTGGTATATCTGCTATCTACAATGCTACCAGGTTTTGTTTTGCATTATTCATATCAGTTTGACTACTGTGAATGCCAAATGTATACACAAATATATTTTTTCTTGTAATTTTAACACTTAATTCCTTAAATCAATTATAGTAATTTATTGAAAACAAAAACAAATGGTAACGGCAACATTTTTTAAAGCGAAAAAGTAATTTCTCCAATAAGACGGAATCACACACTACTGCGCATGCGTCAGAAGACCTGCTAGCTCAGGGTTGCACCACTACTGCAACTACTAAATTATAAAAAAGAAAGAAATTCATAGTAATCTGAAACACATCAGACGAGAAAACCAAGATAAAATAAATATAAAAAAATTAAAAAGTCAAACAACCAACTTACTTTGGAACGCACCTTGTGCTGCCGTGCCCTGAAAATTTTTTATCGTCGTAATTCATCTATTAAATACGCATGTAATTTGTCAAGGAGGAGTTGATCAAAATAAAATTGTATAACTTTTTATGTTATAAAGTTTATGGAAATAAAAATTGAAAGGTATTATAATATTTCCCGGGATCCCCTTAAATTTATGAGTGGCAGTTGAAAGCAATATTGGGTTTTTGAACTTAAGGTTTCGATGGTGTTAAGGTTTTAAAGAAGAGTCCCGTATATCTAAAAAATATTAGGTTTAAGATGGTCAGAGCAGGTCGAGATTGCCTCAATTATCGAAATAATGGACTGCTTCAATTCAGTCAGATTTCTGGATTTTGTTCTGTACACTTCTTGTTTGACATAATTCCATAAAAAAAGTCTGATGCAGTCAGGTCCGATGACCTTAGGGGTCGTTGGAACTCCGCAATAACTAGTCTGGGTATGTGTGCTCCATCTTGCTAATAAAAGTGATACGTCTTCGGCGCACATTACAAATCGATGAATCTGCGGAACACACACTCGTTCTGGGTTAAGTTCTGTCTACTGGATTATCTCTAGATTTGATTCACTCAATGTACGGTAATTTGTATACTCTTGCGACGAGTTTCTGCTGAGAATTATAGTTTTGTCCACCTAACGGTTGTACGTATCACCTAAAACTAATCGAGATAGATATAAAGTTGAAATCCGGTTAACTTTCTGTCTGTCCGTACGTCCGTGCAAGCTGTAGCCTGAGTAAAAATTGAGATATCTCGATGCAACTTGGTGTGTAGAGTTCTTAGTACAAATAAAGTTCGAGTTCGTAGATCGACGTAATCGGAACACTGCTTAGTCTATTTACCGAAAACCTATAAAGATCCATAACTAAGCACTAAATTAAGATATAAAACTCGTATTTGGCACAGGAGATCTCAGTAACAAGGGGCATCTGCGGATAGAAATTTTGAAAAAGTGGGCGTGGCCTCGCCCTCTAATAAGTTTAATGTATATATCTCCTAAACCACTAAAGATACAACAAACCAAATTCGCTCGGCACGAATATTATAAGAACTCCTACCGACAGTGTTAAAATGGAACAAATCGCATAAAAACCCCGTTCACCCATATAACGGTATTGTTCAAAACTACTAAAAGCGCGATAAATCAATAACTAAATGCGGCTACATAGCCTACTTTTTGGTGAAATTCTATATTTCGGGACCAGACTGACCAATTTCGACAAAATATGTATGTGGTACTTGTTTAAAATTTCTATGCCATGTTGTGAAAATTAACGAAATCGGGCAACAACCACGCCTACTTCCTATATAGCACAATTTTAAATTCCACTTGATTCTTTTACTTTCCAGTATACAAACCTCGCAATTAATATTTTGCACGAATAATGCCTTTAGTGTATGCCACCTTATGATCAAAAATTGTTTAAATCCAACAGAAACTGTTCAAGCCCCCATATACCGAATATTTGGACGCCAGTACCTATAGTTGCTTTTTGATCGAAAATATCGTAGAATGTGTGAGATATGTAATTGTGTTTCAGTGATAGTGCTTCTCTGACAATGGTATATCTGTATGTCAAAAATAGGTTGAATCGGACCAGTATTTCCCGTAGCTCACAACTGTGTATCTTTGTGCCTAAAATAGATAAATTTGAGCGAAAACTTGATTTACCTCCATATAACTAACATCAGAATTTTCGAACATCCGACTTACTTTACTCTATATGATTAGTTATTTAATATGTGGCATGTTAATAGTACGTGGTATTGGGAAAAATATATAAAATCTGGTCAATACTACCCCAACTGCCATATACGAGTACATGTAGTATGTTTTGGGGTTTTCTAACAAATCTTATGTATCTGTCAGTATAGGAGTTACATATGGTATAATATGCATATATAAAATTGCTTAGATTTCGATTCTCAGGTTGACGTTTTATACCATAAAGTATTTCCCTGGCTGTGATTCTTATAAGTTGCAAGAGTATAATATATTCGGTTGCACCCGAACTTAGCCTACCTTACTTCTTCTTGTTTACTCTTTTGTTTATATCAAAATGGACCTTATCAAACATAAATAAGCAATTTATCAAGAAATTGTCTTCTTCGACCATTTCAATCCATTTTGGGAAAAATTCCAGGCGAATAGTTAAATCTTAAGAGTTTTTGAACTTCGTACGGAAACACGTTTAAGTTAACATAAATTATCATTCGTAATGATCGTCTGCTAAATGACAATAAGTTGCGAGTCGAAACTCCTGGATAGTCAGTCCATTGTTTAGCACAAAAAAAAAAAAACAGACAAAACCTGCGCACGCTTCCTTTGTAAGCCCTGAACACCATTTATTTGTGTTAATAATGATCATAAGGTGGCATTTATTTGTGTTAATAATGGATGACTTAAGCATATAGAAAGCTATCACCATTACAAATACCAAATTTCTTTCAAATAAATAGGCATTACCGTTAATGCTTTAATTGGCATGACAGAGTTGCCAAATAGGATAGAAATCGATTTATATAATGGATTGTCAAAAAAGTCTTGCGGTATTTTTATTGAATCAATTCGTGTGGCACCCATACATCGAGCTTCTTAGTGACTCCAAGCTTCTTCAAATGGTTTATAACGGTTTGATGACTACTATGCCGGTCTCTTTCGACCAATTCAGCGATTTTATCGCAATTTTCGACGACAGGCCTTCCGGAGCGTGGCGCATCTTCGACCACCTCTACACCAGAACGAAAACGTTGAAACCATCGTTGTGCGGTGGAAATGGAAACTGTGTCGGGTCCATAAACTGCACAAATTTTATTGGCGGCTTGAGATGCATTTTTGCCTTTATCGTAGTAGCACTGTAAAATATGCCGTATTTTCTCTTTATTTTGCTCCATGTTTGCGACGCTATAACTCACGAACGACTTAAAAGAAACGACAATCAATCAAACACGTGTTACCGCGTGAAATGAGCTTTCCAAAAAGGTATAGCATGATGCGACGAATAAAACTAGAACTACGCGCTTTCAGCGCCAACTAGCGAAAATACCGCAAGGCTTTTTTGACAACCTAATATTTTTTATCTACCATATACCGAATATAACGATTTCTATTCATCTCTTTATATAGCAGTCACTAAACGAGTGGTCAGGGTCTGCCCGAGGCAATTTACCGCCCTAGGCAAATGTCAAAATTTGCATATTTTGCTTTAAAAAAAGAAGTAATTTCAGTTATTGATTTATCGCGCTTTTAGTAGTTTTTAACAGTACCGGGGAGTGAGCGGGGTTATCATCCGATTTCATCCTTTTTCAAACTGTTGGTAGGAGTTCGTATATTATTTAGGATATACCACTTTTTCAAAATTTTTTAGTACACAGGTGCCTCTAGCCACTCTGATCCCCTATGCCAAATTACAGTATTATATCTTAATTTGGTGGTTATGGCCCTAGATATGGCGCTCGGTTAATGACCTTTTGTGGGTGTGGCAATGTATTTTTTTCGCCAAGGAACGCGCATACGAAATTTCATTACATATCTCAATTTTCAAGTTTTATAAACATTTACTTGGAACATGAAGATTATTATAATAAATATTCAAGTCTTTATACAGTTTAATATCATGGTGAAAAAATTTCAAATCGACCTTCTAATATCAAATCCTACTAAATTGAAAAAACACATTATAAATCGCAGACGCGCGGATGACATACTATATTGCAATGTATAGTACTGTAGTAAGTTCGTGTAAAGCATAGAAAATGATCACAAGACAAAATGATGTGGTCCAAGTTTTGGGATTCTTTCAAGAACTACTTCTGCGTGACTTTAATGCCATAAAGCGTGTGCAGCAAGGCAAGCATCAGCATCTTGAAGCATGTTCGTCCTCAGACACGTTTTCATGCGGCGAATTGCATTCGTCACAGGAAGTTTGCATAATATACGAAGAAAATTATGGGGTATGCCGGTAACTTGTTGACTTTTGCCTGTGTCCCCAATGGCACTGGCTGTGATCTAGTTCACCTTTGAGCTTCAACCGTCGCACGACGTTGTCGTTATCCAATAGCTCTTGGAATCTATCTATCATCAGTCAATAGGGTTTTCCATTTCTTTGGTTTTCAAAGCACATACTTACTGGGAGATGTATGAAATTTCCCCCCTCTGAATCCGCCACTGCATCAAATGATATCATATGAAATTCACAAAATGTCAGTTGGATTCTATTTTTCTCACTTTTTCTGGCTTTCTTTTTTTTTACATTAAAGAAATGAAGTTATCAATTTAATATAAATCTTTTAATTAAAATTATATACAAATGTGTGCTATTGTACTACTTGAGCTGTTTTGTAAATAAGTTTTGTCTGGTAATCAAATAATTTGCGGCATATAACTACTTGAAAATATCATTAATTAAGTCAAGCTCGTAATTTGAATGTGTGCTATTATGAGCCAAGCCAAGCCCCTGCGAAACGCACATCTAAAGTAAATCTATCTACTTGCATGTTAGAAATTATCCTTATCCTGTGGAAATTATAAGTAAAAAGAAAGTATTTTTAATTTTTCAAATTTACCATTTCAAGTGGTATAAGTTTTATTTCGTCCTCATCATTTCATTAAATTACGTTCATGGTATTTCGTTATTATATTTATAATTTACAACTTATAGTACATAAAAATTAAACTATCCACTCAACTTTCGGCATTTATTTACTTTTAGTTATACTTTTTTTTTAATTTTTGTATGTTTGTTTATTTTAATAATACAGTAATCGATAAATATAAATGTAGTAATCGTAATCATGTTAATGGTAATATTTATTATTTTTATTTACGTATTTTAAATGTTTGATTTGTTCCAAACATGTACTTTTAAAATGTAGTGTGTACGAAGTTTTATTGTTTTAAGGAGCTTTCTCCACATTTAACTATTTGTATAAATTACGTATACCTCTCATACAGCGCATTTTATTCGAGCCGTTACAAATATATATTTATTCAGTTTTGGCTCGCAGCCATATTATTTAATTTTTTATTCTTTACTGGGTCTGAATGCTTAATTTAAGATCACTAGTAATTTAGTCAAACAATAATTTGTACAGCTAATTTTATAATTATTTCATATGTAAAAATTAATCAAAAATCTGCTGAGTTGGCATATGAGTATTTTAGAGACTTTAAAGAAATATTGTAAATTTGTGAATTTATGAAAAAAATACTTCATAAATAAGAATATTTATCATTAATTTTGTAATTTTATAAGAACGAGTTGCTCGCAATGGTCCCAAATGGGCCAATGTTGGATACTTTTATTATACATGCATACATAAATAAATATTTGCAAAGCGCTCATTTATTATTGTTTTTCTTAACTAGCTTTCTCATAAATATTTTCTTTTGTTTATGCCTCACAATCAGTTACTTTCAAATTACGTATATTTGTCCTTTAATTATTGCTACTTACTTTTATTCATTTATTAAAATAGAATAAATATTAAACTCCACAATAAACTTATCTTCCTTTGAGATTCAAGAATCTATTAGTATATATATATATACACATATATTATATGTATAGTATAGTAAATATTTTCGTGAAAATGTAATCTTTCTTTACGTATCTGGTTTCACAGTTTATTTATATTATTTTTGTTTTTATGGATTTGTGTTTATGTATAATTTTAAAAATATTTAATTATTTTCAATAGAATTATTTGCACTTACTCACTAATTACGTATACATTTTGTTGAAGGATTCTGTTGGGTTATGAAAAGTTGGCTCTCTTCGGTTCTAAAAGGTTTTTGTTTTTTACAAAATAACTTATTTATTATGTGAGTTAAATTCCTTAACTTACATTTTTAAGTACTATAGTATACTTTCAATGTATTCCATTTATATATTACATAACTGCATTTTCGACGAAGCTTCATGTTCTTGGCTGAGTTCTTGAATTGAAATATATATTTAATTTGTTTAGTTGCTTTAATGATACAAAATTCTACATAATAAATCGGTTTACGATGATGTAATATTTGATTTTAAATTGGGAATTATCGATGATTATGAAATTTGTTGTTAAAATAATAATCATAAATTCTATTATTTCGTTATTTAAATGTGCTTTGTGATTTTGAAATTTCTATAATTATGTGTAAGTATACATTTACATAAATCTTCCTAAATAAAAGTTACGAGCACATATGCTATTTTGCCAATCACTCAGTAAATAATGAAATTTTGATACACACATAATATTCATGACACAAATTTATTTTTTCTTTAATATTTCATTTGTCTTTTTCGTTTTGCAGTTACTTTCTTTCTTTAACATATTACTAAATCATCATATGCTACTATCAAAATATTGCACTTAAAATTAGTAAATTTTCCACATAGAACGGCAGGCGTCTACATTGCCGAAGTCCCACAAATATGTATATTTTAATTTAAGGTTTTGTATTACTATTTTTTTTAAATAAGAAGAATAAAACAACTACTCAAAATTATCAACCGTAAATTATGGTTACTGGAGTTGTACTGATGTTTAACAACAACAACATTAAAGTAAGCTATATTATAAAAAAAAATTACGAGATCACAAATAAACAGACAATATACATGTATTGAAATTTTTGTTTTGTGGTAATATCAGCTTTTACAGATACTGAAGCCTTAATTTTAAAGGGATAAGGAAAATAGTTTCTCTCAAATTTTTTTTATGGCTAACGTATGCTGCTAAAGTAGTTCCAATTAAAGAAAATTCGCTAAAGGAAAACTGAAAAAAAATTTTTCGCTAAGAAATTTATTTAAGCAACTCTATTTCTTAACACCAATTAACTGATAGACACAACTAACACTTATATTATATTGTGATTTCTGATTTCACTTCAAGAGTATCTAAAAGGTATATACTATATAGACGATAAAGTATGATAAGAACTAAATTGGATAAAAATATTTTATTTTGCTTACTTGAGTAATGGCAATAATAATTTAAAATTCACATCAATAGAATACGTAACAAGCGTTTATATTTTGCAGCATTTGTTTGCAAGCAGATTTAAATTTAGGGAATTACAAACATTGATTGAACATGCAAGCTATTATCAATAACAAACATTTAATAAGAAGACACATAAATATATTGAATAAATAAATATATTAGTTGGCCGAGTCACATATAACATTTGTAAAATAAGATTTCCTCGACTTTGTATAGAGTGTAGTATTTTTCGAAACTTTGTAAATAACAATAAAAAATTGGAAATTAAACATAACATGAGGGCAACAATATAAGTGATCTGCATTCGCATACATACAAGTACATATAGTATATGCAAGTGTATAAGGTCTCCGCGAAATGAAATATAGAAATTCAGTAAAGCTTATGCGCACTACTCATTGCGGAATACTCGTAAATATTTCGGTTTAAAATAAAATTCAATCGATTATACTTAATGTTAGCATTGCCTAAACTATCGATAAAATTATTCGCATTTGCATTTGCTCTGTGGGAGTGTGCGTAACATACGGGTGATGGAGATGTGGACAATGACGGCGTCGACAAATGCAACGACATCGACATCGGCATCGGCATCGGCATCAAAGCTGACGATGATGTTGACGTTGTGCTATTGCAAATGGTTGCTGCTGTTGCATGGGAACCCAGAGTTGGTGTTGTTGTTAGGCTTCTTTTTGCAGTTTTTAATAATGTATTGGATGTAAAGTTATTGTTAAAAATATTATTAGCATCAGGGTTATAGCTATTATAATTATTTTTGTAATATGAATAATTTGTAGTTGATTTTTCCTAGTTTTGATCGCCTATGTGTTGCGCTTGCGCCGCCGCTGCCGCCGCCGCTTGTGCTGCCGCCTTCTGCGCTTGCGCTTGTTTCTCTTGTTCGTTGAGTTCTTTAATGGCTTGAATTTCTTTTTTTAACTTCATTCGTCGATTTTGGAACCAGATTTTAATCTGTCGTTCGGTGAGGCAGAGTGCGTGCGCCATTTCGATTCTTCGTCGGCGGGTCAGATAATGATTGGTGTGGAATTCTTTCTCCAATTCGAGCGTCTGATAGCGGGTATATGTTTGCCGGCCACGTCTTCGGAGGCCATTTGTACCTAAAAGGTAAAAATAAGAAAAAAACCAAACTCCTTAATTCAATACATTTTTGAAAAATAAAAAAGAAAAAAACATAGTTAGGGATGACTAAAACAGCGAGTAGGCATTTATGTATGTAGCAACGAGAAGTATAAAAATATAGTGTATATTTTGAATGGAAATAATCTATATACATACATATGTACATGGAAAAAATTTATATATTTTTATTCACATTGATATTGTAAAATAACAAATAAAACCCACGTAGGACATTAACTCTGATGTACCGATTTTGTTGGTACGTGCATGGGTATGAGTACATAATATTTGTTCTTCAATTTAGATCAAAAGCATCTCGATCATTGTGCTCTAACGAAAAATCGGCTGAACGGCAATACATTAGTATTGATGAAGCTATAGTCAGAGAATATATAAGATAATTTACGTTCTCTGCTATAAGTTACATCTTCTTTTATTGAATATTCATGAATTCAATAACCCCCACTTTGGTTTAAATATGTAGCTGAGCATCAGTACAAATTAATGCAAAAGTCTCTACATGCCATTAGTTATAATATGTATAATGTGAGAAAATATATTTAGATATTAAGTATAATTTTTTTATGGAGTTCACATTTTTTTGATATTTCGCTAAATTATAAAGAATATACATATCTTCAAATTATTCAAACCTATACGAGATATACTCGCGAGTTCATTGCAATTTTTAAAATGTTTCACCATATGTGCTAAAACCATTGAAATTCGGTTATTTTATTTGCATCATTACGGTATGACCAGGTAGCACATTGTGCATCCCATGCGCACATATACTCCCCTGTCTCTGATTGCCGTTAGTACCGTCAGTACAGCTCCCGGTTTTCTATCTGCAATCGCAATGCATCTTTGGCAGTTAATCTCTGATTTTAAATATTTATGAGATTTAATTTGCCTCAAGTGCAATAACTCAATTTCATAAATCGTCGTAGTCATCAACGTAAGGTATACTCTACTGTATATTACCCTTGCTACCATCAACTTGGATGCACATAGAAGTATATGTACATATGTTGTTATACTACATAAAAGCATTTAACATAATAATAAAATTGTTCAAGCACACGCATTTACTCAACGCCGTGGCTACCTTGCAACCTTACACAAACGTATCTCGTTCATTTACTGGCCTGATATTATATACATACAAACGTTTGTACGTTTGTTCATATGTATTGCATATGCATCCACTCTGAAGCTCAACTGCATGGTGTGACGAGGATTCACGGGTCTATGTGCACTCCATTGTGTATATGATTGCACCAGTAACATCCAACTCACAAAAAGCTTCCCATATTTATGTATGCGTGTTGACTGGTGTTGCGGTGTTTGTGAACGCATTCATTATGCGTGCATTATAAACTGGCCCTGAAGGCATTAACAAGTTTACGCCAACATGAATTGCAAGTTTGACTGGCTGCCGGTTTTGGTTGGCCGAGCATTTGCCATTTGCTTGCTTGCAGATTATTTTTCATTTTTATGGTATTTAAATGGCGTTTAATAAATTATTTTAAAATGTATGGCAAACATAGTCAAGTGCACTAAAATTATACCGATTTTTTTAGAACAACGACATACACTATAATAATAATTTATATTTATTTAAAATAAATAGAACACTTTTGAAAAATTTAACCACTTAATATTTGTAAACTCAAATAATTAAATTTTTTCTTCTTTGCATTTTCCATACATACACATGTAGTGGACTTGTAGAAGGTGTAATTGTTTCAAATGAAGAATTTAAAAAGGGTATTTATGGCTCACCAACATTTAAATGGATATGAGAAGATAAGACAAATTAAAATTTCTTCCTCGTGAAAAAATGGATGAATGCGGAGAAATTAAGGAATTTTTCCGTTTATAAAAATGCCTTTGTACTGAACTAGTTTATTCGTACTGTTTTAGCATTCATTTAGATTTCAGTTTTGTATTACTCCATCAAAGTACTTCAAGCTTTTCAAAACAATTTTTTGAAAATAATGTTTTATTACTTAAAAATAAAGTCGTATATAAAAACTTTAAATAATAAATTCAGGAAATAGCTTTGCTAATCAGCACAAATCACAAAAAAGAATGAAATATGTCCAATATACTCAAAACTTGTGCGAATGTATATAACATTATTGCACAAATTTCAAAACAATTGCAAACGAATTCAGATCATCAAGGCATTTTAAAAATTTGCAATGCAAACAACTGGCTGAATAAATGCGATGAAAATGGCATGAATAAATAAAGTGGACAGAACAAGAAGTTTAAAAAATAAACTCAACAAATGCATCAACTCCTTAGTTGGCAGCCGAATTGATTGCCTTACTGTAAGTCTACACCGACAAGTTGTGTTCGTCTCATTTCGCTACCCTTTCCTATAGATCCTAAAGTCAGCTGCTATTCTTTCACAAGTCCACGGCAGAACAATAGTTAAGGAATGGAACTTAATGCTGAAAATGTGGTATAAAATATGTAATGGCGGAAAGAGGGAAACGTCAAATACAAAGGATAGGCGGTAAAAAGAAAACTGAAGGAATTATGCACTAGCAAAGACTGTGAGGATAAAAATCAACACACAACAAAAAATGCTCAAACGAAACTTAAGAGAAGACGGTTGCGTCAACTGTGAGCGTAACTAAACTATGAAAATAAAAAATATCAGCCTTCCAAATCTGGAAGTGGTAAATGAAAGTTAGTGGTTGCAGTTATTTAATTGTTAGCGTCTTGACGTAATTAACGCCAACGTTAAAGGGAATGCGAGTTATAGCTTTTAAAATGTTATAAAGTATACAATATCTGAGGTAAAAAATCGAAATATATATACTTCTAAACCATAAATATAATATATTATATTACAAGCCCCGGTATACGAGTATATCACGCAAAGGTATAAAAAACTTTCATTTTATTTATTTTAGAACAATAAAAAAACGTAGAAGTTTTCCAACTCAGCCGTTTTACAAAGTTGCTACGTGCTTGCAGTACGCATCTGCTTCCTGAACCACCCATTCCATCTTCGCACTTGTTCAAACCACCCTTACCTACGTTCAACATCCCCGGAGCACAACGTAGTCAGCGTTTAAGAATGTACGTGTGCGTATGTTCTTCTCACAAATTTTAAATGGAATTTGTCACTATACTGGTTGCTATGGGAAGAAATTATTGGGAAATGGTGACCAGGCTCTGTATGCTTTGTTGCTGCCTGATTTTCTAGTATATGCAAAATATTTTACTTTTCTTTTATTTTATTATTTTTCTTCCATTACATTTTTTCGCTGTTGCGCACAACTTTAAATTTATTATGCGAAAAAGTGTGAAATTCATTTTTCCGCTTAAGCCGATGTGTGCGTATGTATACTTGTACGTGTCCAACCACTCTTCACAAAGGCACCAAAGTCTCCTCTTTCGATGCAGATCTACGACTACACGTCTTCTAACTCGCTGTGCAATTGTTGTATTCCAAGTATGTAATTTAAATGGTTTAACTTAGCATCGCAGGCAAACTTTAGATAATTTAACGCGAAATGGCTGCCGTAGCGACAGCGTCACAAAGAAATTTAGAAGTTCAGTTTTACCAACGTTAGAAAGGAGGGAGAAGACAGGTCTACTGTTTACAGCATTAGAAACCTTATAAAAATCGGTTACTAAATTTTATTTTTTAAACTTTTTATTAGCAAATTTTTTATGCTTTCCCTTACTAAATTTTTTTATTACTATAACATACTATATATCGTTCTTGTACCGCCACTGTACAACTTTATTAAGAGAAAATAACAGCAGCCAGTATCTGCTATATTTATTGCTATTTCTTTGTTACACAAATTCATAGGGGATTTAAACTTTTGACGCTGGTTGGGTATTCCACTTTTAAGAATTTTGTTCTATGACTAAAATGTTATACTGCACTACACTACAGTATCATTCTACTAAATTTTTCAACGTTTCATAATTTGGTTTTGTCAAATGCGTTTTTCTTGTACTGGTAATCTGGGTTCTGATTTTTGTCGGGTTTTTAATTTGCATTAAAGCAGTTTTGAAATACTGAAACATGTAAAAATATACCAGTTTTTGTTTATTTTTCTTTAATAGATAAATTTTAAGTATGTTTAACATTGCCATAAATAAGACTGAACCAAATAATAATAATAAATAATGCCATTCACAGATGTATTTCAAGATTTTGATTTTGATCGGTGATCGGTGAAAGCAGGCGATTTGTTTCTTTCCATTTCGGCAATAGTGAAATTACTACCTGCAAAATTGTAAGCCATTCCAACCCGTTAATATTTTGCGATCGAAGTGTCTTTAAAATTAGGGTGAGTTTTTTTCAAATTTCGTGGCTTTGGGTACACAGCCAACGCTTACATTCGATTGAGAACCAAAAATCACATTTTAACCATTAACCACCTCCCGTATTCACCTGATATGGCACCGTGCGACTTCTTCCTTTTCGGAAAAATGCATTTGCCCATGAAAAGAAGGCGTTATGCAGACGTAGAGGCCATTCATAAGACTTGCACCGGCATACCGGTAAACGAGCTAAACACTCGTTCGACATGCTTTTGGACTGTATTGAAGCAAAAGGATACTACTTTGAGAAAGAAATTGATTTTGCCGAAAAAACCATTTGTTCTACTTTTTTTTAGTCCTTTTTACTATGGATTTCGCCTTATACATGGGGTTGTATATAAATAGTATATAAATGATTAGAATGATGAGGTGAGTTCAATTCCATCTGTGCAAGACGTGTTCTTTGGCAAAAATTAAGAGCAAGTTCTTAGATGGGCATAGTCGAGCTCCTGCCACTTGCACAAAACGTCATTAATCGAAAACCTATACCCGTAACTAAGTACTAAATTAATTTATAAACCTGTTACTTGACACAGAAGATTGCAGAAGCAAGGGGCACTTGAAACATTTTTTTGAAGAAATATGACGGGTCTCCCATTCTAATAGCTTTAATGTACATAAATCGTAAACCACTAAAGTTACAATAACCAAATTTGCCCGAGGCAAATCTTATAAGAATCCCTACCGACAGTGTTACAATGGATAAACTCACCATATTCGGTTAAAAAATAAAAAATACTAAATGTGGGATTAATCAATAACCAAATGCGTCTGAGACTTAATTTTACACCCGGGATGATAAAAGAAAGACACTTCCCATATTTATATGAAATATCATATCTCTGGGCGTTTTAGACCAATTTCAACCAAATTCGGTACATAATAATATCTTGATCATTTTTTTGTTTAATTAATGAACGAAATCGGACTAAAATAACGCCTGTTTCACATGTAGCAAAATTTAAATATCACTTTCCACCAACCCTTTCCATCACCAATCAATATATTCGGATAAAAGCAAAGCAAGAATCTAAAAATTGTGAAAATCAAAACATAACTATTCAAGCTCTAACGTGTCCAAATGCAATTTGTGAACCCCAGTGCGTTTGACTGACTTTCCGCCAAAAACATCGGTCCACCTGTGCCGGAAATTCGGAGCAAATGTTGCCTTGATATTAGTATACCCTTGGTGTATAGCACCTAATATAAAGATTTTCGAACTTTCAGTTGACTTTATACTACATAACATATAAGGGCCAATGTGGGAGTTATTGTAAAGGATAGAGGGAGCATTTTTACAAAAAAGTGTTTCATTGTACCAAAAATGTTTATTAATATGTAGTAGTTCTGATTAACTCAAAAATATCTTGACAATAGTATTCAAACTGAAAATCGATGGATAAAGTCAGATAATTTCATTCATTTTTTATAACGGTACAAAGAAAACTGCGAAACTAATTTTACGCATTGACAATTGAATAGTACTAAATCTGTCAATTAAAGTGCCCACAGGGAGGGCAGCCGTACGTGCCTCGATTGCTTGGAGCTAATAATTGAATCGAAAGATACTGTAGCTTTAGACAAATATGTAGCTCAACAAAGAAGTAAGTAGCACAGTACAGTAAATACTAATGCATTGGCATTGTAAAATATATGGCATCTGTGGTGAATGTTGCAGAGCATATTTCGAAAACAATTTTCATTAATAGATAGGCAGATTTGGTGGTATTTTGCAGTCAAAGTCTGATGGACAGCAGCAAGCATTTGTACTTCGAATAGATATGCCAGCGTGTTGCAAAGCAAATTTAATAGCTGTGGTTTCGACATGCACCGTAATATTTGGTTGCAATGTTCGACAGCACCTGCACACATATTCACAATCTTTGACGGGTAACATGATATTGGTGTGGAACAAAATCATGTAAATGTGTATAGTTATGTGAATCTGTATGTCCGTTCTTGTTTATAAAACAATCGTCGATGTAATTGAACATCCTACTATCAGTGATTCCTTGACTAAGAAATTTCATTTGACCAATTATGGGTTCGACCTTAATCTTCATTGTTAGCTTATTGAAATCATGGAAACATATTTTAATTGCTTTTATAAAGGAAGTGTTACCAGCTGTAAGTTGTCCTCGTTTTCGTTCTACTAGGGAAGGAACTTATTTAAGTACAAATTGTCATATTAAGATTAAGATGCATACATGGAAAACTCTCTAGTGTGAAGGAGCGAAAAGCTATTTTTCCATGGATCAATATATATAACTTACCTATAAATTTACTACTAATTTAACTTATATCATGTTTATACCACATTAAACTGAAAAAGTATTTAATATATATTTTTAATGTACTAAATGCATTTATATTCTAGAGTTATATTTGAATACTAAAAAGTGTAAAACTTTGGTTCACGCTAACCACTCAAAAGCGAGAGAAAGTACTTGTAAATCTTACTAATATTATTTAAATCGAAAATTTGTTCAGGTCAACACCTACTTTTGCAAAGGAAAACTACCGCAAATTGGTAGTTGTCTGAAGTGCTGCACCTTCTATAAAATTGTTTGACCAACAAACAATATAGTAATTTCCAGCGAAAAAATAAACGCATGTAAGATATAATTTTAAAGTTCTCAAGTCAATAACAATTAAGATAAGGATAAAAAGAAAATCAAAATTCTAATACACAATTTCTGAATTCTTATTTTCTAATGTGTAGTTCAGAATTCTAAAGAAGCGTTTAAGAAAGCAATCATATTTTAGGTAAATAGTAGGAATAAGGAATGGAACATAAGGTTTTTAACGTGCGCCTACTACTATCTAAGTTCATTTATTTTTCTAAATATTGAACACGCATAGTTTGGTAGAGCTTGGAAAACCATCCATTTTTTAAATTAATTGTCGATTTGAGAATATTTTACTTTAATTAATTTCATTCGAGAAATCTTAATTTTAGAGTCGTGAAAATTCAGGTTTTGTTGTATTTTAGGAATGAACATCAACTTGAAAATAAAAATTGCGACTGATGTGCTAAGAGGTCTGTGGGGTATTTGAGGTGTCCTGATTACGAATTTCCACCACGAACAACTATTTTTCTCATTTTAGTAAATGGTGGCGCTTTGAGCCTCACACCAAATGACTACAACACAAAAAATCACACGTGTTAGAAAATTTGAAAGATTATTTTCGGTTTTAGCAATCCCAAATTAGCAAGCGCAAAATGACTGAGAACTAGTTTAGTTTTACATGTACAATATGTTACTTATTATTGTATTAACTATATAAGATATTATTTAATACGATACCTGCGTTTAATTAACTTTCTTTTCGCAACTTGTATTCGATATGAGTCTATAGTTGTACTCTTATTGGTATTCAATCACTGCGAACCTAATTCGTCCAAAAACAACTTTTCATAAGGTTGTCTGTTACACTTGTGCACACTTTTAACATATAAATATGTGCATAAGAGAGTAAATATATGTACATACACATATTGTATATATGTATATAAAACATTCGGTCGTGCATCTGATAGGTGCAAACGTGAATGCGGAACATGCGCTGTGCGTACGTACGCTTCGCCATAAATATGTTCCATGATCATCTGCATCATGACTGCCGCACTGGCGCGTACATGCAATCATGAAATTACCGTCATGACGCGTTATAAGCATTTCATTTGGCTAAATGAACATACGTACATACATATCATGTTTCCAGAAGCATAAACATTATAATGGGTTATTGACGAAATTTTTTCGGCTTGGTTATTATTATACATATGTTAAAAATGTTCCATTTTACTCACTTTATATGTTGTAAGTATTTTTTGTTTTCACTTAGTTGCATTGATATTATCAGCTAATCAGTCACTGATGTTGACCATTTCTTGAAATAATAGAAGTTCATGCTATTTTACTGGAAAATTCATTAAATAATGTATTGGCCTGAATCATGTCGTTTCGTAGGATAAAGAAATTCACAATAACCGTAACATTAATTTTTATAATATAGGAGAAGAGAAATGTGCAAAGATTCGAAATTAAATAAATCAATATTTCTATATTAAATTAGATAAATGATAGTTTAAATTATGTGAAAACAATTTTGAAAGTCTGGATTATTATGTTATTCATAACATGTACTAAGCGTGCAAGTTAGAATTAAAAGAGAGAAAGATAAGTAAGTAGGTTAATTTTTTCTGCAGCCACGAATAATTTCACTCTTTATGCCCAGAACTCCTAGGTTTGAACTAAAACGACCTTCGCATATCGACAAAACATCTAGAGAACAAATTTATTGAGATGCTTAATATGAATTCCAGCCAATTCGACAGGTTTGTACAAAGTATGGCAACCGAGATGCTTTAACCTTAGTTTGGCGAAAGCCGGACAGTGGAGAAAAAGCGTCTAGAAGTTTTAACCTCAAAAAGAGAAGGAATGAACTTTATCAAAAAAATAAAAGAGCTACACTTATTCGATAATTCATAATAGAACCATAATGGATCCATTATTATATGAAAAGTGATAGAAAAACAAAGCCTATAACAAAACTCGAACGTAGCAGTAAATAATACAAATGCAAATACAAGTTATAAATGTGCCTCTCAACAGAAATTTTATCTATGTCACAAAAAAATTAAATTTCAATTTATGTATGTATATAAAGTTTTAGTATACATCAACATTTCACAATTAAAGTTCCCTACCTACTAGTTTACTCATCCGTAGCCATTGCAAATGATATCATCAAAATGTGAAATAGGTAAGTAGCAACCCCATGCCAAACCATTTTTTTCAGTTTTTCTGCTGACCAAATAACCCACACAAATTCAAATATTTCATAACGTCTCAATCAAGAGCCGCATATGCAAATACTTGCTTACTTAAATATACACAAAATACATACATACATACATCTTCCGTTCATGTTAGAAGCTTTATAGCAGACAACACTTAGAAAATAACTAGTTTCATTCGTCATTGAAGTTAGGTTGAAAAGAAGATGTTCAAAACTTTGCTTAGCACGCGATTTGGACGTTCGATAATATGGGTATGACAGTATTTTTAAGGCGGGCCATTTTGTAGTAAACGAAGTGGAGTGAAATAAAAACGCCTCTGGGTCATTAAAATAATCAACATCTCCATCATCGCCATCACCAGTGCGGTCGTTTTCACTATTTCCGAGAGAGCTACACATGATTTTGCCGCTACTCTTTTACTTCATTATGTTATTTTGGAGTTAATAAAAGTACTGTATATGTATATAGAATATACATCAGTGCAATGAGTGGTAAAAAGCTCATCACGACATTTAAGAGATCTGAGAAAAATAGATGTTGACATTTTTTACACACTTAACGGGATTTACCATGACATTTGTAACACCCAAATAGATACCCCATAAAGTACATATATAAATTATCAGAATAACGAGTCCCATTACCTATATTCTAAATAGCTAGCTCTTGAGGTTTTAAAATGACGATCTGAAATTTTGCACCCTGTTTTCACCCAGAAGCTGCCTGAGCGAAAGGGAAATATGGCTTATTATTTTGAAAGCTTTTTCATTTGATGAGATATCATCAAGAAATTTTATAGATTATTGCCTAAGGAAATGACGCAATTTTTGAAAGAAATTCTCAGGTCGTTTGTTTGCTTGAGACGATGGTGTAATCTCCGAAGAAATTCTGCAGATCTAATCGCAATAAAACATAGCTGACATACTAACTGATCGTAGGTCTGGTAAGGAATCCTTGAATTTATGAAGGGTTTCATAGCTTTGATGCAAACGAAGATATTTATATTTTTGTCCTCAGTCTGCTTTTTCATTTGAAAGTTCTTTGGCACTCTGAGCAGATAAGGTATGGCATCTGTGTGGAGTCGGCCGATTACCAAGACCAAAGAATAGTTTTTCAAAATATATGAATTATTTCTTATAAATATTTTCCTAACAAAACTCGCATACAATATTGAAAATTAGCTCTTTAATCAATAGTAGAAAATAGATGAAATCTCGAAGTAGTGCAAATCAAGATATCTTAATAGAGGTAAACGAGCGCTCGCACCATTTTGGTTCACCCAAAGCGATGTTTTTTTATATTAAAGGTTTTCATTTCTCTTAAATTGCGAGCAACTCTAAAATTCGTCTGCGCCCGAACTCCCTTGCTTATTTATTTTGTTACACTGTTTCACTTTGTTTGCTTACATTTTCCCTTTTTCTTTTCCAATGTGGGCCGCAAGCGAAAACACCCAGTACAAGTCATGCAGTGGAATTTATGTCATGGCATTAATTGGCTTCCCTATAAACATATTGCACTATACCGGCAACAGTTTTGCTTTCCCCAGCACCGTGATTCAGATCATTCTCCATTTATTCGTTTTGTGGTCGCCTTGCCGCCAGGCAAAAAATCTGGTTCCGCCGCAAATCTCAATCGGAATGGCTTAGTAAGTGGTAACTCATTATCCTCGCACTTCTCGCCGTTGATTTTAAAGAAGGCCAGTTTTTAGTACACATTTTCGTTTGTAGGTATGTATCAGTCTTTATTATGTATGTATATCCATTTCGTTGTGTCTCGATCTAGCTTAAATTTTTCTGTTCTCTATTTACAGCTTGAAGTTTTCTTCAACGCAATATAAAAGCAATTAAAATGAAATTTCACTGCTGTTGCTACTGCTCAATCCCCTGATCGCATTGTAATTAAAATTGAATTAAAAAATATGTATTTTATCTTTATTATGGTAACCGGCTGTAGTAAACGAACGAAGGCGATAGCTGGCGAACACCATAAAATAAGCTACGAAAATATTCAGTCCGCCTACCAAATAAATTTTGGGATTTGGCTCGGTGGCTGGTTACGATGGACTGGTGGCTAGAATGGTGGATGTATATTTTCAAGTGAGGATTAAGTAATGAATAGCGAAATTGCAGTCGGTAGGGTAGAATGTACGGCACAAGGTATCGAAAGAGTATTCACGAATGATTCATGCCAATACAAAAAAAGCTTTAAGTTGCATATTTAATTACAATAACATATCTATCACATCTCTAAATACTGGTTTGGTGTGATTATTTTACAGGTGATTGACTCTTTACATCTTTATATACATATGCATCCTTCATATATTTTTATTTTCAAAATACCAAAAACAAGTTTTCAATACTAATATTCGGTTCGAGAATGATTAAGATTTATAATTCAATCAAATTTAAATTGTTTACTTAAGTAATTTCAAATGTATAAATTTTTATCAATAATATTCTATTTTAATTCTATTTGTACCGACATCTTTTGTGATCAAATTCCAAATGTAATTAATTTTTGAAAAGTTAGAAGTGTGCATCAAAAACTATACAGTTGCAAATTAATCCATCGGGTATAGGTAGATTTCTCCCAGCTCATACAAACTTAATGTAAGAAACTTCTAACATCCAGTTGAAAATCGAGTCAATTTAGTCAATACTAAATCTATGTCTCATATACTTAATATACGAAGTTCAGCTTCTGATTGGTTCCATACCGTATATATCAGTCAATATGTTAGGTTTCTAAGCAATTTAAGTCATCATACATATAGTATGGGAAATACTCGTACCATAGTTTAATGCAGAAAATATGTAATGTCGGTCCGTACATTACCCCAGTTACCATATACTATATAAATAAAGGATAATTTATACCAAATAAGACGATCAGTGTGATCTTGCAAAATGACGTGGAAACATGTCCTCGAGTACAAGAACAAACGTTAGTGTAATCAGGCCAAACTTTTCCCTGTCCGCAATGTATGCATTAGTGTGATTTCCGACTTTGCATCTCAACTCAAGTCGTTTATGGCGTTAATTACGAAATTTAATACATATTGTGTATGTTAAACTTAGGATGGGCCTAATTTATTTCAATAGTGTAACTGTTTTCTTTTAAATTTTACCCAATTATGGAACCTTTTTCTTGCAACTTAAATAATAAATTTTTATGACAGGATACCTTTACAGCCACACCTTATTTTCCTTTTTGTTTTACTTAATTATAAGTACACAAAGATAATATATGTATATGTATGTTTTCATAATGTATGGCACACATATGATATAAGCGTGCAAACTAACTAATTTACACATTCAAGGTTCACATTTTCTACTTAATTGACAATTAAACCAGCTTTACAATATTCATACACACATGAAAGCCCTTCAAAAATTATAAACGACAAGGAAATGCTACTATTAGACCAATTATAATATATAAAAAGGCCAAAGAGAACTTGCTGTGGATTAAAATTTCCCTAAAACTAAGCCATAACCATAATCATGGAATAAAGGAGTTTAGTTAATAGTGAAAAATCCAACATAACGCTGATATTAGAAGTGTTTGATTACTGATTGATACTATATATAGAATGTTTGCATTAAAGAAAATTTTGAAAGGAAACATGAGTGAATGATCCATTGTGAAAATCAATCCCAACGCAATAGTTATACATAAGTAACATTAAAGCAGTAAAAGGGAGTAAACTTTCCATTTAAGTATGTGCGCATCGATATCTATTCAAAGTGATGGTGTTTAATTTTGCGCAAAATTAAAGCAATTTTCTCTCTAATCATTTTCAGCCCCTTTATATGGCGCCATGTGCGTATAAACCTCTTGGAACTTTGAGAGTTGCTTGATATTTTTTCAGGAAACAGAAAAACAACAAAATATGCTATTAACCCTCGAAAAAGAAAAAGTGCAACCTATGTTTAAAATTGTACAATGTACACTCAACACTCGAAGCATCCTTCTGCCTCTGTAGAGATTTTATTGCTTGAACACTCTTGAAGTGGAATGTGTAAAAATATGGAGAAAGCAAAGGCCACCAAAAAAAGAACATTATGTTAAGATTTTAAGAATTAGTTGTTAATATTGTATACAATACAATAAAAAATGCTAAAATATATATTCACACATTTATAAAGATGATTTAGAGCAAACACAATTGTTGAGGAAAAAAAATTTAATCAGAAGCACAAAAGTTATCTGTTCGAGGATGTATTTGGATTACCAGTGGCTTTATAATTGTGACATATATGTGGGTTTATATAATATCTAAGTGGACATATATTAAATATTTTTTTAATTCTGTGTGGTACTTTTGATTTTTCCTTATTCTCAAATACACTGACGCTACCCAATATTTTACAAGAGGCGAACACAATTTATTTTTGCTCAAAGCATATTTTGATTAGCATAATTAGTCAACTGTTTTTTATACTCTCGCAATAGAATACAATAGGCTTGGTTACCTAATATTTGTTTTAACATCTAAAACTAAGTAATATAGATTTAGATATATACATATGTATATATACATTTTGTATTATCAGGATGATACAAAACTCTACATAATTTTGTATATGGTGATCCCGCACCTAAATCTAATCTAAATCTATATAAATCATACTTATTGGGAACGAATCATTTCGTTATAATCTAACTCACATTTTTAATTTCCATATGATTCTATCACACTATGGTATAAATCTAGCATTAATTAAGATATAAGAATAAAACTTTGCAAAAATAACGCATCTCAGGTATTGAACTACACGTTCAAAATTGTTATAAGTCGGACTATGACTTTACGAACTCATCGATACAGAATATGTGTACTCCAGTCCTTATGGCTGACTTTTTACGAAAAATATCTATCAATTTGTGAGATTTATTATTGAGGGTCAGAATAAATATTTTATTTATATATGAACGGCCCCATATACTTAAAATAAAGATTTTCGAATTTTTAGTCGTCTCTATACCGTATACATCGGTCAATATGACGGTTTATTCTAATAACAGTGTATCTTTGTACCGAAAAAAGGATAAAATGGGGTCGATATCATCTCTGGACCGCATATACCCGGAAAAAGAAAGACAACCTTCCTGTTATTTTTATACCGTATATTCTATCAAAGATATTTCAGCAAAATTAAGTGGATTTATAATATTGGATATATTTATAAATTATTGGCGAAAATCTGTAAAATTGGTTAACGAATTATTTAAGCTCACATTCACTACATACAATCATTTTCGTCATTTCAGCGGTCTTTGTGCCGAATATGCCGATTAGTATGTGAATTATCTTCACAAAAATTTCTGGAAACATTTTCTCCGGTATAATTAATTCACTCCGAAAGTTAATACAGTCTGTCCAGACCTTCCCCTAGTTATAATATATCCAAAGCTGTGAATTTTGACTTTACAGCTTTCCGTGGTCTAAGACCTTATAAGACAACGATTTATTTCTCTCTGGATTAATTTTGGTTAAGTTTATTTTATATTGATATATTACCTTTAAAATAGTTAGGTTGTTTAATGTTGGATTAAATGAATCTATGATCTTTAAATATTGGTTACTACCTATTAACCAATTTGTTGTCTTTTATATTTCGGGATTTGGTAACCCTAACTGCAAACTGCTATTGCAGGATCGTTATGTGACCTATCGTTAGATTGAACATGCATTCAATATTGTATGAACATTTGATTGAAGAAAAAAAATTCATGTTGGATTTCACACAATTTTTCGATAGCTTAAATTATGGCTGCTGCCGATTAGTCGAAAGAAATGTTAAACCAAAAATACGATCGTATTGTACGATGTATGGGTGTTTTGAAATGAGCCGAATCCAACAAAAGCTGTTCTGTGAAACCCTTCCAAGAACCAATAACCGTAGACGGCTCACTTTTCACTAAGTCAATGCGAGCCCTCACACATCGAATGAAACAACTTCATTTTGAGCATTTAAAATATCTATTTGATAAGTAATACACTGTAAAATCTTGACTTGACACCGATCAACTTCTTCGAAAGAAATAAACTAAGATGTCAATGTCTTTCGACACCTGAAGAGTGGGTTGATGCGTTCAGAACGTATATTTTAGAGACCCCTCAATCAGAGTGGCATAGGTGATGGAAGAATTGGTTCAAATGCATGTAAAAATATATATGTAGGTCTTAAAAGAGAATATTTTGAAAAACCATCAATCGATTTTCGATGATAAATATTTATTTTCATTCTTTACTCCCGAAATAAAAATGCAACCTTCGTAAAGTAAAAAACATGGTTGTAATCTTTTCATGCTTTCTTTGATTACTGATGTTGAGTTCTTTCGCAACATTTCTTTGTAGAAAGTTGTGTCAAAATCTTAAAGTATCTCAGCGTTCGGTTGCACCCGAACTTAGTCTTCCTTGGATAATTTTTTTTCAAATACTGCTAAAAGATGTTATAAAGTGGCATTTCGTTGCTTCTCATGTGCTGAACCGATGGAGAGTAGTCAACAGTGAACTGTAAATGGCGTCGTGAACCCATAGAGAGCAGTCAACAGTGAACCGTAAATGGCATGAACATTTGTAAGAGGGCAGGGAAATAACAATGCGATACTATTACTTTTGACTTCAATGAAATTTTAATATTTTGTTCAAATTGAAATTTATTATAAAATAATAAATAGGCAAATTTATTTGTTCTAAATTATCAATTGTTATTAGAAATGATATAACAGAGCTATTTTATGATTCTCTTTGTAAAATAAAGTCAGGTTTGTTAGAACTTTGAATAATTTTACATATTAGTGGCGTCCTCTCCTCTCTCCTTTCCTCACTACTGTCGTCGGCAAATTTAGAAATATTTATAGATTAGTGAGAGTGACAACTGAGGGCCTGCTGTCGTGTAGTCGTACAGCTATCTAAATAAAGTCAGGTTTGTTAGAGCTTTGAATGATTTTACATATTAGTGGCATCCTCTCCTCTCTTCTCTCCTCACTACTGTCGTCGGCAAATTTAGAAATATTTTTAGATTAGCGAGAGTGTCAACGGAGGACCTGCTGTCGTGTAGTCGTGCAGCTATCTAAATAACTCTGTCCTTACAAACATATGTATTGTAACATTTGAGAGATGTCGCTGAAGTCTGTCGCTATCTATGTGTTCAGCACATCACTGTCTTGTAAACACCTGAATCAGTAGCAAGCTTGTATGCTGCATTACTATTTACATGTTGTTGCAGCATTTGTAAGTATCGAATTCTAATTGGCGCTGCAAGCATGGTGCACATATTGCGAGCATATGTATAGTATTTATTGCAGCTATACGATGTAACGCTTTTATAAGATTTATGAGTATTTATAATGAACTTGTAAAGTAATTATGCGTTGCCGTGCGTGAAAACAATGCCACGTCACCCCCAAACAAAATCACAACGAACGTTCAAGTCCTTTGTTATGCTCGCCATTAAATATTGCACCCTCGCTTCATTTTCGATGCTCTGTAACCCTTTCAATATCTCCTTGCAGTAGATTTTGTTTGTGGTACGGCATGTTATAAAGGGTGTCCCAAAATTAACGCAAGATTGGAATTATATACAAAACACAGTTTTTAGTTTTTGGATTACACGACCTAGAAGATTCTCATGCAATATTTGAAGTATTCCATAGGCTGTATGACATGTGGTACCGTCCTGCTTGACCTGCCTCATTTTTAAAAAAATATGGTCCAATTATGCCTTCAGCCCACAGTGACTCGTTGTGGTTACAATTCTTTTCGACAATCACACGTAGGTTCTGAGAACCTTAAAAACAAGAATTTTGGCAATTAACAAGTTCATTAAAGACAAGATTAATATCGTCGGTTACGATGATTTTGCTCGAAAAGTCAACATCCATTTGCTGATGGAATTTGAATGTTTTTCATTAATGAAAACAGGTTGTTCTATCGTGTAGCGCTGCTTTTTTACTAAGCTTAAACTGCCAGCTGTCAATTTGTTTTTTAGGGTTGCCAAAAGTTTCCTGCATATATAGCGGCAAAGTTCAATATTGCGTTAATTTTGGGACACCCTTTACTTTTACCTGGATGATATGGTAGTCAAAGCTTTGTATTGGTCACTGATTAGCATTATAATCATTATATTACGCCAGATGGAGTAATTTCCTGGTAGTTCGTTTCGTTTCTTTTTTAAATTTGCATTGAGAATATATTTATGTATATTTTATGAAGTAATTTTTCCTTAAGCAGACTTGAAGAAAACACTCCCATTCATTGTCCATGTCCTTCGAACTTTTAATTGTCATGAAGACAGCAGTATACAGTTCCGATTTTTTTAAATAAAATCTTGATGAAATAATTCGTTTATTATTTAAGTAACGTATTTATTGATAAATCAATTTAATAGCATTTTATTTTAAAAAGTATTTAATAAAAAAATGTAAACTTATTTTATACAATATTTGAAATACGAAATAAGTTGGTACAGATTTAGTAAAGACATTTTCACGAGCAAAAATCAAATAAATAAATTAGAATTACAACATAATAAGCCAATAGGTCTACTACTTGTAAATGCTTTCTACTGTGCCTCTCTTCCTCCTTCAAGCATCTAACAAAATAAAATTTAATAACGCAAGTGAACAAACGGATGAAATGAAATGAGAAAGAGTGTCAAAAATACAGTTAATTGCGAACAGCATGGCAGTCGGCAACGCCATTGGAACGCCTACTATAGCGCAAAAACATCCACTATCCGCACAACATTTGCTCCTATGCTTGTTTGGGGGAAAGCCAATAAATTGAGAAAACAAATTCGAAGCCATTATAAATAACACTTTCGCTGCTAGATGATATATTGCCTAATTTTCATGCTCACAGGTTTTCTTAACATTTTGCCATGTCGACATTTGCTGCCAAGCATAGCCACTTGCTTCAAAAAATAAGAATAATCTACTATCAGCAAAAAAATCTTCGTATTTGAGACACAGCTGTTTGGGGGAGGTGCTCGTATAACGGGATTGCCAATGTGGAATGCTGGGGGTTGAGTGGGTTTCTTTCTATCAAGTCCACTGCTTGACGACGATGGTGGTGGAGGGGTGGGCTCAGCCTGCCTGTGGGCCATGAAATATTGCATACTTACATAGCCGCTTTAGCATCAGTAGAGATGTATGGTTAAGTTGAGTCAGTCGCCCCTAATAATGTAGCGTGAATGCAGGGTATGTTGGCAGGGCCTTGCTGGCGGGTTGGCAGAGATTGTAATTCAACGAAATAAAATAAAACACGCACCAAAGCACATTCATCCCTCGAGAATTATTGCTTATTTTTCTTGCAATAATTCTTCTTCTTCGACTTTACCTACTTTTTATTTGGGTGCCTTTTATTCTTTATATTCTTATCGGTACACATAAATGATATTGTTGTTGTTTTTCTTGTTTTGCCGTCTAAACTTCCGTTTCTGGTGCTATTGTTGGTATTTATTTTCGCTAACTTGCATACACTTTCCAAGGACTTTCGCACATTGATTGATCCCTAAAAAATATATTCTTACCAATAAAGAAGAATAACCCTAAGTAGTAAATACTACTTTTTAAATAAAAACATAAGACCTAGTTTAACTAAAAAATTTTAATTGTTTTAATCAAGATAATTTTTGAGAACACTCTGTACACAACACAGTGAGGCGAAATACCTAGACAGTTTTCAAGAAATATTTCATCGAAATGTGTCTCTAGAGAAACATTTAATATTAAAGGTGGGTGATGGTATGTCGGAACCATAGTCGTACAAGAACACAAAATACCAAGCCAAACCAGTTCACCACGAACGCACAGCACAAACCCGCAAGTGCTCAAGTCGACATATAAATTAGTTTTGCTTGCTTGCAAGATTACGCTTCAAATATTGGAAAAAGGGGCGTTGAACAAATAAGCACACCGGTTGCAGCAAGCGTGAAACAGTACAAAGGGAGGAGTTAAAGAATACACAACAATATCAACATCACATTCAGCAGCTACAACTATAGCTATATGATACATTGAAAACTTTCACCGACAGCTCGTGGTATCCTGGCAGCCGAATGTAGCGAATATATCTTATAGCAGAAAAAGAGACATCGAGGTGGCGAAGCGTACAGCGAACGATTTGTTGGGTGATAGAAGTGATTGCAAGAGCACGCGCTTTCTTTGTTTAAGGTGCATTTTCGAAAGTAATTTAAAAAGTTAAACTAATAAATCACTAGTTAATTATAAGGGAGTATTAAGTTCATTATGACAGCCAAACACAAGTCAGTCTGCACGACACTGCCTAATTTCGAATGGACGGCAAAAAATGCTGTTGATCGAAAAGTTATTAAATGTTATAACTAAGCCGTAAATTAAAGAAGAAACTGTAATTTGATATAGGGTATCGCAGTAACGAGGACAATTGTGAGCTGAAAGTTAAAAATTTTGGTGTGGCCGCACCCCACTAAAGCTATATCCGTCACACAGGTTCTGGACAAATATTTTTCTACCTCCTTCTCATATAGTCTAATAATGGATGAACTGGGATGATATCCGCGCCCACTACCTATAGAACGGTTATATTAAAAAATTCTGCAATTGCGATAACATGCTAACTAAACACCTTAGACGTTTCATATTCAACATGATACAGAAGGGCCTTATAAGAGCCGTGGTCAAACCGGACTAAAATCTCCATATTTCTAATAAAATTAATTGTCGAATTCAGACAATATCTTTTCTAATTTCGGGTACGCGGACCGTAGTGCTACAATTGACTTCTTCGATCAATCTATATGTAAGGCACATATGAAGGATATATTATTGAAAAACGGAGAGAATGTTTTTCTGATAATAATGTAAAAAAATGGCTTTATACCATATATGGCTTTATAACATATATGGTATTTATATCGGCGGTTCTGTGAGGTATGTTAAAGAAACTCTGAAAGCATCCTTTTCTGGTTAAAGTATGACGTGATGCTTAAAATAAATAAAATCAGGCCAATATTATCCCTAGCCCCCATGTAGTTATGTCAGAATTTTAAAGTCCCGCAGGGCTTTACTGTATATGGCTAAAATGTAAGATGACGTAGGAAACTTAAGTGAACGTATAATATAAATTACGATTACCATTTCTAAATATTATGATTATCGTTATTAAAGATAGAGCCCTAGACATAATATATCCAATACAGAGAATTACGCACTTATTTCTAGGCGTTTATGCTGGCCAATATGCCCACACATTAATGAAAAAGTTGTTTTTAATATAATAAGAGACAGCGTTGTTTACGAGTGTAACTGGTTTAGATCTTGGACTGTTTTTACGCAACATTTTTTAATATAAATCTAGTGAACACCTGAAAGTCTTTCTTTTATTGAAGAAGCTGTAACTTACAAGCCGTTAATGTAAAAAAATCTTCGAAATTTCTTTTATTACGTATCAGATTTAAACTTATTACTTAATAACATACAAATATTATAGTCAATGAAACTTTATTAAAAAAATACGTATCGTTTATAAGTTTCCGATATATAGTATACCCAAGTTATGAAAGGTTGGCAACAATTAATAAATCGTTTTATATTGTAGAAATGAGAAGTTAATAGAATTTAACGCATATATTCATTAAATAAACATGTATATGTATTGGTTTAATAAAATATGATTTTTCTGCTATTTATGTGTTTATAATTTCCCTTCGTTGGTTGATTAAATGTTTTGCAGTTCGAACCTGCTAGTCACCACATAACACGCTGGTCATTGAAACGAACAATTTTTAATGCTTAACAGTTGGCTCTCGTAATTTTATTTGGCAAAGGTTTTTGCTTCTGCCACGCGCACATGCCGCCATTGTGTAGGTACATATATATACTCAGATCCAAAATAACTGTTTGTACAATAATTTTCCAGTTACGGAAAGAGGAAATTTGTGTGCATGCAGATAAAAGTGCCACAGAGCAACTTGTCATAATAAATTTACTCGGCAGACCAGTATTTATGTGCAATTCAACAAAAACAATGGATTTTATATGGATGAAAACGCATACGTTCTATTTTACGTCCATAAACACACTTTTTATCCTATTTACTTATTTTTTATACAAATCTAGATGTATTTTCGAAAACATTGAAATTTTCCTGAGTTTGAGACTTCGGAATTAATTTTAGACAAACGAATCAAAAACGAATTATTACAATACTAAATTAAATATGATAAATAAGTTCATACCTATATTCATGTGTTTATAGGCACTACAATAATGTAACAATTTTCCAAATTAAGACTTCAATAAACTATGTTTTATAAATTGTATAATCTATATGCAGTACCAAATGATTTTTGATCGTTTCCACACTCTAAGTTTTATAAAAAAAAATGGTATCGGAAGTTTAAAATTTTCATGCAATTTCCTAAAGACAACGGATATAGAGAGAAAAAAGTTAATATTTAGTGTTGCTTATTATAAAGGACCGATATTAATATTACAGTTTTTTTTTTAAGAATTCATTGAACAAATAATTTTGTTCCGTCGCGTACGAACTTCAATTCCTAGTAGCAATTGTGCATATATGCAAGCAAAAGTTCTCGACTGACCAAAATGAAAAACGAGCTTAAAATGCGAAGGGCTTTACTGCGATTTGCTTTCAATAAATCGATAAAATTAAATGTTGATACGAGATGCCAGACGCCAAAGTAGCTTCGAATCGCAAAAGACCCTCTAGGGCTTGATAACCAAATGCCAAACATGAAACAAGTAAAATTCAAGTTGCCACCATAAACAAAAATACAAATACAACAACAAGGAGAACTATTTAGCATCCGCAACGATATGAGAATTCATTGATGGTAGTTTTGTTTTTGTTGTATGCTGTGGCACTGCAGCGCAAGTGTAAATAAACTGCAAAAATGTTATGAACGAGCAGCAAAAGATTCAACGCTGCAACAAAACTAAACATACAAGTGATAATAAAAGCAATGCAGTGAGGGACTGAAAGCAGGCCAAGCGCCGCCATCAGACATATCCAACCGACATATAATATATTTACAAACGTGTGTACGTATTGAATTCGTAAGTACATTACATGTTGTGCCACATTGAATGTAATGGACAAATACTGCAGCACCAAAATTCGTAGCCATGCTCTTGCATTCGTCGAAAATAGTTTACACTAGCACACTAATTCTGAGCGTGTGGCATGTATGAATGCATGAAAGGTTGAATAGGCGACTGCAACATTCGTACGATGAACTGGTGAGGGCAAAAATAGGAAGGGTGACAGGTTCGGTGATGGGCATGTTCGTTAATCTTCGAGAATCCGAGTGACTGTATGCGGCGGCATTATGCGGAAATTTATCTGATTTAACACCTAATATACAATAACTTAATATTCAACACTGTGCTGTTGCACAAGCACAATCTTTTATTGGAGTACGCTGCGAAAATAGTGAGTATTCATAGCAAGCATGAAAAATGTACTCTACATAAATTGAATAGTACTCCAAAATTATTTATATTCGACTACAAAATAGATTAGATGAGGATATTAGCTTTGTAGGTACTTTGAAAGCCTATCTACTTCTCTTTAGAACATTACAAATCGTAATTGCAAGAAGCGATTGAAGCAAACACTTTATTTATTTTCCGATTAGATTATAATTTAACATATTTATTGAAACTGAAATGGAAAATATAAAATATATGTACATATATATATACATAGTTGTTAATACTAAAAATGGTTCACGTTAGCACATTACGCATCGTGTACTAATTATGATATGCTATGGTCCACTACTTCGGAGTAGAGCTATTGTTAGAACTCCACTATTACTACGAATGTACCCATGCTTCAACAATTTTTTCAGGGTACATCCTACACACCATACATTTGTAAACATCTAACTGCATCTCCATGTGTTAAGGTGACCAATCCGACCAATCGGCTAACTGGTCATAAGCCAACGTCTACTCATAAACTGCACTACCGTGCAGGTGGTAGAGGAGCATGGGTGCCAGTTTCATTGAGCAGTTTTGGCAAACTCCAAATATAACAAAGGCAACTAGATATTCCACACCCACATGCATAAGCATGAAGGCAAACATACTATATTTTGTGAATAGGCAAATGCAATAACATCGTCGAATGAAGGCAAGGTGGACCAAGTTGTTCAGAATATGTGAATATGAACTATATAAATCTTACAGACACGGCTGCCGAAACAACAAAAATGTAGCTGTAGTAGTATTTGCAATTTCGTCTGTTCAATGTGGAAAGGAGCAAGCATCGGTTTGGCTAGCGAGACCAAAAATAAAACGATCTAAGTTCAGATATACCATGCACCGGGCCAACGTTTAAATAAATGACAGAGATGATGCATTGAAACCAAGCAAGGCATCCAACAAGCCATGCATGAAGTCAACACCGACCAAAAAAGTCAGACAGTCAAGCAGTCGGCTAAAGGAGGTAAAGCTATCAAACAAAGTCTTACCGGCACTTGCATATAGTGTGTGCACGTTACTATGCTTGTCAGCGCTTTTATATTGGCTTGCGCGTTTGAATATCGCACTAATACTTGGCGCACATTCGAGTGTATAAGATTCATATTTCTTATATTATTATGTTTTCATATCGCATTTTTAATCATATGTGCCCCACTACAGAGTGTCAGCTCGTGATATGTGCGCTTGTATGAATAAAACGTCTAAAGAAAAAAGTTCGGTCTGAATAATGTACGTTGAAGTGTAAACTAAGGAACTCTAAAGTGTTTCACCAGTTTTGTTTTCGTAGCAATGAAACTAAAAATAGCAGAAAAATAAATCTAGAGCGTTATGCATGGAAAGGGGATATACAGACCATTTTGTCTAAGACAGCTTATTAGTGTTATATCAAAATTAGGCTGTTTGGCATTAAAATTTTTATTCATTATTGATTTCATTACTTACTTCAAAAAAAGGGAATAATAATAACAACACAACGCTACCACAAGAATACAGTAATTTTTGTAAACATACTGTCCTACACTGTACTTTATACAACACTTAGTCAATTAATATTGCAAATTATATTTTAACTATATCGTTTTTGTTAATTTTTTTTTTGTTTTATGATTGAGTGACATCTTATGCGCAAAAAAATAATGGTTTACAACTCGGCAGCTAAATGGTTTTTGGTGATTGTCCGAATACTGCTAATGTGAAAAGTGTGATGGTGGACAAAAAATTAATAACAGAAGAAAAAGAGCATAATTTGTGTAAAATACGGCCAAAACATTTGTTTTTGGATCGATAAGTATCAATAGAGATGAACTAAAGCTCGTTGAAGATATTAAAAAACTGAAAATTTAAGATCAAAGTATTCGGAAAGTTACAAGACTTTTTGAAACAACTCCACATTCGTGCACAAAGCTTTATTACCACAAAAAAAGCAAAAGGAGTAGGACCTTGGATAATTTCATTAGAATTGCATCGTTGCGAAATCTAGTCAAGGCAGCTGGCGCAATTGGGGAGGAGACTGGAGTTCAAATTTGAGCTCGGTCAGTTAGTAGATGTCTGATTGAAAATAATATTTTGGGAAGAATAGCTTGCAAAGTGCCGTTATTGATACAGAGACGTCGAAGCTGTTGCATCAAGTTCACTAAAACTCATGTCGAATGGAATGACCTCATAAATGTAAAAAAATGGCGTAACGTTTTATAGCCAGATGAAAGTAAGGTAAATTTAGTTTGAAATGATGGTAAACGTTGGGTAAGGTGTCCGAAAAATTAAATATTTCACCCTAAAAATACTGCAAACAAATTTTAAGCACGGGCCCTTGGAAAGTTTTTATTACGTGAGCATAATCAATGAAGTTATGCTCTCTTTTGTTGAATGAAAGATGCCTCTAAAGTTGAAGTTTCAACAGGAGACCGATCCTATACGTGGATTCTCGCACGGAACTGGTTTTTCCCTAATAAGATAGACGTTTTAATCTGGCATTCCCAATCTCCGGATCTGAATATAATAGAGAACTTATTAAATATGCACACAACTTTATTTTCATTTTAATCATATTTATTAATTATTTGAAGTTTCTTATTTTTTTACTCTCCCAATATTTACGAGTGCATTTTTTTAAATGAAATGTTTTTTACTTTTTTAATTTTAAATGGTTGGAATAGAATTTTTAAAGGGTTTTTGTTTTTAACAAGGACTGATCTTATTTTTTTGTCCTATATTGTATATAGATTATACTGATTGTTGCTACCGAACAGAACGGTTTTTGTTCTTAGACGCCGTGTGGAACCGGTAAGACATTTTTAATATCACAGCAGAAAATCACACTGACAGTTGCGTCGCCACTGCATAGCCGTAATAGGCGAATGACGAACAGACATTAATAATACTGCAACCAAATATTGTGAAAACAACCGCATATGCGGAGGATTTCACAGTGGTAGCATTAACTAAATATATAGATGACCTCCGGATCAGATGCAATGACTGCATAAATAGTTTGCGCCGAGATGCGAGATCATTTCACAACCACAGTTGAAGTATCTTGGTGGACTCAAGACTCAAATTCAAGGAAAAAATACGACGTGTAAAGCAAATAAAATCTATAAAACTTTATCTAGAATGATGGCCAATAAAGGCTGTGTGCGTTCCAGCCGACGATTTTAATAGCTAAGGTAATGAGTTCAGTATAACGTATGTGGTTCCAATATGGATACAGGCGCTAGACATAAAATCATATGCTAGACCAATTAACGCAGTGCATAGGCTTTCTGCAATACTCGTGATAAGTGCTTTTCAAACCATATCAAATTACGCTGCTGAAGTATTAGCCAGTTAGGCGCCGATTGACACCCAGGGAGATGAATTCGCGCAAATATATAACCTTTCAGGGAGGTCTACCGCAGCAAAAGGAGATGAGAGAATCAAATCACAATGTGGCAAACTTCATGCAAAGAACGGTGGCCCCACAGATTCCGGACATAGATTCTTGGATAGGTAGACAACTTGGGGACCTAGATTTCCACCTGACCCAAATATTCAGTGGTCATATGTTCTTTAGAAGCTACCTAAAAAAATATCGTCATGGCTTTAGTCCATATTGTCCGACGAGTACAGAGTGTATAGAAGAACGCACACATGGAGGTAGTCTCACTGTGGAAAATTTGACAGCACTCATGTGCGAGTCCTCTGCCAAATGGAAAGCTGTCAGCGAAGCGGTATCTCTAATTATGACAAGATTGAGTCCGTACAATAGAGGAGACATAAATGTCTTCTTCTCTCTCATGATGTAATACTTTGTCCAGTGGTCCCGTAGGAGAGACATGAGATGGGAGTAGGTTAGGCTTAGCGGATTAAAGTTCTGCACTAACTGCATTATTGGTAAAATGTTCAATTATAATTTGAGATACATAAGTGCGTATTGGCTCACAAATATTCTCGATGCTTTGTACAAAACAATACAAAATTCAAATGGCAACGACGGAGTTTTCCGTCATGCTGTCTTTTCATAGTTTGCGATTGCCGACAGCCCGGCTATTCTTCACTTATCTTAAGGCAATAATATTAACGAATGTTTAAGCAATCGTTTCACAATAATAACGAATGAAACACAATTGCCAATAAATTTGTGCGAAGAATTGCAAACTGTTCCAGCCTTTGAAATAATACAATTTCTAGATATTAGGAGTGACAGAATGGAACCAATACGCAAAATTTGTTTGGATTATAACTGGCTCAGTATTCGGGCTAAATTAGTGGTTAAATATTTTAAGTCATTCGCTACCGTTATTGATGAAAATGAAAACTTAAATTATTCAGATACACCCAGAATGACATCACATAATCTTGGCTTGAAATTTGTTCAACTATTATTATTCAGCGTAATTTCAATCCACCTCAATAATGCATCGGTACACGTTCGGTAATCAAAAAGATTATAGGAAATATATTGTATCGCCCATCTTGACTGCGTGGACGGGTACTCTAATTGTTTATAAATACCAAAAAATATTCGGACACCTGGAAATTTTAAAACAATGAGTATCTCAATTTCCATTCAAAATTTCTTCTACCGAAGCACTTATAAACTCAACCAGTTCCATGTGGTAGAATAGAAAATTTGCCTTTTTAGATAAATATGCTACGCTAGAACCATCAGAAAATACTATGGATTGTATGGACTTAATCAAAGATATATGTATGTATGTATGAAGGATTTTAGTGATTATGGATTTTCATGGCATTGAAGTAAAATGAATAAAGTGTTTTACGGCTGAAGCTTAAGTTGAATATACAACATAACGCGTGGCCTCATGGTGTTAAGCGCTTTAAGCATTTTCATTTATTTCTGTCTGTACCCCTTCATGCACTTTTTGTGCGTAGTCAATGGATACTACCATTTGTATATGTATGTATATGCAAAAATGCCACTACAATTGTAAATTAATGTGTTGTTACCCAACAACGTGAAAATGTACGCACTCCGTAATTTACAAGCGGCTGCAATTTAAGCGAAATTCGTTTCTGCTTGCATTTTTGTGTTGCCTATCGATGTGCCGGGCGAGGTTGTAGTTTCCAGAGCTGTTATCGCTGCTCCTGGCTGAATTATATTAGCAGCGTTTTCATTTGCTACTAACAACGCAATTTCACAAATGTATTAGTATCGTCTTTATGTCACAAAACCTATATATCCTGGCATTGATGATCGCTCTTTGTAAACTATATATGTATATATTTAAAAGATTTCAGTGGAGATTATCGTGTAAATGCCCGTATTAAAAATAGGAATTGTTAATTGTTGCATAAAGTATAAACATATTTGCGACAATGTAGAAAAATAAAATTATGAATATTACAATGCTATCAGGGGAGAATTTCACTATCAAACTTGGAAAGTGGTGAATACTTACACATAACTTATGCATAGATTGCTAAGATTTCATTTAATTTCAAATCAGAACTAGCATTATACAGCGACCAAAACAGGATTTTCTTTACAATAAAATAAACATTTTCAACGAACGAAAAATAGTTAGAAACATATTCTTCATGTAGACTAAACATAACTAAAAAAACAAAGCGAAAGCATATACTAATTCAAATTTAAATTAATTTGGATATTTATGTGATATTTAAAATTTAACTGCTTCAAAAGGAAAATGGAAGAATAACTTTTAAAATTGGATAGAAATATTGAAATCATTAAATATTCCATGAAAGATCATAAATGTTCAATTAATAAATGTACGATATCAATAAACACTATATACTCCTATACAACATTATTTTTAAAGTATTCGATTAATTAAAAATATTAAAAAGAAATGCATTTTTTTAATTAAAACATATCTTTGTGATAATCTCATATATTTCGTTATATTACTTATATTTAAATCTGGGGAACTATATATAAGCTTTAAATCACTGAAAAGAATGATGAACCTCAGGTTTTTTGACAAGAATTTAAAACGGGTGTGAAAGTTGTAGCGTCTCTGTCTCTGTTGAATTCCCTTTTACTTTAGTCCAGAAAATATAGATATTCCAAATATCTTTCCTACACTACTATATTTTTTTTTTCATTTTTTACTTACGACTCTACTTACATCTTGGTTTAATGATTTATTGGGATTGGGATCTGTGATTTCAAATTTTCCAATTTAAAACTTTGTACCATTATGAAGTTCTGATGCTTTTCCTATTCGACAGAATTTATAAAGATTATATATATTAGACCATATAATTTGGAAGGAAAGAATTATGATATTGCAATCGGCTATTAATTAAATAGTAACAGGTTGTACTCAGACTTCAGCGGTCGTACTAGCTTGCTTTTTATTTTCGTTTGAGTTTTCAATTTCTTAACGTGTGCTGAGCGATATCACGGCTGTTGCTGACATGGCTGTTACAGCTGTTGTAGCCATGTTGGGGTTGTTATATTTTCTTATTTTACTCTACGGCATGGGCGAATGAGTTTGAAATGGAAGTGGTTATGCGCACACTTGAAGTGTTTGATGCCTGTTATTAAGTAAATTGATTTTAAGTACTTCTTATTTCCCTAAGTAATAGCCCTAACGACTCTTCCTTACGCTAGTTCGACAAGTTACTTAATAGTCGGTTAAGCATTCAACGTCTCAAGTTACGTATTTTATGAAAAGAGGGACAGTAAATAATAATTATGTTCATGTATATATGTAGACATACTCGGACATGTGTAAGGAAATATATATAGCTATATATAATTGCAAACTTAGTACATTAGGTTCATAACCCTTTGAAAATTGCTTATTGCTTTCGTTTATGAGTGAAACTTATTAAATAATAAAACAACCTAATAAATATTATGGTTCTTTCTTCCATTATTTTAAAGTAAGGAACGTTAAAACACTACTGATACCAAATATGTAAAATGCCAATGTTTATATTCTGCATAAAATAAAGGTAATTAATATGATTAATTACATATTTACTTTATACGAGTATATAATAATATGAGTGTTACATATACCATCTTACCAGGTTACATCTATATATTATATTATTCCTTTCATGATGATTTTGTTCTGCATTTTCAATATGGAGTTAGTTTATTAAATCAATTTTATTACACATGCGATGATTGTAATAAAATCAAAAAGACACCGTTACAGTGACTGAGTAGAAAGCCACCAGCTACTAAATGTGTATTGAAATAATCTAAATAATGAGAAATGTTCAGTAACTGCACATTAGCAAAATGATATGCTCCGAAGAAGGAGTTTTATTCAAAATTCACGCGATTTTTTTTGAAGACCACACAAAAACCCATAAATGTGGCGTATACATAAAACGTTTTATAGAAATCAAACACGACGACTAATGGAAGCATTTTTGTATGAGAAGTATGCTCGGAAGTTTGTCATTGTCCTCCAATGGGTGATCATATTAAAAAAAATGTCCTTATAAAAATTGAACTCTGGCGTTGCATATTGTTAGAGCACATTTTTAAAAAATTATTCATATGCTTGAATAATATAACAATAATATTGGTTTGAAATGTTTCTATTGAAATGGGATGTGTTTATTTATTTCTTTCCTTAATTATTATTTTGTTCTAAAAATAAATAATAAATTCTAAAAATTAGTTAAAAATTATTAAAATTGTTTATACATTTGCATAATATACAATTGTTGTAAAGGCGATGAACGGGTTTTAAAACTTATTGCATTTCAGTTAGCGGGAAAACAAGAGTCATATCTTAGCTAGTATATTTGATATTTCCATTATTTTCCCTCAGTAAATACAACATTGCTTGGCGAATGTTATTGGTATTTAGACCCTGTTGTTGGGCTCTAATACAATCGGCCGCCTACACAGGCGTGTGTTCATTAGTATGGTTGCCATGGCGATCGTAGATGCGCTTGCGCGTAAAGTAATCACAACCGGTTTTATATGCAGCAGCTGTTATGTAGCATAGTCTAAATTAAACTACCACGTTCGGTATGCTGCTTCAAACAATCTTTGTATGGCTGCCGGCGAAGCCTGTGCTGCTAATTTGTTGTTGTTGTGGCCGGGCAGTTATGGTGGTAACTTTAATGGCTTCCGAAACGATCAGAGAGTTTAATGAATGATAGACGGAACCAATAAACGTCGTGCATTGTATTGAAGCAATGAGCACTGTTTACTTTGGGTATTGTTGTTGTATATACGCATGTATTATGAGTTAGAGGAGAATAATACCTGCAAACAGTTTTCTAAAAGTTCGAAAATAAAGTTGGTATTTTAAAATGGAAATTTTCTCGAAATTCGCGTTTATTATAATCAGATTCATAAAGCCATTAAAATTCAATCATATGTTTAAGTTTCAGCGCAACAGAATGTGTTTGGATTTTTAACATATTAATTATTAGCTGTATTTTGTACAAAATGTACACAAGTAAAAATGCTACTTACTGAACTCCTTTCGATGCGTCTACTTAATAACAATTAAATGCTTCTTCAATTCATGGATGGATATTTTTTTCTTAAAACAAAAACTTTTTTTAAAGCCGAATTTAAGTCTAGTATAATATAATGTGATTTGTAAAAGTTATGTTTTGTGGTTAAACATATGGTATTTGTTTTTAGTTAGTGCATCCCACAAGTGAAAAGATAAAAATATTCCGTATCCGTATAGGTCTTTAACTCCAATATGGTACCCCAAAGAATTTCAAATAATCTCCCCCTTCCATTTGGTGTAAATGCACCTAATAATATATTTTGAATTCGACATGTAATATCAACATGCAATTTTATCGTGGCAAAGGTACCCATTGCTAAACGTTTGAAAATATTAACTTTCGTACATTTAATGGCAGAGCAATCAAAGCAGAATGGTGGAGAAAGATGGTATGTATACATTTTTATACCCTAAATAGGATATATTAACTTTGTCACGAAGTTTGTAATACCCAAAAAAAAACGTCGGAGACCCTATAAAATTTAAACGAGCTGAGTATATTTGGACCTGTTCGGTACATGTGTGCGTGAAAGAATCCTTCAGTTTGTGAGATATCGTTCTAAAATTTTCCGCATTTGTCGGAACTGCTAATATCATAGCACACGTGACACATAACTGCCATACAACTGTGCAAACTGAACGATCAAAATCAATAGATTGTATGAATTTTTTATTTATGAAGGGTGTTCAAGCTCCGGTGCAATCGAAGTTAACGTTACAAGTTTATATAGAAAACTATCAATCAGTTCAGGTTTACAAAAGTTGACCCAAACAAAATATAGTTGCCCTTTATAAGTGCATTGTTGCCGTACTCGGTCCACACAAAACGGTGAGCATATGCATAATAAAAGTAATTGCAAATAGCCAGAAGGATAAACGAAGGAGGAATGCAGTAAAGCCAAAATGCCTAGACACATCTTACACGTTGAAAATAGCACTTTACGTTGTGTCGTTATTACTGAAATAAAAAATTGCTATAATTTTATCGAAATTGCTTTTTATTCCACCAATCACCAATCAAGCGACCGATAACATAGTTCAAGTGTTCTCCCAATCAATTGGTGAATAAAACGAGTGATTTGATTGATTCGATGCAGCATTGGCGGTTTGCCATCGCTAAGAGTCATCACCGTAATCTATACAATTAAGTTGAATTACTTTTATAGTTTATAGCTTTAGTTTAATTTAAAAATGAAATTGTCATAATTCAAGTACTTTTGTCTAGAGGGCGTTGAAAGAGCTTACACTGTATTAAATTGCCACTTGGAAGTTTAAAAATTTGAAATGAATATTTTCATGCGAGTAACTGAAAAGACAAGTTCTGGGATTCAAAAACAACAATTTTTTTATGTCGAAGTTCACTTATCGATAAAAAATAATTGTAAGTTTAGAATAGAAAATAAAATGGTATTATATTATATACTATATTTACGCTGATTGTTTCTTCCAAGCACATCATGGATATTATTCCAAAACTCCATTTTTCATAAAATAATGCCAGCTTTTCCTTTTACGCTTCATATTCCTATGTTCTTCCTCCTATCACCTGATGAGCATATTTAATCACGCCCACGGAGGTCTTGGAGAGGATGAAAACCAACGGCATAAGTTGCGGTATTTGATACCATGACAGTGGTGTTGGCTGCGGTTTTGGTTTTTATTGCGTCAATGCATGAAACATACTGATGTCTGTATCCAGAAGGATGCAGACATAAATAATGCTGCAGCGTTGTGGTTAGCTATTTCGCTTCTCATTGTTGATTGCCCCACCACTCGTAATGCTTGAATTCTTTAACCTGTTTACCGCACCTTAACGCAATAAAATGGCCATAAAACACGTTTGTCACGTCATTTAGCTTATCTCTTACTTCATTCCACTTTTAAATTGTAATAAATGTGGCGTGAAATCTGTTAGATTAAAATATGTAAACTCATCTATGCAACTAACAATTTTTACAATGAATTATATCATATTCTCAAATATGGAATAAAACGGAACAATTTGCTGCGAAATGATTTCTCTGTGATTTCTGTGGTTCGAAAATGTTTAAAAAGTGAGTGTGGCTCGCCCTCTAATAAGTTCAACGCACATATTTCAAAAACCACTATAACTACATATATCAACCAAATTTACTCCTTCCTCGAAGGTGAAATTGGATGATAACCTCGCACACTCCCCTTACAAAACGTCTATCTTGAAAACTGCTAAAAGTTTCGATAGCTCAATAAATATATACGTATATATTATACAGAAGATATGCTGGCTAATACTATATGGTACCGATTACCTTTAGGTATCTGCTTAACCAATTTGAATCAGACATTCTTATACGCTATTTTGAAAATGAGCGAAGACGGCTACAATCAGGCCTATTTAAAATATTAACACCTTTAATTTCTGTCTGATTCTTTGAATTTACAGTACAAAAATCCACAAATGATATTAGCGATAAAATAATTAAACCGCTGTAAGTAATACTGTACTAAGTATATACATATGTATGCTTGATTCTCCCGTTCATATTTAATTCAATTTTCAATAATATATTATTTTACATAAGATATACATTAATTATTACTTCTGTTTAATTAGCCCTTTATTGTATAATATACATTAGAAAATAGATATATGTATAAAATTTTTGATTTGAAATATTTAAAAAAAATATTTTTTTATGTTTAGTATTGGTTTCATTTTATCTAACAAGCGAAACTTTAAAACTTTCCAGTTCACATGTATGGTAGCTACACACCGTATGTACTATATATATTTGGAAGTATGTTTATAAATTCTACAAATTGTCTCCTCCACAACCACTGCTGACTGTGAGTTCGAATCGTAATAGATGGTGGTTTAATTAGAGGACACATTGTTTCCTGCTAAATTCACTTCTAACTTAGTCCTGAAAATATTTGTTATCTGTTTTCAGTAAAGCTCTAGTGGAATCGGGGATTGGTAAACTGTACAAAGTTGTGTCAAAAGTTGTTTAGAAGAATGTAATTAAGGTCACTTCGCTTACAAGCAAATATGATAGAGATATCTGACATGCAGCCGCGATCGCTGTATATGCCAATATGTAATGTATGCCTATATTAAATTACGTTTATTCCTTAGACGGACATTTAGGCAGTCACATTAAAACTTTTGATAGACTTTACATAGATGGAACCGAATAGAAATATGGTACGAATATCAACTTTAATGAAATAAGAACACCAAGTAAAATTGTTTCTGAGTTTAATTGCAAATTAAAAATCGTACCCCTTTTCCAATGGATTCCACGAGCTGAAGTAATTTATTTAGTGCTTTGACACTTTGATACTCGGTGCAAATGTTTTATGGGTTCTGCACATACAATAGTGAATTTTCACATACTCGTACACATACCGAATGTAAAATTTAAGTTTGCAATGTGACATAACTTTATAGTTGGTAAATTAATGAATAAAAGCCAGTAGACATACCACCACAAACGCTATTAAGTGTATACTCGTAATACCCATACATTCGTACGAATGGTTTCTCTTCAGCTAATGTACAAATATATTTGTTCACAGTGATGTGAATATGAGTGTATGTATTCATATGCGTGACTATTTTCACATAGCAGCAGATTAACACTGCAGCGTTATGTGCAAAGGATGAACAGTCCCTCAGTTAATTTTCGCTATTTGATGGCATTTAACAGGCCACTGCATATTCAAAAATGAATGTGGCATGGTGGATTATTATTAGTTTTTCGTTGGATTTAATTGAATTTTAATGGCTGTCATAGTGTGCTGCGTACACTGGTGTATAACATTCTACAAAAATATATCTACTTGCAAATATGACTGCACTGAGAAACACACAAATAGGAAGAATATTTACGGAAGTATGTATAGTATACCTGTACATTTCGTTTGTTACAACAAAAAACTAGAGTCAATTTTCAGGCCTCAGGTTAAATATATATTTTAATATTTAAGTATATAAATACTTTAAGTCCCCCTTTTTAACTTTTGGTCTTTTTTTCTAAGTGCAATTTAGCGCCTAGCATGCTCTATTGCGTACTAGTGCCAGACTGAAATATTATTATTCGTTATCTTTTTGCTGCAGGCTTATTACTCTACCGCCAAGCAAACTAAACAAACGGCCTATGTATCATTTCAATATTTTTCAGCCACTTTGCTATTAACGCCATCAGCAATACCTCCATTATCCTTAAGCATTCCCTTTTGCTCATTTCAAAACACATCGAATACTGTTGGCGGATTCCCAAGCTTAACACTCTTTCCATTTGATTCTATTATGTTTGTCACACAAAGCTAATACTTCGTTTTTATGCATAAAAATTATTCCAAAAATGAAGATTTCAGACACATAACGGACATGAATTTGGTGTTGATTATTAACAAAATAAAAATTTAACAGTGGAGTGGTTTCCTAAAACTTTATCGACATATTTGAAGGATTGGACAAAAACTTATATCTGGTGAACTAAATAGTTAAAGAAATATTAATACGAAAATAAAGAAACAAATAATGAAACCTTTTTTAATTGAATATCTGGAACAAAGGGATGTCACAAAGTAACTAAACTTAACTTGCTATTACTGGCCGAAAGTGTGAAGTATCGTATGGTTAACCAAATTCGACAGTTATTACCATCTAACATGTTTTATACTCTTGCAATCAGTTGCTACAGAGTATTATAGTTTTGTTCACCTAACGGTTGTATGTATCACCTAAATCTAATCGAGATAGATATATTATATATTTAACTACAATATAAAAATGATCATGGGGACGTGAAAATTTGCAATCTGGTTGAGATGGATGTAATGGGACCACTGCCATGCCCACAAAATGCCATTAACCGAATACCTATAAAGTGCTATAACTAAGCTCACAATTAAGAAATAAAGATGTTATTCGGTACAGGCGATCGCAGAAGCCAAGGGGCACCTGTGGGCAAACTTTTTCGAAATGGTGGGAGCGGCCCTCCCTTTAACAAGTTTAATTTACATATCTCCTAAGCCACTTATGCTACAACAACTAAATTTGCTAAGTATAAATCCTATAAGAACCTCTACCGACAGTGTGAAAATGTATGAAATCGGATGAAAACTTCGTTCACTCCCCATATAACGGTACTATTGAAAATTACTACAAGCGCGAACAATCAATGACTGTATGCGCCAGAGACGTAAAAATTTGAAACCAGGATGATAAGACAAGGATTTATAGGGGCCGGGTAAAAATCGGACAATGGGCGTGGCACCGGCCACTTTTTGGTAATATTTCAAAATTTGGTACGTGATTCCTATATTCCTACGCCACGTTGTGAAAATGAGCGAAATCAGACAATAACTAAGCCTACTTCCCAGATAGCACAATTTTAAATTCCATTCGATTCTTTTATTTTCCAGTATACAAATCAAGAAGCAATTAATATAACGGGACTAAACCTTTTTAGTGTATGACACTTTATGACCGAAAATTGTTCAAATCCTATAAAAAGTGTTCAAGCATAGGTAGCGGATATTGGGATCTCAGTACCTATAGTTGACTTTCGATTAAAAATATCGGTCAATGTGTGTGATAAATAACTAAAATTCTATATATTAAAAATGGGTTGAATCGGACTAATACTTCCCTTAGTCCCCATATACCTAATATAAAGATAATCGAACTTCCGGGACACTTTGTACCGCATATATCGGCCAATATGTGAGTTATATCAATGAAAATGAGGTAGCGTATTTTACTCATGATAATGTATTTTTGTACCTAAAATAGATAAATTTGAGCGAAAACTTGATTTAAGCCCCATATAACTAATATAAGGATTTTCGAACATCCGACTGACTGATTGGTTTTGGTATTGGGAAAAATAGATAAAATGTGGTCGATACGACTCCAACTGTTTTAGTTTTTCTAACAAAATTTATGTGTCTGTCAATATAGAAGTTATATATAGTATATGTATATATAAAATTGTTGGGATTTCGATTCTCATGATGACGTTTTATACCATAAAGTATTTCCTTAGGTTTGATTCTAGGAAATTGCAAGAGTATAAAATGTTCGGTGGTATCCGACTTTAGCCCTTCTTTACTTGTTTATTCATCAGAAAGCGAGACGTATTGTTGGAAAACGTTTCCCACTCCTAAATCCATCATTTAAGTCGATCGGTAGAGAAAACCAACGGTTTATATTGAAAAAAAGACAGCAAAATAAATACTCAGCTCTTTGGGCTCTGAGATATGGAAGACAAGTTCAGAACCCAGAAAAGTAGTTTTCAACGGTTTTCGTATGGGTTGTGTTGTTATATAGGCTGTAACTTTATTTATTTTCGGACTTATAATTTTTGTTGCTGCTGATAAGTGTCTTAATGAAAGTGGAAGTTGCTGACATTTAGCAATTCGCCTTCACAACTTACTGTGAAGTTTAGAGACGTCTATGGTCGTAAATATATTTTCTCATATGTATTAATAAATAATAAAAGTTCATTGTTACAATAAAATCAATAATTCGAAAGTCATTCGTGAGAGTACTTGTATCTTAGGTAATTTAAGTAATAAGGTTTAAAAATTATTTCTCGCAGTTTATTATATAAATTGTAAAATACCTTTGACATCTAGCAGTCAGCGCCTGAGCACGGTCCGTCTTAACTTAGTTACTTTTATAACCTAACTCTCTTTTCGTTCGCAGCAAATTTTTAATTTCACCAATTTTTCGTTGTGATACGTAACTGAACTTTCTTAATTGCATATTACGGGTGGTCTTCTGGACACTATTTTTACTGTTGCCTTGTTGTAAACTACAATAAAATTGCCTCCGACTCTTCACATGATTCTTTAGAGCAAAAGAATAAGTGTACAACTTCAAGGCTATCATCGTAACACTAATGACAATATGTTTATAAGATTTCTATGGTTCATAAACCTTTTCTCGAATTACAGATTAATCAAGAATAGGAAAAGCTCTAAAATTTAATTTTACTAACTACTAATTTAACTACGTGATTCTTTCTGGCCTAAAGGTGAATACAGCCAACTCTAAAGGTTTAATGAATTTGTTGTAGGTCGAATAGGAATTGTAGAAACTTTTTTTTAATAATCTTGCACAATTAGATTGCTACAGTCAGTTTATAAGAGAAAATTAGATTTAATTGTGCCATTATACTACACACGTCTATTTTAGACTAACCCAAGCAATTTCATATAACATTCATATATGTATGTATATACATATACATATATGTACATATATATATTTTCAATTTGAGGACTAGCGTTCTTTGTTCAGGTGACCTGATTTTCAAGTAGTTCAATATATTTGTGACATGTAGCATCGCATTTTATAGCTAGAAAAGCGATGGTATAATTTGAAAGCTCTGCTTTTAAAAAGTGAAAACAAAACTGATAAAACTGATTTTGTCTAGGGCACGATACCTAAATTACTATTTATCTCTTTCGAATAATATACCGCTCAGTTGATATTAATTGCCTGATTCGAACTACTACTTTAAAGAGCTTGAGCTACTACATATTTGAAAACATTCATATGGCGCCATCACTAGAAAATTTCCTCTTTCCTAATTCAAAATGAAGTAAGCAAAAACATTGTTTGCATTAAAAGTCGTGAGAGCTAGTTCTTCCTGCATTTAAAGTAAATTTTTTATGTCAGCTACATTTGTAAATATTTCAGTTTTCAAAAAAAAAAAACTCCCAAACGTTTTATGACTGCGTTAAAGTTTTAAAAGAAATGTTATTTGCTTGTTGATGCATCTGAAAGTGAATGTCATAGAACTACTAAAATAACTTAAACGCTTTTTACGTTGGTGTTGTTTCTGATTGCCTACAAGATTTATATAAATGGCGAGTGGTCTTGTCCCATTCTGAATATTCGCATAGGGCGGTTGCGGATGAATATGCAATTCAAGTGATAGTTAGTAAAATAAAATGCGCTATTATGATAGCGCCACAAAATAACATTGACCATAAGCTTCGTGAAGATTGAGCTGTAGGTTGTTGTTGTCTATGGCGCCTCTTGTGCACACATTTTGTGTGGTTTGGTTTAAGACCTATTTGCAACAAAAAGCCGCCATTAATTTGACAAATTTTGGCATTCAGTGTTGTTTTTACTGCGACTCGACGCCACTCTGTTATAATGATCATATAAACTCCTTTACCATGCTGCTACAAGTTAGCCAAAAGAATAGTCGTTGAGACCATTCAACATTTGTATTGCAGTTGCAGCTTTATTTGCCGAAAAATGTCCACAATAATTCAATTTTATATTTCCGCATAGTTTATCTTTATAATATTTTTTGGCAGCTGAATGCAAAAAGAATTAAAACGAAATTCCAAAATGCGGTTATAAAAGATAATACCACAAATTTATAAAGCGGATGATCTTTTACTATTTAACTAGCTAATGAAGACAATTTGTATCACTCTACTATTTCTATTTATCTTATCTGGTCTAAAAGTCATGAATATACGAGTGCAACCTCTGTAGAATGAAACGAAATATAAAATCTTGTAAAAAGCTTAAACTGCAAAAAGTATCATTACTCTATGATAGAAAGCGACGTGCTGACATTTGTATATAGGAGTGGAGACGTGGTTGCGAATATCTCGTTCATTGAATCACTTTCTTATGCAAATTAGCGCACATTTTTTTGTTTTACTTAACAGACCCTTTATAACCGCCGTACATAAAAACATATAAAGTTCCTCATCTTTAATTCATTCGCTGGCGTATTTCACTGCGTTTTTCTGCTTCCTGTAGCTGTCGAAGTTGAGTGGAAAAAGTTACATTTGATTGGGAAGAATTTATCTCAATGAAATGCAGATAAGCAAACTAGTACATTTTGCCGCATCGATAATATATACGCAAGTGTATACTCAAAGCGTGTGCATATTTGTAGAATGTGATGTGAAGTAGAGTGAACTACGTAAGCAAATACATAAATATATTTGTATTTATTTAAGTTTGCAAAAAATTCGTTTCGCCTAATAGATTCGAGGGCGCTGAAAGCTGAACAGAAAAATGAGGGTGGGTTATCTACTCTAGTTGCGAAACTAGAGGCAAAAATGAGGCGGAAATTTTTGTAAAGGGTCTATCATGAATGTACCATATATAAATTATTCGTCAATTGAATAAAAGTTTATAATTTTTTTCTGGTTAATAAAAGTATTTTTAAAAAATAAGCGTAAAAGTTATGCAATAAAATTAAGATACAAAGTCAACGGAATTTTCCAAATTATCCCGTTTTGAATATTTTTGATAATTTCATTCTTAAAGATGACTAATTTATGATGTGAGAAATAAATTTGGAAACTAAAAAAGGGAGTTACGATAATTTTCGGTACTTGTACTGCTCAAGATTTATCAAATGGGCTTTTAGTAATATTATATGCTAAAAAATGTTGGAATTGACATTGCACATTACAAAATAATACGAATTTTCTTATGCATTCGCTTAAACCCTGCGTACGACTGTTAGAAGAAAACATTTGCAGTAATATTTGTTCAGATATACGTGTAGATTAATATGTTCTAAATAATGTACAGCATGGTCTATATTCATATTTTATAAGTGAACTGATTTTTCTATATATGAATACTATTTCAATAACTTATATGCTTATATAATTTGGAGAAAACTTTAGCAAATCTCTACTTGATGTTTGCTGCATCAGCTCATCATTGTAAAATGGTTTAATACTTACAAATTTCATTCTAACATAGAAATACCTAATTACATTACCACATCCTGTTGGTCATCATTAAATCTTATTAAACTCCAACCAGGTTTTATGCAACTTACCTGTAAATAAAAAAAAATAAAAAAAAAATAAAAAATGTAAAAGAGCAATTTGTCAGCAATTTTAAATTTTAATTCATATGTATTAATTATAAAAGCGATTATTATGCAGCCATATTTATATACATATATGAGTATAAGGAAATACATATTATTTTAGGTATAAGTATATATAATTTCATATGAAAAGTGAAATATCTTAGAAACATCTATTTTAAATATTGTGAACTCGTTTCTTAGTAGTTAAACAACAACAATTTAATGTATATACACATACATACGTATGTACAGACTTCCATGTGCAATTATCCATTTATATACATTTACTAAATAATGAAGTGAACATTTTTCTTTCACAAAAAAAAAATGGTCAAAATACTACATATAAGTCTCTCATGTACAAAAGAAAATAAAGTTCCAGCCAGTGTAATGTCAATACAATAAATACATAGGATATGAGTATGAATATTAGTTAGTATGCTGGATTATGATTAATTAACGAAAAAGCCTGATGATATTATTAATTTTTACTCAATAAAAAGTTGTGCACATTAATTAAATTAAAATTTAATATGTAAAAATATAACGTATTCCAGTCTATGTTCTATGTACTCTCAAGTTGAAATAATTTTGGAATGGATATAAAACATGTAGTTGTTAAACTGGTTCTTTGGCATACTACGTTAAGTATCTTCTGAAATGTTTGCCTTATACAAATTTACCATTGATCTTCTTATAAGCTACATTGGGCTAGGGAGAAAAAAACAATTTGTTGGCTTTCTTTTACAAACAGAAATTGTTGTTTTGTCATATGATAAAATATGAGAGCAGGTGCGCTGATACTTCCTCGGGCGGCCAGGTAGAATCTCAACAGGGAGACCATAAATATTTGTTCGCAAATATTTTGATGCATTGTATTCCTTATGTAAAATGCAGGTTACCGCTTAGCCAATTTTTTGGTGCTTGTTATGGAATTGTATAACGCATCGGTGAGTGTCAAAAAGGAAGGTCCGGTGAAAGTTGTAGAAATGCATATTATCAAATAAATCAAAAAAATGGAAATTAGCATTTCCATTAAAAAAGAGAAAATATATGGTGAAATACTGAATCACCTGTGGCGCATCTAAAATTTTGTTTCACTTTGAATTTCCAGCTGATTTGTTACAGGTAGACATCAAATATACCAACTTGTCATAAATCAAATGTATCGCAAATTTCTGAAAAACACATGAGTGCAAATCTATGTATTTTGGTAGCATAATTTCACGCTGCCTACCGTGTATTGCCATCCTAAGCATGACCAAATTTTTTTTTGTTATTTAGAGATATTAAAAGTTTTCCAGGAAAATTTTAAACAAAACAAAAGGGAATTGAAGGAAAAATGTTGTAGTTCTTCATAAAAAACATTTAAGCAACTATTTGACTATTTCAGTGTATTGTAGCGTAGTTCCCAACTTTGGTTTTCTTTATCTTACTCTCTTTTACGATTTTTGCAAATGTTTTATGGTATTCTTGTGACTTCATTGTTATGTCAAATCATGTTTAGTAGGCTTTGATGGTCATTTCAGTATCGGTAATATGCGTATAGCTTTGTGTTTTACCTTTCGTAAACTTGAACGCCATTATAATTTCATCTATACTACTCGTACTTTGTAAGAACGTCATATCATTTCCCAACTTCTTGGCATAAACCGGCTCTTTTTGCGGCTATGCATGTGTCCCGTTCGGCTCGTACGATTTTTTGCTTCCTTTGTGTTCCATATATCACTTTAAATTGGTCGAAATTGTTCAGCACATTACTTGAATTGGTCAACATTTTCACCACAAAAAACTTCCCGACTCTACACAAAAAGTCTCACACAATTCATATGGCATGTCGTCGCATTCAATACACATAACCCGAGAAGAGAAAAACAAATAACATATGAATGCAACATTAACCGCGAAAGGACAATACTGACGGCTATGACGACATAAAGTTGCAACAGTACGGAAAACAGCAGAAACCAATTTAAAGCCACCAAGAAGCAGCACATACATACATCAAACGAATACACAAAATGGTCAACAATAACAAAGCTAAACATATACCGTATCAACAGCACATGGAGCAAACAGTAAGAGTCGCCACAAGTGACTGACATGCATTAAACTGCAACAAGTTCCGCGTTTGCAGGCGCAAAAGAAATTTTTTTTCTCAGTGCCGTTGTGAAACGGAAAATGTGCTGGCGAAGCTACAACACATCGTTAAGTATGAAATTCTTAAAATGGAATTTTAAATCATTAAATGCGGACAAAACAATAATAAGACTAAAACAGTAAGTTTTTACCGTAAAAAGACAAGGTTGAAAAGACAAACAAAATAAATAAAGTTGCTTGGGTAATCAACCAAGTCTTTAAATATTCGCGTGCATAAAATTTTTTAGAAAATGCGAGGTAAAAGGAACAAAAGATGTCATCAAGAAGACGATACCGACAACTTTATCAATCTTCGGCTATATAGCTATGTTTAGAATTGCAATGGCTTTGAAGTGACCTGGAAATAAATATAGACCTTTAAAAACTAACTGAGTGATTCTAAGAAAATTATGTTTTGATTTCCTCCTTCTATATCCTCAACACAATATTAATTAATCGATGGTACTAAAACAAATACTTACTAAAATAATTTAAAGTTATAAAGAGTCAAATTCAAAACTCAATGCGATTCTTCCAAACTTTTAGATGCAGTAAACCTGCCAACATTGGAATCTTCTACTCCTTTTGTTGTTTCATGACTGATTTAAGGGGATCCCGAAGGGGATCAAGAAGTATGTATCCATTTACAAAAAATCAGTTTATTTAATTGCGGCCAAAAATAAGTAGATTGATATGCTTATTTTCCTTTTTCCTAGAACAAATTATTTTGACTATATATCTGTAGTAACTTTGAAGTTGTAGATAATTTCGTCCATTTAGGAACCAGCATTAACACCATCAACAATGTCAGCCTGGAAATCCAACGCAGGATTACTCTTGCCAACAGGTGCTACTTCGGACTGAGTAGGCAATTGAAAAGTAAAGTCCTCTCTCGACGAACAAAAGCCAAACTCTATAAGTCGCTCACAATTCCCGTCCTGCTATATGGTGCAGATGCTTGGGCGATGACAACAACCGATGAGTCGACGTTACGAGTTTTCGAGAGAAAGGTTCTGCGAAAGATTTATGGTCCTTTGCGCACTGGCCACGGCGAATATCGCATTCGATAGAACGATGAGCTGTACGAGATATACGACGACATTGACATAGTTCAGCGAATTAAAAGACAGCGGCTACGCTGGCTAGGTCATGTTGTCCGGATGGATGAAAACACTCCAGCTCTGAAAGTATTCGACGCAGTACCCGCCGCGGGAAGCAGAGGAAGAGGAAGACCTCCACTCCGTTGGAAGGACCAAGTGGAGAAGGACCTGGCTTCGCTTGGAATATCCAATTGGCGCCACGTAGCGAAGAGAAGAAACGATTGGCGCGCTGTTGTTGACTCGGCTATAATCGCGTAAGCGGTGTCTAAGCCAGTAAAGAAGAAGAAGATATATCTGTAGTTTAAACTTTTAAAGAAATTTAGAGAGTTACCGAATTTTCAAAAGTGGAAGTTTTGATTACTATATGCTCTAAAATGGAATCAGAAAAGTGTAGAGAAAATAAAAGTAGAAACTCAAAAGAGGCAAACACGAAGACGTCGTGTTCGTTTAGCTGACACTAGTAAAATAAAAAAGAAAATAGAAATTAAGACAACCTATGAATACAACTTTTTGTAAGCAACAAAAAATGTTGGTTGAAAATGTAAATATTTTGCTGTGTGGGGTGACGGTGCAGCATAAAGTGGTAAGTTGCAACAATCTGGCGATTTGCATCCCAAGCGCACGTTTAACATGTTGTAGCATGGTACATGCAACACGAGTAAAAATGGCAACTAACAGCATGTGCCACGAAAATACAAAATAAAAACAAAAACATGCCGGGACGTTGTAAAAATCAACGACGATGCAATGTTCATTTATGGCATAGAAAATCACATGTAAATAAATTTCTAAAGTCCCAAAAAAAAAGAATAAGGTCTTTGGGTATGGACTATTATGTGAACGGCGACGCAATCGATACGATTAATGTGTAACCGAATGCGGGTATGTGGCAATGACTGGTTTCGCACTACATACATATGAATGTATGAGACGTTGCGCTTATATGAGCATTTGCACTGTTGCTGGCTAATTCAAATAGAAGCTGCGCTTGTTCAATAATCTCTTTGTATCACTGCATTCAAGCTGCGGGCCTTCAGGTCATATGGGTTGTGCAGGAATTGGGCACATTGCATGTGCGCGAGCTTGGCCCATAAGACATTGGTCGGGCATTCAAGATGAATAAGAAGACGAATTTTACTTATAAACCTTTGAAAAAGTCTCTAAAGAATTTTCCTACCATATATGGTATACATTGAAAAAAATGTATATTAAATATACATATATTTACTCTACATTTAGGGAAAATACTTCAGGACAATAGAGGTTATATAAGAGAACTAAACATGCATAGGATTGAAGAAAGCAATATTGTTCATTCAAATATTCTCATATTTCGAAGGCATTTTTAGTAAAATTGAAATATTTTTAAAAAACATCGTTAAGTAATTTCAACGAATTTATTTAATTTTATTATAGTGAATAAAGTAAAAAATATTATTTCATTTGAATTAGAATTTTACACCTATATATGTTTACTTTTATGTTCAGTAACACTTCACTAATTCGGTTCTACATATTTGTTTCTTATTAAATTAATTCCATATTTAGCTTTCGTTGGAATACATTTATTCATACAATAAGAAAATGGTTGTAAAAAACAAAAATTAATAAAATTAGATAGAAAAAACAAAAAAAAAAAAAAAACAAACATTATACCGTCAATCCAAAATTTATTATCGTGTGGCTAGTAGCGCGAACTCTTTCAGAATTTCCTTCATCTTGAAAAAACCTTTGATCGAAAAATGTGTATGTAAACATTTCAAACACCATAAGTCAGGGGCAAAAATATATATATATATATTCCTAATCTGGTATTTCTCCCGGTGCAAGAATATATTCATAAATATATAGACCTATACAATGGAAGCATTTGTTGCTGGCTTTACGTCCATTGTTTTTGTCTCCAGATGCTCCAAATGTCATCGAACTCACGGTATGATGAGGTGATGTCTCTGTGAGCATAAAATCCAACAACAATTGTCTTGCAACAATTGCAGAATATGAATACATTGACTTTGCTGTGCATGAGAAATGAACCACCACTCAGTCGAAGTGCTTGGAACTATATTGAAATATTTTTCTATTTTCTTAGCATTTAAAATCTTGTACACTTTTAATTTTGTGAAAAACTTTGAATATATTTTCGTCAAAATGAAGCTCTGCTTATGGTATACATATATTCATACTGATAAAATATATTCTGTATATATCGTGTTATATTCCAGAAGAATAGGACGACAACTTAAAAACAACAACATCAAACGCGATTCTTTGCATGTACATACTATATATATTTAACTGCTGATTGTTGTCGGCTGCACGAACAATAAGTCTAAGTAAAGGAAATTTTGAAACGACAATTTTTCAGCGAAGAAAACTGTACACTACTATCTATGCTACACTAACCAAGCAATATTCACTCACGACGCGAACCGTGTCATTTGACATAGCTACTGCAACAAACATTAAAAGTGGAGCTATTTTGCATATTCGTTTGCTCTAAAAAGGCGCAATCAGACGACATGGTGAGAGTTTGTACATACATATGTCAGCTGGAAGGACTGCACCTGTATAAGTAGCAAAGAGAGGAGGAAGCCCTATTTATGCGTTTTTAAGTTCTTGAAGAAAAATTACTTTTGTTTTCCGTGTAATGCTGCATTAATCACACCATAAAAACCTATATACCTACCACATCTTAGTTGGTACTTATATATTGGTATAAATAGCAGAATAAATAGTATACTTGTTGCTGGATACTTCCGAATTCGCACAATATATTCCCGAAGAGTTGCATTTGGCAAAAGGCGCCTGCACATTTTCTACAAATATTTAGAAGGAAGGAGGCATTGCCATCTAATACCAAAGAATATATTTGCCTGTCCAAAGAAAATGTATAATAACTCAACTGTACTTTGTCTGAATTTTGTATATTTACTACGAGAGAAGAGTAAGTTACTTGTATTGCTGCTATAGTAGTTGTAAAGTCGTCTGGTTTCCACGATTATATATGTGAGCGAAATTTATAGAAAATTTTAATTGTATACGAACCACATTTCAACGGAATTCGAGCACCACATATACATATATGAGTATATTTAATTTTACGTATGTATATACATATAATATAAAATGGGAAACATAACGTCGTTGAGCTAAAATAGATACAAAAAGCAAAATATGTCTGTCGTTTTTTGAAGTCCTATAGTAAATTGTACTATCTCAACACGTATATGGGTTGCTTCCAAAAAATTTACTACTAATATTATTATTATAGATAAGTATATTTATTTATACTATAAGTAAACGTGGAAAGCCAAATGTTTTTGAACGCAAACATGTTACGTCGTATGGGTGAGGACGTCTACTTAACTTCTGGGTAAATGATGTTATTCAAATAATTTCACAACAGCAATATTTAGATCCCAAAGAGCAGAAAATGTCCTTATAATAAACATAAGGTAAAAAGTTAATCGTTCTGCACTTAAGTAAAGCTTATTTACAAGCAGCATAACTAAACCTTGCAATTAGCTAAACACTTGGCTTGTTAAAAACTACAACGATTAAAACTAAATAAAACATACTAAGCCAGTCTGCAAATCCTTCTGGCATCTACGACAGTCAACGTAGACATAAACTCATGATAAGTGGGAAAGACACTCTAGCTTTTTATGCTTACACATGAATATGACATGTTATTTTCTTTAATTGTATGAGTTCGTGTATGACCTAGCTTTGTAGTTTTGTTATCTAATCATTTAAGGTAACCAACAAAATTTTTTTTATAAAAACACGTATAAATTTACAATTACATAATGTCTCGACTTGAAACGTAACACTTAATTAAATTGTAATTTTTTCTTGAATTGAAATCTTCGCAGATTTTGCGTGAAAAGTTCTCCATTAGGACCATCTGTAGGAAGAAGCGAATAACATTAATAGAGTTTCATTTGTATATAACAGCTTTTAACTATTGGGAGAAAACTTTCAGGCTGAACATGGTGACAAAACGTTATTACTGGCTCCCTCAGTCAAGTACCAAAGTTATCGGATTGCCGAAGATCGTTTCCAATTGATTCTTCTATGATTTTAGCAAACTATGAAAACAACTATTCGCTAAAAAACTTTATTCCCTGAAACTGTGGGTGAATGCCCTTTTCGGGTTGAAATTGTATCACAAATAAAATGCTTTTACTTTTAATTAAACTTTTTCTTCCAGTTTTCAATCTTACATATTTGCCTATTATGACTCAACTTGTGCTGTTGTAATTTTATTTAATACCTTTGCTTTAGCTTTCTTCGTACAAATGACATAAAAGCTATTCATTTTTTTAGCACCACTAAATTTAAATTTGTTTATTCGAAATGACAAAATGTCTGCCAGCACCTCATCTGTGGTAGCTGTAAATAGAATTGAATTTTAAATTTGCATAGTCTTCACTTGACTGACTGACTTGCGCGTTGTCTTTTGTCAGCCAAAAATCTAGTAACACAAATGTTTTCCCTGCATACCTCCACTTCCCTTGTCACCACATTCCATGTATTCCATTTTATTACTCCCTTAAGCGCGAATATGTGATATGAATAAATCCATCAGTCGTTTCATAACATAAAAAATTGCCTCACACCTTCATATGTTATCCTTCGCCTATTGCTATACCGTTCCAAGTTCCTTCGAGAACGAAATTTGGAATTATGGAATGAATTATGGAGATTCTTTATTCTCTTGCAACATGTTGCTGCAGGGTATAATAGTCTTGTTCACATAACGGTTGTACGTGTCAATTAAAATTAATCGAGATAGATATAGGGTTATATATATAAATAATCAGGCTGAATAGACGAGTTGAAATCCGGGTGACTGTCCGTCCGTCCGTGTAACTTGTAACAATGAAAATATCTTGATGAAACTTGGTACATGCGTTCCCTAGTAAAGTAGAGTATTCGGACCACTGCTATGACCACGAAACGTCATTCATCGAAAACGTACGAAGTATCATAACTAAGCACTAGAATAAGATACACAACTCGAATTTGGCGCAGGGGATCGCATTAGCTGGAGTTACCTGAGGACTCTAATAGGTTTAATGTATATATCTCCTAGACCAATTGGGTCAATTCGAAATATATCCCCATCCACTCCCCATATAACGGTACTGTTGAAAACTACTAAAAGTGCTGTAAATTAATACTTAATACGATAGAGACATAACAAACAACCCTTATGTACCTGAAGGAATTTCCCCGGTTTTACTCCGTGCAAATTGCTAAGTTTTTGAGATGTTCGGAACCACCCGAACTTAGCACGTCCCTACTTATTTTGCAGTAGCTTTCAGTTCAAATTGCCACATCAAGTTGACAGTTCTGTGGGGCGTGTTGACAATTCTTACTACACACTTCATTGCATATGCAAATGCGCCACAGAAATGACTGCGACTAGCCACCAGCCTGCAGACATCATACATTACAACTACATAGACGCACCATACTATTTAAAAACTATGTATGCATATAAAGGGTAACTTTAAACTGTCACAATGAAGATCCGTATATGGGTTTGAATATGGAATATAAAAAATAACTATTCAAGTTACCAAAACTTCCAAACAAATGGAAATTAGCAATATTTTGCATTTTGCTGAAGCTAAATTCGAACAAATTTATCTTTTTAGCTGAATCTTTTTAGTTTAGAGGTTGAAACTATTAAATTTATATAAATGCTAGTTATATTTTACTTTTCATTGTTAAATACATTTAATTTTCATAACTTCTAGCAGATATATAAAGCCTGTCAAAGATCAGACAAAACAAAACAATTATTTTGTTAAAACCTTTTAGGCAGTGAAACAATAATTATGTATGAAATACTTTAAATACCGAGTCTGGTCCAAAGTCTGGTATACAATGGAAACAATTATATTATCATTACGTGTTCCTATGTCTGTAAAGTCCGGAAAATATTAATCTATCCTGATTGACGGGAAAAAATTTGGAATTCTTCAAAATCCACTCGAAACCATTATAGTTATATATATGTATGTACATATATACATACATATACATACATATATGATATAAATATCAATTTAAGTACTCAAAAAACTATTATATTTTGTTTCAGGAATTGGAGTCGAATGGAATTAAACACTGACATATGGAAAGCAGGCTGTGGAGAAAAGTATTTTCCTCCATAATGTGTTCGGATTACTCTCTGACAGCCGCACAGTGTCAGGAAATTCAATACTTTGATATGCTTGATTTATACAAAATGGCATTCAACGGCTGAAATATTACGAAACTAACTACAGACTAAAATGTCATTTCATAGTGCTGCCATGATGGCAATGTGTAACAAAGTGGCGGCGAAGTGGAGCACATGTTAGTTTATACGCATGTGTAGTATACAAAAAAGAACAAAAAACAACGGCTGTTCATATTCTCGGAATCGCTAAGATTTAACATCTGTCCGAGTACTACGCATATTCAACATAAAGAATTCACTGGCTTCTATCTATCTTATCTATTTAAAGGAAAGTTGTGCTAGTCACACAAGAACGGCAGAACCACTTTGGCTGAAAATTAGTGTGGATGTAGATTAGAATCAGGAGGGGAGATGGATATAGAACACCCATTCCTGTGGTTAGTGACTTAAAACGTTGTACCTATTTTTGGACTGGTATGGTCCTGAACTAAATAATAACAAATAAAAAAGGGCTAAGTTCGGTTGTTATCGTACATTTTATACTTTTGCAACTTACGAAGATCAAAGCTGGCTAAAAACCCTCAGGTGTTGGCAATATAAAAAAGTGTAGCGAAAGGGTTCAACTTTATTGTTCGATGCAATTTTGAATGGAGTACAATCAAATTTGGTAACTTATTTTGAAGGTCATAGACTCCCTTAGTTTTATTTCTATATTTTACTTCCCTTCATCATCTTCGAATAAGATATTTATGGACATGGTAAATACTGAAGAGGCTAAATTTAGTATATTGAGTTGGTATGAAAACCATAAACCATAGGATCGTAATTGATTTTATTAGGGTGATATGAGTTTTCATTTTTATTGAGCGCCAAACCATTGACATACTTTCATAACTTTAAAGAAAACGTGTCCATTTAGTTTCATTAAAATATGACATTTTAATCAATGTGAATTTTTTAAGTCAGGTGGGAAGACGGAAATCGTAAAATGGCGTATATTGAGGGTAGAGAACGGGATGAACTGATGGCATTAACGTGAGCACTGCAAAGGTATACTTGAAAGCGTGTATTGAAGCAATTTTTTAAATACATAAATAATTAAAAGTACTATAACGGTACTTCGTAACATGTCTTTGAAATAGTGACAGGTGACGAGTGGAGTTTATACGCATGACATCGAAAGTAGACAGCAGTCGACAGTATATGTCTTTCAAAATTATCCAAATCCAACAAAACTTGTTCGCACACGAATCACTTCAAGCAAATGGTTGGCTATTTCTTTGTAAAAACTGGAATTGTCGCAACTATACCACTAAGAAAACTCATAATAGTAAATTTTGCCAGTTGTCTTTCAAAAATCAGGAAAATCAACCGCCGTAGTTTTTACCACGTCAATGGTGTCACCGAATGATTTTTTTTCATTCCTTTACAGAAAATATATACCATGAGATCAACATTCTGAACGCATGTTTCGGAGAAACTTCAATCAGAGTGGGGAAAGTGCTTCGACAATTGGTTAAACACATGTAAAAGTGTGTACATTAAAACTTTTTTTTTTGTTTTCAAATATAAAAAAAAAACACCAATGCGTTAGTAAAACACGCTTTCGAGTTTTCATTGAGATATCTCAGAACTTCGAAAGTATTTGTAATATGTATCCGAGGGCTCAGGAAAGTACTGACTTTTCAGCCCATTTTTGATATTCAGCCATACTATTATCAGGGAAGGATTTTCTCTAAATTCAACCGTACTCGTATGGTATATTTCACACATCTCTAGGCACTGGGGACTACATATTCAGTTTCGGTTCGATTTGAAAAATGTTTGGTCCCAAGGTGCCATACTGCTAAGGTACTATTAAGGAAAAGTTTTATCCCGCTACATTAATTTGTACTTTATCTGTATACTGAAATATAAAAAGATCAGATGGAAATTAAAATTGTTTTGAATTGGACGTAGGCGTGGCTGTAGTCCGGACAGACAGTCACCTGGATTTCATCTCGTCTTGCCATCATTATCATTTACATATACATAACCCGTCATCCAACTCCATTATTTTTATTTAATACATACAACCGTTAACTGAACAAAACTATTTCCTCTGCAGCAACACGATGCAGTAGTATAATTAATTCCCAGATACAACAGTTATTACAGACAATCTGATGTAGTTTCAATCCATTACTCTTCTTGATGAAATTCAAAATATGACTTTTTAATTATTATCTTCGGTTGAAAATTGGTTCACCTTTTATTCCACAGCGTCATTTGACTCTACCTCTATTATGCAACGGTACACGTTTGATATTCAAAAAGATCCCAAGAAATAAAATAGAAGCAACTATTTTGATTGGAAATTATTTTGGAGAAACGAGTCTACTGTCACGTGCTCCAATGGTACTGCGAGAATAATAATTATGAAGGCTACATTTCTGAACAGCATTGTGAAAAAACTATGGAATCTATTTAAGCTGAACCAAAAATATAGTCCACCGAATGGAGCTAAATTAAATTAAATTTTAAAATGTTTATATATAACCTCGTGGCAAACAATGTTATGTCTTCTTTAAATCTATAAACAATTTTTTACTTATATAAGGTCATACGTGCGTTTATAGTAAGTAAACATATCCTCATAAATAATGCCGACTATCAACCAGTTGTTTAGCTTTTGGTTTCTTACTCAAACTATGGCTGTAAGTCAAATTGTGAGAAAATCGGAAACGGAAATGTCGAGCAGACACCTTTAACTTCTTGTTTATTTCTCTGGCATATTGCATACCTAATTTCTGCGGAGTGTTTATGACCTGTCAAGAAGTTTAGTGATTTGTGTTATTAATTTTAATAATGAAATTTATGATATTCTATGGCTTGTTGAAAGTGCGAGCATGCACACTTCTATTGGAAAAATAGTTTCTCAGTTTATAATATGCAAGAGACAAAACGTCATTTTTAATGACATATATGAAGGGTACCACTATATTATTTCAACATTTTTCACAAGACTAGGTCTAGCTATGAAATATATAGTAATTTCATACATTATAAAAAGCAACGTTCCCAGTTTAGAGAAGAGTTGCAAATGTGACTGCCAATTAAAGTTTGATGATGCACGTAAGTGAAACTGCAGCGAAGAAATATAACATGAAACTCGTTACAGGCGGATAGGTTACAACAAGATGTATGTATATGCATATTACACAATACGAATACAGTTGGATTTCTGTATTTCGTACACCCATAAGCTGTTTTATCAAGGATAATAATTTATTCTCAAAAGCGGATTTTTTATCTAATTGAAAATTTATATATATGGAGAGTGGGCGTTGTTGTCATCCATACCAGCAACATCAACGAATGCAATAAGATCAGCCAAAATAGCTTACTCAACAACTGTTACAATAATTTGGAAGTGTCTCTCACCTTTTACACAACAAGAAAGAAGGAATGTACTTATACTTTCGCAAAATAATCATATCTAAGCCTCCAATAAGAATTGAAAACCACCATTACAAAATCTAAATCATAGAAAATAGTAAATTATATTTATTTTATTATTTTTAACTTTTTATATTCCAAAATTTCACAAATTCGCAGAATTGTTGCAAAGTTTGCCATTGGAAACGCCATTAAATAGGACGAGCAATATGCATATTCTTTTGTCTTATGTTTCAGCTGGCTACATCACACAAAATATTCATTGAAGTGTTTGTTAATAAACAATAGCGCAAAAAAATTTAAACAAAGAATTGCTGTGGAGTCACAGATATTGTTTATGAGGCTAACCTCGTAAACTAACTGCTGTTGTTTCAATTGTGAACTGCTGTCTGCAAAGTGCATTTTAATTAAAGCAGACCTTTGGGAAGCTTTAATGGATACCAACCAAAGCAGAGTGTGTGTGTATAAGAGTGGTGAACGATAAATAAAGTACGTAAAGTACGTATCATCACAATACTTTGAAACTGAGCTGGACGCGCAATCAGCAACAAAAGAGCCAATATGCATTGTCAATACTCGTGGTACAAAGGAGTGAGTAGCAGTTCTGTTATATGAGTATTTACAATTTTTTGATAAGCTTGATAAATTTGATTAAAATGTTCGCTTTAACAACAATTGCATTTTATGTGTGATATATATTCGCTTTTTAATAAAGTTAGCGTTGTAAATCAATATGAAAAGGATTTCAGAGAAGATGTGTGAGATATTTTTCTTCATTTAAACGTCACTTTTTATTAATTTTTGGTGATATGTATTTTTATTTTTTTTTCTCAATTCACCAACATATATATATATATATATATAATATATAGTTATGACGATATATATATATATATATATATATGTATTAGTGTATTAATGTAGTGTAATGTACTTATAATAAACAAGTTAGGAGAACTAAGTTCTGGTGTAACCGAACATTTCATACTCTTGCAGCTTACAAGAATCAAAGCTGGAAAAATACCTTTACCTTATTTTATATAAAAAAAAATTTACAAAAGAATTCAAAATTCATCCATGTTCGAGTAAATCGAAAATTCAAATCTTATTTAGTTATATTATAAGTCATTTAGTGTAATAACTGCATTTTACTTTTACGTCAAATTATAAATTACATATTATATATTTAACCGAAGAGGCTTAATTTAATATATTGAGTTGTTGCGCAAAACATCAACCACAAGATCGGAATTGGTTATGTTGACATTATATACGGTATAAGGTACCTCACATACTATCAACAATGTATAAGGAGTAACGTCAACTGAATGTTTGAAAATCCTAATATTAGCTATGTGGGACTTGGGCAACTACGCCCAATAAATTTAAAAACGATAATTAATATATTGGTGGATGTATGAGGAATAAAATCAGCCGAAAGTTTAAAAATGTTTTTATTAGTTATGGGCACGGGAATTATTGACCCGCTTCCACCCATTTTTGACTTATAGACATACTATTATCAGTAAAGGATAGTCTCCTAATTGCAATAATACATATACTATATCTCACACATTGGTCGAAATTTTCAGCAAAAAGTCAACTATAGGCTGTGGATCTCACATTTACGGTGACTGGGGGCTTGAATAGTTGTTGTTGTGGTCGATTTGGACAAATTTTTGTCATAAGGTGGCACACCACAAATACAATATTCGTATAAAGTTTTATCCGGATATATTCATTGGTTCTTGATTTGTATACCTGAAAGTCAATAAATCTCATGGAATTTAAAATTGTGCTATATGAAAATATTAAAATAATCCTGCACATCGAATTTAGTTGAAATTTGTAGACAAGGCACGGGGATAAGTGATTTCTCATAAAGTGTGTCCAAATTGTTTGCTATTGCAATGTTGTCGTTATGAAGCGTGGCCTTGTTGGATAATATTTATTTGTTAGCATACTCGCCGCTTTTGCGGTAGGAAAAATTGCTGCTCCTTTTGCAACTAATACTTTATTTTAGTTTTCATTTCTTCCAATTTCTGGCTTTTTGTTGCGAATGGACAATTAAAAAAACAGGTTACATTATCACAAAGTTTTAACGGTCGCTTTAAACGTTTTTCTAGCCTCTCACTCTGTCTTATTCAACATGTTTACTTGTTTGCTTAAATGCGACAAAAAGAATGCACTTAACTCGTTTTGCTTTGGTTTCCCCTCTTCATAAATAATTGTAAACGGTTTTTTATTATTGCTATGGCTGACTTTCGCATTGTTGTTTTTACTGCGGCAGTTTTCTTTGCGGCTACACTGCTAGCATATCTTTGAATGTTGACAGCATTTTTGTGATTAGCTGATTTATTGCAAGCAAACCGATGACAAATAAATTGCATTTAATTAAAAAAAAAACTAACAGCGAATGAAAACACGAGACAGCGAATGGGTACAAAATTGTTGTGTTGCATATAGCAAACCAGCTATGAACCTAAAACTTTGCCAACAATACCCAAAGCTTACTGCCATTCATTCTGTTGTCTTACCACTTGTGGTACTCGTTTTGCTGTCTCACCACTTTTGGAATTCGTGGCAACCGCATTTATGACCAGTCAGTGCACTTGGCCTTCTGTGTTAGCACAAGCATACGTTTAAGCGGACTTTCGCGACATTACAATTTTTATGATTTGGCATAAATTGGCATTAATTCAATTAAATAGGCATAAATTCCATAGATTGTCGTTGTAGCATAGTCGGTAATGGGCGTCCAATTGGCGGCTGTTGGAAAACCTGACATCGCAAGAAAATATTTTATTTCACTAATTATATTTTGTAAGTGGTCACATTTAACTTTGGTTTCAAAACGTATTCCCATATACAGGCTAAGGGTGCCCGCAGAGTGAGCACTTAAAGCTGAGCCGAGCGCAACACGCGAATTTGTGCTCACTTCGACTTTGAGCGTCCACTCTGCGGGCATTCTAAGAATGTATGCAGCTAATATTTACCAGTTGAAATATCAAATGTTGTAGTTTTAAATATAAACGAAAAATCGGGAATATGCGAATGGATGAATTCTGTGTGCGGACGATGATGCATGCTACGTCAAAAAATATAAAAATATCTACACTTAAACAAACACTTCGCGTTGAGGCTGATTTTGGTAACATATCCCTTAAAGGAGCACTGCCGTAGCATTCATAGCAGTTGAAATCATCGGCACATAACAGATAAATAGCAGCAGTTACTAACTCCGTTAGCTACATAAATGAATGTCGTTGTACTGGAAGGTGCTGAATCAGAGCGCCACAATTGCCACTACGCATCCGCCGCATACACAACTGTTTTCATTCATGTAATTCAAACTAATTAAAATTCAAAGCCATAAACAGATTTTGCCAATAAAACTTTTACACACAAAACACTTTCGACAACGCCAATAACAAGATTATAGCAACAATACCCGTATCAAGAGAATGCGAGCGACAACGGAGTTTCGACAAGGCTGGTAACGGGACAATGCGAGACGAAAGAAAACTAGAAGAATGAAAATTTGACTTAAGTCTTTTAAACTTCACCCGCCATATCGCACTTTGCCACTTCCGATTGGCAATACAGGGTCTTAATCCTGCAGTTGGATTCTAGTCATAATATAAAGCGACGCCAAAAGACTTGGAGTCACGACAGAAGAATGCCAACTGAAGTAAAATAGGAATGAGATGAAATTTTGCATTTGAGCGCACAATATTCAGTCATGTGATCATATGTTGGGGAGTGAGAGTGCTAAGCATAGATAGAATTCAGCAACACATTCCCGCTAAGAAGGATGAAGGAGGATGCAGAAGATGCCGCCAGAGAAATAATAGCACCTAACACAAAATCAAGACACTCAGTCTTGTGCAGAATAAATATACACACTAGAAGTAATCTAACTCTGCCATAGCTCTGAAACCGTTTTCATGTTGAAATGGGACATGTCAAGCAGCCGAGCTTAATTGTAGTTGCCGTATGAGTTATAAAAAGTAGGATGAAAGGTTTAACTTTGTTGTATCAACTGTGATAAAATGAAAATTTGCACACAAGCCATAAATATGGATTCTCCCAAGGATAATTTATAAAAGTTTTCATAAATGTTTTATTTCATATTTTTGCATGTTCATATTTTAAATGTTAGTAAAGCTGCAAGTATGTGTATTTGCTCATACCAGCTAAAGCAGACAAGAAAGCTTATGATGGAGAGAATGTGGGATTGGCACCTCTAAAATAAAAGTATATGCATTTGCAACTCTTTTCACTAATTCGATAAAGTTGGAAAATTTCGGTGCATATATAATAAGAGAATTTTACAATTTGATAAAAAAAAAATCTTTGCATAAGTAAACTAACTTAGTTTCAGAATCATTACAAATAAAAACAGCTAATCAATAAACAGAACTCAAAATGTGCTATTGTGATTTTTAATGTTAAAATCGCATTTAATTTTAAGTATATTTTAAAATTAATTATTAATTATTTAATAATATTTAATCTTGTGTTTGTTTTCCAGGATTTCTTTCACAAACCCTTGCTTTATATCATTTTAAAAGGGATTATTGGGTTATTCAACGACGCTATGAAGCGATTGAAGAAAACATTTAAATTATTTATTCAAAATTAAATAACATAAATCCCACCTTACTACTCATTTAAACATTTATTTAGATATCAAATCGAGAAAGAGAAATGGTTTACAGAGCCACAACTATCGACAATAACCTCAAGCTCCTGATGATTTGTTATTAGCACTTCAAACTTGTTGAAAATTCAAGTTGCTTAGACAATTGTCCGAAAATGTTATCACATGACCTGACATTTCAACTGATTATAGAATGGAGAAAACGAAAAGTTAATATCCCTATTTTGTTTTACAACTCCACTCACTGGATTTTGTTTGGTATTACGAACTATACCTAATTTCGGTAAAAAAAATTTGAAAATAATGATTAAAGAGGAGCAAATTAGAAATAGTGAATTGTATCGACGCCTTTTGTTTGCAACATTTCCCATAATCCCTAAATTTAATTTTTACTACTTGGTATTTCGGGTTTTTTTACTTCGAGCTCAACAATTTTTCTTCTATAAGGGCTTAAAACTATTTCTTCATTTATATTTGATGTCTTTGCTGTGCCACTCGTTTAAAACTACAGGAATACGACGAATACGTATCCATTCGTCTGCACAAATATATTAACCATATTTGCTCATTCGTCTAGCTTTTTGCATTAATGTAAATATTTTGAAGTCATGTTGCTATAACTATCAAATAGTGGGGTCTGGATGAACGGATTTTACCGTTAGTTATGCAGCCTTTATTGCCGGTTGATTATTCAAACAATGGCAAAACGTCGAGGAAGTGGAAAAACAAAAGACAGGACAATCGACAGGCACCACTCTAAAAACGACCTCCACCAAAGCAGACTGATAGACAATGTGATTGACAAAAACTCCCATTAAACTAAAAGATATATGCATGTGTATGAGTGGGTTTGTTAGGCTCACTTTCAGTGAACCCTCACAAGCGCTGTCGGCTCCATATATTGCCCATGTTAGGCATTTAAAGTCGCGTGAAGTTTTTTATATCGCGGTTGCCGTTATACAAACATATTGTGGATATGTCCACTTGTGAATGCGGTTTCTTATTCAATTTTCTTCTCTTTAAATGGTTACTTCGTCTGCGGGAACGTTTGCATAGGAAATATGTCGAATAATTTTATTTGCTTATGTTTAGTACCCGGTAGCGTGCAAACGTATTTCAGATGGGTGATATTCTGCAGTGCCAGCAATTATAACGATGTGGTTAAAATGGAAGCTACTTTGAAATTTAGATGTAAACGAGTTTTTTTTACCACTCCATTTTGATGGTTTGTAAAACAAATCGATAATTTTAGCTCACACAGTTTATTCCTGGAATTTTTTACTTGCTATTTAGTTAGCTTGACTGCAATTCGTCGCCATTTCATCAGGCATTTGTCACGTATGTAGATTTTTAGCGATCGCTATAACGTAATAAAGTCAAGGGTAACTCCTGTAAACACTTGTCTTTATGTTTTGGCTACATGAGCTACGCCTTCCCTCAACATTCAACCTTTCACAACACCGAACCTCCTAACATACCACACCAATATAATCCACTCACGGAAACACCACATCTATAATTCATTAGTTATAATTATATTGGTAATGATAACATATTTGCCAGCCAATTTATTGCATATACATAGCTCGATGTAGAATTCCTTATTTTATAAACTCATTAAGTATCATAATTTTCTCATAAGTTCATCGTTAGGATTATCTCTACGTACTTATAGGAATAATTCATCTCAGAAGGTATGTATTTATTATGACAATGATTAAGCTGAAAACAGAATAATGTGAACTTAATGAATATTTACATTTGTAGTATATTTTATCACTTGCTGCAACTAACGAACAACTATTGTAGTTCAGTTGTATTTTGGTGTATATTTTGATGTGCATTCCTGCACACATAGGCATCAATCAATAATAGTTAATAATGTCGAGTTTGGTTTTGAAATTAAAATAAAGCATAAGCTGTACCACACGTAAGATACTCTAACAAATTGTACGTAAAGGTATTAAGAACAAAAAGCATGATTGAACAATCGTATGTTTTTAACAAATCTTTCATAACCAAAATATAAAAAAACTTTTGCCAGTGACATACCGTATGCATATATAGTATATGTACATACATATGACTATTTTGACACAGCCTTGAATTTTTCATACAAAGAGTAACCTTGAAGTCCATTGATTCATTGTATTAACTTAAAAAATGGTAAGCGGGTCTTGTAAAAAATGTCCTTAACATATGGTACTAAAGTACTTCTCAAACTAATGTAAAAAATATAAATACTGATTTGCAGTGCCAACATGTGCGCTAACATGTGTTAAACATTTTTTAACTGTATTGAATAAAATCACCGTTCAGAGCGTCGTTGCTTAAAATAATGAATAAGTTGAAATACTGGGTTCAAGGATAAAACCATGTGAAATCATTAAACAACACGGTTTTGGTGTTTGTTGGTTGTTTTTTTTTGTTTGCCTAACGCTTCGCCTTTTTAAAAGGTATTGTGCCGCACTTCCGCCTATCGTCATTTCACTAATCAGTGCTGAAGTAGCAGCAACAGTTGGTACTATCGCCACCCTACAACTCTCCGCGACCACCATAAACTCCACAATTTCACACATTCGCTATCAGCACGAGAGCAATTCACCTCTAGAGTCAAGTTATTTCTCTGTAGGTACTTGAATCCAGTTAATAGTTGTGATGAAGCAAGCCGCCGCGGTCTGTATGTTCAGAACTCGACTTATGCTTCGTGCACGGCGGGAATTTACAACATTTTCCTGTTCAAGCGAACAGTGAACAACGAAATATCGTGCCAGAGCATTCATATCTCATTCCGACGACAATAATAACAAAAAATCTACGCCAATATCCACGACCTTAGCCAGAAAGTTGGAAAACGCGCTGGTAAAGCGACGGCATGGCCACATGGAAAAATTGTCATGATTCGATCTCTTATTTATTTGCTCGCTTTTGAACACAAAAAATAGCTAGTTCCTTGTTGTACAATACACTAGCAACAAAGAAGGACTTGTCTTCCACTATTCGATGGTCGGCAGCTGCTTGCAGTACCGAAGAAATAAGTAAAAGAGATAGGAGGTAAATAATACTCGCCACATTAGCATGTCAGCTTGTTGCGATATTTTTTACCAATTCGTGGAACTAACTACATGCTACTAACCTTTTAAAAGTCTTTTGTTTCGATCTAATTATCAGTTTTTTTTTGTTGTTATGAAATTTGTGTTCCAAAGCTGATGAAAACCTTTTTGGCTTTCCAATGAGATACCTACCAAAAATTCAGTTTTTGAGATAACTTCGTTAATTTTAAAGAGTGAACTATTTCGAGGACACAGAAACTTCAAATTTATTGGGGAATGTTTATTATCATTCGAAAGAACACTCATCGGCAACTATTTTTTGAATATTACTTATTTCTTTAAAATGTTGGCCGCGGCTACGTCCCAGATGGTCCATCCGTTGAGTACAATTTTCGATGAATTGTTTAAGCATTTCGAATGGTGACTGGCGAATGACATGCCCGATGTTTTGCTCCAACGCCTGAATCGAAGCGAGATTGTCTGTATAAACTTTAGACTAGCTCCACAGGGAAAAGCCAAACGGTGTGATGTCAAACGAACTTGGTAGCCAATCGACCAGCCCAAAACGTGAAATTATCTCCTCACCGAAATGTTTTCTCAATATATCCATTGGTTGAAGTCTAATCGAAACCAAATATCGATGAGATCACGAACTTCAATCTCAGGCTTTAAATAGTATGGCTATCACGATGCGATAACACGGTCGCCATTGACGGTTATGGTCTTACTGGCATAATTTATGAAGAAATATGGACCAACGATTTCACCAGCCCACAAACCACTCCAAATCGATGTTTTTGTAGATGAAATGACAGCTCTTGAATCTCTTCAAGTTGCTCTTCTTCCCAAATGCAGTAATTTTGTTTGTTTACATACCCTTTGAGCCGAAACATCAGATCTTCTTGGAACTTTTCAAGAGCTCATAGAGCAAAGCGATGTCAATTGGGAAGGTCGAGTGGCTTCAGTTCTTACACAAGCTGCATTTTGTACGCTTTCAATTTAAGATCTCTACGTAAACACGTCAGTCGGATTTGCTACGAGCGGCGCCGAATCTTCGGTCGAATATTATCCAATAATGAATGCTGGGTTTTAAGATGGGTGATTGTGTTGCTAATAGTACACTCAGTAGACCGATTACGTTGACCATAACTTGAGCAAAGAGCGCGAAATACTTTCTTTACAGAACGTGAATATTTTCTTAATATAGTTGAACGATGTATAAACGTTGTTCAGGCGTAAGTCTCTTCATGATAAAATGCCAAACAAGACTGAACAAAAGTGACATAGTAGCTTGACACGACTCGCACGTGATCTGTCAAATAAGGCTATTGAAAAAGTACCTCTACTTGAATCACCTGTTATAAAGAAGCATATAAAAAATCGAAGAAAGTACTACTAATTCTTCAGAAACCCAAAGCTCACATCTTAACGAATGTCAATTCATAAAATAGTAATATTGGTTGTGTGTTTACTCTAGTCACAAAACCTATTTTTTTTGTTATTATATGAATTCAAGATAAATGGTTTGAACTACTACTTCATATAATTCGTGCCATTGGACGTACACTCGTGGCCACGGAAAGCTTACCTCTCAGAATTTTCAAGTGTTGTGCATATTTGACAACACTTTATAGCGCTACTTCTTGCGGTATAGAAATTTTTTATTTAGAAATAAGTTAATGACATGTTATTTATAAAAAATATTAAAAATTTAAACCAAAGCACATCAACTATAGACAAAATCATTTAAAAGTTGGTGAGCTTTACAAAATGACCTCGCAATGTAAGAAACTGACATGCTATGAAAAAATTTTTATTTTTAATTTTTTTAATTTAATTTCATTTACACTATAAAATTAAAATTAATGTTTTCTTTTCTGTTTTGAATGAAACACGAAGTTTAGTCGCGGTATTACTTTAAAAACAATAAAATCGGCCGCTTTTATGCAAGCACAGAAAAGCTAATTTATGTTTCACTCATTAAACGTAATAAGTTAAAAGCTATAATTATAAACACATAATATAATTTTGTTTACTGATGCTTACTAAAAACATAAAAAAACCAAATCGAAGAAACTGAAAAAAGTATAGTGGTAAGATTTGCGTGGCCACGAGTATATAACTACACTATTTAGTTGAACGATGGAGCAGACGATCCATTACCCGACCATGAAGAAGTTCGAATAGCAATTGCCCGCCTGAAGAACAACAAAGCGGCAGAGGCCGATGGATTGCCGGCCGAGCTATTCAAACACGGCGGCGAAGAACTGATAAGGAGCATGCATCAGCTTCTTTGTAAAATATGGTCGGACGAAAGCATACCCAACGATTGGAATTTAAGTGTGCTGTGCCCAATCCATAAAAAAGGAGACCCCACAATCTGCGCCAACTACCGTGGGATTAGCCTCCTCAACATCGCATATAAGGTCCTGTCGAGCGTATTGTGTGAAAGATTAAAGCCCACCGTAAACAAACTGTTTGGACCTTATCAGTGTGGCTTTAGATCTGGCAAATAAATAACCGAACAGATATTCACCATGCGCCAAATCTTGGAAAAGGCACGAGAAAGGAGAATCGACACACACCACCTCTTTGTCGATTTCCAAACTGCTTTCGACAGCACGAAAAGGAGCTGCCTTTATGCCGGCGATGGTATCCCCGCAAAACTAATATGTCCGTGTAGTTGAGCAACACCAAAAGCTCCGTCAGAATCGGGAAGGACCCCTCCGAGCTGTTCGATATCAAACGAGGTTTCAGACAAGGCGACTCCCTGTCATGCGACTTCTTCAACCTGCTTCTGGAGAAAATAGTTCGAGCTGCAGAACTAAATAGAGAAGGTACCATCTTCTATAAGAGTGTACAGCTGCTGGCGTATGCTGATGATATTGATATCATCGGCCTCAACACCCGCGCCGTTAGTTCTTTTTTCTCTAGACTGGACAAGGAAGCAAAACAAATGGCTCTGGCAATGAACGAGGGCAAGGCGAAATATTTCCTGTCATCAAACAAATAGTCGTCGCACTCGCGACTTGGCTCTCACGTCACTGTTGACAGTCATAACTTTGAAGTTGTAGATTTCGTCTATCTTGGAACCAGCAATGTCAGGCTAGAAATCCAACACAGGATAACTCTTGCCAAGAGGTGCTACTTCGGACTGAGTAGTCCTCTTTCGACAAACAAAAACCAAACTCTATAAGTCACTCATAATTCCCGTCCTGCTATATAGTGCAGAGGCTTGGACGATGTCCACAACGGATGAGTCGACGTTGCGAGTTTTCGAGAGAAAAGTTCTGCGAAAGATTTATGGTGCTTTCCGCATTGGCCATGGCGAATATCGCATTCGATGGAACGATGAGCTGTACGAGATATACGACGACATCGACATAGTTCAGCGAATTAAAAGACGGCGGCTACGCTGGCTAGGCCATGTTGTCCGGATGGACGAAAACACTCCAGCTCTGAAAGTATTCGATGCAGTACCCGCCGGGGGAGGCAGAGGAAGAGGAAGACCTCCACTCCGTTGGAAGGACCAAGTGGAGAAGGACCTGGCTTCGCTTGGAATATCCAATTGGCGCCAGTTGTTAACTCGGCTATAATCGCGAAGGCGGTGTCTACGCCAATTAAGAAGAGGAAGATTTAGTTGAACAATTTTCAAAAAAGGTCAAGGTTATGTATAAATTTATATTTGATTGTTCTTCTTCAAAATTTTATAAACTTATACATACATTCCGGCTTTATAAAACAATATTGCCTGCCAAATTGACTTCATTCGAGACAAAACTATAATAACGAAAAAAAAACAAACAATAAAAAATGGACATTTTTCAGCTAATAAATCCATTTATCAAGTCAGAGGGTGAGTGTCCAACAAGAAGTAGAGAAACACACGCACAAAGTCGAACAATAAAAAAACACACGAACCAAAAAAATCAAATGTTGAAATCAAAGCAGTCCTATGACATACAAATACCACTATTTCTGGCTTCATAATATGCCATATACATACATATATACAATTTTGATAATTATGGAGATAAAGAGAAATGGTGGAGAAGATAAAACTGTTTTCGTTTGTAAAAGCTAAAATCTTTTTTACATAAAAATGTTTATTTTTAATTTAATTTGCCGTCTGAAAGTACTAAATGGATAAAATTAGATAGTCATGGTGGCCACGATAAGCCTTCAAACATATACGGAAAATGTTAATATTAGAGTACAACCTCTATTTTACGAATTTCCGCTACTAAGGATGGCTGTAAGTATGCCTTACCTTAAACGACAAGTATTAATAATATTAGTTTTGATATTTTGGAAAGTATTGAGAGTATCAATTATGTTGTACTTGAATTAATTATTTGTTTTTATTTGCGCGCGACTTCAACCATTTGATGTTTCTATTGGTACGTAAACGATAAACACTTCAGAACGGCCATTAAAATGTCACCAGCGACGCATGGAAAATGAATGAGCGCAAGCTAAACAAAACAGTAATGTTAAAAAGAAGCTCACTGCGTGATACCACCACCATTATCTTTCCAATAAACAAAAGCAGCAACAACTATGATTTGCTTGCTTGTGGTATATACATATAGTGAGCGTTTGCTCTCCTACTTGCTAACAGCCGTTGATACAAGAGATACTTGGAATGTAGCAACTGAGAGTTATATTCCCACCAAGGAGCGATGCTGAGCATTTAAGTAAACGGGCGGCTACTGCGGTCAAGCAGAGAGTAACATAAATGAATAATGGCGGTTTATTGAAGACGAGAAACCCAGCCTCTTCGTTCCTTCCAACCGTATATAGCTGTTTCGTCAGTTTCTCTCTCGCTTTGACCCTCGCAAAGGCCTGTTTAGTTATTAGATGAGTGATTTCTTGGGAAGATATGTCCATGGTTGACGTAGCATGAGGGTTTCACTCTAACAAATGCCAAATAAATTAAGTGTATGCCTTTGTCGGAAAATACTAGCATTATTTTGAGTGCGATTGAATTTGAGTCCACAGTGTACGTATTTATTATCGGACACATTCCTAAAGGTCGCTTCTATATAAGTTTCGAATTCTAAAGAAAAATCTCTAATAATCTAAATATTATTATTAAAACTTTATTTTATGTTTCAAAACTTTAGTTAATTTTCGGAGTTTAGGTGAATGTTGTAAGTTGAGAATTGTTTTTGATTAAGTTAGTCTATTTTACAAAACTTATCATTAGAAACTTAAATTTATAAGTGTATTGACTTGTATTGAATAAATAATTATTGGAAACATGTTCGGTTTCGATTAAAGATTAAAGCGATATCATGTGTAGTATGTGGAACAAAACAGATTTGTGGTGATAAAAGACAGGAAATGCCTATTGCTTGTATTATTAAACAAAATTTTTTATAATTTTTAAAAGACCTGCTACATATACTTTTTTGCTTATAATTCTTTTGCAACATGTTGCTGCAACAAATTTTGTTCGTACAACTCCAAAGAATATAACTCACTCAAGTACACTACTGCTAATATAAAACCAAACACGTTTGCTATCAAATAATTCAAAGGCAAAAACCACTCATACTCAGAAGCACTCAGTTGACTAGCGATGAACATGCCTAGAGAAGATGAATTACCCTCGCTGCTTAGTGTGTTTATGTCTAACTTCGCTGTAAATATATGTATTCGCATAGTGTTAACGAAGGCGAATTTATGTGCGACGCCATATTTGTCATTAATACTCTCGCTCCCTCACATAGATCTGACAACCATGTTAAAGCAATATTCGCCGCATTCATCATACCTTTCAAGAGACGAATGTGCTGTGCTTCGCTGACAAGACTCGCCAGAGCGGCGAGCATATACGCAATGACAATATTTCGCGACGAGCGTCTACTACGACAAAGTGAAGCCGGCGGGCTTTAAGTTTTAGTAAGATTAAGTCTTATATTAATTGTAAATAACACAAATATATAATCATATCACCGTTTCAATCGTCAAAATGACTTACAACCAATGTACCTACATATGTGATTCGTGATGAAAATACACTCTTGTTATCAGTATGTGAATATTTAATTGCACTGAAGCAAATCGTAAATTGGTGTAGAATATTCATTACTCGAGACTACCGAGAATAAAATAAGACGAAAGCATATGCGATTCGTATTGCGAAATCGTAAATACCAAATCTAAAATGTACCGACTTTGCACTAAATTTGAGTAAAATAAACTATTATCGCTGCTTTAGGACAATAATTTTCCTATAAAATATTTTATTTATAAATGTTTTTATTTTATTTTCATATGTTGTAAGAATGACTCAATAAATAGTTTTCCGATGTTAAATTTTTATGTTTTTGGCAACTCCGTTAGACTCGCATGTGCATTACATTGCTGAAGAACTTAACTCATAGCATTCAACACTCAACCAAATAGTTAAACTGTGCTCTCGCTAACTTTACCATAAGGGCAATAAATTTTTAATGGAATATATCCTACTGCAACAGACTGGAGAATTCAGAGAAAATCCCGTAAATAGGAAACTCTCTGATGCCAATATTCCAATGAGATTTGGGAGTTATTCAAATCTATACTCTCATACATATTAAAAAATATAAAAATATATAAATATGTATGTGTAAATTCAAATATTTAGTTTACAAATCAATTTATTTAATAAATAAATAAATGACAACCACTTTTCGGAATGCGGATAGCGGGATGTTAAAAAAATATTTAGCTAAAAAGTGAAATAATTGTTTTTGACACTATTGTATGATGATTACGAAATTTTCTTCAGCCTACTCCATTGCATTGAGCAGACTTCTGGAGTGAATACATACATAGTGGATATTTAATATTCCCTCGGAAATGCTTTAATTGCTACCACTCACAAAAACCAAGCCAGCGTGGAAGAGTCCTTGTGGAGTATGTACATACTTATATATTTCATTGAATTCTGTAGTGTATGTGGGTCATTCCAATGGGAATACAAAAGAAAGTAGTAAAAAGTTGGTACCAAGTAAGTCAGGCGCTATTTCTTTATGACCTCGAGAAAATATAAAAAATATTCTTTCGGCGTAAACATGTAAGGGTGGAATATTTTCAATTACTATTCCTGCATGCTTTTTCATTGTATTTAACATATTATTATATAAATTGAACACAGGCAAAACTATCAAAAAAAATACACTAATATTTTAGAAATTAATTGTAATACGCAAAGTTATAAACATAATAAAGTAAAGTAATAAAACCGTAAAATAAATTTACTACATTCAGATCGATGCTTTGACTTAAAAATATGGTTTCAGCACCTATAGGTAGTACTCTAACTGAGTAAATCAATAAATCATAAAATATGGAGGAAAACAAATTTATTGATTTAGTTATAAAACTTAAAATAACAAATATGTTCGACAATACAAAAGTTTAAATGGAATTTCTATTTGTGTCTTTTATACTCACGACCATCGTCTTATGATGCTTAGGAGTACTTTAACCCGAGAATAAAGGATGGAAGTAAATTAAATTGTTCAGATTTAAAGTAGAAACAACTAATTTTATGATACATGCACATATCAGACTTGCAAAAAATCGCGGTAAATGTTAATTTTTCAGTTGTGATATCAGTAGGTAATTTCATATACTACCGTGAGCAAAAAAGCAGTAAGACCTTTTAATTTATATTTTGCGCGAAAACCCATTTCTTGAAATACTTTTTGTTAGGTTGTCATAGCTATCAATGACATCTCTGCCAAATGATAAATCGAAACAAACATTAGTATTTAGTTTAGTGCATTCAAAAATGTTTATCCTGTGTGAAGTGTTTAAAAAAGAAGTTTATTTAAATCAAATTTTTGGTCCCGAAACATTCAAAATTGCTTGCCGCGAGTAAGTGTTTTTGATTGATATTAATCATTCAAAGAAAGTCGAGAGCGCGTGAACAACGAACCATGTCCAGTACGGACATCAAGTGATGATCAACAAGTCAATAAAACAAGAATTGGTGCTTGAGAATTGATGATTAACAGTCAGAGATCTTACTGGCACCGTTGGAATATCGGAAGGATCAGTCAAAATCATTTTGAAAATGCATTTGGGTCTAAGAAGTGAAAGCACGATTGGTTTCAAAATCACTCAGTTTTTTCGAAAAACAGCATCGCGTTAACGTCTGAAAAACAATGCTTTCCGACTACCAGAACGTCGTGAAATGTATTATTATTGGCGATGAGTTTTGGTTCTATGCTTATGACCCGGTCTTTCGCCAAATTTAATTTATCTCCGTGTGACCACTGGCTATTCAGCAAACTCAAACCACTGCTCCAGGGAAACCGTTTTGAATCAATTGAAGACATTAAACGTGAATGGCTATGCACATTGAAGGCTATTCGGAGAATTGACTTTAAAAACTGTTTCGAGGTGGAAAGAATGTTGATGTAATTTGATGGGGACTACACAGATTTTAAAAATAAATTAATAATTTCGAACAAAGTCTTACTATTTTTTGCTCATATTAGTATATCTTAATCCCAAACAATTTGCATTGAGTGGTTAAATTATTACTTGTCAAAAACCAACATCAAGTCACGTGTGTGCTTATAACTCAATATTCACTGTTAAGTTCTGTACTTTTTTCTTGATGTTTGCTTCATTGCAATTCTTGATTGTATGGCTAAGCATTTTATATTCTCGCAACATGTTGCTAAAGAGTATAATAGTTTTGTTCACGGGTTTTTCTATTGCCTACATTTAAGCGAAATACTAACACTAAAACGGCTACAACTTTAAAAATAATGTGGGATGTGAAAAAGCTTTTTATAAAAATATTTATGAGTGTCTAAACTGTTAAAATATGTAAGAAAAAATGAAGATATTTTAAAATTTCTGGACTAGAAGAGTCCCGTAATTGACTTGATTTTAATATAAAAATTCCGGATACGAAGAAAAATATAGTTGTGTGTGTGCATGTGACCTATAAAATATGCCAATAATATACTTGTAATCCACTTAAGGTTTTCTAATGAACATCGAATTCTTAAGCATTTTTTTAAATAAAGTTTTGTCGACACCTGAAGACATTTCCCGTCAAATTGTGAATGTACAAAATATTCGGTTACGCCCGAACTTAGCTCTTCCTTACTTGCTTCTTGTGATCCTTCTATATCTTCATGACGCGAATCCGAACTCATTTGATTGGTTTCAATGACAATGAATTCTTATGTGCGTGTCCCTTTTAGTGTCCCGCATTCAAATTGGATTCTCTTTTTAGTTTTAAACTTAATTTTATATTTGTTTTATGTTATTGTTGCAACGTTTGTATGTATGTGGAATGACTTGTACGTTCGGCTTAAGTCACGACAGCGGCTGTGAAAAGCGAAACCTTTTTAAATTGTTCAGAAATAATAATGAAGTCATTGATTCCACGATCGGCTATATGTGAATTGCATAACTAAAATTTATACCAAATAAAAAACAACAACAGAAATAAAAAGGTAACCAATGTTTATGCCTGTGAATATTGTGAACGCAAAGTAATAGTTTGCTGGTGCTTTTACTTTTAGATTAGGTATGTATACTTTCAAATAACACTCTAAAAATTTTCGGGGACATTGAATATAATTGCGTAAGTGTATAATATAATATATATTTAGATAGGTTCAATGACTGTATGACAAACAGTGTTTCCCTTTTAAATATTTTATCTTATAATTGTTTAGAACAATATACTCGTATTGTTAGGCACTCCGGTGTCCGATGAGATATTATTTACTTAATCTGACAATTTACTTTATGAATGAAACTAAATAGTGTACCAATATATGATTATGTAAAAGTGTTGAAAATTAAAAGCAATTTGCATTCTATTAATCAATATAAATATGATATTCTTGCTGAGATTTTTTTGTTTATCGTTTTACTCCCGTAAATATGTTTTTAACGTCACTAAACAGTTTAAACAAATATTAAGTAACATGCCTTTGAATTTATGTACATTCATTGATCTTCTCCATTAGGTGCAAATATTTTTTTACCAAACCAAACGGAGAAACGAAAATACCTGCTACCTGGTACGTTGCATCGCATAAACAGATTTGATAAAAGTGCTTTAAAATAAAAAAAAAACGACAAAGTAAAGTAACAAAGGAAACATTTCACAGTTTGAATGCCGTTTTTTGAGAGGGCCCGGCAAGTGCTTGCCATTAGTCGTGCCTTATTTTTGCTACTTGGCGCAGCGGGAGAAAAATGTATTCCACACCCAAATATACACAAAAAGTATGAGTATTTGAAAACATTTAGACAGACAGGTACAAGAAAAGCATAAAAGCAAACATTAACCATAAAATTTAATATGAAATATTTGTCAAAGCCCTTAGATGCTGATGCTTATTTAAACGCTAATATTTTTATGTAATTAATTTTTTGTATCTTCACCGAGGTGTGTTTCATAACAGCTATCAAAATGAATTATACATATATTATTACGGATGCATGGATTTCAACGCTACTACATGCGTTTATAATATACATATACATATATGTTTTAAATAGTTCACCCGAATATATTGATTTGAATGTGCAGTAGAGAATGGATGATAAATGGCAGCAAATTTGGGTGAATAAATAGCCTAAATCTAGTTATGAAGAAAGTCAATAGGTAAATGAGAGAGAATATGAAAATGGAAAGATTCGCAGAGAAATGAAAATAAAGTTTATGCTATGGATAGTTTTGGATAACCAAGTAAACAAGAAATCGTTAACAAATTTAAACATTTTACCTATTTCCACCAAAAAAATTTTAAATATAAAAATGTGATTGAAGATATTTGTAAGTTAATCATTTATATCTTATATACAAAAATAAGTTGGTTTTTTGTCTGTTCGCTATAGCTGACTAAACCGTTGCATGAAATGAAAAATGGTCTGAACCAGTTTGAAGGGAATCTTATAAGTTTGTAAAGAAAAAATTCAGTAAATGTTAATTTTTAACCGACTAGCGAGCGTAAATTCATCAAAAAAACCCATAAGTTACTTAGAACAGAGAATGTTAAATTTAGACGAAAATGTTATTTAACATTTAGCTAATCCTAAATAATAATTTACAAGGAAGAATTAATTGCTGATGGTTAGTTTCGCTAAAGCTGGAGAGCAGCTGGACCCATTTGACTAATTTTGTTCTTAAATTATTTGTGGAAGTCCAGAAAAAATTTAAAAGGTAAATAAATATAAAAATGCTGGATGCTTTTGTTTTTCCTTTGATGTATCCTTCGACGTTCCAAAATCCTACTGAGAGAATAGTTTCTTAGAATTTTTCCAACTTTCTAACACATACATATTTATTCTCAGGAGGTAAAAAATAAATATAATTTAATTAACTTTAGTTTTCCGCCGTTCAGAATCAAATTGGAAGGTACACAATTATCGTTAAGTAATACAAATATTATATTTGTAATTTGACAACCATCGAATGCTTTGTGATACTAGTAACAGTTCAAGTTTTGTGCTCTTTTTTGTGTTGAACCTTTGTGATCGTGACATTTTACTGCAAAGTGCGAGATAACTTTTATATCTTTGATTTATTGCAAATTACGATGCCGACCTGAGTTAGGTCGTCGCAGTCACTCTAACGTGCGAAGAGCAATCTCGCGTGCTAGCTGTACTATTGACCAGAGAGAGACAGATCAAGAAAATAGATTATGTTGTACTGAACGGTAAGTAAATTTACCACAATAGGTCCCTCTACCAGATCCTTAAGGCTCTTTAGTTTATAGTATTGGAAATGATTCTAAGCATTTCTTGGCCAACAATCAAAAATATAAAAGCTGTTTCAAGATGACGACTTTTGGCCATACACATATTATACAGGAACATTTCCTTAAATTATTCACAGTCGTTGCAAGTTTTCGGAATCAACTTGGAGTTTCCCTGTTCAGCGCAATTATACGTCGGGTGTTCGGGCGTCGGAAAACCGTCATCTTTTAACGCACCACAAAACCAAACAAAAAATCTAGTTTAACTGGAAACTTTAAACAATACAAAGTTTGCTGGGTCAGCTGGTACATAAATAAATAATGTATATGATTTAAATAAATAATGTATATGATTTAAGTATGTATGTGTATAATATTGCAGAAGGTCAATATTGGTGCTCACGAACGAGAGCAGCGTCTACGGAATGACAAAGAGAATGCAGACTTTATCATAACTTAAAATGAAATAAAGTTGCATTCCACCCTTTACAAGTGTTTTCAAAAAGTTCAGCGAGAAAATCTTTGTGATGAATAACATAAAATCTATTTAGAGACATAAGCTATACGCATACTCTCATTGTGAGAAGCTATCAAGTCGCATTTAAAGCTTAGGAAAAAAGGTGTGCTATCACCCTACTAGCACGCAAGAAATTAACTCAAAAGCAAAACAGGATGTTAAGTATACGTATGTATATTATATGTCGATACGGAATAGCGTGAATTATTGCGTAACTTAGCAACAAACTAAAAGGCAGCACAGGTGCGTAGCGATGGCAAAAAAGAAGAAGAGCGTACAGACGGGAATTTAATACCAATGCTTTAGAATAACAAAAATCCATATTGTGTTGATTTGCACACCGTTGGCTGAGTGCGTGTTTTTACATTGGAACAGTACGATTCTTCTCACATTGAGTTTTTCAGAGCTCCAAAATTTGCCTATATTGAAATAATGGTTTCTATGGTTCTGCTTGTAAGCTAGAATCAGCAAAATACGAACTTCAGAAAATGAAGTGTGAAAATATAAAGAAGTATATTCACATACTCGTACATATCTATAATATGAGAACATTTATGTATGCTTGACGCTGTCCATATAAACCAATTCTTAATTACATCTCTGCTTATCTCGCCGTGTCCAATAAATGCAAGTTTTTTAACAAGAATGAGGATTTGAATAAATCAAATATAAATTATTTAAACTCTATGACTGAAATATTATATATTCTTTCGATATACATATATAGTATTAAGCAAACTCCCATTTTAATAAGCAAAATAATGTACACATATTTCCTAATATCATAATGACTGAGACTTGCAAATATAAACTATAATCATGTAAGTATAGTGCTTACATTTACTAATATATAAAATGTATGTAAAATATAGAATAATATATAAATAATAATATCTAGTTCAAAGCTTGAGTTAATATAGTGCACGTTAATTCAGACGGTTCTGCAAGTACGGTGAATTTTTTCTTAAATATTAACTAATCAAGATCTTCATTTATAATTGCTACTGTGTGAAGCATGTACAAAGACTACCACAAAACTTTGAAATTCACACTGATTTCAATAAATCAGATATGTAAAGGCTCTCAATTAAAAATATCTGCTCCTTGCACGAGATAAATAAGATTTTGAGAATATTTTATAAAAATTTGGAAGAACAAACTTTGTTGTCTTCTCCTTCTAAAGTTCTGAATTATTTATTTCTCTACAGGGTGTGCGCAGCGTTTACATATACTAATGTGACATTTGTCTGCGCTGAAAAGATAAAATAAAAGAGCATACGGAGAATGGACAGAAATATTAGCAAGTATCATACACACGTAACATAGAAAAGCCGCATACTCCAGAATTATCAAAAAAATTATACGAAAGGGTTCACATTAAAAGCAAGTAATAATCAAATAAATTTTTTTTGTTGAATGCTTTCCGTTCTCTTTTTGAAATTAAATTACAATATATTAAATATAAACAGCTGTTTTTACAGATTTTTAGTTTTACCGAAAAATTAGATATTATAGATGTAAACAAGTTTAGCTGCATACATCACTATTTTGACCATAATATACATAAGTATTTTTAGTCAATATTACTATCAGTTTATTTTAGGAATTATTTTTCACTTTTTCGATCGAAATGATTTAAAATAACTTCGCCTTTTTCGCAATGTGTAATAGGAATGGCTGGATAACACCACATTACTAAATTGTAATGAAATTGATCCGGTACTACTGAGATATAGAATTTTATCTAAAGGTGGGCGGTGCCACAGTTAGTTATCACACTTTCAGTACTTTCCAACATAACCGTTAAATTATAAAGATACTTCTTCCGAGCAAATTTGGTTGAGTTAGATTTAGATTTAACCATATTGAGAGAAGAGCTATTCCCATTTTTTTAATATCAGTCAACAAATGACACTCCGGTACCTTAATTTAGTGCTGAGTTATGACACTTTATATGATTTTGTTTAATGGCGTTGTATAGGCGTGGCAGTATTCCAGTCAGTGGGTGCCACGGAATATATGTAGCAAGTTTCGTTAAGATATCTCAATTTGTACTCAAGTCACAAACGAACAGGTAAAAGTTACAAATATACAAACATACATGCACACACCAATGCATATACCTATAGAAACAGGCAAAGCAAATAAAAGCGTGCGTTTGTTACTTTCTGCCATTTAACTAATTTGCAGTATCTCAATAGAGCAATTAAACTACGTTGGCAGCGGAAATAAAGTGGCCGACTGTACTGCAAACTCACACGGTACACAATTGTGATAACTGGCCATACGAAGTATCACGCTAAATATGTGAGCATATTCATTCACTTAAACAAACAAATAACAAGTCCATAAATGCTTTCCAGTACCAGCCCCAGCAAAACCCACGTTACTAATCATGTGTATGTTCTCCGAAAAAGCTGACGATTTCGGGAGTTCTGCATCTCATATAGCCATGTGCTCGTATGCTATAATACACATATCAATTTTTCAAACACTCCACCCGCCCAAAAGCATGATTAAATTAAAGAGAGTTGAGCGGGGGACTGAGAATGCTCAGTGCAGTTTGTGGGAGCGAAACAGAACGAAGGGTTCAGGTGTTAGAAAGGAAGCGGTAGTATGTTACGATGTTGCTCTGTAATTACTATTCATACTAAGATTTTAATATAACTGTTTTGATTTTATCATACCTATATTTTTATATATCAATATGTACAATGTAGTGATAATTGTCGACATCAATTCGCGATTTTTATACTTTTGCAACATGCAATTCCAGATTATAATAGTTTTGTTCACCTAACGATTCCTTAACCACCCCCACGGACACTGGGATAATGGATGAAATCGGATAATAACCTCGCGTACTACCTATATTACGGTACTATTACAATTTACTAAAAGCCCAATAAATCAATACATAAATACGATAGATACCGTACCTACCACATTGATTATTTCACTTTCCAGTATGCAAAATCGAGCACCAATAAATGTATCGGGAGAAACCTTTGCGCGAAAATACTTCTAAGGTCTTCCACCTTATTACCAAAAATGCCCAAATACAATTACAAACTTTTTATCGAAAATATTGGCCAATCCGTGAGATTAAACGTTCGGTTACACTCGAACGTAGCTCTTCCCTTCTTGTTTTTTTAAGTTTTTGTATCACTACAAAATTAGTGATAAATGTAAGTACACATCACTCTACCCTCACTCTTAAGCTATGCAATGCATTATATTATTACATGTAATTTAAGAATATTCCCTTTTCTTACTATAATTCTGTTAACTGAGTGGTTTATGGGCTTCTATAGCATCGTTGTCGAATCAATTCGCTTGTTCGATGAACATAAGCCGTATAAATAAATAAATTGTTTTTCATATAATATGGGGTTAATCTTTGTATACACATAGTATTGAAGACTATTACACTGATGTAAGAGTTTGAGTTTTTCTTTGGTAAACCGCATTCATTTATTTTATTTATTAATTTTCTAATGGATTTTACGTTTCTCTTAAGAACTTCTAAGCCAAGCACAGGGTAAACAGTTTTTTATGCATTCATGAATGTATGTAATGTATGTACATAAATAAAGTGAACGCGAATAGTAAAGGTTTTTTTATTTAGCAAATTATTTTACAAAGGGACCCCTGGATTCGGTAAGAAGAAATATGTATGTTTCATTAGTCATCAGGCTGTATAAATGTATGTACATATATTCACATATCTCATCTCTATTGAAATCAATAAAACGTTCGAGTAGTGTTTGTTTAAGGAATTACATTGAGATTTTTGTCTCACTGGTGCATATTATAACAGAGATATAAAGAATATGTTTCCAAAAATTACGACTTCCCTCATAGCTACCCAAGGGCTAATTCTGGAAACATTATTATCTAGAATATTAAATGAGGTCATCACTATATACGTATACATAAAATTCATTTCAACAAATTTTAGTTGACTTTTCGAAAATAGGGCACAGGAATTTCCTCAAAAAGCTAAAAAAATCATTTTATTAATACATAGTACGTTCGTTTTGTAAGAGATAATATTGGACAAACAATCGAAGACTTATCGCCGACTACACGAATTAGTTTTGTGAGAATCAAAAAGTATTTATTTCGTATATTTATATGATGATGACAAAAGGAAAATTTCATTACACACGTTATGACCTTATGACCGAAAGCTTATGTAATAACTTTAACTCATATGTTTTGGTATTGTTTCAATATTCTACTTACATATAGGTTCGTGACCATAACATATTTGATATATTAATTTAATCACAACATGCAATCATAGTAATATTTTTGTTCTGCATGTTCTGTTAACAAACGCATGAAAGGAATAATTACCTTAAGATGATAATTAAATATTTTAAAGTACAACAAATCGCTGCATTGTCTTTTGATCTGCTCTTTACACTTCAAGCCTCTATTACTTTGGTGAAATTAATCTTTGTATGTTTATACTTATACTATATGTATATCCATATCACTAAATCTCACATGCGCATGCAATTCGTTACTGAGCTAATAATTTTATGTTTACCTATGTTCATTGTATTGTTTTATATTTATATAAAATGTTATTTATAAGAGCCATAAAGCCTTTATTTGAATTTAGGGTGATAACATAACTAATAATGCGCTATCGTCGAAAACATTTAAAAGTACAACATCTAAAATTTAATGATCACTTGAATTTGTTACCTTCTGCTCTCGATGCCCAGTGACTTGTAATAACGACAACAAGCCCATCATCGCTCCTTCGGCAATTGAATTTGACTTTTCTTTTCAAAAAATAATATTTACGTTGGAAAGGTGAACTAAACACACAATCAATAATAAAAACAAAATTCAAAAAAGCTTTTTTAATATACTCCTTGATGTATGTAAATGCTTTCATATAGTTTTTAAAGTATGGAGCAGTAAAAGCGCTTGTATTTAGTGGTTTTGTGTATGTGTGTCGATTTCCTTTTTTTGCGGGAAACAGTGATTTTAATTTCAAAATTTAATTTACAATATAATTCTCATATTGTGTTTCTGAATATTGGTGCAGGTGTGAGTGCATAAAAGCCTGTGAAATTTTTGTGTGAGTGGGTCAAAAATAGTTTTGTGAGTGTGTTGCAAAAATTAACGCTCGTTAAGCCAATTTCATAGTTTCATAAAATATCTATTTCGTGAAAAATGCAGATAAGATTTCTTTTTGTAAAAATCTAGTTTCAAAAATCAAAATATTAAAACAAAAAAAAAAAACAGGGTTTAAAAGTAAAATTCCAAATTTTCTTTAAAAAAGCGATATCTACATATGTATGTGAAGAAATGAAAATCGCTGGCTTATAGTACAAACGTCCACTTTAAAAAATTAAAAACACTTGCCATATTTGATTGAATTTTTGAATTTATTCGATAGAGTTGATCTCAAATCGTAATTTTGAAAAAAAAAATCAGAAAATTTCTTACTTAACCGTCCACGGTTTATTCTTTTTTACAGAAGTTAAAAGTTTTCTTTAGTAAAAAATATAATTTTTACATTTGTCCACTAAGCCAACAACATATAATTTTATGAATTAATTTTGCATTTCACGCCAAAACGATAAATAATAACCTTTCAGTAAATTAAAAACAAAAATAATCATAAACTTTGGGCTATGCTTGTATATAAATATGACTTGCAAAATATAATTAATACAAAACAATATTTAACGGGGTTGTACAAATCAAAAATGTTCGGTCGGTTTTATACGGTTTTATTTTGGTACTTACCTAGCCAGTCCGGAAGAAGTGAGCCCGCAAGAGATTCTGAGTATCTCTTACCTGAAAATAAAAGAAAATGATGTTAAAAGTATTCAAAAGAATATGTGTAGAAAGAGTAAATTATAGAATAATACTAGATTATATCTACATGTTTAAGTATAATTACAAAATAACAAATAGTTTATTAAAAGTCGCCTTTCGGTTTTAAAAGAAAGCAATAATTTCTTAAATGGAGAACAAAAATGTACAAAGAAGGCACTTTATAATTAAGGTATAATACATTTTTTTAAGACTTTTGCCAAAACAAATTATAATTACATAAATAATATTTCTAACAAAATATGACTTAGAAGGCGTATGTATACACTATACATATAAAGCTGTGCAGAGTTCCTTCAAATACATTACAGCAACTCCGTTCGTAAATAAAACATTAATAAAAGTCGGCGCAGGTAAATGGCATTTACTCTACCTTAACCGTGGCTCGGTTGGCTGCTATAAAACGCATCTGACACATCATACTACGCACAATAAGACCATCGCATTGGTCGATGGATTTACATTGGTTACTTTAATAAATGTGCATTTACATGTCTACTCATATATTATATGTACTTAGAATATATGAGAAAACATATTTTAGAGGAAAGTGTGAGGCAGCAAGGCATATATTAAAAGACGCTTTATATCGTTAGCCAGTAGCATTAAATCAACATAATTAACAGCGAGATGTATTTTTGTGCCACAAGTCCCAACGCAATTTATCCGCGACACACATTGCACTTGGCGAATATGAAGCATGAGTTCGAGTGTGAGAGCGGAGTGAGTGAAGATGCGGTCTAGGACAGCTAAATTCTCATCTATTATCTCTTTTTGCAGCAGCCACCTACATCTTACAGGCACGTAATCTTAGTTTATATACTATATACATATATCTATACGCATAAATTTAGTTCGTCCCGGTATGCGCCTCGCCTGCTCATGGAAAGCGCGTGTTATGCGTCAGGTGCGCATATTAAAAGTAAATTTAGTGCAAGCATGCAAATTTACACAATTATATATATGTACAGTAACTCACGAATTTGATCACGCTTCAACTGAAAATTCTTTACTTTTTTTATTCCATTTTAGGTATGCGTTCAAGCACAAATCCGACTAAATATTTATATTGGTTGGTGTGTGATGTACCGTTATCAATATGTTTTACGCCCTCCTATATAGTTGTTGATATAAAAGATCATCCAAAGTCAAAAAACCTCTATTTACTGATAGCCACAGAAAGTTGCAGCTAAATTACAAGACCTTGAATATGAAGTAGTGGAAGAAGGTCCTATATGGGGCTAAAATAAATCGTTTGGGATCGGATGGATGAAGCAAGGGTGCGAAATTACAGATACATCAAGTTGACTCTGTGCTTCGTTTTGGTGGAAGCTCCATTATGGTGTGGGGATGCACGAAGACCAATGGTGTTAATATGTTGGCGAAAATTGAAAGACGAATGACGACAGGGTCTTATATTGAGATTCTGCGCAGAAAAAAAGGGTCGGACATTGTCTTTCAACAAAAGAATCAAAGTCGTCGCCAAAGTTAGTCATACGAAAATTTAATAATATCTTCTAACCCTGTTATTTTTAAGTCACAAAATTAATCAGACTGAAACATTTTATATTTAGTTTCGCTACTGTTTTTATTTGTTGTTGTTTAAGGAAATTTTACTATTGTTTGATTTTTTTATTCATCAAAATATTTACGTGTTTTTGTCATTGATTAGGAACGTATTGATACCGGGATCAATTTTTTTAGTCAATGTATATTGAAAATTATGCATCTTTACTCGATCAACCGTCACACTGTATCTTTTACAGTTTGAACCCTCACTGCTTTCCGCTTGTGTGACATTGCGTAAATAAAAATTTGCATAAAATCTAACGTAAACAACTTGGCGTCATAAAGCGAAAGGAATAAAAAATGGTAAAAAATGGTAAAAAATAGTAGTCTGCAAAATATAGAATACAGATATTAAGAGCTTGTTCCGTTCGTTTTGATAAGAACAGTCAATCAATTCCGTACTAATTCATAGGAACATATCGGTTTGGTTTATAGATATCAAAGGATAACAATTAAGAAAGCTAAGTTAAAATTAATTCATACTCTCGTAACTTGCATAGAAAGCAGCGTGGGACATCCTTTCAAGTGAATTAAATATTTAAAAGTGTTGCGAAAGACATGCATTATTTGAAGAAGTTGTATGCATTATTAAATAATTTAGCTAACCTTAAAGATTTAATGTCAAATAGAAAGTCTAAATGGATGGAAAGAACTTTATTGCGTACACTACGGGAAGGAAGATCTGGATGATTGCATTAATTTTCACCGTTATTCTTAGAGTATACTCGAGAACATGATTGTAATCAAGTAAGTGTATGGATGTTAGTACGAGTATGAAGATAACTTATACACTGACCGTGAACATTCTAAATATTGTATTTTTGGGAATTTAGAGCAATACCACTAATTTCACACATTTTGGAATTATATCCAATATTATACATATGTTTACTTAATTTTGGTAGGACATTTTACATAATGACCGATATATACGCTTCAGAATGAACAGGAAGTTTGAGATTCGTATAACAAGTATATGGGGGTAGGAGTATTATTGGTCCGATGTTATTCACTTTACGCACAAGGATAAACTTTTACAAGAAATAGACACTCACTCGTTAATGAGTTACAGGGGATAAAAAAATATTTTTTGGATTCAGCTATATATCAACCGATCTTAACGAAATTTTACACAGGTCTTCGACATATAATTTGCAAGGTCTTGAAAGAAGAATTTTTTTGTTAAATTTTTACTTTTGGAATAAAAGAAATTGAAAATAGCCCGTTTTTTATTGCCGAAATATCTAATTAAACTTATTTCCTTTTTACATCGCAATTTGCTTTCGTAGAATAACAGAGAAGAACATAAGTTCAATACTAAAATACATGCCATGTACATAGCTACCGTAATATCAGCTACCTCAGTATTAATTGTATATGTATCTGAAGTATACACACGAACTTCGACGGCAACAAATTCTCTTCTAATTCTACCACTGTCATCATAAGTCTTAGCCACCTACAATTGTATTTTATTTGCCATTCTCATACACAAACGTACTAAAATATCTCCAACTTTACATAAGGCTTTCTTGTATTGTATTAGTTAGGTTCAATACTACAAGAATAGACGAGTGGTATTTTTATAGACGAATCCATACGATGACGAATATGTAAGTGGGTGTAAGTACAGTATAATATCTTCTCTAATAGATTTCCCAAATGGAGTATATGAGAGTTGTATTAAGTAAATTATCATTTGAGCTAAAACGCACAGTATATGAAGTGCACATACTACTGTAGAGGAAATTGTTTGCCAAGACGATGAAAGAGTGGTCAATAAATAATTTGGATATTAATGATTTTATGTATTGTATACACATATTAATGCGCCAATCCAATCAATGTTTATGTAAAACTTATTAGAAATGTGGGGCTGTGATTATTTGCTATTTTTTGCTGCATTAAGGGCTTAAAAATAAAAATTTAATTTAATCACATTAAAATGCTGCGTGCTTAAATATTATTTCAATGAATCCTATGCTCTAGCTCGCAAATATTAATCAAATGTGCTACTTGTATATGTAATTTATAAGTATTATACATATATAAAATCCATATAGTGAAAATTGTAGCATCTGTATTTTCACATGAAGAGCTTCCGATATATTGTCGGAGGCGATCATTTATTAAATAACACAGATAAATATACAATTACACACTTAAGTGGTTAAACGGCGCGTTTCTCGCCCCGATTGGACTGCTGAAGTGTAGATATCGATGGCGAGCATTGTGTGCTGCTGTCTAAAGTTGAAATTGCTTATTTGCAAGTAGTATTTTTGTATGTTCATGACTTGAACAAGCTCTGTAGGGCGATGCTGAATAAATCTATGATTGGCTTTTTAGCTGTGTTTTAAAGACATTTTAACAAATGTAGTGATATATATAAGTTCATATATATGTATATGTTTATATGTTAGAATGCTTATGTACATATAAATATATGGACTGCTTCTTGAAAATTGATATATACCATTCAAGATGTTGCAGTATATATACAATATTATTTAAAAACATTTTAATTTTTAAGTCATAAAATTCTCATGTGAAGTTACTAAAATAGATACATATATACACAACTGCTGTGCACTCATTACCACAATCCCTTCCAGCTTCAACCTCTAACCACCCTCTTTGCCCGGTAGCCATGCGTTTAATTTATTTATTGGTGTTTCATTGGTGAATTTATGCATTTCGAATCCCAGTGTCGAATAAATTTAGTCGAATGTGAAAATTGTGCATTTTGGCATAGACTGAATTTGCCATTCTATATACACAGACAAACTTTCATGCAGAGTGTAAGTGAGCATACACATTTTTATGCGTTGTTCCAGATTACAGTATGTACACATACATATGTATGTGTGAGCGTATTAATCGTGGCGGGATTTTCATTTTAAAATATCACATGGCAATATGGCATTCGGAATAAACTAAAATAAAAAAGCGCCACTCCAAACAAAAAACAAAAGCCTGATGAAATAAAGAAAGTGTAAAAAGCTGCGGCAGCGGAAAAACGAACTTAAAAGCAATGACAAATAGTGTGCTGAGATAAAAGACACGCATGCCCGCATATGCACATACATTTAATGTGTGTATATGCATGTGCTTTCGTATAAACATATGTATTGCCATGAGCCGCAACCGGTGGGCGGGTGTAGCAGGCGCCGCGATGCGATCTGATGCGTTGCGGTGATTTATTTGCATATAAATGGGGCGAAAATGCAAAGTTATACTCACACTTAACAGTACTAATATTTATTCACAAATATACAAACGTTTCCATTTATACAACTCTACAATACATGTGCATATCTACGTTTGTTTGGTGCAACATTTGTGCAAATGTATAGTTTTGTGCACACTAAGTAAAGCACATATGCAACTGTCATCAATCCAAATCTCCGTCCATACTCGTACATAAACAACAGATATATACATATGTACATATATGGTAGGGGTTTGTTAGTATAATGCGGCATTCGAAATCGAAGTACAAAATGATTCTGCAGCACATAATATAGAAGTGTATCTATTCTACGATAATTAAACATATAATTTTAATCTCTAAAGATGCTTCTTCTTCTTTACTAACGTAGACACCGCTTACGCGATTATAGCCGAGTAAACAACAGCGTGCCAGTCGTTTCTTCTTTTCGCTACTTGGCGCCAATTGGATATTCCAAGCGAAGCCAGGTCCTTCTCCACTTGGTCCTTCCAACGGAGTGGAGGTCTTCCTCTACCTCTGCTTCCCGCGGCGGGTATTGCGTCGAATACTTTCAGAGCTGAAGTGTTTTCATCCATCCGGACAACATGACCTAGCCAGCGTAGCCGCTGCTATGTCATGTCGTCGTATATCCGTCAGCTCATCGTTCCATCGAATGCGATATTCGCCGTGGCCAACGTGCAAAGGACCATAAATCTTTCGCAGAACTTTTCTCTCGAAAACTCGTAACGTCGACTCATCGGTTGTTGTCATCGTCCAAGCCTCTGCACCGTATAGCAGGACGGGAATTATGAGCGACTTATAGAGTTTGGCTTTTGTTCGTCGAGAGAAGACTTTACTTTTCAATTGCCTACTCAGTCCGAAGTAGCACCTGTTGGCAAGAGTAATCCTGCGTTGGATTTCCAGGCTGACATTGTTGGTGGTGTTAATGCTGGTTCCTAAATAGACGAAATTATCTACAACTTCAAAGTTATGACTGTCAACAATGACGTGGGAGCCAAGTCGCGAGTGTGACGACTGTTTGTTTGATGACAGGAGATATTTCGTCTTGCCCTCGTTCACTGCCAGACCCATTTGCGTTGCTTCCTTGTTCAGTCTGGAGAAAGCAGAACTAACGGCGCGGGTGTTGTGGCCGATGATATCAATATCATCGGCATACGCCAGCAGCTGTACACTCTTGTAAAAGATTGTACCTGCTCGATTAAGTTCTGCAGCTCGAATAATTTTCTCCAGCAGCAGATTGAAGAAGTCGCACGATAGGGAGTCGCCTTGTCTGAAACCTCGTTTGGTATCGAACGGCACGGTGAGGTCCTTCCCGATCCTGACGGAGCTTTTGGTGCTGCTCAACGTCAGTTTACACAGCCGTATTAGTTTTGCGGGGATACCAAATTCAAACATCGCGGCATAAAGGCAGCTCCTTTTCGTGCTGTCGAAAGCAGCTTTGAAATCGACGAAAAGGTGGTGTGTGTCGATTCTTCTTTCACGGGTCTTTTCCAAGATTTGGCGCATCGTGAATATCTGGTCGGTTGTTGATTTACCAGGTCTAAAGCCACACTGATAAGGTCCAATCAGTTTGTTGACGGTGGGCTTTAATCTTTCACACAATACGCTCGACAGGACCTTATATGCGATGTTGAGGAGGCTAATCCCACGGTAGTTGGCGCAGATTGTGGGGTCTCCTTTTTTATGGATTGGGCATAGCACACTTAAATTCCAATCGTTGGGCATACTTTCGTCCGACCATATTTTGCAAAGAAGCTGATGCATGCACCTTATCAGCTCTTCGCCGCCGTGTTTGAATAGCTCAGCCTGCAATCCATCGGCCCCTGCCGCTTTGTTGTTTTTCAGGCGGGCAATTGCTATTTGAACTTCTTCATGGTCGGGCAATGGAACGTCTGCTCCATCGTCATCGATTGGGGTATCGGGTTCGTTTTCTCCTGGTGTTGTGCGTTCACTGCCATTCAGCAGGCTGGAGAAGTGTTCCCTCCATAATTTAAGTATGCTCTGGGCATCGGTGGCTAGATCACCTTGGGGGTTCTACAAGAGTATGCTCCGGTCTTGATACCTTCTGTAAGCCGCCGCATCTTTTCGTAGAATTTTCGAGCATTACCCTTGTCGGCCAGCTTATCAAGCTCTTCGTACTCACGCCTTTCGGCCTCTTTCTTTTCTGTCTACAAATGCGTCTCGCTTCCCTCTTCAACTCTCGGTATCTATCCCATCCCGCACGTGTTGTGGTCGATCGTAACGTTGCGAGGTAGGCAGCCTGTTTTCTCTCCGCTGCGACACGGCACTCCTCGTAGTACCAGCTGTTCTTTTGCACTTTCCGAAAACCAATGGTTTCGGTTGCAACTGTACGTAAGGAGTTTGAAATGCCGTCCCTCAGTTCCCTTATACCGAGTTGTCGACGAGTGCTCTCAGAGAGCAGGAGTGCAAGCCGAGCAGAAAACCGTTCGGCTGTCTGTTGTGATTGCAGCTTCTCGACGTCGAACCTTTTTTGTGTTTGTTGGCGTGCGTTTTTTTGCTGCACAGAGGCGGGTGCGAATTTTGGCTGCAACCATATAGTGGTCCGAGTCGATGTTAGGACCTCGGAGCGCGCGCACATCTAAAACACTGGAGACGTGTCTCCCGTCTATCACAACATGATCGATTTGGTTGGTGGTTTTTCGATCCGGAGACAGCCAGGTAGCTTGATGTATCTTCTTATGCTGGAATCTAGTACTACAGATAACCATATTTCGGGCCCCGGCGAAGTCGATCAGCCTCAACCCATTTGGGGATGTTTCCTCGTGGAGGCTGAATTTACCGACCGTAGTGCCAAAGATACCTTCTTTGCCCACCCTGGCGTTAAAGTCGCCAAGCACGATTTTGACATCGTGGCGGGGGCATCTCTCATAAGTGCGCTCCTAGCACTCATAAAAGGCATCTTTGGTCACATCGTCCTTATCTTCCGTCGAGGCGGGGGCGCAAATCAGCGATATGTTGAAGAACCTCGCTTTGATGCGGATTGTGGCTAGACGTTCATTCTCCGGAGTGAATGATAGTACTCGGCGACGGAGTCTCTCTCCCACCACGAATCCAACACCAAACTTGCGCTCCTTTATATGGCCACTGTAGTAAATGTCACAAGGACCTACTCGTCTCTGTCCTTGTCCCGTCCATCGCATTTCTTGGACGGCGGTGATGTCAGCCTTTATTTTCACGAGGACATCAACCAGCTGGGCAGCGGCACCTTCTCAATTAAGGGACCGGACATTCCAGGTGCATGCCCTCAATTCGTAGTCCTTATTTCGCTTGCCATGGTCATCATCAAAAGGGGGATCTCTCATCCGAGGCTGATTGTTGGTTTTCATTGGGAGTGTTTTTTTTACGTGGCGGGTCCCAAACCTAGCGCACAACCCTAACTAGGGGATATTTCGCCTTCTCACTTTAGCTCGCGTTCAAACGGATGTTCTTAGGCTACCCAGAGGATACTTGGTCAAAGACCGGAAGTCGTGAGCTGCTTGAGTCATATGTAAAAGAATCGTTTCTGGCCACTCCCAAGTGAATGGCGATCAGAGAACTTTCCTCACTTGCGTGAACTTCTACACATGACTCCTAAAGATGCTTAGATTTACTAAATTTTCATTATTAACATCAATAACTTCATTCAGTAATTTTATCTACATAATAGGTGAATAATGTTAAAAATTGGCGCTGGAATAAAATAAAAAGGATTTCGTAAAATTTACAAACCTTTTTAAATTAGTAGAAGTGAACTTGTTTATATCAAAACACTTAAGGAAGGACTAAGTTCTCAACAATTAAAGCAAGATGTACCCGCAGGTGTAACTTCGAGAACGTCAATTGCAATGCATATGAAAAAAGTGTAATGTTGTATAATGCACCCGCAATATTTCAGACATTGCATCATGTTTTGAAAAGCCTTAACCAATAGTCAATGCGGAGTCAGTTGGATTGGAGTTTCTCATTTGTCGGAATTGCCGATATCTAACCACTATAGCATATAAAACAAATATGCAACGTTATTAGAAAAACACGATCTCTCAATTTTATTAAGGATAACTCACACATAATCTGTAAATGTCACCCAGGAGCTCGAAAATTGATCTATTAGGTATATGTAGGCTCAGCAAAGTATTAACCTTATTCAGCCGATTTTTGACATTCAAACTTACAGGAAAAATTCTTTCTGAATTTCATTTTAATGTCTCACACATTGGCCGATATTCTTTGTAAAAATCAACTATGGGCTTTTAATTCACTTTTGACAACTTTTGTGCAAATTTTTATCCCGTTATATTAATTTAGTATATTGGAAAATGAAAATATCAAATGAAATCTAAAAATTTTGGTCCGATTTCGCTCAGTTTTGTAGTATAGCAGTAGTTGTAGTATAGGTATGTTAGAAGAATGTTAAATTATGAATTTGGCTGAAATCTGTAGATGAATTCCAGAGACATGTGAATTCACCTTTGGGAGGACGGTGTGACCCAGGCCCCTTTAAAGTCCTCCAATAGCCTCTCAGGGATAAAGTTTAATGTCTCTGTAGCTTTAGTTATTGATTTGTCACGCTTTTATTACTTTTTAACAGTATTGTTATATGGGTAGTTGACGAGGTTACTTTACAATTTCATCCATCTTCACAATGGCGGTAGAAATTCTAATAATATTTCCAGTAAACAAATTAGAGGGCAGGGCTATGCCCACATTTTAAAAACTTCAGCCTACAGGCGCCTTGCTGCCGCGATATTCTGGATAAATTACTGTTGTATATCTTAATTTAGTTTACTCGTCCTCGCTTCTTTGCTCCTGGCACACTTGTACAAAGCTTGTACAAACGGGCAGACAGTCACTCAGATTTCAAATCATTTGATCCTACTAATCATTTATATACTTTAATCTAATTCGATTATTTTGAGGTAATACAAACAACCATTAGGTGAACAAAACTATTCTATTCTCCGACAACATGTTGCAAAAGTTTAAAAATATAAAATTGACTGTTAAAGTATGTCACATGTGATGAACGATCGCTAAGAGCTGGTGAACCTCAGGGCAGTGAACTAGGTTCAACTTTATTTGACTTATGCACAGCATAGCAAAAAATATATTGACATCCATTCACATGACACAGCTATAGTATGCCGTAATATAATAAATCTATCGGAGCAGAGTACTACCTGTACAACCATTGAGATTTGTACTTAGTACAGACAGAAATTAAAATATTCAAGATCTTGATATTCGTATGTTTAAGAAAGAATAAGAAGAGATCAGAAAGAAGTGTGAACTTACACTCCGAGATCATTCAAATCCCTTAGAAGATACTATTCTAAACCTCCCAGGACCCTCTCGCCTAATACACCCTAAATAGCGATTTTCGACACTCATGACTTTATACCGTTTATGTTAGTCAATATGTAATGATCTTTACTATTTTTTAATAATGAAAGTAAGTGAGCTATTACTTATAATATACATTAAGATATTAAGACACCAGATATGATTACAATCTATTCTTAGTTTTGTGTAATATACGAAATGAATTTTTAGTTTTTGCAAACAATTTTAACATTATGTTTTTTCAACACCTGGATGTATTTTCCAGTGTGATAGTATAGAGTGCTTGGTGACATCCAAACTTATGCCTTCCATTCTTCTTTCTCGTATATTTGTTGCATATTTGAATAACGTCTATTAGAACAGCAACAGAAGCAATAAATTTAGGCCGTATAATATAGAACATACAACAGTTGACCAAATAAACTATTGTATCGACGGTTACAAACCAACAAATACTACAGATGTACTTTTATTCGTATGTAATTATACACACAAACGTATACACTCAAACACTTACATATGTATATACCAGAACACGTTGAGAGTTAATTTTGCAATTGTATTTCAATATCAATAAATTTACACATTCGACGTGAAATATGAGTACAAGGTTTGATGCTACTTTGGTAGCAGTTTGTTTGTTCCTAAATAGGTGATGGTACTATATTGAAGTTATATTTGCTAAATATTCATTGAAGAGAGAAAGAGACAGATCACAGGTTATAGACTGTAACAACATGGCATTCTATGTACTTATGTATATAAGGGCGGTTTGGAAATTTTGAAAACTGCTTATGTCTTCTATAGTGCTTTATCCAAAACATTGTACCACCCTAACATATGCCTTTTACAAAAATATTCAAATAGATTGTTTAGGAACCGTCCCTTATATACATACATAGAAGTGAAATGTAATTAGATTTTGCTTTAGATAACATATACATATACTATACATTCATCCAATCTGACCGACATATTTGTCTATCACATATCTCCCATTCAACCGATTATTCAGACTTTTTTATACCCATAGCCTGTTTCATAGTTAATAGTCTGTAGATATAAACTCTAATGTATATAAATTCAATAGTTATGAATATGTAGTTATGACCTCATTGTAGGAGGAACATTTTTTCTCTGCGTAACACTTATTGATTATAAATTTATATTCACATATCTATGTGAATAATTTATTTTATAGTCAAATTAACAATAATACTGACGTATTCATTATTAGGAAGGTGATGGCTGAAAGGGCACTTTGGCCACCGTCTTTTAGTGAATGAGTTAAGTGACAACTTGTTGCAACATAAATTTATGAATTTAGGCAAAACCACATACATATTTCGTAATTAAGAGTATAGTTCTGTGCGCAAGATAACTAAAATAAGATCATGCTACATTGTACGAGCAGATTCAAGTGCCCATTATGGCAGATCTCACTTTCACCACAGTCCTAATTTGTATACCATTTAAGGGTTGCGATAACGTTTCAAGCCTGTCTCTTTCTATCTACTTCGCTTCCAACTCAAGGTCTATGCTCGTTCTTTTCCAATACTTTCACCATTCGACTCAGCCGGTTAGCCTATGCGTGAAACTGTAAAAAATGCACATCTATGAGCAAATAAGTTTCTTAAGGGGTACTCTCATGTGAACGCATACTTTTTAGGAAAATTTTTTTATGCGACAATAAAATTCAAATTTATTTGTATTTTGAAATGTTCAAAAAATTTTTTTTTCGTTTTTTACATTTTTAATACATTTTTTTTTTAAATCAAAGTAGTCCCCAAAAAAAAAACAAGAATTTCACTGGTCATGGTGATAGCGGCTGTTCATGTTGTCTGAAATAAAAAAAAAACGAATGGATTATTATTCAGTCGTTCTGCGGCTGTCGTCCTTACCAATTTCATTGACAAAAAAAAAAAAAAAATTTCGAACTTCAAATAAAAAAAGTCACGAAAATCTTGTTTTTTTCGTTCAAAATCGTTTAAAAAAATATGAAAATATTTTCGAAAATAAACAATTCTGGTAGGGACGATAACTATAAATGAGTAGAAGAACATACATATGTAAATTTTAAAGCAATCGGTTGTATAATTTTTTTTTGGAACCATGACAGTTTCAGAAAATGATGATTCGAGAAAAATGCGTTTAGAAACGTAGGAGCTGCAGACTTGTCATGGCGCTTGGTAGACAGTCGCTTACGACACGTCAGCGACTATGAGCTGTAACTTATCAAATACTATGAATTTCGGTCTGAATTTTTCACAGCATGTTTTCAATAGGTTTTACTGTCAAAATATAAAAAAAATCGATTTTTCGAAGTGATTACATGAGAATACCCCTTTAATTGAAGAACAATAAAACATTTTTCTTTAAATTGTCCACGTCACTTATTTTAGAAAAACTATGGGGTTTAATAAATAATCATCCACATTTCGAAATCTTCACGGTTTACGGAAGGCATATTACTAATTTGTTACACTTTTTATTTGGTATTAATAAAGGACTTTTCTAAAATGTGATGATAATAAAAAAAACAATGGGCTTTAATTATTGTTGCGTTTCCACAACTTCTGAGCCTACGATTATGCATTAGAGATATACCAAAATGAATCAAATTACATATTGAATCAAGTTAAACGTATTTTAACGCCCTATAAAATATAATTTTAGCAGTTTATTACACAATGAAATGATATTTACAAAATATTCTAGATTATGAACTATACAGTCTTTTAGTATGCAACAACTTAAAACTTTTACATTCCTACTTTAGCAACCTGTAGTAACAGAGAAAAATAATTTTGTTTACCCAAAAGTTGTTTGTATCCTAAAATTAAACAATATGAATATAAATTTATATATAAATGACTGTATGCCCGCTTTCCTTTTGCTCGTGTAAGAGATAATTTCAGTAAAAAGAAAAATAATTTCAGCGAAGAAATTTCGTACCCTTATATATTGGGGGTTTGGTATTTCAAAGGGGTGGAATATGGTCATTGCCACACTTTCAAAATGCATATAAAAAATTATAAGGGACTAAAAATAAGCTAGAAATTAAGAATCAAAACTCTAATTGGGGCACACAGGAACGAATTTACTAAATAAATTTGGTTCATAATATTGTTTTACTGTGAAAATATGCGAAAAAAACCACGCCGACTTTCTTTCATATAATCAGAATAACATTTCGTACAAATAGTGGTTTTAGTATATGTAATATCTATTCCAAAAATTTGTCAAAATCGGACCATAACTCTTCAAGCCCCCAGACATCCAATGTGTGGACCAAAAAGCCTATGTCTGGCTTTTATCGAAAATATCGGTCAGTTTGTGAAATATAGTACAACATATAAAGATTTTCGTTAATCTAGCAGAGTTTTTATTGAGCATGCATTTTTTCAGAAAACAGTTTACTGAAGTAAAGCTGAGAAATTTTAAAAAGGAACGCAGCAAAATAAATATATACAGATATATAAAGACAGATTAATTTTTGGCGAATTCCATCATCTGTATCCACACTTGCGAGTAAAGCTTTTAACTTCTCAGCACTTTGCCTGCTTTTATTTCGCTAAATACTTTACTTTTGAAATTAGAACTTTTATTTTCACTACGGTATTTCGGGCACGATACTCTGGACAAAATCAAACAATGCGTGCGATGCGGCGACGTCGAAATAAAAACATTTGCAAAATCGCAAACTAACTAAAAATGAGCTACAACTCAAAAATTCTTAAAATAACTTTTTATTCCATATATCAATTTGTAATGCACTTGTATTTTTTAACTGGAAAATCACCGTTAGGTCTACTTTTGTTCTAATTGCGTCGTTTGCCTATCTTATCAACTAAAGAGAACAAGGAGCTTTGTTCAAAAGGTGTTTCAAATTTTGTATTTCTTGAGAAAGTTATTATTTATTTATGAATATATAGTTTGTCCCTTTCAAAGTAATCACCCCCAGATATACTGCATTTCTGCCAGCATTTTTCGAATCCTTAAAACTCTTAAAAAATTATTTATTGGGATCTTGTTTAGCTCCGCCTTCGATGCAGTCTTTATCTCCGGAATAGTCACGTAGTGTCGCCCTGTAATGGGCCTTTTCAATTTTCGGAACAAAAAGTTACATCAGCCCAGGTCTGCGGAATACCGTGGCTGCGGCATCATTAACGTGTTGTTTATGTCCAAAAAAACTCGTGCAAGCAACGATGCTTGAGCAGTGGCGTTATCATAGTGTAAAAGCCAATTTTCATTCTTTCACAAATCTGGGTATTTTTGTCAGATTGCTTCGCGCAAATTGCGCATATCTTGCATAATATTCATTATTGACATTACGAACCTTTCAAAAGAACGTGACGCCCCTGCTATCGAAAAAAACTTTTAGGAAAATCTTCACTTTCGACCTAACGTGGCGTGCTTTTTACGGCTCAGGCGGCAGCTTCCACTGTGATGATTGAGCTTTGGATTTCACGTCATAACCAAAAACACATGATTCGTCATCAGTTATGAGTCCAACATCTCCTGAGCAGTGCCAACGCGATGCTGTATATGCTCCAAAGTAAACATCTAATGACGCGAATTAATCGATATGTTATGTTCCTTAGAAATTCCTCTAATGGGAGATTGGACAATACTTTTTTTCACTAATATTTTCGCTCGGGTGTTTGGCACGCTCTTCGTGGTTCAAATCTTTTCGCTCCCCTGAGATCATTTTGTAACACCGATAAATTTTGCCTTTGTTCAAGGTAGCTTCGCCATAAGCCACAATTAACATTCGGAATGCCTCCGCGAACTTAAATTCGTTTTTCACATAAAACTTTATTCAGATTTTCTCATTCATTTTTTGGACATGCAAAAATCCGGTCCAAACGCGTAGATATACTGCATGGAAAATGGCCGCCCTTGTCAGCATAAGTAAGGATATGAATACCAACATAACAATCGATAATCGAATAAATCGTAAATTTTCTGCTGTATTCTGCGAAGTTGACTCTATTTATATGAAAAAATGTGAGTTTAAGCATCTGTATTATTTAAAGTGGGTAATGTTCAATGAAATAATTGTGATTATTACAGCGTGATTCGATGTCTTAGCTCTTAATTTCTCTTTTAAACTATATAATCAATCATATTATATTTGAGTAAGACGCTCTTCAAAGAAGATATTGTAAATTATGAACGACGATTTGACTGTAAAATTTCAATACTTTTCACAGGAACTGTTTTTTAGTTGGTAATACTGTTGGTGACAGTATGCAAAATTTTACGTCAATTAGTATTTGAGATACGCGTCGTTTTATGAGGCTTTAAAACTTAATTCTTCGATCTTTACAATGTCTGAATTTATTGAAGTGCAATAATGCACCATCTCATACTGCATTGGTTATTCGGGATCATTTTACATTTTCAACTAATGTCGTGTCGCAACCATCGTATTCAGCTGACACCGTTTTGACTCAATTGAGGATATAAAAGCTGAATTGAAGAAGGCTCTGATGGCCATCACGACGGAGGATTTTTCCAAGTACTATGATGACTGGAAAATTCGTTGGCATAAGTGTACAGCAGCGGGAGGGGATTACTGTGAAGGGAATGAAATGGACAAAATCGCCTTTCAATTTGATCATGCAACGTATCACCCGCACCGCAGTTAAACCGTTAAATCTAGCATATTTACATAAACGCGATCTGATGTATTTCAAATTGTTAAAATTATAAGAATAGTGGCGCAAAAGAAATAAATGATATTTGGAGCGAACGGAATTTTAAATACGCAATAAGCGGATAAGAAATTATATTTAAATAATTTTATTTTTATGCGCTGAGAACGAAGACTTACTCAATATCGCCGTAGTTATAGTGATGGTGGGAACACAACTCGAAGTTGGATTATTGTGGAAAAAAGTGATCGGCAATAATAATAATAATGTTATTCACTAAAAATTTTAAAGCAATAATTTATATGTACACATCATTAATCATAAAAAACGAGTTCTGGCTTACAGAATTCCAGTTGCAATACAAAACGTTGCCAATTACGAATAAAATACAACATATATGAACACTTCTTAAATATACAATGTTTCATTATGATATACAAGACTTTCTGATATTCCTAAAGACGAGTGTCGTAGAAGCGAAACTTTTTGGGAAAGGCATATAACAATACCATACGCTTGCGTTGTGTTGCATTGGTTATTATGACAGTCTACCTGTATATGCGGCCATGCAAAATAGCGAATTGTCTGCTGATTTCGCTGCCGAGTTGGCTTCATTAATCCACCTTGTTCATTTTTTATTGTTAAAGAAACATTTCAGATGTTTATGCCGCTAATCATACAAGTGATATCAACAACAACTTCGAGTGTCAGATTCTCTGCAAAACTCGGGCAGGTAGAATACTAGAAAAGTAAAACTGGGTAATAAGTTTACTAACTTTTCATATCAACTGACTCTACTTTGAATTATGTTATGCTAAAAGATGTCTGATTGTAATGAAAAACATATGATTAAATTAAATTAAATAAATAAGTAATCAAATATAATATAGGCCATAAAAGTAAGTTTACGGAGGGCATATTACAAACTTATAATGCTTTTTACCCGGCGTTAGGAAAGGACTTTTCTAAACTCTTCATAAAAAGTGATGATGTATTCATAGTGATGAAGATCAATCAACCCTAAAGAGTTTTCCAAACTAGAGCTTTGCGCGATAAATATGTTGAAAAAAGCTTATTATTATAATATACATGTTAAATAAAGTGAATATAATTAAAAGTAAAAAGGGGCTAAATTCGGGTATAACCGAATATCTTATACCCTTTGAACGTTATATGCAGTTACAATCAAATTAATTTAAATTTATTATCTAAAATTGTGATATACCAAGTAGGCGTGGTTGTTGTCTGATTTTCCCTACTTTGACATTAAAATAGCAGTATAATATTATGTACCTAATTTGGTTGAAATCGGTCGTGCAGGTAACAAGTTCTTATCTTAATTTAGTTCATAGTTTTTTTTAATTTATTGGTTTTCATATAAAAGCGTTTTGGGGGCGTTAAAGAAGTGCGAATACGCCTATCTACGAACTAGTCCTACATTTTTTGCCAAGGAACGTTTACATTACTCTTCTCAATTTTTAATCAAGTCAGCTGTTGTATGGAAAGACGAATACATGGACAAACCGTCTCTCGGATTTCAATTCGTTTCATCATTTATATATATATATATATATATATATGTATGTAATGGGTTGTCAAAAAAGTCTTGCAGTATTTTTATTGAATCAATTCGTGTGGCACCCATATATCGAGCTTCTTAGTGACTCCAAGCTTCTTGAAATGGTTTATAACGGATTTTATCGCAATTTTCGACGACAGGCCTTCCGGAGCGTGGCGCATCTTCGACCACCTCTACACCAGAACGAAAACGTTGAAACCATCGTTGTGCGGTGGAAATGGAAACTGTATCGGGTCCATAAACTGCACAAATTTTATTGGCGGCTTGAGATGCATTTTTGCCTTTATCGTAATAGTGCCGTATTTTCTCTTTATTTTGCTCCATGTTTGCGACGCTATAACTCACGAACGACTTAAAAGAAACGACAATCAATCAAACATGTGTTAGCGCGTGAAATGAGCTTTCCAAAAAGGTATAGCATGACCCGATGCGTCAAATAAAACTAGAACTACGGGCTTTCAGTGCCAACTAGCGAAAATACCGCAAGACTTTTTTGACAACATGTTGCAAGAGTATAATAGTATTCCTCAAATTTTAATATAATATATAGAAGCGCACTTATGTTACTAACAGGACGCTAAATAATATTTTGCATAGAATTGGTGTTTTAAAAAAGTTTCATTATTTTAATTAAAATTATTTATTATTTTTATATCCCACGTTTTCATCATACTTCCGTTGCGCATATACTATTATACAGTTATAAGACGTTTAAACGATCGATGAACTGTGCGTAGTAAATTTTATCTATAACAGTTCACTATCGCTTACAACTATACGATTCTCCGTTGACCCACTGTTCACGTTTCAAGTGTCATTCCTTACTGCTATTTTCGTTTTCTGTGCAACTTCACAACGCTTTTTCAATAAACAAGCGCCTGCAGAATAGCTGCAGCAAATGAGGCGCAAAAGGTAAAAAAGTCGACTTAGGCTTAGGGTAACAGAAATATTTATGAAATTTTTGCGCGTACGACTTGGAGTGACATTCTGCTCAACACAATGCGACACTTCGTGTGGCTGTTACGAATCCGCGTTCATGTCACTTTCGTTGACATTTTACCCACGTTGCCAATAGCGATGGTGTCAGCGAAACATGCTTTGTAACAACAACAATTCAAATATAAAATTGTCAGTAAGAATATCACAACTAGCGATGATAACGTCTACATACACTATTATTATCAAGAATATAAGTTTTAAGCTGTGACGCATCCGAACTTTGCACACCTTAGCGATTTGTATATGTCAAAAGCTTCAAATAATTGGAGGTAACTGTCAAATTCTATTATAAAGAAATTTGACATGTAAATGGAACATTATATATTATTATAAAACATGGTATCCCGATTGCTATTCTAAATTGATTCTATTAAATGAACAATATTAACCCAGGCACACAGATGGAAATTATATATGTATATATATACTCCTCCGTGTTTTTATTTGGTCAAGAGGTGTTAACATAAAACATTGTATTACAAGTAGCTTACTTATTTTATGTTATTGGGAAATCTATCTCAGTGAACAAACCTATTGTGTTGAATATTTGAAATCTAGAGGTGAGGTCATTATGGATATTTTTAAAGTTCTCTGTCACAAATTTTAAATTTCTTAAGCACATGTTATGTCATGCTAATGGTTTTATTGATACAAAAATTGAAATATATAACTAAAATATTCGCATATAACTAAAATAAACTATAACCTTCAAATACAGCTGACGGAAGAAAGAAACTTAGAAAAATCTGCCACTTATAGAAATTAAAATTCAATGAAATGCATATCAAAAATCGTGTTTCCGATAAGGATATGGAGGGTTATGGGATGTGGTTCTGTGACTATTGCCTAATCGTACGCTGAAACGCACACCCACACTGAAATACAAGAAAAAATAAACCTCGATTACCGCTACATCAAATCGGCCATAATAAATACTTTTCAAATATCAACTTTCGGCAAGTCAGTCGATTGACAGGTTGTTATCTTTGCTTAAACAATTGGTAAATAATATTTCAAATATTGCCATAGGATTATGAACATACACATGCATAGTTTTCGTAGTACACATTAGCATATTTTACACGTATAAACAGAAGAAACCAGAAAAATAAATATTCAACATGAATGATAATTGTATCGGATAATAAAAATTAAGTTCTTTTATATTTCTACAGGTTAACACGCTTTCAAAGCACGGATTCAGAATTTTGCGAAAATTCAGTTTATTAAATCAATTATCAAAATCATAAGCCGATCACGGATTTCAAGTCCTTTGGCATTCAGATTTTTGTTAAATTTCTGCTTTGGGCGTGCACAAGAATTTCGTTATTGTGACAACATAAATATTGAATGAGTATTTCTCTTTAGTAACATTGGTCAGAGAACATCCCAGAGAAGGGCAATCGGCAAACTGGCCTGGCTGATCAAGTCGATTGCCATAAATCTTCGAAACATGACACTTTTGACAGTTCAAATAAAATAAGGAATGTATTGTATAAAATTGTCGTACAAGTGGTAATGAACGCAGTGTTAAATATAATACATATATAATAAAAGGGAATAAACCGAACAATTTATATAAAATATGTGGTTTCGACGTTCACGTTATCAAGTTTAACTTGTTTAAATTGATTATGAGTTCTAGGTAAAACTTTCGAATTGGTCCCTTCTCAAAACATCAGCCAGTGTGGTGCCCGAATGTATTAAATGCTTAGCTACCACTTAGTGGGTCAAGGGCTTGGTTCCAGTAGAACAAATACCTACATATAGTTGTGTTGATTAGTTCATGTGCATTATAACACCAATAACCAATGCGAAGACGGTGAAGTATTTATGATTCACATTTATGCTATAAAATAATAATACTAAATTTTTGAGGAGGGTGTAAATTATTATATTCATAGCAGTTGGTATATGATCTTTGATTGATTTTTCTTACACTTACCTCGAAACACGCTAATACATGGCTGGAGGAAAATTTATAAGTCACACAAAATTCCAAACGAATTAAATGTTTCTACATTGAATAATCGTTCAAAAATCCGTGCTATCTTTGATTTGCACGCGGTCGTGCAGTAATTACTCTGAAGAGAACAATGGACTGTGATTATTCCAAATCCGCGCCAGCATTTTGCACATTGATATCGATGTTCATAATTATTTAATAAGATCTTTATATGTATGTATGAATATTTCAAATATTTTACAGCCTTCAGAGTTTTTCTCAAAAGTGCCGTAACTAAGCACTAAATTAAGATACGAAACTACAATTTAGCACAGGGGAAAAATTGAGCGTAGGTCCGTCCTCTGAAGAACCATTTAAGATACAATAACCATAATATCTGAGCACTAGCCCGTTCAGTACCCTTACCCACAATGTAAAAATTGCCAATAAATGAATTCGTCAGAGACATTTTATTTCCGAGATGGAGAGCAAGAGAGCTTTATAAGAGCCGGGATCAAAATAAGACGGTGGGAGAGGCTACCTACCATATTTAAGTCAAACCCCATATCTTAGGACCTACACGACTGATATAAACCAAATTTAGTATGTAATTTATAATGCCATTCTTATGTTTCCATATTAAAGTGAACGAAATCGGACTACCACCACACCTACTTTCCTTATCTTTAAATTCATCTGATTATTTTACTATACCAGTATGCAAATTAAACACAAATGAATGCACCGGGGTAAAGATTTGTCGGAATCATATGAATGATTTTTTAGCTGCCCTTTATCTAATATAAATATTTGCGAACTTCCGGTTTAATTTATACTGCATATATCGACCATTATGTGAGTTATCTTAGTGAAACCGAAAGAACGGGTTTTAATAACAACTATGTATCTTTGTGTCTACAGCAGATAAAATCGGGTGAAGTCTTGCCCTATCTCATATATGTGTAACTAAGTATATTATTTGTATGTATGTGGTATTCTAAAAATTGTTAAAATCCGTCAATAATTCCTTAGACTCCATGCACCTTACTAGGCAATTTTCAAACCACTGGTTGTCCTTATACTGTATGTTCGGCTTACCCCCACTCCGATATTCGTTTTTCTTACAGGCCCTGTGACGTAAAGTGTGTGAGTTATATATGATATAAAATTACTTAAAAATGTGTATGTATGCCTGAGCTAAACAAGTATATGTTTTATAGTATATTTTTATGAACCACGGTGCAGGCCGCAATCACTGCGGTAGTGAAGAACTAGTCTAAGTAAATTGGGAAATAGTGAATAGTTTTTTTTTCATATTATCATTGTAAATTATGTATAAATATAATCTCAAAAATTATAAACTTTTCATTCATTGTTGTTTTTTTTTTTTTTTTTTTTGTTTTTAAATGTTAAAAACCACTATTTTAGGAGGTCAGATTCGGTGTAGGTACGTTTCTCCTATATTCATTTGATTATGAGAGCTAACATCTCGGTTTAAAATTTGTGTATCTTCGAAAGACAATATGGTAATAGAGTTAAGGTATAGAGTTAGCTAAATTTTTCCAAAGGCACATGAACTTTAAAGATTATACTTGAAAAGTTTTGAATTCTTATAAGAACTCAACTATTCATCTATTTAAATTGAAATAACATTCTTATTTGAATATTAACAAAGTCAATGGAGAATATCTCAAATGATCATTCTAATATGAATTCACCAGATTCAGGTAAGAATCAGGTGAGTATTAAGAGAAGACTAAGCATAATATGATCACACTCTGCTACTATGAAACGTAATAGCAGAGAACGTCTGTATTCACCAAATAAATAAGAGAGCGGCCACTGTTATTGCTAATTAACAGGAAAATGTTAGTGAAACACCTGAGAGTTATCTACAGCAGTTAATATTAAAGCTACATTCATACTTATATGTATCTACAATGTTTCGCTATGGAGTACAACACACTACCTTTGATGCCGTCTAACATATCAAAGACCATAATACTTGTATATTCATAATACTCATGATCACGAATAGCACTATTCAAGTCTTCAATGTCGTCACTATTACGCTCTCTTATTTTTTACCACTCGCTTGCTTGTTCGTTTACCTGTCAAAATTTTTTACAAAATGGGTTCAACAACATAGCAGTAGAAAAGCAATATAACATAATGAAATCAAAATGAGCGGATCGGATGTTCTACGTATACATGCGTACACATTGGCAACTACTACTTACATATGTATGTATTCATAAGTAGGTTTTTAAAGCGTCTGATACATTTAGCTTCATTCGTAGCGTAGACAGTCTGCCGGGAAGATGTGAAAATGAAGTTAAACTTGCGCGCATTAAGATGAACACCAAATTTAAACACGTGATCAGCGGTGATCAGCTGTTCGCTGTACGGACCGGAGACCATGATGGCCGTCTTCGTTAGCTGCAGAGTCATTCAATGTGCAAATCAGGTTTTTCTTCGCTATTTCATTTTGGCGGTTATTAATCATTGAAAGTGTACGGCGTATTTTTTTAAATTTTAATATGTAACCGACAAGCTAACATGTATACAAATACATATAAATAATTTCTGTTTAGCAAAACCAAAAAAAAAAAAGAATTGGTGGTTTTGTTTAATATGTACATATGTGTATGTAGTAGCAAGCACTGTTGGGTGTTTAATTTGTTTAGTGTTCTTAAGATTAAAAGTTCTGAAATAAATTATACGATTATTTAAAAATAAATATTTTTTATTCGCTCATTTTCAATATAGTTTTTTATCCTAAATATAAACTATACTCGTATGTTTAATATCGATTCAAAAAATACCTCTTCAGTATTAATATTAAATATGACAGTGAAGACTTAATATGTGCATAAATTACTCCAAATCGGATTTTACACAAAATTGTTTAATATTTGCTTTGTAAAATTACATTAGTTTAATCAAGTTATAAAAGTGTACGGAGTGTAATTGTGAATGTATCTGTAAAGATGAAAAATAGACGCATAGTATGCAAAAGTTAAATAAATTATATATACAGTGGATTGTTTAATTAAATTATTTTATATTTGAGGTCTTAAGGTCGTAACAGGGTGATCTGAAATTTAAGTTATGCACTTATTTTATTTATTTATGTATAAAAATGATATAAAATTTAGCTACATCTTATAAATTAGCTTCTGTACACTAGCATACTTTATTCCCATTTAACTTTTCCTGATCAGTTAACTCTAAAGCGATTACAATGTTGTTTTAAAGTGATATACTTTATTAATTATTATAATTATTTAGACAAGCGATACCTTTTTATAGCGAAAATGTATTGTAAGCATAATTTATCGCTATAGTCAACAGAGTTATTTCCTCTAGCTTATAATAATAATTCTAAAAAGATCCCATTTCAAAATATATTGTGTATTGTATTTGTGGGTATATAACACATTTGTATAATCTTTGTGAAGGTGGAGAAACTCATATGTAAAGTTTAAGAAACGGTATGCCCTAATATATTTTGATGTATGTATATACGCGAAGAAATGTTCGCACGAACATCATCAAGAAACGGCTCCTGTACGCGTTTGCGAAGAAAATCGAAAACAAACGAGTTTACCGCCGGCGATGTGAGCCAGACGTACTCTGCCTCACCTTAATCGAATTTTTTTCACGTTTGCTTGACTTTATTGCCATTATCAGCCACTAATTTGTTAGTAGTGTAGTGCTTTGTTTTTGCTTTCGCTGCTGTCGTTTGGCAGTTAATAAATTTAAAAAATGAATATTGACAAATTGCACCGAATGAACATGTACCGCCGGAGTCAGAGAATTTTAGGAACAAGTTAAACGGACGAAGGAGAACAGCAAATAAGTGAAAGTGTCAGAAGCGAACAAATATGGATGAACAACGGAAACTGGATGACCACATTGAAGTATTCAAAGCAAAGTAAAGCAGTTATGCGAAGTAACACTTTTTATTGCCCTGATATACATATGTATGTATATGTACTTTTGCTGCAATATTCATCTTCAGATGCGGTGCACAGTCACAACACTCTGGAGTGAATTTGTTTATTTTTTATAATATACAAATGTAGTATGTTCAGCTTAATGAGTGAGTGTTTAACAAACTATGAATACAAAGCCGGTGAACAGCAACTCGCATGGGGCATCTGAGCAACGTCAGTACACTGCCAACATCCACTTTATCTTGCACTAGTGGAATACTAACGAACACGTGGATGCAACTGTATTTTAGTATGTTTTGCAGCTGTGGATACGCAAACTGAGCTATTTACGCGGAAACTGCAGCAACATGCAATTGTTGTTTTGTATTTTTTCGCTCTGCAGCTAACTCATATTAAGTGGGCATTAATCTTTTCAGGTGATAATTAACAGGCGTTTTGCGCTTGTTAAACATTAAGCGTCGCTTCTTTCTACAACAACGCGAGTTGTGATGTTACTAAAAATGATTAATTGTTGGTTTTTATAACATCACCTGTTTGCTAACGAAGTGTTGCATGCGGTACTCTACGTTCGGTCTCATTTTGACTCTCTCGTTCCTTTTCAGCTTCCTTAGCTCCCGACCTCAATCACAATAACAAAAGGTAAAACTGTCATAAATATATTGCATGACTATTGGTTATTCCGTTTACATATACACACGGAAATAACAAAATTGCTCATTTTGTAGTTCTACGGGACATTCATCGATATGAGTGCATGAACATATATTCGTAGCACAACAACAATTTTATTGAATTTTATTGATGTTTTCGTTGATATGACAATATTGGTTTAATAATATTCACTGTTATGAAGCAATTGATTTGTACGAGTATATCGAGTTTTTAAAATGCATTAACTTTTACTGTATAAGAAAGCTTTTATTGAAAATAATCTGCAATTTTCAAGATTTCGGTACTAGCTTTGTTAGTATTTATGACTCACTCGCATACGTGGTTCAGGCGGATGAGGTTTATAATAATTATTATTAGAGAGCGCCAATGCATTTATTAATTTAATAATCATAGAATTTTAAAGAAGTTCAAGTTATGCCAAAACTGTGAATGGTAATTGTTATTGAGAATGTTATTTGGTTAATGTGAACTATTTTGATATTAGATTAACAAAGCACTTTTATACGTACATATATTATATATCACAGAACCTATGAAACACACCGAACAATGAACGCACATTTTGAGTTATTGTTACTTTGCAAGTCCTGTGTTATGAGGCAGCCAGATGGAATTACTTTTTGTTGAAATTCGGGTAAAGCCGACTTCATTAGCTTATATATGTATATAAACTTATTCACTCGTATATTTGATTTTAAAACTCATATTGACAATGAAAGGACTTGTACCAAATGTGTGCTCGAAAATATAAAATACACAATTTTTCCTATGTAAGTCAATTCTTTTTAGAGGGTTAGTTATAATTGTTACTTTTATTACACATATGTCGTTCAGACTGCGATGTAAACAAGTTGTGTATTACACCACTGGAAGCGCTGTTTATTGCTGAAATGCGGTTGTTGTTTATCCGCATTGCAGCTATGTAAGCTGCATGATAGTGACAAGTGGTGGTGGAGTGAAAAACACAACCGTCAACGAGGTCCGAGTTGACCGTACAGCCTAAGCTTGTGCGGTGTGATGGCATGTGCATGTTTTTTATCTTGCAGATGTAGGATAATTTTGCAGTGTACTGATGAACGTATACATATGAATATGTACGTAGTTTCTTGGAGTTTTTATTTTTCACTGCCCTTGGTAATAATTCATATTCAAATTGCTAATTGAATATTATTTGTTAAAACAACGAGCATTAAGGTAGTCGACTGTGATGAATTTTGTTGTTAAACTATTTAGCTACATTTTGTGGCCTTCAAAAAACAAAAAAAAAAAAACAAAACAAATACTACTTGTGTAAAAAGTTATTCTTTAAAGGATTTTTTCGGCCATGTACTCTACAATGGCGATGAACCTAAATATTATAGTAATTTGTTTCACAAATTTCCCTGAAATAAATTTAGACCACATTATCATCTTAAACATGCACAACATATAATAGCATACTCCGATAGTTCGTTAAAAAAATTATGCTTACTACCTATTGCATTCGCTATAGATTTGCAGGCAGAAGAATAACCGTGCTACCGTGCGCTCAATAGGAGCTATTCATTTTTTTATTGATTTACAATAACCTTATGTTCATGTGAATAAAATCTTTTCGTGCGCATAGCAATCATCTAATCCTGACTATTTCCTTAAAGAACCTTTGTCCATTAGTAGTATAAAACACTTGCTCCAATAGGCTGTGGTATGTAGAGGGAAGTAGTTAGAAATCAACTCAGGTCCTCGCATCGATACATAACCGTATGTAAACCTACATATATTTATCTCTTTTAGAGAGTAGGTGTAATTATGGGCGACAAAAGCCAAGATAAGATAATTATTTTGATTAAGTGTAGTAAATGGCAGCTAGTATAACCCTTTTGCGCCAGTTTTTTTGGATAGATTTACCAGCTGAAAATACAAACACAAAATACTGTTTACGTTACGCTGTTAAACATATTACACTTAAGTTAACATTTCTTCAAATACTACACCTTTTTTTTTTAAAAGTGCTGTTTTTAATGTTCGAGTGTACAATGCAACAGCAAAAAATTTTGACTTGAATGTACGTGAAATAATGTATGAATACACTTCATATATAGAAATAATATATCAAAATGTCCAACATTATGATATTCGATATTGGGAGTCAAAGTTAATTCTTTAATTCACATGTATCCATATATAATATTGTATTACCATTATACTTGTATATATATTTCAATGAATAACATATATCAATATAGTTGTACTGTGATTGTTAATATAATGAATTGTAAAACAATCCAATTCCTATGTGAAATAGTCAATTCATGTTATTGGAAATAATGACCTTATGAGTATTTATGACTTCAAAGTTTCTAGGAGCTTTCTACTGTTTTGGAATGTGTTATTCATTATGCTGTTTCATTATTTATTTATTACAAATTAAAAACTGAAAAAATTATCATTAACAGAACATTTTAATGACTTCTACGAATTTGGATGTCGGTACAAATTTTAATAGCAATACAATTCTTTCTAAATAAATGTAGGTGTAAACTCTATTTTTTTTTTTATTTGAATGAAAGTGGTTAACTTAAATTCAAGAGCATAACGAATAATAATTGAATCACTTACATCAAACTGGTCACAAAACAGGGTTAATAGTTGTAAGGCTGCTCACTCATTGGCATGATAATCAGTGATCGACGCTGTATTAAATAGTGGAAACGGCGGTAAAATTGTAGTAGCAACTTACAAGTGATAACTAATATCGCCATCAAAGATTGTGCGCACGCGCGACTACCACAAAAAGTCTTATTCTGGTATTCTGGTTTCAGATAGTAACCAGTCACCTGGAACGTGTTGTGCTCATAAAATTAAAGAAAGCAGTAAAATATTTTCTCAGTTTTCTTTACATATAGTAATTTTAACGCATCCTCGAAAACCTAAGAGTATGCTTTCGCGAATTGACAATAGATTTATTAGTTAACATCAAATACTTCATTCTTATTGTGTTATTTTCCAAAAAATACTCCTTAGTTTTTTCTTTTTTCTGTATTTATATTCGTAACACGTAAAACCCAACACCAATCTAGAAAGTTCAAAGTACATAATAAAAAAATAAAGTGCAAAAAAATATAATAATAAATAATAATAATAAAATAATAATAAATTCTTACCCATGTCTGTTGATATTCCGCCGTATTGTGTTAAATCTGATCTTATCTTACCTATAATGAGACAATAGTAATGGAAGATTGTTAATTAATTGGTAAGCCACTAACTTTTAGAAAATAATGAAAGCCAATATAATACAAAATATATTAAAAGTTTCGCATACTTATGTTTCCTAAGAAATTATTCGATAAACAACTTTTAAAATATTATTAACAATTAATGCTGTATATAAGTAATTATGATTTGTACAAGAAGAAGAAAAAGGAATAACGTTAAGTGCACCAAAGAACAATTGTTTGTATTACCTTAAAATAATCAATTTATCTGAGTGACTGTCTGTCTGTCTGTCTGTCCGTTAAACCGTCCGCCCCTCTGTGTAAGCGATAACTTGAGTAAAAATTAATATATCTTGATGAGATTTGGCACGTGTTTTTATTGGTAAAACGAAGTTATCCAAGTTCCTGGATGCGTGATCGGACTGCTGTCACGCCCGCAAAATGCCATTAAACGAAGACCTGTAAAGTGCACTAACTAAGCAATAAATTGAGGTATAGAACTATGATTTGGCACAGGGAATCACAGTAGCAAGTCGCAATTTTGAAAAAATCTTCTGACATTTCTACATTACAGTGTGAAAATGAGCGAAATCGGGCTATTTAGCTAAGTTGGTAGGACTGTCCTTAATTATTTTTCCTACGAGTGGTACAAAGCCTTCAAAGACGATCGAGAGATCGTTGAAGACATCCCTCGTTTTGGACGACCTTCGACGTCTTCAGCTGGTGAAAATAATAAAAAAGTGAAGGATATGGCAACAGAACCATCGAGCGCGTCGTATGTTCAGTGAGTGAACCGATTTTCACAAGAAATGTTTTTCAGCAAAAATAAATGTACATATTTGGAGTGATGATAATCCATAAGCCATTGCTGAGACCCCGTTACATGCTCAAAACGGCATTGTTTAGCCCTATGGGCAGATCGAATAATTAGTCCATGTTTCTTCTAAAATGAAGATAGTCATACAGATAATGGGAAACACTATAGAGCTATGATTAATGACTTTTTCGTGTCTGAATTGGATAATGTTAATGGTGACGACACTACATTCCGTACAGCCAACGAAACAAGCAATTTATTGAAGAAGAATTTAGTGAGTATTTTCTTGCGTCTTGTGCCGAAAATCGTGCGATTTAACACTAATGGACTATCTTTTGTGAGATTATGTGAAGTTGTTGCCTATGCAGATAAGTCGGTGACAATTAAAGCCTAAATTCTTGGTCATAACATTAAATTATAACCGTTTAATTTCTTCGTGAAAACCGCTTGTCTACAAAAAACACCCTTTTTATGCATACACTCGTATGTAAAGATCAGTCAGTTTGTATGACAGCTATATATGTAAGTACTATTGTGAAACGATCTAAGCAATATATTCGTAGAATGTACCGCTTATATGAATAATAGCCTATTCCAAATTTCGTGAAATAAAAAAATTGTCCATCAACAAACTGCTAAGGCATATAGTGGACCTATCTGAAAAACTTGTTAGGAGTTGATATCACAGACTTGAGTAATTCTAGCTTTCGATAAGAAATGTAACGACATGTTTGAAGTAAATGTAGTAAAGGCAATGCGAATTATTTTTATACATGAATAAAGGGATAATACACTACTTGTTTACATAATTCTTCTCTTTTTTGTCCACCAAATTTGTATGCTCTCAGTTTAATGTTTACATCGTAAAAGTGCAAAATGTAAACAACGAAATGCTAACTACTCTACCGTAAATGCCACTGCTCAGCATTCGAAAAAAATGGAAGTAGTGATGCACTGTGTTATGCTCAACCAATGTGGAGCAGGAGTGTAAAAATTTGATTTAATGCTTGTGATAGACCACGTGTATAGTTAAATATGCTAGGTCGTGCCTGACGCTTTAAGCACCGCTTCCGTTGTCCGCAAATTTCCTCACGTCAAAAAAGTACAAAATTAACATATGTATAAGGAAGGGCTAAAATCGTGCGTAACCGCAAGTATTATACTTTAGCAAATTGAAGCATCAAAGCTGACGCAATACTTTTAGGTGTTCGCAAAATCTTATATTAAGCAAGTAAAGAAGGATTAAACTCCGGTGTAAAGGAGCATTTTATATTGTCGCTATTTACCGTTGGAATTTTTTCAGAAGTCTTAAATTATTATTTTAGGTACATACATATGTACATATGTATATAGAGACTGAATCGATTTTATTCTTCCTGTTCATCACGATCCATCATTGCCTGAAAAATACGTACTCTGAGTTGAGTTAAGCTGAGATACATACATATATGGTAAAAAGTCAAGCGGATATTTATGTTCACTTTATCTATATGATAGCAAGGGTAAGTAAGAAAAATTTTCGAGAGGATAAAAATGTTGTAAGAAATCGACGAAATTATCAATGTTTTGCAATCATTTGTAATATGTTACGCATTTCTATAATAGGGTACAGATTGATTTACTTTCATTCCAATATTTTGCTTCGTGTCTGCGATATTTAATTTAGAATCCACTTAATTTACTCAAAACAGATATACTTATGTACTATAAGGTTAATCAGAGAATAGAGAGTCATTATATGTATAATATCATGAATATGTGTTTTAGATCAACGGCTTACCATACAATGCATAGTCGGAAATCACTAGATACCCCATACTTATATACCAAATATACTCGAGAACTGAAATTAAACTATAAAGTATACTATAATCACCTATTAATAGTAACGCTTTCTCCAAATTAGTCTATAGTAAATCCAATATTATATAAAATCGATCAGACGCTTAAAACTTCTTTAGTAAATACGAGGGCTGCTATATATATTTCTGGCCTAATAATGAAAATAGGCATATTAATCAACGAAAATGGTTTTTTTTTTCGTTGGATTTTGCTCGTCTTGGAAGACCCACACGGTCGATTGCTGTTTTGTTTCGGGCTCAGACGCATAGATCCATGATTCGTCACCTGTGACGATCTCATAAACGTCTTTTGAAGCACCGCGATCGTATTTTTTCAGCATTTCTTTACACCAATCCACACGAGCCTTTTTTTGAGCGATTGTCAAATTGTGCGGGATCCAACGAGAATAAACCTTTTTTACGGTCAGGTGTTCATGCAATATCGAATGTATGCTGGTGGGAGAAATGCATAGGCATGCCTCTATTTGAAGGTATGTTACATGACAGTCTTGCATTATCAGTTCACGTACGGCATCGATGTTTTCTGGCACAACGTCTGTTTTTGGACGACCTTCACGGAATTCGTCTTTGAGCGAGTGTCGGCCTCGATGGAATTCGTTGTAACAGTTTTTCACAGTGCTATAGGATGGCGCTTCATAGCCATACAAAGATTTTAGTTCATCGATGCACTCTTGTCGTGATAATCCACGTCGAAAGTTGTGAAAAATGATCGCACGAAAATGTTCACGAGTTAATTCCATTTTTTGGCCGAGATGAATTTTTTAATTCCCTGTTGCCTAGTCCAGAAATATATATAGCAACCTATGTATATGAGATTAGGGAGAGTAATAACCCGATTTTATCACTTTACTTCTACAGAAAATTATGCCCACTGAATATCATTAAGATACGTTGAAATTCGAAAATATATATATTAAGGTATAGGGAAGTTCTCATCCAATCGTCTTTGGCATATAGGCACACTAATATCAGGAATATATTACCTATGAGTCTCAATAATATAGGTATCTCAGCGATTTACCTCCATTTTCAGTAGTGATACTGAGGTCTACATACTCGGAAAGTGAAAAGTTGAAAAATTATGATCCTATTTTGACAATTTTTAGAAGTGAGGTAATATACCCCAAATACACTATTTGTGCAAAGTTATCCTAGCAAGTTTGGCTGATATAGCTTAAGTGTATTTTGAAATTTGGTATGTACTTTATTTAAAGTTCTCGAATATCTACTAAATTTATTTAAATATAACCAAATGATATAACTTTGATAAGTAGAATTGTAAGAAGTGAATAAAATAAAAGATATTTCTTTAAAATAATTTAGAAGACAGTGTATATTTAGAAAAGGTAATTAATGCTAATGACTTCAACAATGAAAGTTTGCTTGGGCCACCACCGAATAACATTACAATAAATAAATCATTATTAAAATCCAAGTTTCGCCCAATGTATACATACATATATGTATATGCATATTTTTATGTTTTTATTATTGTTGTTGATTCTTTATATCGATGAGATTGCCATGGTTGCTTGCATACCGTTTGGACGTAAGACATGTACCATATATAAACACATGTGAGAGTTGCCCCATTGATTACGTCGCACTAATGATTTGTGGTTGTTAAATAAATTTAAAAACGTTCATAACAAAGCTGCCGGTTTCGCCGCTAAATATGTTAGTTTTTGGCTTACACTTGTGAATACATGTACACACATAATGTTTATACTTATGTTTATACTTATATATATATAAAATATATAATGTATATGTATATATGAAAACTTTGAAAATTTTCAATTCACATATTTTATAGAATTAGCTAAACATACATACATATATTATGTTTAGGGCTACTGTTTTTAGTAGCAGCAATGTCTTTTTGCAACATTCAATGCTAGCATTTTTTATTTGCATTGGGTTTATTAGCACTATTTCTTTTTGATAAGTGTTTACATTTCTCATAAGAAAACTAAAGTAGCAGATTACAACGTACAAACCTAAGCAAACCAAATTACATACTATACATAAATATATGTATATTTTCTCCACTCTACTTTGCAATGAGAAAAGCGCACTGGCGTCTAATAGGCAGTCAGTGAAATGTGGCCAGACGTAGCCTGCAGCTTGCAGATACACATTGTGTATTTGTTTGGGTCGGCAATTAAGATTTATATCAACTAAATTTGATGAGCAATAAAAATTGAGCTTTTCAAAAATGGAAAAGAAGGGCGATGAAGTAAAAGAAGAAGAACGAAATAAATTAAAAAACCTCAGTAGACGCAAACAGCTGACTCCATATGTATCTACAAAAAGCGCCAAAAGCAACAACAACACACCTTCATAAACTGCAACTCGAATGTAGTAAATCTTTTAAATTATATTTGATCTTGTTAGCTTGTTTTACTTGCGTTTTTCCTCACTCACCCAGGCGTCACTACGATACGCCGTTTGTATTCTTATATGTGGATATACTGATGTGCAACATAAGGTGTGAAGGTGAGTGGCGTGCCACAAGCGTATGCTGCGGATTTCAAGTGTGTTATAAAAATGATTTTTAATGGGAATTGCACACTTGCGTAAACAACAGATATGTAAATGTAATTGTGGCGCATTTGTTGAAGAGATGACAACGAGGTGTACCTTGAGTTTTGAAATAAAAAAGTTTTTTATTTGATTAGGCTTTTGCGGTCAAAAGCTGAGTTTAACAGATACCATTTCCGTTAAGGCAACTTTAGTTATTTAAATGTAAAATTTTGAAAAATTGTAGAATAGAAAGATAAGTGTGGCTTACTAAAAAAGGTTTTGATTGTAAAATGAATGCTATCGATTTAGTTTTATTAAGGTTAATAGAGGAATTACGAACGAATTTCAACCAACACGAGTTCATTTATCTGATAATTGTATAAAAATATTTCGCATTTATTTGACGGAGGTGACAAAAGGCCAAGTGTAGTGCCAAAAAAATGTGTACGTATATTCTATTGAATATGGGGAGGGAGAAAAAATAATAGATTTCATACAGACACGATGTTTTTATGCTAGATTTTATTTATCTTGCCTTGCCAACAAGATGACTTTACATAACACAGAAGGGCATCTTAGAAGCCGGTACCAAAAATGTGTAAATGGCTTTAACAGAGCTTGAGAGCTGATGACGTTATCGAAATAAAACTTTACGGAAATAGTGCATTGAGGTATTCATTTAATATGTAAAACGTATTATTGAAATTTAAAAATACTTTTTTCTGGTAATAATGTGATCTTGTGTCAAAATGGAGAAAATCTTGTCAATACTTCCCTTAGACTCCATATACGTCATACAAAGGTTTTTAAATTAAGCGTTAACTTTAACAGCATTGACCGGATAGCGTCAAAATTAAATTTAGAGGGCGTCACTTCCTAAAATGAATAAATCGGGTAAATCTTTTCAAGTTTAAACATAAATCTAATAGAAGGATTTTCAAATAGACAGTTGATTTCATATCCTATATATATGTACATAGTATATCGGTTATATGTAAGATATCTTAGCAAAATTAAATGACAGTACAATCTTGAATATTCTGTGGCTTAGTCTCGAAAATGGGTGAAATTAGTTCACGAATGACTCCAGCTCCTATATACTATATTATATTATTTATTGTCGGACTTTATAACGAATATGTCTTTCAGTGTCTGAGTTATCTTCATTAAATTGCGTGAAAACATGTTATCTTAAACCTAATATGGTTGGGTACTGAATATGAATGAAATTAGTGTAGACCTAATCTAATATTCATATTATTAATGTTATTGTATTTAGCCTCTTTGGTAGATTTTTTATCACATATGTAGGTATATCTGATTTGAGTAAATTAGTTTGATGTTAGTATAAATATTTGGGACACGAAGCAACATGTAGTAATGACGCTAAGTGAGTCTATCATCTATAAAATTACTGCTAAATTTTTAAGCTACATATTTAATAATTTTTATAAGGTATAGATGCTTTCGTAAGTTACAGGTGTCTTATTCACCTTAAAATATATATACATAGAGGAGTGAAATTTAGCTACAACACATTTACAATAAATTACCACGTTTCTTCTCCTATTTGTGACGATGAATTATTGTAAAACATAATTTTATATTTCGCTTTACAACTGTTTGAATGTAAGGTCCACCAAACCACCGTATTATACGAATGCGTACATATGTATATTAAATTATAAATACGAGTATTTATGTTGTTCTCTTATTTGTATAAAAGTAATTAAGTTCCGTTTAACAAAAGAACGAACATTTTCGAATACGCAGTCAACTTCACAAGTTCGGTTATACTACATTAGTGTCAATTTAATGTTTCCTTAATGACACCGCATTCGGCGTAGGAGGAGCATAAGAATGTACAGTACTTGCTATCAGTTCAGTAGGTCAATTGTTCAAGTTTACCATCGTAGTGGGTATAATGAGCAAAAAACAGTCGTGCTTTCAATGTTTCTCTATTCCCATACACAATGAATTTCATTTAAAGACGAATAGGTAAAATTTTAACAGCATCGAGACATTCTCTTATTCCATTATTCTCATTTAATGTTTGCTTTATAAAAAAGTTTGAATTGATCTTAATTATATAAAATTATTTAAATCTAAAACTTGAAATATGTTTTTTTTTGTGTCAGGAAAGTTTTATAACACTAAAAGGTATCCCAAAACAAACACAAGAATTATGTAGATTTGCCGCCATTTATGTGGTAAAGTGTTGACAATCTTAAGAAAAACAAATCGACAGCTGGCAGTTTAAGCTTAGTAAAAATGGGGCGTTACAGGAATTATTGAAGAATATTTAAAAAAAAGGAGGCAGCAGTGCGAAAGTTTCATACAAAATATGGTCGGAATGGTGTTTTAACTTCGGCCAAATTAATTGAAATGGTGGCAAATTTAAATTTTGCGTTAACTTTGGGACACCCGGTATAAAATAGATCGGCAATGATTGTGCATACGGTCGTTGATAGAATCGAAATATTGTATTATTGGTTTCGTGGTATCAATTAATCTGACTGAAAAGCGATTTTTCTTCTAACGTAAAACTTATGGTCGCTACTTTTCAATCTTATGACACATACAAGTAATTCATACAGTTGAAAAATTGCTAGATTAAGCAAAAAATAAAATAAATCGGTTAATCCAAAACTAAGAACAGAAAAATTAGAATAAAAATAAGGAAAAAGTATTTACATAACTACATAATTATTCGTCGCTACTTTATAACAAGCGCAATTGTTTGCGACGATCTGGACTAAAGTCGGTATCATCACTGGAGATATAAATTTCAGCAATGTAAATATCATGCGAACAAAATGTGTAGGTAAGAGTTATCGAATAAGGGGATTTAAAAACTAACAAAACAAAATTTAATATTTGCTCTTTGTTCAAAATGCATTTTACGACCGATGACCAAAAGCTGCTATCACTTTTTGATCGATAACATCGATTGTAGTTATCCAATTGTCTTAAAATTTTTACGAAATGTCAACAAGAGAACAAACTTTTTATTTCATATACCCACCAATAGGTGGCGCCACCAGAAACAGTTATATTTAAAAAGTTCTGTTTCTTTTGCAACAGTCCTTGTATGTATTTTAAGTTTTAATGCCCAATAAAATGCCTTATGAACATACAACTTGTATGCATATCTGAAATTTTATAGTTTTCAACATTTTTTACACAGTTTTTTTAGAAAGTAAATATATAGTTTATTATTTCATCTTACACGGTTTTCAGATGACATGGAACGTATCCCCCATTTTACTATAGGAACCGCTTCCTTTTTTACACGGCTTTTTTTACACGGATTTCTGAAGAACGTATCCACCGTGTAAAAAAAGAGTTGATTGTACATACGAGGTATGACAATTAAGTAATGAGACTGATGCATAAAAACCGTTTACTTGAAAATTATTCTACAACTTTGCCAGCTCCTTCAAAGTAGTCCCCTTAGGCAGCTATACAGCGATTCCTGCGCGTTTTCCATGCTTCGTAACATCTCTGGAACGCTTCAACTGGGATGTCCGCGAGTACCCTCGTCACGGCCGCCTGGATGTCCGTAATCGACTCAAAATGGGTTTCTTTGACCACCGATTTTGTTTTAGGAAACAAAAAAAGTCACAGGGTGACATGTCGGGCGAATGAGGTGGCTGTTGCAACACGGCGATCCCTTTAGAGGCCAAATACTGGGACACACTGAGGGCGGTGTGGTACGGCGCGTTGTCGTGATGAAGGATCCAGTTACGAGCGATGTCTGGGCACACCCTGTTGACTCGTTTTCGCAATCTTTCGAGTAGCTTGGTAATAGTAGACTTGGTTCACAGTTTTCTCCGGTGGAACGAATACTTTGTGGACGATTCCACGGCTATCCAAAAGGCAATAATCATCGTTTTCACCTTCGACTTGCTCATGCGAGCTTTTTTCGGGCGGGAAGCGCGCGGAGACAACCATTGTGAGCTCTGGCGTTTGGTTTCCGGGTCAAAGAGCACTATCACCGTAAACTCTTACAATTTTAGCGTACGTTTCCGAAGCTGTTTCGCCCAATCTGGCGCAAAATTTTATCGCGTCACGTTGCTCTTGATTTCGTTTTTCCATTTTCGTGACGAGCACTACAAACACACGTCTACTCAACTTGACGCTGCAGGCGAACAAAACAAACTAGAGCGATGGTACATATATCAATGGAGAGGGGAGGGACGCCGGAAAAAGAAAAAGGGAATTTCAAGGTCACTCATTACTTAATTGTCAAACCTCGTATCACACATTGACCGACAGTCAATTATAGACACTGGAGTCTAAATATTCGATACCTAGCGGCTTGAACAGTTTTTATTGGATTTAGAGAATTTTTGCTCATAAGGTGGCACACACTTGAGATATTATTCGTGCCCAAAAGGAGGAGTGCGCGGGAGTTTATTCCGACTTTATCCATCTTCACACTGTCGTTAGAAGTTCCCCTTGTTACTGAGATGACTCTGTACAAAATTACAGTTTTATATCTTAATTTAGTGTGTAGTTATAGCACTCTATATGTTTTCGGTTAATGGCGATTTGTGGGCTTGGCATTGCTCCGATGATGGCATAATACGAACTCGAAGTATTCTTTGTACTAGGGAACCTACATGTCAAGTTTCATCAAGGTATCTCAATATTTACTCAAGTTACAGCTTGCACGGACAGACAGACAGTCAACTGGATTTCAATTTTTCATCCTGATCATTTATGTATATATATATAGAACTCTATCTCGATTAGTTTTAGATTATACGTACAACTGTTAGGTGTAGAATATTGATTTATACTCTGTAGAAGCTAGTTGCAAGAGTATAAAAACGAAAACCTCATAAATCGCCGTTTCTTGGAATCACAAGTTAGAGTCAAGTACCAATAAACATGCTGTTATATAAATGAAGCTTAAGAGTCAAGATGTTCAGCTAGTTTAATAAACTATCGGACTCGATAAAGTAATTAAGAAAAAACTATTCCATCATCGATTACGTTAAAGCGAAATAGGAATTTCAAAGGAAAAACAGCAACAAAATTACACCGAGTTTCAACTAAAATTTTCGGACAGTCTGCCAGTCGCTGCACGGTTAATGCTTTAACTACACTGTGCAAACTATTAAATGTACTAATTGTAACTGCTTTGATAAAACTTCTTCCTATGATTGTCCAATCAGACTGCATTATATTAATATTAAAGCAAAATATCAGCCCAAGCATAAAGTTTCTCTATGGCTACAGTCTGTCAGGGCATTGTATACATCGAATGGGGTATATACAATGAAAGCTTTCCAAACATCTCCGAACATCTACGCCAAACATACACACAATAATCGAAACATATCTCTACAAATTGATCAAGTGTAGTACGAGATTCTAACCGTAGTTCGTACCAAGTGGATTAAATGATATCCATTTAAATGGAGTAATACAAATTGCAAAAAAATTGAGCACTCCAAAATTGAAATTAAGCGCTTCAAGAAACCCACGAAACTCTATACATAATGCAACAAAGAAACCCCATCTCAAAGTGCTGGCAACGATACACTTCAATCGCTGTTCAAAATTTGTTAAGACGTGTTAATAGACGCATAAAAGACGAAATGTTAAAACTCCGCAACAAAGATTGGAATCTCTACTTTCAACTATGGAGGAAAGGTCCGGGTTCTTTAGGAACATCACCAAAGTTTAAAAGAAGAAATATTCAAACATTTGAACATTGAACGATAATGCAATCTAGAATCTTTAATAGGAATCAAACTTCATCTGCTCATTTTAGAGATTCTGCTACTAAACTGATCTCGTTGAAATAACCTTGTCAAAAGTTTCTAATAAATTAAAAACTTTCGTTGAAAATAATGGAATTTTTCCAACCAAACAATTTGAATTTGAATAAACTAACACTGTTCAATCTCAATTTAGAATAAGAAAAGTCATAAACAAAAATTTAAAAAGGGACCAATCTACGGCTATGTTATTAATTTTTTTTTTTGTTTCAATATACATTTTATTTATTGAATCTGCTTTTTGATTTGAAAGCCTAACAATAAGTAATAAAATCTTAAACCTATTTAAAAACAAGTAAGGAAGGGCTAAGTCCGGGTGTCACCGAACATTTTATACTCTCGCATGATAAAGTGATAATCGAGATTTCAATATCCGTCATTTACATATTTTTTTATTTTGCTGTAAAATTAATTAGATTAGATCAATTTGTGTACTTTGAGTATTGAATTGTATTTTCATTTATATGTACATATGTATTATACAGAGAAGGCATCAGATGGAATTCAAAATAGCGTTATATTGTAAGAAGGCGTGGTTGTGAACCGATTTCACCCATATTTCGTACATGTCATCAGGGTATTAAGAAAATATTATATACTGAATTTTATTGAAATCGGTCGAGTAGTTCCTGAGATATGGTTTTTGGTCTATAAGTGGGCGACGCCACGCCCATTTTCAATTTTAAAAAAAAGCCTGGGTGCAGCTTCCTTCTGCCATTTCTTCCGTAAAATTTAGTGTTTCTGACGTTTTTTGTTAGTCGGTTAACGCACTTTTAGTGATTTTCAACATAACCTTTGTATGGGAGGTGGGCATGGTTATTATCCGATTTCTTCCATTTTCGAACTGTATATGGAAATTTCTGAAGGAAACGACTCTATAGAGTTTGGTTGACATAGCTATAGTAGTTTTCGAGATATGTACAAAAAACTTATTAGGGGGCGGGACCAGGCCCGCTTTTCAAAAAAAATTACGTCCAAATATGCCCCTCTCTAATGCAATCCTTTGTGCCAAATTTCACTTTAATATCTTTATTTATGGCTTAGTTATGACACTTTATAGGTTTTCGGTTTCCGCCATTTTGTGGGCGTGGCAGTAGGCCGATTTTGCCCATCTTCGAACTTAATCTTCATATGGAGCCAAGAAATACGTGTTCCAAGTTTCATCATGATATCTCAATTTTTACTCAAGTTACAGCTTGCACGGACGGACGGACAGACAGACATCCGGATTTCAACTCTACTCGTCACCCTGATCACTTTGGTATATATAACCCTATATCTGACTCATTTAGTTTTAGGACTTACAAACAACCGTTATGTGAACAAAACTATAATACTCTCTTTAGCAACTTTGTTGCGAGAGTATAACTAGACACGCTCAAGCAAGTGATTGAGCTGTTTTGGTGATACATTGCTCCTCAGTACGCGGGCATATCTCTTCTTTTAAGGCGTGTTTGATCGCAGGAATGTACCAAAGCATTAGCCAAAGGGTTTGGGTGATCACGGAGTTTAGATGTATATTTAATTCTGCTGTCTTCTACTTCTTTCCTTATCATAGAAATACCAAGGTCTTTATGGATATTTTCAATTCGCACGTACCATGGTGAACACGTGATTGATCTAAGCATTTTTGATTGGAACCTTTGTATTATGTCTATATTAGTTGCACAGGTCGTACCCCACAGTTGAATGCCATACATCTAAATCGGCTTTATGACCGCATTATATAAAAGCACTTTGTTGTCTAGGCTAAGTTTGGAGTTTTGGTTTAATAGCCAATTTAAATTTGCGCCTCTTATCTTCATGCAAGTTATTTTACTAGATATATGTTTTTTCCACGTAAGTCTTCTATCTAGGTGAATACCAAGATAAGTTACTTCATTCGCTTGGGGTACTAAAATATTGTTAATTTTTACTGCCGGACACATTTTTGGTCTAAGCGAAAATGTAACATGCTTACACTTTTGTTCATTTACCTTTATACGCCAGTTGGCTAGCCATTCTTCGACAAACCTTAAGTGCTCGGCTAATATTCTTGATGCTATTATTAATGGACATCAGAGTGCTTTTGACTCACTGCGGTCGGAGCTCCTTTAACTTTCCGATTAAACTAAATAAAGTCGTTCAACATTAAAAAAAATCGTACTGTTTCAGCTCATTTTAATAGTAATAAGTGACCATTCTGGGAAATTTCTGCCAATAATAATTACTAATGTACCATTAGACCTTAACGCTTTCATAAATATTTCTGTTAATGAAGGATTCTGGTAAACTCGTAGAAAACTCAGCATTTTGTATTGGTTGAAAACGCAAGCAAGTTACTTGCCCCAGAGCTGTTCTGTATTAAACAACATCACTGTTCTTTGAAATGAAATAATAAAATATATCGGCCTTATTCTTGAAAAAAAAATTAAGTTATAAACAAAATGTTATGGATATTATTTATAAAAAAACATATATATAAATAGGACCTTGTGTACTTTCATTAATTGTAAGTCAGATCAAAATACTAACAAATATCTGCTTGCCATGAGCGGGGTATGTTCGGATAGTTTACAAATTTGTCACGAAGGTTGTAACACACCGTAGGAAAAGTTGGAAACCCTTTAAAATATATGTATATATAAAAGATCGGTATGATGAGTTGAACTGATTTAGACATTCCTATCTATCTGCCCGTTTGTCCGTCTGCGAATTAATGTCGTCCGAATGGACGAAAACACTCCGCTCTAAAAGTATTCGACGCAGTACCCGCCGTGGGCAGTAGAGAAAGAGGAAGACCTCCACTCTGTTGGAAAGACCAGGTGGAGAAGGATCTGGTTTCGCTTGGAATTTCGAATCGCGCCACGTAGGAAAAAGAAGAAACGACTGGCGCGCTGTTGTTAACTCGGCTATAATCGCGTAAGCGGTGTCTATGCTAGTAAAGAAGAGAGGAAGAAGATATTAATCCATGAATTACCCAAATTCTCATGTAATAGATATATGGATTTTCGTATTAAAACTTAACAAATCTTTTATTGAATAAGTCCGTCAGTATATGAGTTATATATTTATACAAAATAGGTTGTAATCCAAACCCGATTTCGTCGAACAACGATTTTTGGAATCGTTTGCAACATTTTTGAAATAAGGTTTTGTCAATACTTGAAGGTATTTCTCCTGGCACATTTCAAGAGTATGAAATGTACGGTTAGACCCGAATGTAGACCTTCCTTACTTGTTTTTAAAACAATTTTTCAACCCACAATTTCCTGTGAAGTGCCTGTGATAGAAAACAAAACTTTAACAAGTAACCAAGGGTTAAAAAATGTTTGCCCACAGGTCTTTCAAGTAACATAAACTCCCTGTTTTCAATTAAAATGAAATGCTTTGAAAACTTCATCATCAAAAAATCGTGGCGTTTTACAAACTTATTAACAGAAGGAAAATATATATTACGAAAACTACTTTAACGATGTTGTTAAATAAATATTTACGTTGAGAAATTTTGTGGATGTAAAGACTAGTGACAACATTTCATAACCAAATTTGTACTTTTCGTCAGAATGAAGCGTTAGAATTTTTGAGGGCAACTATTTTGGCGGTTGAATTTATTATTATTACTTAAACAGCCTTGAACAAAATCGCAGTAAATTGGTCAGAGACAAAGTATGAAAAATTTTGGTTTTAGTATATTGTTTCAGTTCAACGGTTATTTCTCAGTTTGATAAATACGTGTTGACCATAATTAAAGTATAAATAGTGGTTTGTGAAAAATCCTATTATTATATATTTATGACGCAATATGGTCTACGTGAGCGAAGGTACATTCCAAACAACGATGGCATTCATAAATCAAGGTCAAAAATGGTTTGACCTGAATGGTTACCTGCATACCTATGTGGTTACACTGATTAGCAGCGCAAAATAATGCGCATTTTACGTTGTAGTACTTTACGGGCATGTTGGTTGCAAACTGGACTACTTTCAAAAAGCCACACTTTAACATAACGTCACGAAAAATATTTTTTTAACTGCGATGGAAATATTATAGTCCGCCATTCAAACCGATCAAATAAAACCGATTGAACACAATGATGAGTCAATTCGTGTTTGATAATGTGTGGTTCACATAAATTGCACCACCGGCATATTTTTTTTCTAAAGACGTATGTGTAATCCTCAAAACATTCAGTTAATGGTGTTAGAAGTTATGGTTTAAAATTACTTTGAAGATGTTTCATGGGTATATTAGAATAACGGTATTAACTTACTAAAGGTTAATTATTAAAGTTGACTCTGGCGAGTTTATCTTTTAGCGCTATTTATTTTAAGCCAATAATTAATTTAATTTTAAATTTCGGAAATAATTTAAAATAGTTTCGGTGTGCATAATTCTACTAATTCAAAACTATTAGAGTGCGTCCGACTTCCATTCCATCTGAATTGATTTTCCTATGATAAGTTAACTATGAATGCGAATACTAAAATAATAATAATTAAAGTATAACAATATTCATAGCGTAAACACATTAATATGCACATAATTAATAACCTGACCAATAAGTAGTTTACCCACACAGTCGTGCTGTGCTGTTGGTTGTTTTCCGCTGAAGTATTTGAATTGCTGAACGTTCATCTTTATTATTAATGTGAGAATTTTAAAACTTTTTAGTCTCACTTACAACATTGGGTTTTTAATTAGTTATATTTTACCTTTTACGCTTTTTTCGTTGGTTTAGTTATCTTCTTTTGGAAAAATAGTTTAAGTCGTAGATTTATTTGCATCTTTCAAACACATTTTTCCATGTTTCATAATTTAAGCAAATCATTATTCGAATAATACTCCTAAACTGAAGCTTCTTTATCTGCGAGTACGCATTCATAAAACCGCCCTATATTGAATTTAAAATTGAACTTTTCGAAAAGTGTAGTCGTTATTTTATATATGTATGCAATATGGTATATGCTGAAAAGAATTTGACAGTCCTTTTCCTATTGTACTTAATTAAACTATAATACTGTCAAAGGTTCTTGCCATTTCAGTTATTCATCTTAAAGTGACACCACCTCTTTTATATTTGTTATGGTTAAAAATATGTCGTATTTTGATAAATCATTGTATGTTGACAGGAAAAATATCGGTGTTTCAAGTCAATGGATTGATAAGTGTTACGCCAAATTAGCCACAGCATATGAATTCAGATACCAAATTGTGCCACAACTGCTCCATTACAAATGATGCACTCCGTTCAAGGAGTGTCACAAACATTACGTAAACTCGAGGTATGTTGTAGGATAAACATAAAGTAAAATTAGTGACTTGATAACATCTTCAGTATTTCAAAGGAACGCGATGGGTGCAGCGTTTTTTAGAAGACACATCGATCCTTAGGACAAATCCGTGAATAAATAGTTTTACCGCACGTTAATGAATGAATTGAACGCCGAGATCAAAGTTAGGCCCACGACTTTTCAGCCCATATAAAACATTCAATATACTAACATTGTAAAAAATGCAATGCAACCGATGTGTGGGGAAAATTATATTGCTCCTCTTGTCAGTTTTTTCGTTTACTCAGAAAATTTAAATTATTTTCGAATTCAAAATTCAAAACCTAAATTAACCTTCACATTTAATAAGCAATAATATCCAAGCGATCAGTCAGTTTTGTTATATTTTACATTTACAGTGATCCTCGAAATCTATGAGAACAAATAAATAAAAGAAATTTTACAAACATTCACAAAACCTATAAAGGAAATATAGATAGTAGCATTTTAATTTATATGAGAATTTCGCTAAACTGGTCTTGATGTGAAGATGCGAGACGATAATGTTAAGCGTAACAACAGCAACCGCGTATACTAAAGTTGTAATTCAAGAGCAACCAAAGGGAATATCATACACACGTCTAAAGACTGGTCGGGTGGTCAAAACCACTGAAACTTTGGTATCAATAGCCACACTTCAACCACATTCGATCGAATAAAGCCGTAAGCATACGTGTAGCTTACGAACGAGGTGAACGCGGTGAAGGGAAATATTGTGAGGTCTTGTGTACGTCCGACCCGTGTCAAAACATGCCATAATATGCTAGACACCTCACACAACACGTAGGATGTTGATTACGTATCCACAGATATTTCTGCATTTAGCGCAAAATAAAACCAAACAGACGGAAAAAGTTCGGTGAAGTTATATGTGTATAGCTTCGGAGCGAAAATGAGTAACGACAAAAATCAGGGAATCAAATTGGTATGCTGTACAATAAAAAAAAATACAGAAAAAATATAACCAAAAGTGGTGACTATAAAGGGCTAACAAAAAGAACAACTCAATGTATAACGTATAACCTTTTGTTTTCAATGCTAAAATTATATATTAATAAACACTGACCTACTAAAAAATTCCGAACTCATAATTTCTTCACGCTTCTGCTAGCAGATACTGATTTCTCTTCAACATATTAATTAATCGCAGGTTTGGTTCTAAAATCAATCGTGGTGAAAATGTCTTGAACACCCATAAGAAAAAATTTCTAATTAGACCAGTGAAGTGATTTCTCCAATGGTTTCCTTTACCAGTTTTTCCGAACTTGTGAGACTCGTTGGATGAAATCGCACTTGATTTCGTATCGTAAAATGTTCAAGGGTGGCTATTATCTAAGCAGGTAGATATTTGGAAGAAATATTATCGTAAAAAGATAATTTTTCTGATCCAATGTGCTCGCTTCAAAACCTTATAATCTTCTCTTAGCATCTTAAATTTTTATAAATGTTTGCTTTGAAAAATATCTTAAAAGTAAAAAACATATATAGCGAGAAATTGGTGAGTGTATCACCATGTTCTACATTTATATAAATATAAATTTGGCACTATTTATATAAGTCTATTCCTGTTGGTTGACAATAAATACTTTTTATTAAGATCATTTCCACTAAAAGATAGGATAAATTATGGCAGTCAGATTTTATGCGTACATTCAGAATGACTGTTATCTTTTAAGTTTCATCTTTTCAACTGCATTTTGAAGAGAGTGGGCCGTAATTGATTTAATTGTATAACAGTTAGCAAAACTTTTCATACTCTTATTTAAATTTTTATAAGTCAGAAAAGACTTAAGCAATATCAAGAAGATACATATATAGCCAAAATAATCTAAAACAAGTAGGGAAGGGCTAACCGAACATTTTATAATCTTGAAACTTATCATCGTCAGGTTAAAGATGTTACGAAAGACTTCAACATTCCTTTTTCGTCGAAATCGTGAATAACTTACAGCCAAATTTGATATATCCCTATTTTATTATTTATTCGCGTCAGCTAAAATTATATTAAAGACATCTTCAAATGAATGAGATGTATGTAATATTAACTTCACCGAAGAGGATACATTTAATATATTGAGTTAATGTAGAAAACGTCAACTAGAGGATCGAAATTCTTAGGATTATGACGCTAGGGCCAAAGTCCAGACAAATTTCATTCCAATTCAGCGCTAAGCAATATCATTCCTTAAAATCTTGTCCGTTGTTCTTGCTTAAAGCTAGGTGGAATTAAGATAGTTATTATATGAAGTAAGTATATGGGAGTTGGTGGTAAATCAACCCGATTTTATCTATTTTTGCCAATACGACAACACCAGAGTTTCATTAGGGTACCTCACATACAATAAATACCAATATACCCATGATATGTAGTAAAGTCAGCCGCAGGTTTGAAAATCCTGATATTAGATATAAGGGGCTAGGTAAAGTTTTCGCCCAGTTTGATCCATTTAATTTACATACGGTAGTCTCTCGGAAATCTTTGTATTAGGTATATGCGAGCTAAGGGAAGTATTGACGCGAATCTACCCATTTTTGACACACAAGCAGACTTTTGTGAGGAAAGGCATATCCTTAAATTTAAATTATATATCTCACACATTGACCGATATTTGTTGTAAAAAGTTAATTATGGGTACTGGGTTCCAAATATTCGGTACCCAGAGGCTTGAACAGTATTTGTTCGATGCTACACAGTTTTTAGTTTTAAGGTGATCACTATCTCAAATATATATTGACTCATTCCTGATTTATATACTGGAATGTAAAAGAATTTAAAATTTTGTTAAATGGGAAGTAGGTGCGATTGGGGTCCGATTCTGCCAATTTTTTGTACTGTGACAAAGTGTGGTTAAAATTGTTAGAGTGGGTTTCGGATATGTGATTTCACCGGAAAGTGAGCAGTGCCTCGCTTCTATAAAGCACTCTCGTACCATCTCAGGTGTAAAATTGTTTGTCTTTGTCGTATTTAGTTATTGATTTATCGCAATTTTAATAGTCTTTAACAGTAACGTTATATAGATAATGAGCGGGGCTATTTTCCAATTTCATCCATTTTTCCAGTGTCTTTAAGGGTACCTAAGAGTTAAAATATCCATTTCATAAAAATAAGTGCCTCGATCCCTGTGACAAATTTCAATTCTATATCTTAACTTAGTGCTTAATTAAGGCACATCTACGAACTCGTTTTTTGCCAAGGAACATGTGTACATAGGTTGCTATATATATTTCTGGACTAGGCAACACTAAGTGTTGCCAGGTGCAATCTGACATTTCCATTGGAAAGTTTGACATTTTTTAGCATAACATCACTCAGAACGTTTTGCCATTTAATCGTGAATTGTTTTATTTACAGGGAATTCAAAAATTCATCTCGGCCAAAAAATGGAATTAACTCGTTAACATTTTCGTGCGATCATTTTTCACAACTTTCGACGTGGATTATCACGACAAGAGTGCATCGATGAACTAAAATCTTTGTATGGCTATGAAGCACCATCCTATGGCCCTGTGAAAAACTGTTACAACGAATTCAGTCGTGGCCGACGCTCGCTCAAAGACGAATTCCGTGAAGGTCGTCCAAAAACAGACGTTGTGCCAGAAAACATCGATGCCGTACGTGAACTGATAATGCAAGACTGTCATGTAACATACCTTCAGATAGAGGCATGCCTATGCATTTCTCCCACCAGCGTACATTCGATATTGCATGAACACCTGACCGTAAAAAAGGTTTGTTCTCGTTGGATCCCGCACAATTTGACAATCGCTCAAAAAAAGGCTCGTGTGGATTGGTGTAAAGAAATGCTGAAAAAATACGATCGCGGTGCTTCAAAAGACGTTTATAAGATCGTCACAGGTGAATCATGGATCTATGCGTATGAGCCCGAAACAAAACAGCAATCGCTGTTCGCTCAAGTTACAGCTTGCACAGATGGACAGACGAATACACAGTTATGCGGTTTTCAACTCGTTTCGTCATACTGATCATTTATGAAAATAATATCTATCTCTATTAGTTTCGGGGGAATAATCCTATGATACTCTATAGCAATGTTGCAAGAGTATAACACTGTGATAGCTTTTTTCAAAAAAAAAAAAAGACAAGACCAAATTCGACGGTTTCCCCCTATTTCGGGTCCTACGAATCGAACTGCATCATTACTTTTTTGAGTTACAATCATGGTTTCATACAAAAAATTTTTTTGAAGTTTTTCATCAAAGTGGCCCATTGTAAGAGAAAGGCACATTTTTCTTCGGTCTCTAACTTTTTTAATGTTGACTTTTTTGGTAAACTTTCTTTGGCAAAGCTTCTCAGAATAAGTCCGTCTTTAAGTTCTTAGATGACTGTAAACCCCAAAATCAATGTTTTTTGTGTCCTTATAGCCAATATGTCGAAAAAACTGAAATTTAGTCCATTTTTTTTTAATGTTTTTTCCCTCTCGTTTCGTCAATATTTTAATTTACCCTTTGATACTTATACATTAAGTGACATCTTGTAATAGTAAGAAACTTAAGCAAAGACAACGTTCTAAGCAAACTTACCATTAGAAAAAAAACTTGACAAAATTTGTATTTTTTAAAAAAGCTACACTAACTATGTTTGTGTGCTACTTTTTTTTTTATTTGTATCTTATAAGTGTTATCAATAAGTATCATTAATTTGTACACAATATTTAAATTAAATTTAATAAGACTTATCTATCAATGTCCAACACAAATCAGCAAGCAACGAGTCAAGCTTTTAACCACTGCACTGATAAGAAATAACAACAAGTAACGTTTGAAAGAAACGTTAAATGCTTGCCTAAGAGTCAAAATTTAAGCATAGATTGCAGTAATTAATATGACTTTGACTTCATTGAACATTGTTTTAGTGAATTGTATATTAAGAAAATAAATTAAAATGAATAAGTGTCTAATTGGCCTATCGTTGTTCTGCTACGTATGTGGAAAATTTACAAGCCCTCGGAGTAGACGCAAAATATCTTCGGGAACTGCCGGCATCTACGAGGAATATTTCGATTTGCCCGTTATAAGAGACGTAGATTGGGTGCCAAATACCATTTGCACGCAATGCAACAACAACCTGCATAACTGGTTAAAAAGACTGTGCCTAAAAATGGGGTTCGGCATCCCAATGATTTGGATAGATCCACAATGGCATCATACTGGTAACTGCTACGCGTGCAAGAACAAATTTGCAAGACCCAACAAAAAAAATATAGTTTACAAAAGTGTTCAATCTGCACAGCTACCAGTATCTCACTCAGAAAATGTTCCGATACCAAGATGTCCAAGTCCAACTGACATATATTTCGCCAACATTTTCCTCCGAGCCTACAGATCTACTCTCAATGTATAACCCAACCGAAGTTGAAAGCCCATGTCGTCACTTGGAGATTTCCCAAGCCCGTTTGAATACGATGGTACGACAGCTGAAATTATTGCAAAGCCAAGCGATTTGCCTAGCACATCATCTTCGATCGGTAAAAATATTGTCTAAAGATGTGAAGGTGTATGGATACCGCAAAAGACAGGAGGAGCTTTTAGATTTCTTTGAGGTTAATGGCGACAATACTTATCAAAGGGTAAATTAAAATATTGACGAAACGAGAGGGAAAAAACATTAAAAAAAATGGACTAAATTTCAGTTTTTACGACATATTGGCTATAAGGACACAAAAAACATTGATTTTGGGGTTTACAGTCATCTAAGAACTTAAAGACGGACTTATTCTGAGAAGCTTTGCCAAAGAAAGTTTACCAAAAAAGTCAACATTAAAAAAGTTAGAGACCGAAGAAAAATGTGCCTTTCTCTTACAATGGGCCACTTTGATGAAAAACTTCAAAAAAATTTTTTGTATGAAACCATGATTGTAACTCAAAAAAGTAATGATGCAGTTCGATTCGTAGGACCCGAAATAGGGGGAAACCGTCGAATTTGGTCTTGTCTTTTTTTTTGACTATCACAGTGTAATTAGCATGTCATAATTAGAGAAAATCAATTGAGTAAAGTATCCAAGAAGTCAAGATTTTATAAACATTTAAAAAATTATAAAGAGTTGAGAGGAATACGATTGCTAAAAATGATATGAAATAAATTGAGGTTTTTATTTTGTATGCCAAATCCGAGTAAATTCAATAAACTTATTCCGTTCCCATATGCGTGTTTAAAATATAATACAATACTTAATTGTTTGGTTCTTATTGATATTAATAATTTTTATAGCCACTAAAAAGCATTGAGTTGTTTCACAACGTTTTCGAAATTAATAGTAATAATTTATTTATATTTTCATTATCTGTACTACCGCAGAGTTATCGCAGGAAATGTAATCTCACATACATAAGTATATATGTATTTATTTGCCCTTTAATCTGTCATAGGCAGTTATTGCTCATATGTATTCTGAGTTTCTACTTTGAAGATTTGTTGCTTTATTTGATAATGAATTTGACGACAAAATATAAGCAAACTAAAAATGTTTTAAAACATACCGCCAAAGAGATGTGCATTCACAAAAATTTTAATTTCCCCAGGAAATTATTGGGCAAAATCAGAGCGCACATCAGAGTTAAATTTGGAACAAAATACTCAAAGGGAAGACCAATCGCTTGTTCTTTACCAGGCTTGTTAAATTTTCATTTTTTTTAGTTTTTGTTACATATTTGTTAAAAATGTTTGTTAAATGGTTCATAGGTTAAGGTGATAATATGCACCAAAAGTAGCTGCTGGTTATTATTGCTACTCACAGGCCGCACAGCCGACGGTGTTCATAACCTTACAGTTATCATAGTATTGTTTATATTATTAGTATAAGTGTACACCTCTTTGAGCAGTTGTGTTGGTAAACATCGAGTTATTTCTGTGGCTTTTCCCAAAGAGCTCTTGTAGGTCTTTGGCTAAATAATGCTCAAAAATGGCTCACTATAAAATGTTTTTAAAAATTTAAAATAAAAAAATTTAAAAATCATCGGAAAAATTTAGGAAAAGGCTTACGTGCAATTGAGATAAGTGCTTACACTATTAGCAAGTAGAGAAACTTATAAAAGTATTTTTCTTAGCTACAAAAATAAACAAACCTAGATTATTCCAGTTTAGTGAGATATTATATTAAAACAAAACAACGTTAATTTTATTTGAAAAAGTAGAAGTATAGTTATATTATCCCGTGACTATCACCTTCAAAACTTTGTCGTAACTTTACCTATTAAAATGAGTTAGAATGATTCTAAAATTATAGCCCTCGTATAGTGACCTAACTATTCGGGGACAATTTTAAATTATATATATCATCTACAGCTACATTATGAGTATTTTGTTCAATATATCATCAATTTTTAATATGTTTATATTTCTTTTTGTTTCATTAATAGCAGTAGATATTATGAATGCATCAGGTAACAGTTAATTTCTTTTAATTTTCATTTAATAATCACATTGCAATGTTCACATATTTTAATAAAGCTTCGTGCGTCCTACCTGCGATAGCCATCCACGGGTAGAAAGTATGATTGGTGGCTTGATGTAAGCTACTAGCACTTTGAGCCGCTGCCGCCCCAGAAATTGTGCAATTTGCATTCCATGCGGTTCCTGCACCGCCAACTCCTACACCACCGCCAACACCAACACCACCTACGCTGCCAACGCCCCCAGCGCCACCTTGACCGGCACCAACGACTCCACCACCAGTTCCACCACTTCCGCCACCACTGCCACCTCGATGGCTTACCGGGCTTCCACCTGAAGTGTCCAAGTATCCACCAACACGGGAGTCTGGAGTGCAAGCGGATGGACGCACTGGCATGCCACCAGCAGTATTGTTCTGTCCATTATTATTTGAACCGTTAGAACCACCGCCTGAGCCACCACCGCCTCCAGAACCACCACCGCCGCTCGCACCATTCGCGCTGGTATTCCAGATATCTTTATAACCATTGACCACGGAGTCGGCTTTGATATTAAGACAATCCTGTTTGTAGGCGCCATCACTGTAAATTTTGTTACAAGCCGCTGTGATACTTGCGTCGTAGGGAGAATCCTGTGTGGTGCGTTGTAAGTGATGATTGGCATAAGGCGACATGCCCAAAGACAGCGGAAAGCCACGATAAGCGGCTGCGGCCGCTGTAGCTGTCTGATCATGGTGACCTCCAGTACTCATTGTCATACCGGATGTCTGATGCGGGTGGCCGTAAAAACCAGCCGAAGCCTGTTCAAAGTAGGAATTCATACTGCCAGTGGTAAGAATTTTGGCGGTTGTAGTGATGTCTCGGGACAAAAGCTAAACCTGATTAGGCTTTAGCTTTGGTTGGACTTACTTGCCGTGGCAAGGTATTTTTGCTTAGTATTTTATTTTAAAAATTTTACACGCGAGATGTAGTATGTTTGGATTCACTTAAATTCAAATAGCTTCTCTATTTCGGTTACTTGGTTTTCTAAAATAAATTCTGACACAAATTTACATAATCCCTTTGAGTTGTGATTTGTTTTAGCATAATTTGCTTATCTCATTTGTTTATTTTTTTACCAAAAGTAAACGCTGTAAGAGTTGGCAATGTAAATAATGTAAACGTGAATATTATAATAATTGCACCAAAAGTTATATCACGGTTAATGTTCATTCGTAATTGATTGTTTTTTATTTTATTTTTATTAATTCTATTTAATTTGATTGCTGTTTCTATATAAAATACTTTCTACCACCAAAAATTTTTTTATTGTTTTTCACTCAAACACTTTTGGGTAAATTATTTTTGTTGTCCTCTTAAAGTTTGTATTAATTTTTTTTCTAGTTCACAAATATTTGATATTTTTCACAATGCATATTTTGTCGAAAACAATCGGCCAACCCGGCTTATGGAAACGTCATCAACATAACACTACGAACGACAACCACAATCAACACAATAATCGTTAAAATAATAGTAATAGCGACAATAATAATAATAATCAAATTTATTAGCGTCAATGCCACCAAACCGAGATTTCGTTTCGAACGCTGCCGCAGCACCAAACAACTGTCTAACTCACTGCCTGACTGCCAGACGACTGTTGCTGTTACTACTGCTGTCGTTTGCGTTTTCGTTTGCTGTACTGACTTTTAATCGTCACTGCCGCGATTCTATATCACTCTAATTTGACACTACTACACTGCACCACACTGAACGTCGCAGCGCTTTGATATGCGTTGACGTCTTACGATAGCGTTGTGATAGTAGTCCGATAGCGAAATATTCGCCGAATCAAAACGCTGTCAATGGTATTAAACCGCTGCCGTCGTTGTCGATGTTTTCGGTGCTGTCACTATCACTATTGTTGTTGCTTTTGTTATATCATATTTTACCAACTAGAACTGTTTGAGTATGATAGCATTAGCTGTACTGAATAGTACCAAACAGTGAATCGAGCGTTAAAAGACCACAATGGCAATAACAATAAATGGTGATAAAGTGGATAATAAAACAATGCGCTCGCCTGCTGCTCCAATCCGAACCGTTGCCATCGAGCGAATGCGCCATCAAAATGCCAGTTTGTTGTATTTTGACTGACGTCGATTACGTTTGCAATATACCCAACAACGACTAGCACGACGAAAGCGATGAAACGGCCTAAACCATAACGACAATTGCCACAGCGACGATGATGACGTCGACGACGGTGAGAGAAACAGCGAGAAACTTGCACTCTGTTGTGCTGTTGTTGAGCTATTCTGCCGCTCTGTTGTGGTCGCTCTGTTTTCGTTCCACCAACGAAATATTAATGAGGAAAAGAAAGGCAACACACTGTCACCTCCACCACCATACAGAGATAAACAGATATCAATACCTCACCACTTCTACAACAACACGTACACGGGAACAAAACAAAGAGCGCTGAGAGGATCAGATCGAAGAAATTTTTAACAGGGAGTAGAATCGAGTAAGCATAGGGTTGAACGCATGGGGTAAATGAGAGCAGGGGCAATATATATACATATATATGTATACGTATATATGTATACTATGAGTATAAACATACTGGAATAAGCTACCATTGCTATGTGGAACAAAGGGCTATGATACTTCTTTGGGTTTAATTCATAATGTTATCAGTTGAGTTTAGTTTGGCAGTTGATAAGGACGTTTAGAATCGAGGAGAATGCTGTAAGAAAGTTAGCAATTTATACATAGCTTGTACAAATAATTCAGTCTTTTCTAAAATTTTCATATACATATGTAAAAATTATGAGTATTTTTAATAATTTATTCCTACTCTTATAACACTGCGCCCTTAGTTGAATTAATTGCGAACTCTGCAAACTGTAAGTGAACACACACCGACAAAGCGAATATTTACAGAACAGGAAAAATAGTTAAAATGCCGTAATATTCTAGAAGCATAAATTCCATGACGAGTTCGAGTGCCACAGCTTTTAGGCTCACTCGATGAATTCTTTACAGAGACAAAACGCAAGCCAGAAAAGCCGTAATTCAAACTGGTGGCAATGAATTTGTTGTTGGTTAGTTATTAGAGCCGCCTCCTCGCCTACATTTTGAGTTATTGCTCATTTTACTTAGCAACGAATGAACGTACAGTGATTCAGTGTTTGAGTTGTTTGAGACAATACCAGAGAGACAAGTGACAGTTTGAAACGAACACGTTCGAACGTTATTCTGTTTGAGTGGAATATGCTCCTTTGAAACCTATTTGTTTGAGCAAATTCGTCAACTAGTATTTTAAGTTTCAGTTGTAGAGAAGGATTGCATTTTTTAAAAATGAGATTACAGTAAATAATTAAAAACATGAATTAATTGTTAAAGTTTATAATTTACAATAATTCCAAGATATCGTTAAATGCCGTGATTCTAGCGCAAACTACTAAAGTTCACTGTTCTCGGTTCTTAGTTAAACTAAACTTATTTTTCATGTATAAGTTTTACCTTAAATTAAGCAAAAAAATTTTGAGATATAAACACTACACACTTCAACTGAAGTGAGTGCGCTGCATCACCTTGCTAGGATAACTCCATTCCAATTGTTGTATATGTACATATGTATATGCACATACAAGAAAAGAATCAACTAGAATAACGAAAATAAATGGGATAAGTAAATATAAGTAAATATAAATGTGTTTAAGGGTCAGGATACATTATTGTTAGAAAAAGATGTTCACGAAGCTTGATTAAGATTTCTTAAAACAATAAAAAACGTTATCTTCGGCTGTAGCTAATATACCCTTCACGGGTGCATTTCTTTTAGTAACTATGTGTTCAGTTTATATGGAAGCTATATGCTATAGTAATCCGATCTGAACAATTTTTTCGGAGATAATATTATTCCTTTAAGCAGTAATCCATGTCAAATTTCGTGAAGATATCACGTCAAATGCGAAAGTTTTCCATACAAGAACTTTTTTCCGATCGTTCCGTTTGTATGGCAGCTATACGCTATAGTAAACTGATCTGAACAATTACTTCGGAGATTACATTGTTGCCCTAGAAAATAACCTGTACCAACTTTTGTGAAGATACATTGTCAAATGTGAAAGCTTTCCATACAAGAACTTAATTCCGATCGTTCAGTTTGTATGGCAGCTAAATGTTATAGTGGTCCGATATCGGCAGTTCCGACAAATGAGCAGCTTCTTGAAGAGTTTGCAAAATATCAAAACGAAATCTTAAAAGCTGAGAGACTAGTTCGTATATATACAGACAGACAGACGGACAGGCCTAAATCGACTCAGCTCAACATACTGATCATTTGTATATATACTTTATAGGGTCTCCGACGCATCCTTCTGGGTGTTACAAACTTCGTGACAAACATGATATACCCTGTTCAGGGTATAAATATACCGATATTTAAGCCCTGAACAGAAGGAAACATCGGAGACCTCATAAAATATTTATACCATACAACGTGTAGCTTTATCAATTGACAATTTAATAGCTAATATCTTGGAAGTTTTAAAATAAGTAGTGGTAATAAGATACATTAGATCTCTTGCAAAGGCACCTGACATCATATAAATCGGATTTTAAGTCAATTTACAGTCAATTCAATAAAAGAAGCTGGGTGCGATCCCTCCGTTTTTACAAGGAAACTTTATTGAAAAAAAAAAAATTCGCTTGAGTCTAATGTTTTATATTTTAAACATTTAAATATTCATTTTTTCCATATACAAAAAAATCGATTATTTTTAAGACATTCTTTTTAGTTTCTATATGAAATGCACCTAATAAAAGGTATTATAACTAGCGCCTAAGTTAAAATTTACTCTTGTTTTTATAAAGTCCACCAGAGATGCTGAGGTCCTCATATTCAATATTTGGTAGGTTAAAAAGGTATAGTCTAAATGAAAACTGTGGTTGTAGTCCGATTTGGCTTACGTATATATAGACTGTAGCATGATAATATGTATTAAGTAAATGTTATGCATTAAGATTTGTTGAGCAGTTACTGCGATTTAGGTTTAACATAAAAGTTCACATGCAAACCTGCACGAACTATCTCTACGCTTAAAAACTAGTCGTTTTTTAGAAAGTTATCACACTATTAGTATTTTTGAACTACCCTTACTAGGGGGTGAACGTGGTTATTATATCCATTTGCGACCTAAGTTATCGCTCGTACGTACGGACAGACAGGCTAGATAAACATACGTAAATCAATTCAGTTGCCCACTCAGATCATTAGTTTTTAAAATTACTCCCAAAATGGAATTTGGAAAAACAAACTTTTAAAATAATAATTATTGACTTTATAGTATTGTTGCAGAAAATATTTTAATTTTTTAGTACCGCTGATGGTACACATGCAACTTTAAGTTGTAATACTTAGAAGATAATGTATGACCAAATATTCGAGCAGCATAAATTTTATTTTCGCTAAAAACCTCAAAAGTACCAATGTTGGTTGTATGTTATATAATATATGTATATCCGCAATTTGAATACGATCATTCTTCACTTATTTACATTACTTTTCCGCAGCTTTCATTCTCACCTACATACTATTCTCCAACTCAATAAAAGATGAGGACAGAAGGCGCGATTTTAAAATACACTTCATAACAATCAGATTTATTTAAGTAGCTATCACAGCAATTTCAGCCTCATATCACCCTAGGCACATATCAACACATCACAAAATTAGACAGTGTACTCTGTTGTGTATTCGTAATAATTTAATCAAACAGGTGCCGGTTAATTATACATATTGTTGTTCAAACAAACAAAGAGAAACAATGATTGCTGGCAACTCAAAAAATTAACCTACAAAATACACTGCAACGCCACTGCAACGCCACTGCCAATCTTAAGTGTACTCGTACTTATTCCTCTAAATGAAAATATAAATACGAATCGAATAAATTCTATTCATTGTTTGTTAACTGGAAGATTTTGGCTATTGAAATTTTCTAACATCAAGTATGTATACACAAGTATATAGATATATGAAAATAGATTATTTGGGGTGGCAGTGGCGACGGCACTACGGCAGCCGTACTTGAAATGGCTTTTGATCTTTTTCGGTTATAGTGCGCGGTCGGCTGTTTTCTGTTTGTATTTCTGGGTTAAGCGCCTACTTTCGCGCAGCCTTTGATGTTTATTATGGAAGCGTCGCGACGTAGTCAAGAGGCAGGAATGACTGTGAATGTACGTATGTTTGTCGGGTGGTCGGCCATCAACTGATGCTTTATTAGCTTAGCAAGTGTCGAAATGCGATTTGTTGTAGCCGCCGACATTATGGGTAAATGTAAACTGTTGCTAATGGCTAATTAAACAGTGGGAGTGGCAATTGAATTGAGTTTAATCAGATTTATGCAGCAAATGTGAGTATCGCCGTTAAAATGTTGTGATGTGTGAGAATACTGAAGAAGTAAAGTAAGAAGAAGAAGACAACAAGAGTTTACATCAGCCCAATGTAATATCGACAGACAGTATGTTATAAAAGTATTTTATAATTTATAAGTGTACAAATTAGTTGATTTTTATACCCTGGGAGGTTTAAATAGTTTTGCTTAATTTCTATTAAAACTAAAGAAGTGATAATACTGAAATTATTAGCAGTTATAAACGAATAACTTTTATTAAATAAAACAACAAGTAGTCTTTATTTCATATTTTTTGGAAAGCAACAAAAAAATTAAGAATTTTAATATTTTTTAAAATCTTTAGACAAAAACATTTTTTCGAATTCACGTCTTAACTAATTTAAAATTTTATATTATTTTAATAATGAATCGATCCCGCCTCGTTAAAAATTATCTGTAAGATCCTATTGGGAAGAGGTTCGTAAAAGTTGATGTCAGGTGAGTAAGACACATAGCACGTCATTTTGTAAATGGAGTTTTCAGTATTTGTTTTTTGTATTTGCTTAATATCACATCAAATTAGTATTCAAAAACTATAGTTAGCACGCATCATATTAGATGACGCCTCCCCACACCGTCTTACCTCTCGCACGACAACATATACATACATAGGTACAGTCGTTCTGACTGATGTTCTTTCTCCCGAAGATCATGGAAATAATAATTGTATTCATGGAACTTTCCAAATTAATTTTTTTTGTCTGAAAGGACAACTAGTGGTGGTTCTTTCTTAAGAAGAGTATATAAGCTCATTTTAACACTAGCATTTGCCCGCATCTTTGCGGTCGATTCATGGACGTTGAATGCTTTTCTCAAAATTGCTCTCTCGTTAATATCGGAAAATAAGTATTTTATTGTTGTTATTGTTTCGACCGAACTCCAGCTTATTACTCAAGAAATTGTGTATTTTTCGTCTTCCGCCAACTATTTTGGATATTTAAATTATCGAAATCTGTATTCTGCATAAGCGTCAATTATTGCTTTATTTTCAAACTGTAGCGATTTGCCTTTAGCCATATCAAAGAGAATAGACCACTTAGCAACAAAAAAATTTGGTGTCAGTACGTACTGAAATTCTGAAGATAAAATTACATGTACTAACCTGAGTACGCAAAATGACAGCACACTTTTCGACGTAAAATAACAGAAAGTAACAAGAACCCTATAACTGTATAATCTTACCACATACTTTTTTTAACAGTGATTGTTCAAAAAAAGATGAGAAAATCAGAAAACAATCTAAAGCAATTGTATTAGGCTGATGAAGGTGTGCAAAACATGAAAATAGAATTAAAATAGATACATATTCGTTATCAGCCAATAATGTAATATTTATGTAAATAGATCTGTCACCATTGAAAAGAAATTCCATTGTTGAGATACACATATTAGTAAAATTTCCATTTTTATAACATAAATGCGAGTATAAAGCTCTGCACAATTGATTGTGTAGAAATTTGCTTTATTTTTTATATTGAACGTTAGAAAATTACTAAATGATACATTTTATAATTCTAATAATCCTAGTACACATAGTTAATATTATAGTACTTCGGAGATATAGTAAGTTACACGGCGTTATGACTGTTATACAACCCTAAAATATAAACTGGTAAATTAGTTCCATATTTAGATACTGCAGTTTTAACGATAATTATAGAAATTGATAAATTTAAATGCAAAGTGGCGTGGATCAAGCGTAGCATTGATAGAATCGTTCAAGAACTTGGAGAATATATAATGGTATGAAATTTAATACATATTGAAGAATAGTGAACCCACTACGGAATATGAATTATTTTATTGTTCTTCATATCAATTGTCCAAGAGGGAAAAGGGAACAATTAATATCATTATATCTGCAAACTTAGGACTGGGTCGAATAAAATTGTCCATTACAAAAATGAAAAAATCTTATAAACCAGTTGTCCGATTTTTATAAACTAAAATATTTTATTAAAAACATTTGTTTTAAATTTGAAAAACTGAAGATTAAACCAAGAATTATGTGTTTTTAATAAAGATTTTTATTTTTTCCGGAACCCCGTTCATTAGTGCTTTTATGGTAGTGTCCGATACCCTCATAGCTGCTGAAGACCACTTTCTTTTAAAATTTTGAAGGTCTTTGGTCACTTTTTTTGTTGCCTTAATCTCCCTTTTTACAGTAAAGTACTTTTTACTTTTAAAAGTATCTCTCAGTCGGCTTTAAATCTGGACAGTTAGGTGGATTTGCTTCTCTTGGTACATAAATCACTCCATTCCGTTGAAACCACTCTAAGGCTGTTTTTCTATAGTGACATGAAGCGAGGTCAGGCCAGAAAAACGTGGACACTTCATGTTGGTTTAAAAATGGGAGCAATCTCTTTTGTAAACATTCCTTCACAAATATTTCGCTGTTGATTGAGCTGCTCCTTTTGCCGCAACTGCAAATTGCCTGCCACACAAGAAATTTCTTTGGAAATTTTGTCACCTTTTTGGCTTTGAATTTTTCCGCTAAAACGTAGGTCTCGTCATCCTTTATGCAGCATTCCAATTTATTGACAAAATCTTTTCCCAGCTTCTTAGCTCGTTGTTTTACGGTTTCGTTCTTGACGGCGTTTCTATCCGGAACTTTCAGTACCTTGTACGTCTTCAGCCCAGCTTCTTTCTTCGTCCTGCGTACGAAAGATTCTGAGCAGTCAGCCTTCCTCGCCAATTTCCTGCCCGAAATGCTTGGGTCTTTCTTAAGAATGGTAACAACGTTCTTCGCCTTCTCCCGATCATGTGGCCCCGTCTTTTTACCAGAACCTTTCTTCCTGTCAATACGCACATCTTCCTTAAAGCGTTTAATAACGCGAGAAATGGTTTTGGCAATTTTTTTAAACGACCACTGCGGTTTCTTTTGAAAAAATTTAATAATATTTTCGCGCACTTCCACTTTGCATGCCATTTTCGCGTTAAATAAATTTTTATTGATTCTAAAGGATGCATAATATTTTTTGGCATTTACTTCAGAGCTACTAAGATAAAAATTTGTTTATTTAAAATTTTCAATTGCACGATATGGACAAAAATGTACCGGAAAATTTTAATCAACGCAGTCCTTAGCAAAGAGAAAATGGTATCTAAGGCTTAGAAATATATATTTCAAATATTCCTTATTTCATTAAAAGAATTGCGCGAATTATTTGAGGGACTCCCATATTTTTTTATCATAATGTTAAATTTTAAGCATAATGGGAATTCAAAAGGATTTCGACAATGCTTGATATTTCAAATTTTAGTCATGAGATTTTTAAGAATAAATAAAAAGCGTATAATCTAATGCCATGATATTTAGGAAAACATTATTTTTCATTGCAGTAAAAAATATATCGAAGTGTTGGCTTTTCGAATGCGGTTCGGACTGAACGTTTTTTAGGCTACACCTTTCAAATCTTCCTCTGTTTTCAAAAAATAATAATCAATGTACTGTCAATTTAATTAATCGTACATCGACTCACGATATTTCTTATTTGACGATGTTGGCACCAGCATTCTTCTGTTAATAAATTCTGAGTAGTCACTAGAGTAAACTTGGTGCGAAACCGATCCATGGTCGAACCACCGACTCTGCTGAGCGAATGTGTCGACCAAATAGTGTAAGCAGCGTGTAAGTGCGATGTCTCACGTGAACTGAACAATTAAACTGGTAACATATTTGCTCGATTTACAAACGAGCATTAAACTGTTCCGCAGTAAGTCTCTTTTTGTAAAATGGAAAACCAAATTATGTATAAATTTAGATAAATAATTAAAGTAAAACGAACTCCAGGAAAAGGTTTCCTTCTTTGAAAATCATATGTCTAAAAAAACATCCGTTACTTAATATTCGGAGTGTACCCTGAATTATTAGTAAGCTTTAAAGTTACTTGAATATTATAAGTGATAATACGTTGCTTACACTATTTTGGACTAGTTTATGTTAATATATAATAAAAAATGTATAAAACGTATAAAACGTATAATGAAGTTAACCTAGGGTCCAAAAATTCTGAAACACCTTGAAATAGGTAATAAAGTTGTTAACAATGTATATTCGCAGAAGTTTAGATTTAATCATGACCGACACTGGCATATTCAGTGTTACAACCATAATATCAGTATTTAAGCAAATTTAAGAGCATTTATTTAAATATTTCTGTCCCAAAACGCAACAAAACTATACTGCAATCGCAGCAACACGCAAGCGGAGCGATTGTCACTTGTCGTTGATAATATGCGCTTGGATTAACCAATTACAATGCAATTTTAATTTGCAACTTCGCGCAATTTTATTATGAAAATGGCTTTATGGCCTCTGTGGCGTATGTGAAATCAACAACTGAGTGACTACAGATAAGAGAACAGTCACGCTGACTTACGTACCAATATACGAACGTACACATACAATTCTCAATATTGGAATTGTACGTACATATATCGAGCATGCAACTGCACCCACGTACATCTGGATGTGCACTCGCGCAAGTATTTTCTGGACAGCCAATCAATGAATTGAGTGGTGTTGCCTTTTCCACTTTCCGAATATAATGGAAAATATAGTAATGATACAATAACGTTCGCAATAATAACAAAAGGTACAAAAACAAGTTAAAAACTTTGGGAAAATGTGAAATGAACCATGCAAAGTGGTAGCCATAGCAGTAACGGATTTAAGTTCTTTATTAACACTTTATAAATCACGGGACGAGGTGTTGATGAGCTCCTGCCGATGCCGTTATCGACGTTGGTGGCATTGATAGTTTTGTTTAGTTGCTCGATAAATACATGTATATGACACTCGCCTTTGCGAGCTTACTTCTACATATGAATTGTAGTTGGCTAGTGCAGTGCAGAGTTGTTGACTCTTGTTCATTTTGTACGATGGCAAACTCCGTATAACGTTGTCGAACAATAATAAATGCTCATCATAATTCAAAGCATTGATCATAGCAATCGTTGCAAACAAATAAAGGCATGCACAAGTGCTGCGGATAGTGTACTAAAGCTAAGCGTATATACAACAGCATAAGACTGTCTATATGGAAAATAATTAAGAGCCAGCAGGTTACTCATGGAATGACAAATAGTTGACGCTCCATTGGCACAGGAACTATGGCGGTTGGTGTCATATCTGACATTTGATATGTTCCTCTACTTTCTTTCAGGGTATGAAGAGAGAAAAATTGGTAAGCGCCACAGTTTTGCAACATACTTGTACATAAATACAAATACATATATATGTAAAGATGTGCATTTGCTTTTGATTTACAATCATTTCACAACTCAAAGCCATAAAACACTTAATAAAACAATAAAGTATACTTGCGGAAAATGAATAATTTGCGTATTTTTTGCGATGTTTACTGTCTTATCCATTCAAAGTTTATCATTATACTCTACCAACCAGTTGCTAAGGAGTATTATATAATACTTGTAGCTTTGACACAAAACTAAGCAAGATAGATATAAGTTTATACAAATATATAAATGATCAGGTTGACGAAAGAAGTTGAAATCCGGTTGTCTGTCCGTCCGTCCGTCCGTGCAAGCTGTAACTTGAGTAATCTCGAAAATCTTGAGATATCTGAAATTTAGTATGTGGTTTCTTTAGTACAAAAAAAATCGAGTTCGTAGACGGGCGTAATAACATATAAATTGCCATAACTAAGCTCAAAATTAAAATATAAAGCTGTTATTTAATGCAGAAAATCGCAATAGTAAGGGGCACCTGTGGCAATTTTTTTTTTTAAAGTGGGAGTGGCCCCGCCCTCTAACAAGTTTAATGTTCATATCTCTAACTATAACTAAGACTACAGCAATCAAATTTACTGAGTGCAACTCTTATAAGAAGCTCTACCGACAGTGCGAAAGTGGATGAAATCGGAGAAAAACCCCACTCACTCTCAATATAACGGTACTGTTGAAAACTACTAAAAGTGCCATAAATCAATAACTAAACATGCGAGAGACATTAAATTCTACCACAGAGATGATATGAGAAAGCTTTATTGGAAACGGCGTGAAAATTGGGCGCCCACGTTTTGGTGAAATCCCATTACCTTGGACCCGACTAACCGATTTCGACAAAATTTAATACGTGGCATTGATCATACATTCTTATTTCACATTGTAATACTCCTACTTCCCTTATAACACAATTATACATTCCACATAATTCGTTTAGTTTCCAGTACAGAAACAATAAATATAACTGGATAAAAATATGCCACCTAATGACAAAAATTGTTTAAATCCAATAAAAACTGTTCAAGCCTCTAAGTACCGAATATTTAGACCCCGGTACCTATAGTTGACTTTTGAACGCAAATGTCGGTAAATGTGTGATATATATATATAACCAAAATTAAGGATTAACCCTTCTCTTATAATGGTATGACTTTATGTCCAAAACGGGTTGAATCGGTCCACTACTTCCTTAAGCCCTATATAAAATAAAGATTTTCGAACTTCCGCGTGTCTTTGTACCGCATATGTACTACTGTTCCCAAAAAATAAGGCGACTGCGCACGTAGAAGGATTTGAAGAATTATTTTTATTTTAGGTTGATAGTACTGTCAGTCACATTTATGTCAAATTTCATGTCAAAATATTAATTAGTATTTGAGATACGTGTCGTTTTGTGAGCTGCTAAAAGTGAGTTTTTCGTTTTTTTGCATTAAATTTTGTTTACGGAATAAATTTTCTGCTGCGGATACGTTGAGGATGGTGCAGAAAGCCTTTGGTGATAAGGCTATGTCTAAAAAAATGTTTACAAATGGTATAGTGAGCTCCAAGCCGGCCGTGAACGTGTCGAAGACGAAGAGCGTCCAGGGCGACTATCAACCTCAATCGACGAAGCTCACGTTCAACAAATCAAAGATTTGGTGCTGAAAAACCGTCGATTAACAATTAGACACCTTGCTGATGAAGTTAGCATATCGAAAGGCTCAGCCAATAACATTTTGAAGGATGTTTTGAGCCTCAAGCGCGTCAAATCTCTACTGGTACCGAAAACATTGAATTTTTTGGAAAAAAGGGTGTCGCGTTGAAGTGTGTGAAACGATGCTTTCCGACTACCAGGGTGTCATGAAACGCATTAAAACTGGCGATGAGACTCGGATCTATTCTTACGACCCCGAAACAACCGATCAATCGAGCGAATATCGTGCCAAAAGGGAGCCGAGACAAAAAAATCGCGCCAAAGTTGCTCAAAAATCAAGGTCATGTTGACTGTTTTCTTTGATTATCGTGGTGTAAAAAGGCCGGAATTGTGGAAAGACAATTCTTGGTTTTTACACTACAATAATGAACCATGATGATCGTGATCATTTCGCCAAAAACACAACCCTTATCGTTCCGCAACCACCGTGTTCACCTGATCTGGCGCCGTGCGACTTCTGGCTGTTCACCAAGCTCAAAAGACCGCTCCGGGGACACCGTTTTTATATGATAGAGGAGATTCAAGCCGCAGCGAAGACGGAACTGAAGGCCAGAAGGAAAGTGACTACAACCAGTGTTTCGAAGATTGAAAAATCCGTTGGCATAAGTGCATTGCATCGGGAGGAGATTACTTTGAAAGGGATGAAATTTATTTGGAAGAAGAAATAAAGAATTTTCATAATAAATACAATGTCACCTTGTTTTTTGTGCATAGTAGTATATCGGCCAATATGTGAGTTATCTCACTGGAAATAAGAGAGCGAGTTTTACACATAACAGTGAATCTTCGTGCCAAAAATAATTAGATTTGAGCTGAAACTTAGCATAGCCCCATACATTAATCCCTGAGTTGATTTAAAAAAAAAAAAGGATTCTCCTTTATTACTGAATTTCAATTGTTATCTTTCACATTGATCGCATATAAAGTTTAAACAAGATATTTAAATTTTTACTCAAGTTACAGTTTGAACGGACGGACGGGCAGACACACAGTTATCCGGATTTACTGAAGCACGATAGCAAATGTAATACAATTATTGATAGAGTCGGGAATTGGGAGCACAAATACTCTATCCAAAATCGAACTAGTACCTATGGCAACAAAACCGCTATAGACCAGTGTTATCTGTCAATTTTTAATTTTTTAGGTTGGCTAACACCAACGAAACTTCAATTGAAAATAGTTTAATTTTTAATACACAAAAAGGTTGTGTTGATCTGAAATTTAATTGATTAAACTTCACTTCAACTGAGTAATGTTGAAACCCGTAATATTGATATTTGTTAATTCTTTTGAATATGAGTATTTTTTTAATAAAATGATCTTAATAATTTCCAAAAGTTATAAATTTTATTGTTAAGGCAAAATAAGCTTAAAAGGGGTAGATTTTCTCGGGCCGACCCCGTATTGAGTGACCATTAGCAATATAATTCCAATTATAGTTGCAGCAAGATGTATTCTAAACTTTATCAAATATCTGAAGTTTTGAATTACTTGTCGCGCACTCATATATTGAAACTAATTTATGCGTCCATCCTGTCAATTTCCATCTACACATGCGTGTAACCTTGCTGAGTAAATATTTGAAATTTAAAAAAACACCTAATAATTAGGGTACTGTTATTTTTTAGTATATTAACTCAGTTTTAAATTAAATAAAACATTTTCCATCAAACTTTGTTGCATACGTTCATCTTACTTATAGGTAAAATTGACTTTTTACTATTGAAAATAATCATCATCCAAATAAATAATTTACTTTGGTCAATTCGTAGATATTTTGGTTCTCAAATCATTTAATAATATTCACAAATTTCTTACCATATTTACTGCGTAAAGAATACTTGTCCTGATTTACTTAAACGATCTACAATCATTTTCCGCAATGGTTTAATTCTCTACTCAAATACAACGTTCATTCCATATTACATAACATTTCCACTTAAATTACAGTTACAAAATCATTTACCGTGTGTTTCTTTACTGAATTTTATGTAACTACTGTCATCGCACCCTTGTTTGCTTCTGCTATCAGCTCTTACCTTACCAACAAACTTTACGCATTGTGGCTCAGTTCTCAAGCATAAGTATATTTGTAAGGAATCCAAAGAAGATGCCCGAAACGGTAGATTCAAAGATTTTGTGCAGTGTGACATGAAGTGGCTGAGTGTATTAGGTAACAAAATTTTTACGAGCTCATTATGGCTCATTTCGGCGATTGTTGTGATCCTTTTATGCGCCATCGAATGACTCTGAAACGGTTATGAGACTATTTTGTCCGTCGCTACTGCAACGCCCCTGTCCGCCGTCATATTTTCAACACATTTAGTTGGTTACTATTTGTGTTGTTTTTGTTATTGCTTCTCATACTTTACCTAGTGTTGCTCGGTGGATGGTGTATGCAATGGTATTGTGTTCTTAAAAGGATAGCCAAGTTCGTTTGAATAGAAGTTGTGCAAATATTGAATGAAATATACATACATATACTCTGAGGATGTGTACAGACATTATAGTTCAAATATGTTTGTTGTGCGTAGTTTAAAATATGGTTTTTCAGAAAAGAGCTTTGTGGCAGTCTTTGAATGATTTTTTTTTTTTTTGTTGATCATTATCATCTTCAAATTTTGGAAAGCATGGATGGCAACACTTTTTATGATTGCGAATAAAAATAGAACATCATAAAGTGCAACATTCATCAGGTCGCTAAACATTTAAGACGTTCCGTTGTCGAATATTATTCAAAACTGTCATCACAATCGAAAAAAGCGCGATTTGAATAATTTCATTCAAGGGAAATGCAATGAGAACGAGTTATCACTAAAAGTCGTTTTTTCTGTCTCTTTTAGCTTTTTATATGCTTAAATCTTAAAAACTACGCAACGGACTTAGATAGTGATTGAAGAGGAAGGTTTATATGCATAATAACATCCATTAAATCGTGGAGAAATACTGTTATTTTTGTGGTTTATAATGTGATGTCGTAAATAATTAAATTTTTCCGCTTATATTGAAAACGTAGGCAGAGCCCTACGAGCTTTATCAAAATAATTTACTAAGTGTTGTACACATTGAAAAGGTCTGCAGAAAGCTCCGGGATGGTATATGTCCATCTCTACGGATATCCCACAATAAAACTTTTTGGCCATTTACTTTTTACGACCTATAAAGTTTAAAACTCGAAGCGATTTTAATTCTTATTCAATTAAATACCTTAAATACATTGTTCATTTATATATATTGTAGAATATGATTTAAATTAATATTTTTGAAGATGTTGCAGATTTCAAATTGGGGGACGTAGCTTTTGCGGTGGTACCGGCCGGAGCGGCGGGAGCGAGCCTATAAATAACTCGTCGGAGGCCGCGGTTCTCCGCATAGCACTTTGAATTTAGCAGTGATTGGACTCATTCATTATCGGACCTCTATAGCGAGGATTATTTAAACGGAAACGATGAAGTATATACGTACAATTTCAAACTGCTCCTTCCTAGAAAATAATAAAATTGCTAGACATTGGGAATGGTAGAATAGGACTGCAACAAAATACGCAGTGCAATGAATTAAAACTGGCTCAGTAATCAGCCGATGAATATTATACCACGTACATCATAAAAGACTGATGTCATAACCTTGCCAGCCGTCTTTTTCGTCCTTCCACGCTTGAGAACCGTTCATCATGTGCAGTCCACTAGAATGACAGTCGATTGGACTCCAGTGTGAAATGATGGAACCATATTTCTATTGTCACACATCGAAGAAAAAATTCGGCTTTATTATGATCAAAGAACACTCAAACACTCCTCAAAATCAGCAATTCGTTGTTTTTGTTCGATTCAACAATAGATTTCTCTGGTGCAGAGCTCAAATTCAACAGTATTTTCCCGCAGAAAACAATGATTTATTTACTCACGAAATGCTTTATGATCAACTTTTTTTGTAAACTAACACAAGTTGCTTCACAAAAATGCTATATCTCATTAACTAATAGTTATAATCTAACTAATCGAAATCATATAAATAGTATTTTTATTACTAACTATATAGCAGCCACAGTAAAGCGTGGACGGTCCTCTAGTACTTTATATAATTAAAAAAAAGCTTTATTAAGAATTTCCATATATTTGTTGGTTTGTTGATTAACTAACTTTCTTTTATGACAATAGTTTACGTTGTTCTAAAATCAGATATTGCAATATTTAATCGGAGACAATGTTTCATTTTAATTAAACAATAAAGGCCTGAGTATATTTTTTATAGCCTTCAAAAATAAATAGCACATTTGATGTAAAAACTATGAAACCCCTTTATTAAGAAAAATAAGAGCCATTAGATAACGGTTCGTAAGTAAATTCGTTGATTGAATAAAACCAACTTTTTCTTATAACATTTTGTATCAAATGCAAACCTCGTAGAAATTATTCTCTTCCTTTAAACATCACCACACTGTGCTGTGGATTCATCAATTAAATGAACACGTTTTCAAACGATTATTTTATGCAGTTATCAAGATCGAACCAACGAAATGTCGATCGTCACAGGCAAATTCACTAGTCTCTGGACTCCAATTAACGACCTACAACGGCAACAATGTCCCATTAAGTAAAAGCAAGTAAAGTAATAAAAACAGCACCAAGATTAGAGGAGACAGTGACAATAGCGGAAGGAATATCAGCAATTGCAAAAGACAAATAAATCGTAAGTTTGTCGGATAAATGGCAAAAATCCAACCCTCGCGACGCGTCGAACCGCAGCCAACTTCTCCGCTCCGTGTTCGTTATGACCAAAACGAATTCACATCCAAGTATTTAAGTTCAAACAACTGAATTCGTATATACATATGTATAGCATATAGTACTTCATGGATTGTGCCGTACATTTGACGGATTGATGAATAAGTTGACGGGCCACCGATTGTCGTTATACGTGCAACAATTGGGCGTACCATTTGTTAAATGCTCGACGTATACTGCCGGCGGCGCGTGTAGTACAATTCATATGGGGCTTTGTGCCACCAACAGAGTCAGATAATAGAAAAAGCGGCAGAGTCGCTAGAGAAGTACTTGGCACCGTGACGTAAAAGGAGCGGAAGAGAGTACCCAGTTAGGCTAATGGCAGAGGCTTGAGTAATGAAAAATAATTGCCGTACCAGACGAAGTTGGTTATGTGTGCTTCTAATTGTGACACAAGTTTGATTATATAGGGTGGGTCATCTAACGTTTTAAATTTGAATTATCTATATTTCGTCAAATACCATTCGGAAAGTGACAGATATTCAGTAAAAAGTCTAAAATTCACGAAATGGGTCGCTGTTCACTAGAAGAAAACTGGGAAATATTGAAAACTTTTTTCCAAAGTTCGTTTGACCGAAGATGGTCAATTTTACCGAAAAATAATCTTTTCGGACGAGGCTCATTTCCACCTCGATGGCAGAATTGTCGCATTTGGAGCACAGAAAACCCGTACGTAATCGTCGAGGAGCCAATGCACCCAGCACGAATCACTGTATGGTGCGGATTTTGGTCTGGTGGAATCATCGGCCCATTTTTCTTCGAAAATGAAGAAGGAACCGCCGTAACCATCAATGAGCGATATCGCGCAATGTTAACCGAATTTTTCTTCAAGCAAATTGAAGAGGAAGACTTGGACAACATTTGGTTCCAGCAGGACGGCGCTACGTGCCATACAGCAAACGCTACACTCAATCTATCCCTACACCCTATCCTCAAATTTAAAATTGTATATGGCCCACCCTATACTTACTATACATATAAAAACAGGGTTTTTCAATAAGAGTGAATATTATTAATGATTTCTTAAAAAAAATACACTAATTGTTAAGGAAATTCAAATGGTTTTCATTTAATGTTAAGTTCAATCGATACAATTACTGAATATAACGCCATTTAAGTGGCGTTCACGATTTATTTTCCAGAAACGAATACTTTTTCCACTAAATCAAGTAGTATGCCATGGATAGCACGTTCAATATTGGCTTGTAAAGCTTGAAGTGCGTCTGGTTTACTGCTAAAGATCAATGGCTTAAAAATATCCCAAAAGAAGCAGATTAATGGTGCTAAATCACAACTTCTTGGAGTCCATTCAATGTCACAGCTTCTTGAAATAATCGAATCTCCAAACTCTTTTCGCAATAATTCGGATTTTTCATGTGCTGTGTGAAACGTAGCCCCGTAGTCGTAGTCTTGTTGAAACCAGATGTTGTCAAGATCAACTTCTTCCAATTGCGGCCTTAAAAAGTTGGTTATCATCTAACTATACCGCTCTCCATTGACAGTAACGATTTCACCAACTTCATTTCAAAATAAGTACGGACCGATGATTCCATCAGGCCAAAAAACACACCAAACTGTCCAATTAGGGAATTTAATGGTTGCTCATGAATAGCTTGTGGACTTTCTTCGCACTAGAACCGACAGTGTTGTTTATTTACCACACAACTCAGATAAAATTGAGCCTCATAATATTTATTATTATTTTGATAATAAAATTAAATAAAACGACACTTAAAAATCATATCACCGCTATTAGAAGACCCGATATATAGGTATAAGTACATCCATTAATATACACTACAGTAATAGAATATAACTGTAAAAAAACAATGGATTGGTTAATTAATGCATAGTTAACTAAGGGAACAGCGAAACACGTGACGCAAAGAAAGCAATAGAATATACTTGTATTTCCATTGATGTGGGGGTCTCTAAAGAATTTTTAAACGCCTATTGGTTTAAGTTAAGCACGAGCAACGCCCGGCTAGCCAATACAATTTAATACCGTTGCGACATGTTGCTCCGTTTACCCAGCAGTATTTTGTAAAACCAAATAAACGCTCAGACTTAGTCGATTTAGCCATGTTTGACTATCTGTGGGTCTATCTGAATATATGCGAACTACCCTTTTAGTTTTTAAGATATCGAACTGAAATCCAGCTTTTTCTCACAAAGTAGCTGCTCATTTGTTGAAATTACAGATATGGGTCCACTATATCATATAGCTGTCACACAAAATCACGAGATATATTTACGAAATTGCTACGGGTTTTAATCCAAGATATCCTATTCTGGCATACAAACTGAGCGAACTAAATCAACTTCAAAAGCTTAATATTTTGTGAAGGTTTGTTTAACGTATTATTCATAATTTTTTGGTCGTCCTCGCACTTGCGAACATATTCTCTTAGAAACAGAAAATTAAGCCAAGGAAAGTGGGTATATCGACCATAGCCAACCGTCGGTCAATTTATTATCTGCTTACAACAGGTCTTGATACAAATTCAGCTGAACAGATGCAAGCGCTTCTGAGTGGCACACGATCATCAACAAAGTATAATTTTTCGGATGAAACGGATGATGAAGGAATTTTTAATAAGCAAAACCGCAACATTTTAACAAAAATTTCAAAGGTTCTGCTGTACACTTGGCCTCCAGCAGTGGTTTAAAGGTAACTTTTTACCCCATTTTATTCATTCCATATACAAACATACACTATTATTAGAGAGACATACTTTCTAAATTTCTTTAAGTTAAATTACATACTTATTCAATGATATCATGAAGACATTCTCTCCTAATTTCAATAATATTTCTCGCGGATTGTCCAACAGTTTCTGCAAAAATTAAGTCATAGGCCCTGGGGTACATATATTCAGTACGTGGGGGATTGAAAAGTTATACTTGTAGTCCGATTTTGACAAATGTTTGGTCATGAGGTGGCATACATTGAAGTACTATTTGACCAAAATTTTATTCCGATTTATTTAGAGATGCTTGATTTGTATACTTTAAAGTGAAAGAATTATAGGCAATTTATAGTTGTATTATATGGAAGTAGCCGTGGTTGTTGTCTGATTTTACGGATAATGTTATGTACCGATTTGGTTGAAAGCTGTGATCACTAATATGGAATTTTAGTTTAGTAGTGGAACGAATAAACAAACAGACGCTTAACCAGTCACCTAGAATGGAACTAGTCTCGTAGTCATGTTATTTAAATGTTTAACCTCTATATCGAGTGGGTTTATATATTGCAAGCAATCGCTAGGTAAACAAAACTAGTATACTCGGTAACAACATGTTGCGAGAGTAAAAAAATAATCAGGATAATGATACTAATTGATCTGAGAGGTATTACAATAGATCCCACAAAGCCGAAATAAAATTGATTACTGAAAGTCATAGATTGCGCCACGCTTTTGTTAACATAAGGCCAATTAAAAATGCATAACATTCACAGATATAGCGCCACACCACAATGTAGGATGATTGACGATAATCGCGTGTGAGTGGGTTGTTCCACTTCAACACTATGCTACGAACCGAAATGGCACCGTTTATACTTGTGAGTCGTAAACATATCGTCAAACTCGTAAGGTAATCACAAACGCGAGTTGCACTTTTGCGACTTCGCCCCTACCATCTTAAACTTTGCTAACGCTTTTGTCTTCAACTCACATTGGTTTGCACCATCTCAACTTCGTTACTGGATATTTTATACAATATTTATTTTACGCTTGCCTCATTATGCCAAAACGTGCAATTTCAATGCGCACCACGCCACACCAACAATGATAGAACAGTGACTACAAATACGATTGTGAATTGTTGTAACGGAGTTCAAACCACGATTTCATGTTGACTGTTGCACATTGACTTCCTCAGTAAATTCACATCCTATGTACATACGTATGTATATAAATAGTTTGTAATTACATAACTACCCGTTAGGAAAAATACACCAGTTTTGATTACAGCAGTGCAATTATTTCTAAAAAATCAAGAAATCTAGGTATATTCATAATAAAGTTCGAAAGCATGAGGTTTGATTGATTAAATTTATTGAAACTTGGTTATCTTTTTAGAATTACGTAAAACCCAACTGAAAAATGGAACTAAAATACATCACTAATAACTAGAACTACATTCCTTATTTAAAAATATTAATGATTTTAATTAAAAGCACTTATTCAAACTATGCCGGCTTAATTAGTAAATATTTTGTTTTAGAAAATTTCCATTTTTATTTTATTTCCACTTTTTTCTTTCAAAAATCTTTTCCGTTTAAAAATTGATAACTTTTCATAGATATATATATATATACATATGTATATCTTAAGAACACTTAAATCAAAAAGCCAGCCGCAAAGTATTTTAACTGTGATAAGTGGTTCGTCAAATATTCGAAAGTTGTTGCATGCCAATTGTGGGCATTGGTGTTATTAAAGTGCCAATTATGACGCCTTTAAAGGATTTCCTTCCTTCCACCCTACTTACGGAAGTTGGCTGCATGTGTGAGGCATATACCTTGAACCACCGCAAAAGAGTAGTAGATACAAAATAGTCAGACGTCTATCTACATTGCCACTCCGAGTATTGTAGAAGAAACGTCCATTTTATCGAAGGCGTTTAATCAGGGATGTCGAAATAAAACTGTTAAGGGCGAAAGCATAAAAAATGGCAGGTAAATGGCATTGATCGATAAGCTGACGATCTAAAGATTTCAATAGGATGAGATGGTCATGAAATGCGTGAGTCTGTCGCAGAATTCCATATCAATCTATTCTTCAAATATTTTTCCCAATATCATTTCGTGTCTTTAGATCATAAGATCAAAGCTTTTAGGCAGATAAATATCCAGTTAAATGATTGTATAAATTACGTTACGTTATTAAATTCTGACCATCAATTCCATTTTAAGGGATGGACTTTTGAAGCATATGAAAAATTCTTTCGAGCATATACATACATATAATGTGAAAGAATTTGCGCGTTTTTATATTAATGTGTGCAATTAAGTTAGTTATTATGTTATTATACGCCTGAAAATTCTCATGTTTACTGTTCGTATCGAAGGACTTGAAACTGTACCATATTGTCCGTTTACGATAATTTTTGGGACTGTCACAATGCATAAAAAAATGCTAAATGGAAATGTTTCTATTGACTTTTTATTTTACCTCAATTGCCGATACCATTAATAAGGCATTATGGAAATTAATCACAAAATTACTAAATTCAGAACTACAAAAAGGGCTCCGTACTAATGCTATAATAGTCGTACGTACACCATTATTTATTCCTTCCGTTTGGTTAAACACTGAAAAGAGAGGTAAAATTTTCATTTTTTTATCCCTATCACTGAAAGCACTGATGTCACATATTAATACAACAATTTTAGGGATATTGCACATAAACGGTATTTAGAATTTATGTCTATTTTATGTCAACAAACAATTAATCTCACTACAAGTGTTTACGATCAGCAATACCCTTGGCAAAAGCCATAACCAGAAGCCTGTCTGAGTTTTATAGCATTTTTACGACTTAACGCCACTTAGCGTTAAACCACAAAATCAGTAAACATCAACAGGTCGCATCTTCCTGATTTTTACCAAACCAACAAATTGTCTCAAACACAGATCAAGCATTACAACTCCTCTCCTTTACTTTTCAACTCATAAACTAATACCACTCATTTTAAAGCAATTGCACGCTGCCTCGGTCATGTCAGAATAGTGTTCATTGGTGAATTTGAGAGTGTGTATTGAGGAGAGATCGTTTTGTGCCCCCGAACGATGAGTGAGTGTAAAGTTAACTACCGCTGCAAATCAGAGGCAACTAAATGTTATGCCTTTGCACTCTGTCTGCTCTGCGTATGCGTTTATTGCTTTTCATTAGTATGTTTGTATATAGTATGTGTTTGTGAGGTCGGACCCATTTCATAGATTTTACGACCTTTTTACGATCATCACAAGTACGGCAGTGCAATGTTGTATTCGTGTAAACCATGCCATATAAAAGATATGGTATTTAGCTTCCCTGACGTACGCATTTTTTATGCTAAAGATTCATCGTTCTTATTTCTTCATTTTCATTGCAATTGTTGCCATAAGGTGATGTTGTTATGTAATTTTATGACGTGTTACAACCATTACTATAGCTTCCTATCTTATAGTTTTGTTGATGTTGATATTCATGATGGTTACGACGTTATGGATTTCCATTGCCATTGAAGTAGTTCATGATGACATTGATGACTTCTTGATGGTTTGTTAATAGCTGCCCGTTGTTAATTTGTCACTAGATAGAGAAGGGAGGAAAACGAAAATAAAATGTGTACCTCCATAGTTATTAACACCAACAGTAGCATTTACTTATTTTTGATATACCCTCTTTTTTCGTCTCTTTAATGATTTGTTTTCACTGCAAGAACTATTTCATTTACAACTATTTTCTTCGTCATTTATAGCGTGTTTAGTTTGAAGTTATTTCATTTATGTGTGTATATTTGCGGTCTTAAATTATATATATATATATATATATATATATATATATGTATATGTATGTTGCATGTATATATATAATATTGATTCGAAAGATAAACATAACAACATAAGTGTTCCATTTTCAGAACATCTGTAGGGGTATATTCTTAAATCTTCAAAGGGAGAAAAACTTCTACATTGCATTTTAAAATACCGTGTATTAAGACATAAATTAAATCGATATAGGCAGAAGTTCAAGTGGAACAGATTTAAAAATGGTGGCTTCTTATATCTCTTTGTGACGAAATGGCAGTTGCAACAACTCACTATAACGAGACTCAGAGAATAAGTACCTAAAGTTGAATAATTGATAAACATGAGCAACAAATGAATAATGGTTTCAAAATACGAGTAGATATGGACGTCGTGGGTGAAGTGTAGTGCAAGAAATATTTTTTTCAAGGAAAGAAAAGAGTGTCAAGTTACAAAATATATATTTCAGAAAATCTACATTTATGTATATACATATGTATTTGAATTAGGTATGACACTTCATAATTTTATTGGAATTATGAGCAGCAGTTATATATGAAGTAAAGAAAGAAGATGAAACTAAATAATTTTATAACAATTATATTAAAGTTAAGCTATGTTTTCGTAAGTTGCAATCCCTTTGGAGCAATTGTTTGGATAAAAGTGAGTATTGAAGAAGAGCACAAATAAACTCAGTTTCAACAGCGGCGCTAATGCAAGGTCATAATGTACATAAATTCTGTTTATTCTAATAACAAGAGTTCTTTTCTTATTTTAACTGACATACATACATATATCTATATGTATCTTTTTTTATAAAACTGAAAACATTTCAAAATACCTAAATAATTCATAAGCCATAAATATGTGTCATAAAAAATAACATTTCTGCACAACTAAAAATAAGAGGCATTTGTAAAAATCCTTGAACGCATAACTTCCAATTTGCTTCAGTTCAGTGTCAGAAACCGTGGGTCTTGTAATCTGTTGGTGTATGTTTTGAATACAGTATTTTTATAGTGTTCATTTGAAGGGACAATAATGATCAGAAATGCATCATAGCTTGCAACGGTATACACATGTGCATAGATAGGTAAGCATACGCATACATATTGTTTGGGCATAGTAATAAATCATAAAAATATTTAACGAGCCTGTTCAAAGTAGGACCCTTCGATTGTTTTCGCAGTCAATGCAAAGCGACGGCCACACTGAATTTGCCCATTACACGGTGGAACGCCGAAATTGTTTGGGCGTCGATGAGATTTGTCTGCTTGACAACAACAATGTGAAAATATATTATATAGAATATAATTACAATTGTCTAATTTTACAGCCGCAAAACATGTTCTTTTTTGTTGTTGTTAATATTTTTTTCTTATCAACAGGGCGTTACTATTGTGGCAACTATTGAGTTGCTTGCCTCGACAGTGCTATCCAACTGGTAGGAAACCCGGCATGTAGACAAATAAGCGATAACAAGGCCCAGAAACGGAAAACATACCGCCAAAACGATATACATCTATTATTCGTTAAAAAATTATCTATGTCTTTAATTTGCTCACCTTTGCTTGTGAATGCAAAATGATTTATTATAAATACTCTGGTGTGGCGCCACCGATCATAATAAGGATGCCTTTTCAACAAAATTAAAGGTTTAGGTTAATATGTCAGAGATGATACATATACTATATTTAGAACAAGAGTAAAACATGTATGCATTTCATTTTCTAGTTGAACATCTTCATCGTTCCGTTGCAATAGATTAAATCATTTATTCAATGCAAAATAATGTTTATTATATTAATCTTACTAAATTGAATTACATATTTGTTATTACTTTACTTATAAATATAAACAATGCCATTGATTGAAAACAATTTTTTAGAAAACTTCAGATAGCATTCTGAGTTAGTCTTATACACATGTACATACATATACACATGTACATATGTACATATATAAAAATGAATCCCAAAATGTGTTGCTAAGCGCATAACTCAACAGCGCCTGGACCAATTTGGCCAATTCTTTTTTTAAATGTTTTTTGAAATTCAGAGATGGTTTTTACGGCGAGAAAAATTCCAATAATTGCCGGAAAATCCATAAAAACGGCCTTTTTCTTTTTCCCATACAAACGTTATATAAAAATGAATGTTTGTTTGTTAATAACGCTAAGAGAACGGCTGCACCAATCTTGATGAAATTTTCAGAAGTTGTTCGTTATAGATCGGAGAAGGTTTGGAAATAAAAATACCTTATACTTTTTATGAGGAAAAGTCGGATAGTTGGACAATTCCAAAAAGTAACTTTTTTCCATATATGTACATACATACATACATATGTATTCAATTTTTGTTTCTTTTGTTTTTCATTATTTTGATTTGTAAATTATTTGAATCCTTCAATTTCGGTCGCTTGCTTTTTGATTTCCGCTATTCAAAAGAAAAATTATTGAAAATTATTCAGTGAAAACTTTATGTATGTTTACAGATTGAAATTTGTTACGAAGCCACGAAGAGGTTGCGCTAATATCGACCGGAGTTCTTGTTGCCATCAACGTATGGCAAGGCAAGAAGTACTCCCAGGATGCGATGACATACGTGCGGAATTATGGATCGCGGTCAATCAGCAAGCAATCGTCACGATGTCACAGCTCCACTTTTCAAACAGCTGCGATGTTTGATGGACTTTATCTTGAAGCAATGTATGGTATACAAGATGCTGTTAGAGGCTGAATGTAAGTTAACATTTTTAAAATTAAAATAAAACTTTTAAATAGAGAAGTTTCTTTATTGAATGTTCTGTCAGAACTGATCTTTCTTTTCTTAACAATTCTTAACAATACCCTGATCTAGCTGTGGGTTTTTCGCAGCGACGTTGCTTTTGCTGGCGAAGGCGGCAGAACTGTGGACATTCCTGGAATGTGTTATATTCCTAGAAATTCCTTGGGGTTGAAGCGGCAGCAGTTCTTTATAACTTTAGTTCATGTTTTTCAGAATATTCAAGTGCAACAGCCACTTGGATATTGTGCAAGTGTTAAACTCATTTGTATTTAACTTGTATTCTGTTGAATAGCAAAAAACGGGTTTACCGCACGCACACATTCTTCGTTGGGTGTGAATGGTGGTTACACCAGAACAAATTGATGAAATCATTTCTGCGGAAATTCCTGATCCAGACATAGGTCCAGAATTATACGAAGTGTTGAAAACCAATACGGTTCATGAGCCGTGCCGACATCACAATACCACTTCGGTTTGTATAGTATGTCTGACAATAAATGCACGAAACATTATCCACGTGCTTTTCTTTCGGAAACGCAAACTGGAAATCAGGGATAATGGGATGCGCAACTTATTCCAGTGTGAGAGCGCCTCAAAATAAGCGTTTTTTATAACATTTTCCATTATGGCTAGACCGAACAAAATAAGAATTTTTGGGCGTTTTAAATTAAAACACCCATCATATATTACGATTCCAAATTATTATATATTGGACTTTTAATAAATGGCGAAACTACTTAAATCATTGTTTATGATTTTATGGTATATTAAAACAACTGACTTTTAATCTTTCAATACTTAATAAGGTGAATTAAGCCTGTTAGTTCTCAATTATTAAATGTTTTTAATCATTGGTAATTGAAAATTAGTGCTACTATGCATCAAATTGCAAAACGTTTAATGAAATATATTTAAATTTCGCATTTTCTTTGATTTTCATTGTTTTGGATTTTTATTAGTGATCTTCAACGGTGGCAACAAATTCCTCCGTTCACATATATTTTGATATAATTTCAATCCGGCCGTTCCAGTCATTCCAATTGCAAAACGTCAAAACCTACCCAATCCAGTCGACTGTCAAAGCTCGGTAGGTGAGCGGCTCTCACATTTCCAGTGACAGGAGAGTTGGGGATCTCTTTATCTCTGCTGGAAATGATGCATATTCACTGTATCGGCTTCGCTCACTAGACGACAATGGCAGAACATTTATCATTCAATTTAGAGGCGTGAATATCGAAGTTGACAACACATGGATCGTACCATATTCACCACTGTTGTACAATTCACATTCAAATCTCACGTCAATGTTGAGAATTGAGTTTCCAGGGAAAATTGCATTTGAGATGAGAACCAACAGGACACAAGGATAATCGCTAGAAGTGTGTGGAATAAATCTAAAAATGTCATGTTTTTCACACGGCCAGATATGCGTGGCATGTTCACGAGTTGGAAACCCATCTTCTCTATACATTTGCGCACCAGGACTGAAACCAAAAAAATTTATTTATCAAGCTGCAATTTTCAATACATTATAAATTCAACTTTCTTTTCATTTTAAAACACATAATTTCACGCAGGACAACGGCTGCGGGGTCAGCTAGTTTCTTATAAAATTATTCATTTCAAAAATATTTTCAAACTTTTCATACCTACATTTATACAGCATTATAAAGAGTACGAGCTCGTACTGCTGAAAATATTTGATCTTGGCATACGAATGGAGCGAAAGAAAAGCAACAATTTGACAACCAGTTGCATTCCGCAAACCAAAACAAGTTGCCTGCTAAATATGGGAAGATCTGTGTCCGGCAATGAAATAAAAGCATTTAAAAAAATCGCCAAAAACTCAATTCATGGAGCTGATGCTGTGAACTACAATGAGAGTTAAGTTGCGATAACTTGAAACTGTGCGACGCCATTTCCATTACCATCGACCACAACATCAGCAGCAACATGTAGCTACCAAAAACAAAAAACAAAAACACAAACAAAACCGTCGAGCAGAGCTTGCATCAACTTGTTCATTTAATGAAGCAAAAGCCAGTGTTACGAACGAAGCACACGCAAAAGACGTCAAAAAAGTATGGGGGGAAAATAAAAGCATTGGCATTCAGCTCAATCGACGTTAAATAAAAAATGAGGAATGAAAGAAAGGAAAGCAAGCAAAACACTAAGGATAGGAACTTATTAACTAACACATAAAATGTGGAATAAGTGCAACGGAGGGGTGCAATCAACGGCAGTCACCACATCCAGTTAAACTTGCTTCAGCATCGAGAAGCGTCGTGTGCGGGGATAAAATGATGATGAGGGGAGCAAGTGATGGCAAGTGCAGCGAACAAGTAGCAAGATGCACTGAGGAAAAATGTGAGCGAGAATAAAGTAAATGGGCACTTTCGGTCGCAATAACGGCGACATTTACGATTATTTTACGGGCACTAAAAATCAAAAGTGTAATTTACTGAATCGTATCGGGTGTAGAATCAACATCGGGTTGTGAGCGGCGGTGAGTGCAAACCAACTACATTGCGCCTCTAAGTCATCAAATATGCTGAAAAGGTTACAAAGAACTCGCATTGAATTGGGTGTACACAAGGCGTCGTGAGATGTCAGTGAACGAAAACAACAAGTTCGCTTGCTGCCACTAGAAGCACCATGCGGCAATGACGAGAACAGTTTCAACAACGTGTACATTGCACAAAAACAAGGATAGCTAACGACCTCACCAACAAAAAAGGAGTCAACACGAAAACTAGTAGTTGTAAGGGAAAGAAACCGCAGTCAGTAGTGGGGTGTGTGAGGCGCTAACAGCAAGTTTTGACTGGTTTGAAGAATATGCATATAAACATATGTTGAACGTTCATTTCTTCCTTAGGTGTATTTTGGTTTTGAAAAGGGGGCGAATGCCTTCGAAGTTCGGACAAACCTGGAAAGGTGTACTAAGCTGTTTGTTTAACTAAACCAACTGAAGGTGAATTCAATCAACTCCAAATTATAAGAGTTGAACTTTTATCAGTACATATCAAAAATATTCAAGTGCAAATACGAATTTTTATAGACTATCAATAAAATAAAAAAAATAGGTATAATATATGAAAATATACTAATATTCCATAAATGTTATAACCATGCTTAATATTGAAATAGTTTTTTCCTTTAGTTGGTCTGCTGTAAGTAAGAATTACAATTAAGGAACGGCTAAGTTCGGGGGCAAAAAATGTTTCATACTTTTCCGACTTGCCAGGATCAAATCAGTGAAATACCTTCAGGTGCATAAGGTTTGTTAGTTTATGGGGTCTAAAGCGAGTTTTTTCCAGAGTTTATTCATTATAAGCACAAAGGTGCACCGTTATAAGAAAAACCCGATTTCTCACTTTTGTTAAGATATCTCAAATATTGGCCGACATATGTTAGAAAATCTTTATATTATATTAGATGAATGGGGGCTAAGGGAAGTATCAAGGAATTATATTATGAGAACAGGATGTGTATACAGGATATAATGTATCTGACAGATTGGCCGATATTTTCGATAAAAAGTTCGCAATGGAAATTTTGATCCACATATTCGGTATCTGAAGTCTTGGATAGTTTTGATACGATGTGGAAAATTCGCGCAAAGCTTTTTACCGATACATTTAATGGTGCTTAACATGCATACTGGAAGTTGAAACAATCATATGAAATTTAAAGTTGTGTTATATGGGAACCAGTATTAACAGCAATAATAATGTCAGCCTCGAAATCCAACGCAGAATAACTTTGCCAACAGGTGCTTTTTCGGACTGAGTAGGCAATTGAGCAGTAAAGTCCTCTCTCGACGAAAAAAAAAACCAAACATCATGAGTTACTCATTATTCCCGTCCTGCTGTATGGTGCAGAGGCGTGGATGATGAAAACATCTGATGAGACAACGTTACGCCTTTTTTTTGGCCTTTGCGCATTGGCCACGGTGAATACCGCATTCGATTGCTATGCTGGCTAAGTGATGACATCCGGACGGACGAAAACACTTAAACTCTGAAAGCTTTCGAAAATGAGAAAATGAGTAAACTTCAAAACCGAGATGGTGGGGAAGTGTTTTACAGGAGATCATCGCCCACGTTTATATAAAATCCTATATTTAAGAAACCCCCGACCAATACCAACCAAATTCAGTATGTGAAATTAGCCAGTCATTGTTTTCATACTATGTGAAAATGGACGAATTTTGGCAACAACGCTTACTTCTCATATAATATATCACAATTTTCAATTTTAACAGATTTCTTCAAATTACTGTTTACAAATGGAGAAACATTGTCTCAATCGACACATCGTACATCTTTTGGTACGCCACCCTACGTTTAAAATTAGTCGAAATCGTGTATTATTAATTTCGAGATAGTTTTATCCTGATTATATTGTGCTTTTTGTCAAAAATAGAAAACAGTTCTAAAGCAATGTATTCTTTTGTCTAAAAACAACATCAAAACAATAGTTTGGATGGTTCCTTTAACCCCCCATATACCTAATAAAAGAATTTTAAATTTCCGGTAACTATTGCGTTTTCCGACTTTACAGCTGACTTTTAACATTTTATGTGGATTTATATGTAAGATAGGCTGACTTCGAAAACGTACTTCTGCAAAGTATCGATACAGTATGACTGCAGTATTTATACATCGTCGGTATGTAACGTCAAAAAACCTTAGGCTTTGCAAATAATGCGTTTTAGAACATTTTTACTGAAAAGTTTATTTTCGCAGTAGACTGTTTTATTTTTGTGAGCGTATATACTCGTAGATAAAAAATGATGAAATTGAAATCAAATAGCTTAATTATAAAACACGAATGTGCATGAAAATTATTAAGATACCAGTATTATGATAGCTTCACGAGTTCGTCGAATAATTCGTTTAATTATTAGGCAAATTTTCATAATCTCACAAGATGTAACAGAGAGTATAGTAGTTTTTCCCCTTAACGGTTGTTTGTATAACCTAAAACGCATCGATATAGACAGTGAATTAATTATACGTAAATGTTGATGATGAGAGACGGGTTGAATTCTAAGTGATTGTCGGTTTGTGCGTCCGTGCAAGCAATAACTTGAATAAAAATTAATGAATTGCGTTAACGTGTTGGCACCTAAGAGGAGTTGGTATGGACCACCTATAAAGTGCCAAACCTAAGCACTGAATTAAGATACATACGTAAATATGCTTTGGTACAGGGAATCGCAGTAACAAGGGACACCTGCTGGCTAATTTTTTTAAAGTGGGCGTGATCCCGCTTTTAAATGGTTTAATTTAAATGTCTGCAAAACCGCTAGCTGAAATATGATAAAACTAGATAACAAACACGCCCACTCTCCATATAACCGTGATTGTGAAAACTACTAAAAGTCACTGAAAAAAATTTACCATAAGCATTAAATCTTATCTTCAAGAAGTTATTAATCCCATAGGGGCAGCTATAAAAATTTGACAATTGGCAGAGCACCGACGACCATTTGACTTGTCTATGTTATTAAAACATTCCTTTTATACGTTGTGAAAATGGGCGAATTCGGATTACTCGAACCACGCCTTTATTCCATGTAACAAACTTTTAAATTCCATCTGACTATTTCACTTTTCAGTATACAAATGAAACATTAATAAGTTATCAGTTCAAAACTTTACACAAATAGTGCCCTCAAGGTATTTCATCTTACACCCAAAATTTGCGTAAGAGAGATTTAACGAATTTCCAATATGTATACTTTCGTTAAATTAACCGCTCTATATAGAATTGATAATCTAAATGTAAGCAGGTTATTAGCTTATAATCTTTAAGTTTGTGGCTAAATGAGGAAAAGCATAAAACTAGCAAGCTTAAAAAAAAATCATTCATTTGAGTTCAAAATCTGAATCCCAAAGACTCAATGCAAATATAACAGCTTTTTTCAAACAAATTCAAAAACATGACTCTTCATGGAATGAGAGACTTTTAAATATATTATCAAGAATAAATGCAGGTCCCAAAGCCATTCGATGTGGTAATACAATATGGAAAGGTATGTATTTTGAATGCAAATATCAAAAATTAAGTTTTGGTATCTGTGTCGGAAAATCTACAAATGAAGAAACAGCAACTCGACTTAGTAAATGATATCAAATTGACTGCATGAGCAAGCATAGATAGAAAGTGAGTCTACCTTTGCTTTAATGAGTTACCTACATTCACTCTTCGACTACACATATTCAGCTGGACAACCTTCTTGTTTTCAAATATAAATTTTTTGATGGTGAACAGAAATGTTAATGCTATGTTAAGGGGCTATACCAGTGTGACACATGAAAAATTAGGCAATTTTCGTGAATTTTTTGAAGAAAAAGTAGCGATTGAATATTTCAAACTTCTTTGAGCGTAATAAGGTATATTTTCAGTTATATTTTAAGATCTTTTGTTTACAAAAATGTTCAAAAATAACAGAGGCTCTCTTCGGAGGTGCCAAAAAAAGTGCTCCAACTGCTGGCATGATTCAGGCCGAATATGTAGCTCAAACAAAAAAATTTGAGAAGTTTATTAATCTTAAAAACATTTCCTATACGATGAGCTACGATCTTTGAAAAATATCAAAAATTGACAAAATTCCGTAATTTTGAAAAAAAAAAAAATTTTTTTTTTTTGGTAAAAAATGGTCGTTTTTTAATGCCAAATTAACAATTTTCAACCAATCAAAAATATCGTAGGTCATTGTATAGTAATTGTATTCAAAAATACTCAGTTTTAATTTGAAGTTGATCGGTTAATTTCTCCTTCAGTTATGATGTCTGCAATTTTGAAAAATGTCGTTTCGAGAAAAACGCGTTTAAAGCTTCACTTATGTATATGTATGTATATATTTTCACCTCCGAGCGGTCGCTCTTTAGAACGCTGCCATCTAAAAACTATTCAAGTTACGATATTCCCGATATCTCAGGATATTTATGGAAATATAAACTATCGAAAAGGCAAATAAATTTTTTTTGAAAGTGTCAGACTGGTATAGCCCCTTAAAGCAGGGAATATTAACGAATTTTGGTTATTCTAATTTTCCTTCATAAACATGAAAGAAAAAACATCAGCAAATACATATATACATACATACATTTTCAGTTGCCATATTCTCTTATAAGGTAATGAAAATTTGCTTTGTTCCTTCTTAAAGTAATGTAATTTGTTCCCTCTTACAAAGTGGGGAATGTTCCTTTATGACGTGATTAAATTTTTTTTGCGAATTTGGACCTTTTCGATGGTCCATTACAATAATTTACATTTTAGAACATCTAACAAATGGCCTTCTTTTCATTAACATGGATACATACTTTTAGTAAAGATATTAACAAACTGATCAATAATCATATTGCTCAAACATAATGTTATCTCTAAAGAAGTGGTTCCTATAATATTTATGTCTTTTCGCCTTTAATTGTCATGTTGTGAAGTGTACATTGGCTTATGCTCTTGCTTTTATGACGCTCAAACTGTATACGTATTATAAACACGCCAGGCTTAGTACAAGGCGAAATATAATCCCGTCGGTATCCTAGCGAAGTTCAAAACCTTTGTGTAGTTAGTGCAGCAGCTCTCAAACTGCAACGAGTAGTTTAGTTCAAATGCATTTGCAAGTGGAACATAAGTCTTATGGAATGTATGTTCGTATGTTGGCAAGAGGTTAAAATTACTCTATTGTTTTCTGTACATATTGTTCTGCTGCTTATGTCATAGATACAGAAAGGGAAGTTTCTGAAGACCACGTAAAATTCACCTATTAAGTTTGATAAAACACCTTAATAGGGAGTGAATATAATAACGTATTAAAAATCTGAAATTAATTTATGTTGTTTTTGATTTGAGTGAATTTTTGAATACAGTTTAAATTATCTGGAAATACGTTCACTTTAATCGTTCACATTTATATTTGATTTTAGCTAAGTGTGATGTTGTCTGGCGAAGAGTTTGGGTTTTTCTACTAAATCATAATATTTTAAACGTTTAGAATGCACTATGCTTTATGGTTGCAAATAAATAAAATAAACTGCATTTCGTGACCGCTACTGCTTAGCGCCTAATCGGTATGTTTTGCGAGAAGCTTGTCTGTATCACTAAGAGTCTCAACTTGTAATGGCAGCAAATGAACTGCGCCTGAAAAAACCCAAGGCGCCTAGTGAACGAATGACGAATGAGGTAGCGGCAACGCACTGCAAATGGTCACATGAAAGAGTCATACGAGTACATATCTACATATGTATGTACATTGTATACATATACTTATAAACAAGAAAGAAATGTAGACATTCAACACTTCATCAAAAGACTGCACAATGAGAATAAACATTATGTTAAGGGATACACACTAAGTGGATTTAGGCGGAAAATGAACACACTCCCGCTCGCGCTCGTACTCAGAATCGCTGGTTGCGTGGTTATAATATCTTGCTTACTACTGTTTGTATTTTGCTTTCTGTTTGGTGGATTCATCAAATTCCAACGAGCAGCTTGCTCACTTTATAACATCGGTTCTCCAATTTTGGTTTTTATAGTTTGCCTGCCAGTTTACGCTTCATTCCATGAGTGGTGTGGTTGGAAACTTTGCGAGACTGTTGTTCTCTTTTCCTCATATTCGTACAAACTTAAAACTGTATGTATGCATAGTTTAATTTAATTTTATTCCGTTCATTTTCTACAAAATTATTGTTTGACATTTTTTATTGGAACACAATCTGCGGAAAGATTAGTAGGGAAGAATTAAATTGTTATAAACGAAATACAGGAGATGAGGTAGCAAGAATATAATTACTTATACAAATGGAACATATGTATGTTCATAAGTAATTTTTAATCCTCTTTTGTACTATTAAAACAATCTGAAAAGTGGACTAGTTTTTTTATTTTATAAATTTGGAGCAAAATTTCAGCGCATTAACTTTTGAAGTTACATTAACCAGAAAGCTCATTACAGATAATTTTAATGTATTACTGTTACTTTCATTACAATTTATAATAGTTAAGTAGTTCAATACTAGCAAAAAACATTAATTTTTAATATCTGTTTTCTGAAGTTTCAGCCCATCTTATTCCTTACCCAAAAGCAAGATTTTTGAAAACTTATTTTGATAGAAACCAGCTTCAAAGGAGATATTCTAATACATACACACACATATAATATATTTAAACAAAATATCGTGATCTCAAAATTGTACAATAGTCACGGCAAAAAATTCAAAAACCAATGAAGTTCTATGACTAAGCCACAATTTGAGATACAATATTGTAATTTGGTGCAGGCAATCAAAGTATAATATTAAGGTGCATCTGTGGTTTTAAACTTCACAAACCTATCTAGAGGTATTTACCTCTAAATTGCTAGGAGTAAGTCTTTCAAGCTCCTCCCTATTAACTGTGAAAATGAGAGAATTAAGTTGATAACCATGCCCTCGTCGATATAATGGTTATGTTGACAGCCATTAAAAAAAGTGATAACTTACTAACTAAATCCCAGAGAAGCATTAAATTTTATAACCGATGGAGATAGTAAGGAAGGGGGGAATAGGGCTTATTGTGAAGATAGTTCAGGGACTGTCTACTCCTCAAACAAGTTTGCTGCCTATGATAATTCCGACTTATTATGTTACCATACGTTGTGAAAATACGGGAAATTGGTCTACACATAAGCACATATTACAATTTTAAATTCCTTCTAATTTACAGTTTATTATCAAGCACCATAGCATACATCGGAATAAAACTTTGCAAAAATTGTAGTAATAGATACGTTATCTCTCAACCAAAATGCTTGTAATCGGGCAGCAAACATTACATTTTTTCATTAAATACTCAATATTTAATATTTTTATGTCATTAAGTAATCAAATTATGGATATTAAAATAGAGATTTTTGTTACTCGTTTGGTTTTAATCAAATATATCGGAGTAAGCAATTGTATTAAAATAGATTTTAACATTACGAGAGATAGCCGAACTCTGAGTTGCAGCCGAACTTAGCTTTCCTTACTTACTTAAATAAATTTTTGCGAAAACCTGAAATCCTGTCTTTGATCCTCATAAACTGAGAGTGAATAAAATGTTCGGGTCCACTCAAATTTACTGCCTTAACACATCATAAGATCTATAGGGTTTTTAGTAATTGTGAATACAATACTTCGTTTGGTGGAGAGCGTGGCTGTTATCCATATAAAAAAAAATATACAATATATACAACACTTAATCAAACGTTGAATCAACAAGGAACAATCATCTTTGGTATCTAACATACAAGGTCATATATTAACTCATTCCGATATATTTATATTAAAATCAATATAACAAACATAAGTTTCTTAATTCATCACCACTTTCACATCCACAAGAATTCAGATATTTTTTGTTGAGATATATTAGATACCCAAGAAATGAAATTTAAATTATTGGCTTTTAAGGGAATTCATTCATATTCAGCTACGATTAAGAAAACACTTAATTAATAAAACCACTTAAATTTTAAATATGCCACCTATTGATCTAAATAAACTATTTAGTCAACCAGAAAGTCAAAGGATTAATCCGATGATAATTAATGTCGGCGCAAAGGCAAACATTTGTCTAAGACAGGTTAACCGAATATTTATATTAAGTATATGGGAGCTAGGGCAAGTATTGACCTGACTTTATCAATTTTTGATATTATTATCAGTAAAAGATTTTCTTCGAATTTAAAGAACCTTAGTTTAGAGAAAGAAGCGTTCCGATATAAATATAGGGATACAAGTATAATAAAAGAATACCGAAATAATATTGAACTTGATTAAGTTGATAGATAAGAAAGTGAAAGTGGGCATGCAATGGCCTTATACCGTTCATCTGGAGTCTCATGGTGCCAGATGAATCCAATTATCGTTTGCACAGACTCACACATTATTCTATTTCCATCTCTCTTAGTTTTAGGTGAAACAACGAACTGTTAGGTAAACTAAAGTGTTATACTTTGGAGCAAAATAGAAGAAAAGGGATATACAATTTCATGTATGGAATAGTTAGATTTTTAATTCATGTTGAGAAAACTGCAAAGCCTATTTGGTTCAATTACCTCGTAAATTAGGAAAAGTTTAAAAGTAATAAGTTAGTTAATATCACCTCGTTAAGAAGCAAATAATATTAATTTAGTGACAACAAAATGAATTAATTTGCATAGTTTATACATTTGCAATTCCAATATATCTACAAAAAGCGCATGCAGACAGATGACTTCAGTATCTCATTGACTTATATTGAACACCACAAACTTAGTTTTACTGCTACATTTGTCAGATATATTATGGTATATTAAAATACATATCAAATGAGACATGTGTTTTAAGTTGGAAAAAGCCAACCAAAGAATCGGGATTCATAGACCATGTATTCATTTCACTACCTTTTTTAGTAGACTTTTACGTTATATTAGAAATGTCCATTTCAAACTTAATTTAACTAACAAAATCCTTATAATAAAAATGCTAGTTTTAGGGAACTCATTTTTAGTACCAAACCACACCATGGATGTATTATGCTTAGTCGCCACCAAGAAAGACGGATACTTTTATTCAGTAAATGGAAGCTAGGGAAATGCGAATCGATTGATGAAATGTTGTTATGTGAAAAACTACTGAAAGTGCGACAACACAAAAGTAATTGCTCAGAGGAGTTAAATTTTACACTTAAGACAGTGCAGAAAGGCTTAATAGAAGTAGTAACTCTACACACATATACACTTTATGGGGGAGTATGGAAATGGGCGAAATCGGACTACAACCATGGCTTATTCCAATAAATCAAAATTTAAAGTTCCATATGATTCTCTGACTATACATAAGTAAATCGAAAGCTAACGATATAAACAAACTATATTTTGCACACGAAGTATACTTAAGGTTTGCTATCTTATACCTAAAAATAATCATCGAACCTACAACTAATTCTAGACCGCAAATTATATTACATAAACTGAATGCCATTCAAACTGACCAACCAATAACAACAACAAACATGTGATACAAAACAAAACTTGTAATAAATAATAAATCCCCTATCTGAGACACTTGAAAATGTTAAGAACTCCGCATCTGGATGTTTAAAAATTAAAAAATAAGAGAAAGCAATGTATGACACTTCAGTAATCAACAGATCTAAAGTTAATTAACGGCGATTGCAGATGTTTTATCTTGCTTTCCATGAAATATTTTAATTTAAACAGAAAATTGTAAATTTTAAAAGAATTGAACTCAGGTGAATCATTACAGCACTGACACAGTAAACTGGCGTGGATGTGAGAACGTGTATGCATTGGATAGTGGACAGCTGACGTCTATCTCAGCTTGACTGACCCTTCTGTTCAACAAGGCTAGTATGTTATGAAAATGAATTATTAGGATCCGTTTGCATCTGTCGTTATAGATTATTTTCAATGTGTTTGACGATATTTCATATCACGTTATTGTTGTAGTCATATACTCACTGACATTTGACGTGGTGAACGTACGGTCCGCCCTTCTATAGATCACTCAATTGAATTCAAAAATGAAAAGAAATAACTATTTATCAGTAAAATTTTACAAAAAAGCACACTCTCTAATACATTACATTTCTTCATAGTTTTGTCTGTATGTGAGTATAAGAACTTCTTAATAAACCGGTGAAAAAACTAGACATGAATAATAAAAAATACTAATATTCAAGTGTACATGTACATACGTATTTACAATTCGAAACGGTCAGACAGAGTTTTATGTGAATTTAGTTAAGAGTGTTTCTAATTTATCGATTTTACGGAGAGGTATACACCTCAGAAGTTCATACGGTAAAGACGCCTTTTTCCACGTTTAATGCCAAACCAGTAAGTGTGTATGTGAGAGATGAATGCTTTCCGCCAATGAACGCAAAATGAGTATAATTGAATTTTCAGTAGCAACATACTCAATAAAACATACAACGACCATGCTGGGAACCAGCGGATGCATTAATTTCATATAACCATTTCTATACATATATATAGAAATGACAACTGTTATGTTTATTTATAATATGTACAGGGATGGATGAGATATAACAATGGCTGTAATATTACACAGGACGATTTCTGCGGCTTATGAATATGAAGGTTAAGAGAATGCGTTAGTGACATAGGCATAATGGAATCATCACTTTAATGCTATAGCATGTATTAATTCGATTTCATACCGTTCTCAACAATAACTCTCAAGTTTTCTTTCAATATTTTTGCTAGGCGGAGAATATCTTAATTATGTTTGATTTCAGCTAATAGATCCCTTAACATGTATATGTATATTATTATTATACATTATTTAAGAGCCTGCTGGCATTAACTAGGTGTTTGAAAGATTGAAACTATATTTACAACTCATAACAATTAGATGAATAAAGGTCCCAATGAACAAGTAAGATATGTTCATCGATTCGTATCAGAATACGATATCATTTAGGGTTTAAGTCGCTGTCGTCTATTTTGCTGTTTTAATTTTATCAATTAAGTTCTGATACAAAAACTTACTTATGATTTCCTGAGTACTTATAACTACATTTTCGGAGAAATTTTCATACATATTATACATATTTTTTTTTCAATTCAATAATAAAAGAAACTAAATATGCTATTTTTCATAGCTCTATACATATTAAAGATTAGCTACAGAAAATAGTTTACAATTTCTGTTCGTTTGTATTAGGTTTTTACCACTTTCTGAAATGTGTTTATATGTGTTTATGTATAAGTAAAGACAGTGTGACTTAGCAGAAGATAATATGATATCCAACTAATCTAACAAACCCCAAGAAGGCCTTTGTTATAGAGCTGATTGCAATCATACACAAAACGCGCTTGCATCATTTTTTACATTCACACTCTTGCGTAAATATAAGTAGACATAAAAATGATAAATGAGTCGCGGCTTATAAGATCTAAACGAAAAAATATATATCAAACGAAAATGAAAGAACCACCCCTGTAGATTCAGACATGCTTGAATGAGGATGTTCATGAATCCTAAAAATATAACACAAAACAAGTTTGAAATCGAGGGAGGGTAGGAAAATTAGGAAAAGTGCATGAACATAAAAATGAGTTACGAGTGCAGCCATTTAAAATTAAAAGTGAACAAAAACGACTGAAGCAGTCATGTTTATTTCCCATTCCAGTTGGCTGAAACAACAACAGCCAGACAAAGCGAATAAGACTTTTCAAATAATTTCTTTTAAGGATAGTTGTCCATTGCACCCCTAAAACGAGCGCTGGAATAACAACATATACATAAATACGTGCATAAGTGTACTGAGTAGTGTGCAGCCATGTTTATGAGTTGACTGGGAAGAACTATGTAAGTCAAATGCTTGCGGTGATGGCGATGTTGACAGATGAAAATCTTCTGAATTATCGCATAGAGAACGGGACGAAGATAAATTCGTAAGTCTCTGCAGAGATTATTGCAGCTGCAAAATTCATTTTGAAACGATAAAGTCATCAGGCAGAGTCTTAAAAAGGATTTTCAGACCAACGCGAATGCTTACGAGCTACCTTCGTGGTGGGTCAGATAATATTATAGCGACCGACCATAGTTGCTGCCTGGGGGGCGGCCATTGTCACCGTATTTCACAATTCGTTAGTTTTTTGTCATCTTTTCGCTCCTGTTTGTACCACTGAGATCATGCTAAGACATATCCATTTTCATTACAAACCGATATTTTTTATGTGTGCGAAGAATCATTACTTATTGAAATATGGTATATTAAATCGTTTTTACATTTAAAGTTACTATAAGAACGAGATGTTCGGAATCTATGTTAAAAAGTAATTGGAAATTCTCAGGAACATTGGAAACAATTTCTATTATGCGTGAATAACTATATGAATTTCATATGCATTGTATGTCTTGCTGTTGAAATTAATTATCAATTTAAAGCCCAGCTTTCAAACATAAAAACACCTATAATAACGGGAAAACCGTGTTTTTACATTAGAAATATATAATTTTATACATATATTATATATCTTCATTGTACTTATTTACTTTTGGCCAAAGTAAATATTAAAGCATACACGTGGAGTTTTTAATTATACCCGGAACATCATTGGCGTAGCTATAACTTCGGGCGCCCGGGGCCAAGGATGTTCTGCCGCCCCCTTTAACTACCTACCTACAAGTTTTAGTTTTTCGTTTTGGTTTTCTTTGTGATTTTGAACAAATTATAGAACTAACCAGAGACTCATACAATGACAAACTCATCGAAATTAAAGAAAAATGCCAGCAACTTGCCGAATCTTATCCAGATCACTTGGGTAACGAAGATTTATATAGTGACATCCAAGACGTCCTACTTTTATTAAAGATAGTGAAGAAAAACGAAGAACAAATTGGATTTTCGCCAGAAAAAGCTTTATTATACATTTCTTCAACTGGAAGCCTACAAGACGTTAGCGACAGCTTTAAGAATACTACTCACTATACCTGTATCAGTTGCATCTTGTGAAAGATCTTTCAGCAAACTTGAATTGACCAAAAAAAAAGTAGACTGTCCAATGAGTAGACTCTCTCAATAGAATGTACAACTGCTTCAACTTTAAATTACAATGATGCGATCAAAGCTAGAAAAGTGCATCTTAAAGTTCTATCACTATTTTTAAGAAAGATATAAGCCAAAAGATATAAGACAAATTCAAAGACTGAAGAGTATTCGAGTAAAAATTAATATTTTCCATTGTTATTCAGATTATTACATTGTAAGTGTGCAACTCTTTATCTTTTATAATAAATTTTGTAAAACAATTGTTGAAGTATTTTTCTGAATATTAAAAAACAGCGAAGATCGTTTTGCCGCCCCCAAAAACATTGCGCTCGGGGCGACAGCCCCCTTCGCCGCTTGATATCACGGCCAAAAATCGATAGTGGGTAAAGTAAGTTATTAATGTTCAACTTCTTTGTGCTTTTTATGTATGCTATCTGTGTGCAAAGAGCAATACTTGCCCTTATATGCGTGTAAATGTCATATCGAGTTTACAAACTCTTAAATATTCTAAGTGCTACATGCATGGTACTCGAGAAGTGCACTCATTTGACATGAGTGGCCAATAAAACCCTACAGATATTCACGTAGAAACCTGTAGATACAGCATTATACCAAATATCTAAACATGATTATGAATGTAAAAACATTGTAGAAGTGTTTTGCCAGTCAGCGATGTTTGGCCAATAAAACACTACAAATATTCACGTAGAAACCTGTAGATACAGCATATACCAAATATGATTATGAATGTAAAAACATTGTAGAAGTGTTTTGCCAGTCAGCGATGTTTGACAAATAAGTCCAAGTTAGTCATAATTTATAGAAAATAAAACTTCAGTCACGACAAACAATTCAAGTACTTTCTTTAAAATGTCAAATCCCCCTACCATTCACCTATCGAGTTTTATCTCTGAGGACAGACAAGGCTAAATTAACTTGGTGGATTTTCTTATTATACTCTTGCAACCTGTTGCTACAGATTATAATAGTTTCGTTCACCCAACGGTTATAATTATCACCTAAAATTATTCGAGATAGATACGGTTATATACTCATAAATGATCAGAATGAAGGCAGGAGTTGAAATCCGTCAATCCGCCCGTGAAGACCGTAATTTAAGTAAAATTTGAGATATTTTGATGAAATTGGGTGTTCGGGTTCCTTAGTACACAAAACTTGCGAGATACGACGTAATAGGACCACTGCCACGCCCGCAAAATGCCATTAAACCGAAAACCAAGAAGTACCTTTTTCAAAAACTTTTGAAAAAGAGGACGTGGCCCCGCCCTTTAATGAGTTTAATATACACATCTTCTAAACCACTAAATCTACAACAACAAAATTTGTCTAGCACAACCTATATCATCCGACAGTGAGAAAATGGATGAAATCGGAAAATAACCCCGCTCATGGATTTACTCATTACAGCGTGTATTTGTGCTTAAAATAAATAAAATTAGGCGAAAACTTGACATAGTCCTCATATAACTATTACCATGATTTTCAAACATCCTGCTGACAGAAAAAGAAAATTCTTTAAGTATGGAGCATCATTATAGTCGTGGCTATTCCATCTCCCACATACCACAGGTATTTCGTTATACTAACAAACCGAATATGTCGGTCAGAATTTGAATTATATATAGTATATGTACAAGGAGCGTTCCAAAGTAAACAGGACTTAAAAAAAACAGAATAAATGGTTTTTTTCGGCGAAATCAATTTATTTTATTCAAAATAGTCTCCTTCTGCTTCAATACAGCTTTTTGCGTGGTCCAAAAGCATGTGGAACGAGTGTTTTAGCTCGTTGGCTGGTATGACCGCCAGTATGCCGGTGCAAGCATTTTGAATAGCTTCTACGTCTGCATAACGTTTTCCTTTCATGAACAAATGCATTTTTGCGAAAAGGAAGAAATCGCGCGGTGCCATATCAGGTGAATACGGGGAATTGTTAATGGCTAAAATGTGATTTTTGGTCAAATAATCGTCCTTCGAATGTTGGATTGTGAGCAATTTTTGGTCGTCACTCAATTTGTGCGGAACAAACCGTGCACACATCCTTCGTAAGCCCAAATGTTCGGTCAAAATGCGATAAATCGATGTTTTGGCGATGTTCAATTCCATTTCAAATGAGTTTCAATGATGATTTCGGCTGGTTTTTGGTGAATTCATGTACAGTTTCGATGTAATTTCTGGTGATCACGGATTATGTCCTCACGACCATTTTGAAAACGTTGAAACCACTCGTGCACTCTGCTACGGGATAGGCAATCATGACCATAAACTTGTTTCATCAATTGAAACGTTTCGGTGAAAGTTTTACCAATTTAAAAACAAAATTTAATGTTGGCTGTTTGTTCGAAGCTCATTTTCGCACCGATAACTCAAACATACTGACACTTAAAACGCAATAACTTCACTTCCAATCTATGAAATGACATGAAATTATCGCTGGAAAATCGATAAAGATAGCAGATTCTAACGGCATATACTGTTTACTTTGGAAATCACCTTGTATGTGTATATGAATTGCTTGGATTCCGATCTTCTGGTTGACGTTTTACACCTTAAGCTATTTCCTTGGGTTTGATTCCAGTACGAGTATGTTGCAATTTGCAGAATATAAAAGGATCTAGTTGCACCCGAACTTAGCTCTTTCTTACTCTTTTTCGAAATGGTTTATCCTAATAGTCTCCAAACTTGTTATGTTTAAAAACAAAGAAACTTCTATTTTTATTTAGACATTTATTGTGTTTATGTACTTAGTGGTTGTACATTTAGGTTTAAGATGATAATATAGTCTTGTGTATAAGATATTTACACTTTTAAATTGTGCATACTTAAAAGCTAATTTTCAATAATTTATGTTTTTATTTACATAGTTATTACTAAACAGCTTTTAAGAGAAAATATGACGGACGTGAATTTATTATCTGTTAAGGTGAAAACTTATAGCTGACGGAACCTATTTTTTGTATCAAGCGGTTTAATGTTAAGGTACATACTTTTCATTAATTATACCCTTGCAACATGTTGCAACAGAGTTGTTCACTTCACAGTTTTTTATATCACTAATCGAGATAGATATAGGGTTAAAATATAAATTTAATTTTCAAGATGTCCAGGCATATTGAACTCTGAGTCTATTCGTCCGTCTGTCTGTGCAAGCGATAACTCGACTAAAAGCTTACGTATATTGATGAAATTGCGTGGCCCCGCCTTTTAATAGATTTAATGTACATATCTCGTAAATCACAAAACTATAAGAGTAAATTCCATAAGGACAAATCTTATAAAAACGTCAGTGTAAAAATGGATGAAATCAGGTTATAAGGTTAAAAACTATCAAAGCTGGACCATAACTGTTCAAGCCCCACATTCCGAATATGTGAACTCTAGTGCATATCGGTTAATGTATGAGATATACTATAAGTATAATTGAATTTTGCAGAGAACCCTCTCATGATATTAATATGTCCGTATGTGTAAAATTAGTTTAATCCGGTCAATATTATCTACCTTAGCACCGTATACTCAATAGAAAGATTTTAAAATATACTTCTGTTTTTATACCCCATATATCGGCCGATATGTGAGTTGTATTATTTAAATTGAGTGGGTGTATTTTTCTTTTATAGCTACATTTCTGTGCCTTAAATGGATTAAAACAGGCGAAAACTAACAATAACTGATATTCATTATTTTGAAACATCCAGCTGAGTTTACTCCATATATGTATATACATATGTTTACATTTATACTACTGTGCCCAAAAAATAAGGTGACCTTTGTGTTTATTTTGAAAATTCTTTTTTTAGTCTTCCAAATCAATTTCATCCTCTTCAAAGTAATTCCCTCCCGATGCAATGCACTTATGCCAAAAGATTTTCCAATCTTCAAAACACTGATTGTAGTCACTTTCCGGGATGACCTTCAGATCCGTCTTCGCTGCGGCTAGAATCTTCTCTATCGTATAAAAACGGTGTCCCCGGAGCGGTCTTTTGAGCTTGGTGAACAGCCAGAAGTCGCACGGCGCCAGATCAGGTGAATACGGTGGTTGCGGAACGATATGGGTTGAGTTTTTGGCGAAATGATCACGAATTACGAGGGCAGTATGGGATGGTGCATTATCGTGGTGTAAAAACCAAGAACTGTCTTTCCACAATTCCGGTCTTTTTAGGCGGATAGCGTTACGCAAACAACGCATAACGTTCAAATAATATTCCTTGTTTTTTGTTTGATCGGTTGGAAGGAATTCATAATGCACAACACCACGATAATCGAAGAAAACAGTCAGCATGACCTTGATTTTTGAGCAACTTTGGCGCGATTTTTTTTGTCTCGTCTCCCTTTTGGCACGATATTCGTTCGATTGATCGGTTGTTTCGGGGTCGTAAGCATAGATCACAGTCTCATCGCCAGTTATAATGCGTTTCATGATACCCTGGTAGTCGGAAAGCATCGTTTCACACACTTCAACGCGACGCCTGTTTTCCAAAAAATTCAATGTTTTCTGTACCAGTCGAGATTTGACGCGCTTGAGGCTCAAAACATCCTTCAAAATGGTATTGGCTGAGCCTTTAGATATGCCAACTTCATCAGAAAGGTCTCTAATTGTTAATCGACGGTTTTTCAATACCAAATCTTTGATTTGTTGAACGTGAGCTTCGTCGGTTGAGGTTGATGGTCGCCCTGGACGCTCTTCATCTTTGACACGTTCACGGCCGACTTGGAACTCACTATACCACTTGTAAACACTTTTTTTAGACATTGCTTCATCACCAAAGGCTTTCTGCACCATCCTCAACGTATCCGCAGCAGAAAATTGATTCTGTAAACAAAATTTAATGCAAATTCTTTGCTCAACAAATTTCGACATCGCAAAAGCGAAAAACTCACTTTTAGCAGCTCACAAAACGACACGTATCTCAAACACTAATGAATATTTTTACATGAAATTTGACATAAATGTGACTGACAGTGCTACCAACCTAAAAAAAGAAATAATTCTCCAAATCCTGCGACGCGCGCAGTTTAAATTCAAATGTCACCACACAGTAGTATGTTTGTAAAATTGCTTAGAAATAAGTTCTGAAGTAAACCTGAGCACCGCTAATGCAATCAGCCCTTCCATTTCTTCGTCCCCAATATGTATAATAATTTCCGACTTTTCACCGTAACAAATAATAAAATGTGATCCTTTGGTTGAGATTTTGCACATCAACTCAATATGTACTGTTCATACATCTTATTTGAAGATGATTTAAGTATAATTGTAGATGTAGGTAGGGAAGTAAATAAAAAAAAGTAATAAAACTAAATAGGTCCATCAAAATTTGTTAATATGATAATAAATTTGATTGTAATCCACTCATGATTTCGTTGAATAATGAATTTAATCTTTTTTGCTGCATTTTTGATATACAATTTTGCCAACACCTAATGGTATTCCCTGGTTTTGGTCCTTGGAAGTAGCAAAAGTGTAAAACAACCAAGACCACCCGAGCTTAGACCTTCCTTACTTATTTGTACTAATTTTTTTATGTAAATGCTAACTTACACACATACATTAATCTCTACATATAATCTTTGATAAGTGTTATCCCAGGTAATTTTATTTTGTACATGTTATATATCTTGCCAAAAAATACCAGAGGCGGATCCACGGGGGGGAACAGCGGAGAGTTCTCCCCCCAAAAGTTCAAAGTCATACATTGTTTTCATCATAAGTCACATTCTGCAAAGAAAAGGACTTTGAGTTGCAAGTGCAAAATTTTTTAGTTCACCAACCACACCCAACCGATCCCAATCCAACCGCAAAATCCACCCTGGATCTGCGCCTGAAATACTATATTTAAACATTGGGTAGTACGTAAGGAAATTAGAAACAGATAATTTAATATTTGCTTTATTGGAGTTTTAATCTATTGTAATTTTCGCGTATTTAAAGCACTTTAAAGACGTATATCATGCATAGTCGGCGTAGTGTGTAATATAGTTAAACACACAAACATGACAATAAATTTTATATGATAAAACGTGCTTGTGATGCGTCATTTGTAATTAATGAACGACCATATATGATTGCCTTGAAATACGGCGAGCACATAAATTCTTTAATTAGATTTATATCTTATTCAGATGTCAGATATGCAAACGCGTTTGCTTATGTACAAGTATTTAATAATTTCGCTTAAAGTGGTGGGAAGTTCGAGTACTCTTATAATAAAACTAGTAAGGAGAGGCTAAGTTCAGGTGCAACCGAACATTTTATATCTTGCAACTTGCAAGAATCTAAGCCAGGGAAATACTTTGAAGTGAAATACCAATTATACAGAGTAAAGTCAGTCGAATGTTCGAAAAACTTGATATTAGTTAAACAGGGGATAGGCTAAGTTTTCGCTCAAATTGATTTATTTTTAGCGCAAAGATACACTGTTATGAATAAATCACGATATTTTATTTTCATTTGGATAGCTCATATTTTAGCCGATATATGCGGTACAAAGTCACTTCGAAAATCTTTATGTTAGGTCTATGGGGGCTAAGGGAAGTATTGCACACTGGTCGATTTCATAGGCCAAAAATAAAAAAATAAAAGTTTGAAATTTACCACGGTTTGTATCAAAGCTATTTCTTAAAACAGCAATAAAACTAACGGTAAATACATTTTTGCTCTATCCCATTCGTAGGAGCTACGAAAAGCGCGAGAAGTGAGACAATAGAAACACGCGGACTGTGCAGTGAAAATAGCTTAAAAATTATCTCTTATAATAAATTAAATTGCAATATAAAATCGAGCTTAATCCCCATAAATTGAAATGTGTATTGAGAACAAAGGTATATGTTATATAACAAAGTAGTTTTAGTATAATAACATTTTGTTTTATTATTTTAAAACAATTGTTTTATAAGAGCCCTTTTGAGTGCTATGTTTTTCTTTATACATCGATTTCAGGTATACAAAAAGTTGTGATCCCTGTCTGGTCCTCAAATGAATCAAGTTTGTTTATATTAGTTAATGTTTTCCAAGTCTATGCTCTTGATTTCAGCTGCAACGTTTTGCAACTTTCTTTGTTATTCATGCTATTCTACCAGGCATGCGATTTTTTGTGTATGTTTTTTTTTATAATTTTTTTATTTACGTATATGTATATTCGTGCATATTTTATTGTTTTTTATGTTTTTTTTTCATCATACATATATATACATATTGAGCTTTGTTTTAATTTTATCATTTTCTCGCTTTTATCAAATGTTTGTTTTATACGTACTTTTATTTAGGCACATCATGTCATATCATATATTTGGTGTTTAGAAAATGTGTGAAGAAATATCACTTATCACCGAAGCAAATTTAATAAAGCTTCAGTATCTTCTTATTAGAAGTTTCGTTAACAAAAAACTTGATATTAATTTTTTACCCTGCTATGATAACATTTTAAAGGAAAAACAGTTTTCCTGAGCAAATAAAGGTCTCAGAATCTGATGTTGAAGTTGAGATAAAAAAATTATTGCACCACATTGCCTTACAAATGTAATTAATGAACGGAATGAGCCTTCTAATTACCTATTATCAATAGGAATATGTGGCTTTGATGGAAATGGTCAGAGCGAATATAAGCAGTTAAATAATTTATTTGCCACGACATATTTATTTCCCTGTACAATTGATAATAAAATCGCAAAATGATGTAGAGCACAAAAAAATTTAGAAAAATTGCAGACCTTCGTCCACCCGCTATTGCCGTCCTGTTCGAATTCAATTACAAAAGGAATTAAACTAAATGCACTAGATTTGTGCTAGATCCTGCAAAGAAATTAACTTCAAAATATTCCTGCTATTATCTTCCTTCGTCAGTCATAACATCGCCCGATGCCCGAGCATATTGAATAACATGCACCAGTTTCAATTGGAGAACTCTCATAAGAATCTGCTAAGTCAAGCAATAAGGACGTGAAGATGTATCGACTCCATCATACATGAATGAACTAACGGAGTGGATTAGGACTTGCTAAGCCGATTGCTTTTGAGCTTAGATCCTTTCATTACCAGTCAAAGAAACTATCATGCAAAGTAAATCAATTTTATTAAAATGAATTTTTGACATAGTTGAATAATATTGAAAAAATTCCTTTCTTCGTTTATAAATTTTTTTAATTTAATATAGTTATTAAAATTTGTTGCCATCGAGGGGTGGCGGAGTGGGACACGGGAGAGGGAGATTTTAAAAAGTTTTGGCAAAAGTTTCATTTTAATATAGGCAGTGGAAGCATTTTCGGCCGCTGATTCCATACAAGACCGACCACTTATATTGGTCCGATTAAACACATTTTTGACATACAGACATACCATTATAAATAAAAGATTATCCTTTAATTTTCGAACAAAAGTCAACAATTTTTACTGGATTTAAACAATATCATAAGGTGGCACACACTAAAGAAATTATTCGTGCAAATATTTATCCCGTTATATAATTGCTTCTTGCTTTCTGTACTGGAAACTGAACGAATCAAGTGGAATTTAAAATGCTATATTCTAATTAGGCGTGATTTTTATCCGATTTCCTCCATTTTAACACTGTAATATAAGAATGTAAGTAAAATGCCACGTACTAAATTTTAACGGAATCAGTCAGTCGAGTCCCGAGATATGGGGTTTCACTAAAAAGTGGGTGGTGCCACGCCCATCGTCCAATTTTTATGTAAATAACGCTCTCTAATACCATCTCGGTGGTATAATTTAATGTTTCTGGCGTATTAAGTTCTTGATTTATCGCGCTTTTAATAGTTTTTAACAGTACTGTTATGTGAGGAGTGAGAGGGTTATATTTCGACTTCATCCATATTCACACTGTCGTTAGAAGTTCTTATAGTGGTTTAGGAGATATGTACGTTAAACTTGTTATAGGGAGAGGCCACAACCACTTTTAAAAAAATTCTTCCAATACGTGCCCCTTTTTACCGAGATGCTCTGTACCAAATTACAATTCTACTTATATCTAAATTTGGTGCATAGTTATGACACTTTATAGGTTTTCGGTTAATAACGATTTATGCGCGTGGCAGTTGTCTCATTACGCCCATTTAGGAACTCCTTTTTTTATACTAAGAAACCTTCATACCAAGTTTCATTAAGATATCTCAATTTTTATTTAAGTTACAGCTTGCAAGGACGGATGGACAGGGAGACAGACAGTCACCCGTGTTACAACCTTTCCCGTCATTCTAATCATCTATGTATACATAGTCCTATATATCTCGATTAGTAGTTAGGTGAACAAAACTATAATACTCTGTAGCAACTCATTGCAAGAGTATAAATATTACAAAATTATTGTTACAAGCGTGTGATATAGAATCAATTCTTTTAATCGAGTGTCTTTAAATGACCCACATTTTCCAAATATTTCAAATGCTTCATAGAATGGGTAGAAGGATCGTCTCAGTGCGAAATTCTCAAAAAATCGAATCGATAATTGCATTATTCACAAAATTTGAAATCGAAGTTCAAACTATTAGGCGTTTACAGCGTTACAGCGTTTCTTGTAGCAAGGGAACGGAGCGAGATACCTGCCTCGTTCGCGTTTTCTCAGAATGGTGTTTTTCAAAACAGTTTCTCCTCACAAAGGGAGAGGTTTGAAGATATCTAGTTCCAAATTGGAGAGAACATTTTTATCGTCATTGTCAAGGAAACGGACCAAATTCCATTTTTTTTCAAACCGCCGGCAAGTTTATTGTTATAAGTTAATTTCAATATATACGATATAGCCAAATGCAAGAACTTCTTCTTCTTTACTGGCGTAGACACCGCTTACGCGATTATTGCCGAGTCAACAACAGCGCGCCAGTCGTTTCTTCTCTTCGCTACGTGGCGCCAATTGGATCCACTTGGTCCTTCCACCGGAGTGGAGGTCTTCCTCTTCCTCTGCTTCCCGCGGCGGGTACTGCGTTGAATACTTTCAGAGCTGGAGTGTTTTCGTCCATTCGGACAACATGACCTAGCCAGCGTAGCCGCTGTCTTTTAATTCGCTGAACTATGTCAATGTCGTCGTATATCTCGTACAGCTCATCGTTCCATCGAATGCGATATTCGCCGTGGCCAACGCGCAAAGGACCATAAATCTTTCGCAGAACTTTTCTCTCGAAAACTCGCAACGTCGACTGATCGGTTGTTGTCATCGTCCAAGCTTCTGCACCATATAGCAGGACGGGAATTATGAGCGACTTATAGAGTTTGGTTTTTGTTCGTCGAGAGAGGACTTTACTTTTCAATTGCCTACTCAGTCCGAAGTAACACCTGTTGGCAAGAGTAATCCTGCGTTGGATTTCCAGGCTGACATTGTTGGTGGTGTTTACGCTGGTTCCAAGATAGACGAAATTATCTACAACTTCAAAGTTATGACTGTCAACAGTGACGTGAGAGCCAAGTCGCGAGTGCGACGACTGTTTGCTTGATGACAGGAGATATTTCGTCTTGCCCTCGTTCACTGCCAGACCCATTTGCGTTGCTTCCTTGTTCAGTCTGGAGAAAGCAGAACTAACGGCGCGGGTGTTGAGGCCGATGATATCAATATCATCGGCATACGCCAGCAGCTGTACACTCTTGTAAAAGATTGTACCTGCTCGATTCAGTTCTGCAGCTCGAATAATTTTCTCCAGCAGCAGATTGAAAAAGTCGCACGATAGGGAGTCGCCTTGTCTGAAACCTCGTTTGGTATCGAACGGCTCGGAGCGGTCCTTCCCGATCCTGATGGAGCTTTTCGTGTTGCTCAACGTCAGTTTACACAGCCGTATTAGTTTTGCGGGGATACCAAATTCAGATATCACGGCATAAAGGCAGCTCCTTTTCGTGCTGTCGAAAGCAGCTTTGAAATCGACGAAAAGGTGGTGTGTGTCGATTCTTCTTTCACGGGTCTTTTCCAAGATTTGGCGCATGGTGAATATCTGGTCGGTTGTTGATTTACCAAGTCTGAAGCCACACTGATAAGGTCCAATTAGTTTGTTGACGGTGGGCTTTAATCTTTCACACAATACGCTCGATAGAACCTTGTACGCGATGTTGAGGAGGCTTATCCCACGGTAGTTGGTGCAGATTGTGGGGTCTCCTTTTTTATGGATTGGGCATAGCACACTTAGATTCCAATCGTTGGGCATGCTTTCATCCGACCATATTTTTCAAAGAAGCTGATGCATGCTCCTTATCAGTTCTTCGCCACCGTGTTTGAATAGCTCGGCCGGCAATCCGTCGGCCCCTGCCGCTTTGTTTTTCTTCAGGCGGCAACTGCTATTCGAATTTCTTCATGGCCGGGTGATGGAACGTCTGCTCCATCGTCATCGATTGGGGAATCGGGTTCGCCTTCTCCTGGTGTAATGTGTTCACTGCCATTCAGCAGGCTGGAGAAGTGTCCCCTCCATAATCTAGGTATGCAAATGCAAGAACTCTTACTACTTATACACACAATTTCATGAATTTTGCATAGAAGTATGACAAATGCGAGTTAATAATGGTATATTTTACTCTCATTCTCAAAATTGTGAATGCCAAAAAAATATTTAAATGAGTTAATGGACAAAATATTTCAGGTTATTATTAAATAAGAAAGAGTTAAGTTCATTTGTTGCCGAACACTTCATATTCTCGCAATTCGCAAGATTTAAAGCCTGGGAAATACCTTTAGGTGTTAGCATAACTTGATATAAAAATACATTGCAAAAGAATTCAACTTATATTATTCGAAAAATCCGAAGAGATTACCATCAAATTTGGTGACTTTTTAACTTATATACATTATATATGGTATACTCACTTAGTTTGAGTATTAAAATTTACTCCGTGCCCGAAATATTTATATAAAAATTGCATAATGAGATGTTTCACCCTACCTTTCACTTCCACAGATTGATTGTATGGGTTTCTGAGAATTTAGTGACACAAAGGGAGATTTCTTGCGTAAAACTGGAAATTTAGTAGACTATATGTTTAAATAGCTCCATGTTTGATCTTTTTAAACCTTAAACCCTTCCGCATAATTTTTCGCATATTTTCGGTAAGGAGCCTCAGAGTGGAGATTTCGTGATGTATAGTAACTATGTATGACCCTAGTCGTGATGGAAAAAATAAGCTTTGCTACTAAAAGCCGATATTTGGTTAATGTATATGAAAGGCAAAAATTATTTACATATTTTTTAGAGCTGTGTTAATTACAAATATACATATACACATAACTCCATATCTATCTTGATTAGGTTTACGTAATACAAACAACCATTTGATGAACAAAATTGTTATACTCTATTGTTGACTAAATGAAGCACAAAACTTGCATACAAAATTACTCACTCAAATATTTATCCACATATCTATGTACTAAGTATATGTATGTATATCTACACAATTTAAAAAACTTTCCTTCAATTTAAATGGGTCAACATGCCAGATGGGCATTTGGTCAGTTGGCTACTGGACCTTCACAATATGTAAATGAAGTTTTGGTAAACGGGACATATTCCATTTCACTTTTAGTTTCAACTGGCGTACGCCTAGTTTCTCGAACAGACTTTTGCATGGTCAATCCACTCATTAACCAGCTGGTGGTGTTGTGTGATCTAAAGCGTCTACATTTGGCTTTATGCAAATTTTCTAAGCTTATTCAAAGTAATGGTGTTGGCAAAATGCAAGCATATTTGGTTTGTAGATGTTTATTACCATTAGTAAAATTTATGTATGTGTATATATTAATTATTCATTTAAGACCTTACTCTGTACACTTTCATTTGCGGCTTAATGTCAATATAATATATATATAAACGAATATTAAATACGAAAAATCGGCAAACCAAAAACTTAAACAAATTATAACAAGCATTTTAAATATATGCATGGAAGTTATTGCAAAATTTGTAAACAGTGGTGTAATATCACCTTTTCGATCACATTTAGTCAGGAAAAAATTTTTAAATGACGCCAAGGTGACGTTTTATACAAGCACGAATTTCGCTAGGTTGCTAATTGTGTTCGAAAGATACTGGATTGTCATCACCATCAAATGGCATTTTCATTAATTTCACTAAAAATGTCATTTAATTTGACATAGTGGAGATGACTTATAGTAAGTAAAAGTGTACCGACATTTATGTTGTTGCACCGGTATTGAATCATAACACTATGGTACACTTATATTATTTATACATAAACTATATACATATGTTTATAAAATGGTATTCATACAAGGGCGGATTCAGAGTAGAATTTTGGGGGGAACTATATAATTTTTTACTTGATTGGAGAAATGTGTAACTATGTTATGTACTCTCCCGCACTACACTACACTAAATTGTGTACAGACGAAGTGACAAACGGACAAGGCCAAATCGATCAACTCATCACGCTGATGCTTTATATACTATCTATACATATGTACATATATAATTTGCAGGGTCTCTGACGTTTCCTTTTGATTGTTAAAAATATCGTTGCATACTTAATATAACCTGTTTAGAGTAGAAAAATACCCTTTGTTCACTTGGTGTATTATCATCCATTTCTAAAATCCTGTGGATGGCGGAATACTCTTTAATTCGTTCATCTTAAACTCACTGCTGAATAATACCTATGAAAAGCCATCACTGTGATTTGGAGTTAGTTTAGTTTTTCTTTATATTACTGAAAAGAGACATTTTTCGGTACTTTTACCAAAATAGTTTTTTTATTTAAAATCAAAACATCAGAATGCTTTTGTCAGATATTATATTTTATTTTTATACTCTTGCCAGTTGCCACAGAGTATTATAGTTTTGTTCACCTAACGGTTGTACGTATCACCTAAAACTAATCGAGATAGGTATAAGGTTATATATTTAAATGATCAGGGTGGGAGCAAAGTTTAAATCCGGTTGACTGTCTGTCTGTCCGTCCCTGCAAGCTGCCACTTGAGTAAAAATTGAGATATCTTGATAAAATGTGGTATGCAGGATTCTTAGTACAAAAAAAAGTTCGAGTTCCCAGATGGGCGTCATCGGACTACTGCCACGCCCACAAATCGCCATTAACCAAATAAGCAAATAAAAAGCCATAACCAAACACTACTATAAATAAAGATGTAAAACTCATATCTGGCACAGGGGATCGCAGTAGCCAGGGCCACCTGTGGGAAAAAAATTTGAAAAAGTGGTCGTGGTCATGGCCTCAATAAATTTAAAGTAAATATCTCCTAAACTGCTAAAGATACAAAAACCAATTTTGTTGAGTACAAGTTCTATAAGAACTTCTACCGATAGTGTGAAAATTGATGAAGTCGGAGTATAACCCCGTTCACTCCCAATATAACGGTACTGTTCAAAATTACTAAAAGCACAATAAATCTATAACTAATTGCGTCAGAGACATTAAATTTTACTTCGGAGATAGTATGAAAGAGCTTTATAAGGACCAGTATGAAAATTGAACGATGGGCGTGGCACCGCACACTTTTTGGTGAAATCCATTATCTCGGGACCCGACCGACCAATTTTGACGAAATTTGGTAAGTGGTATTTTTTTCATATTTCTATGTGAATTTGTGAAAATGAGCGAAACTTAACAATAACCACCCCCACTTCCCATATGGCACAATTTTAATTTTCACTTGGTTCCTTTACTTTCCAGTACACAAATCAAGAAGCAATTAATATAAGGGAATTAAACTTTGCCCGAATAATGTCTTTAGGGTATGTTACCTTATGTTCAAAGTTTTTTCAAATCCAACAAAAACTGTTGAAGCCCCTATGTACCGAATATTTGGATCCCAATACCTATAGTTGACTTTTGATCGAAAATATCGGTCAATGTGTGAGATATGTAATTGAAATTTAGGGAGAGTACTTCCCTGACAATGGGTTGTCTGTATGTTAAAAATGGGTTGATGGGTCAAGTCAATACTTCCCTGAGCCCCCATATACCTAATATAAAGATTTTCGAAGGCTTGTTGCTCTTTTTCATTGGGTGCGTTTTTTTATGTGGCAGGTCCCAAACCCAGCGCACAACCCTTCGGAGGGGATGTTTTGCCTTCAAACCGATGTTCTAAGAAGAGAAAGAATCGTTTCTGGCCACCCCCAAGTGAATGGCGACCAGAGAACTTTCCTTACTTGCGTAAACTTCTACACATGACTCCATCCTCCAATAGTTTTCGTTTTTCTAATAAAATGTATTGGTCTGTCATTGTATGTGTTATACATAGTATATATATATAATTTATATAAAATTTATTGGATTTCTATCCTCAGGTTGACGTGTTATATCACAAAGTATTTCCCTGGCTTTGATTCTTGTAAGTTGCAAGGGTATAATAAGTTCGGTTGCACCCGAACTAAGCCCTTCGTTACTTGTTGTGTGTTATTTTCAGTGTCTCATGTCATACACAATTTACATAAATTGATTTAAGTTTTGCATGAGCCGGTTTAACGGGACGCGGGTAACAATTTATTACTCCTCTTATGTTTTCCATTCGTGAAATAAAATGATTTTGTTATATTTTGCAGTATTTGCATATTATGAATTTTAAAAATTTATAAAGTGACCAGCAAAATGAATTAAATGGGAATATTTGTAGATAAATGTCATCATTAATTATTATTGGCGAAACATATTTTATTTCACTGAAACCAATAATGGTGAAGTTTTATTTGTTCATATGTCACGAAACATATGCATGTGAAACGGAAAATCAGACAGATCCTAGGAGTACTAGGTGTTGTAGGTAGCAAACATAGTTCTATTAGAAATTATAACAGCTTAATCAACATTACATAAAACGGAATGTTTATTCCTCATTTTAACTTTTACGAATGTAACCCCATACTTTCAACATCCGCATCATAATGAGTTACTAAGAAAAATCCGTTCACCGTTCAGCGAACCACCAGCATGCACTACGAATGAGTCCTTAATTGTTTTTCAACGCTTCATGTGGCGCACTATTGACTGACTGAGGCACAGTGAATGACTACTAAGAGTTTTCAGTAAACATAGCCCATCGTATGTCATGTAGACATACAAACATATACGAGTACTATACATAAGCATATGGCCATACATGTTGCTATTGTTAAACTACATATAGTACATTAAAAGAACATTTGAAGTGAAGAGTGGAAAGAGTGGAACGCGTACTAGCACCACACCAGAGAAAGGAGATGAATGTGGACAGAAATACGTATAAGTAACTATAGAGCCAAAATGACAGCAATGTTGGGAGACATGCTGTGATTATGTTTGTTTTCTTACATAAAGGTATATTTCCATTCTTAATATTTTGCTACAAGGTTTAATACTTTTCCATCTTTAGGTTTAAAGCAAAAAGAGTATATGTGTGTCATTATGTGACATCTCATATTTTGAGCCCTTAAAGGGAAACACATAAATCAATGTAATGTATCCAGCTGGACTAGAAGATTCATCACAGAATATTTGTCTGCTGTGACAGAGGACAGTTTTTCTAACTATGTACATGTTCATACGAAATCACTGTCAAAATATATATATAAAATTTTTTTCAACTGAAGATGCAGCATATGTATTTCAAAACATATACCATATCTAGGATAAAAACATGAAAATCAGTTTTTTATAACTTTAATACTTCTTACCAAATAGGTGTAAACACGGCTTTTGCAACAAGAAGTGAGTAACAAAATTTCTAACGATTAATAATTTACATTAAGAAGTTTTATTAAATTTGAATTATCAATTTAATCATATCCCTTATAAAACCACTAAAAGCACGATTGAATTTGAAATGAATTTTGATTACATGTTTTATTACTTCTAGTCGCGGTTGTATTTCTTAATGTTTATTATATTTAAATTTCTATGCCAAAAAAATATGATATAATATGCATGTACAAGTATGTATAAAATAAGTATAATGTGAGCCAATTCTACACATGAATTGCAATTTTCATATTTGATATAATGTGGTAATATCCAATACGAAATTTGAAATTCTTATATTTGGCATATGAGCACAATGAGAAATATTTAGTATTTAATATTATTTTTAAATAGAAAAGTTTAGAAGTTTTGAATATGGGATGTATACGCGTTTATAGTGCGATTTCGTCAACTTTTACATTGTTATATTTGGATTAAAGTGGTTTTTTAATATGAGCAGCTTCAAAACATTGCCTATAGGATTATGATATTTGCAAGTTAAAATGATCTTATTTTCACTGAATTATTAAATTCAAAAGAAAAATATAAATTTTTCTTAAAATGGTCAAACTTCATCGGTTAATGACTTTCAAACGGTTAGGTTTACAAAAAAAATTGCAATTGACAAAATTCACAAAAGCAAATATGTTTCGAGAGTGGTCACAAACGATTCCTTTACATATGGCTCAAGCAGCTCACGACTTCCGGTTCTGGACCAAGTATCCTCTGGGCAGCCAGAGAAAATCCGTTTGAAGGCGAGCTAAAGTGAGAAGGTGAAACATCCGCTCCACAGGGTTGTGCGCTTGGTTTGGGACCTCCACGTAAAAAACGCCTCCAATGAAAAATTTCTAACAGCTTTGGATGAGAGACCCCCCTTTTCATAAGAGCCATGGCAAACGAATTAAGAATAACAATTTAAGGGCATGCACCTAGAATGTCCGGTCCCTTAATTAGGAAGGTGCCGCTGCCCAGCGGGCAGCCTCTTTATAGAATTTGGTCGGACGAAAGCATGTTCAACGATTAAAACTTAAGTGTGCTCTGCCCAATCCACAAAAAAAGAAACCGCACCATCTGCGGCAATTACTCGAAGATAAGTCTCCTAAACATGGCATGTAAAGTTCTTTCGAGCGTGTTGTGTGAAAGATTAAGGCCCATCGTCAAGAAACGGATTGGACCTTATCAGTGTGGCCTTAGACCTGCAAATCAACAACTGACCAGATATTGACCATTCGCAAATTCTTAGAAAAGACCCGTGAAAAGTGAATCGACACTCACCACCACTTCGTCAATTTTAAAGCTGCTTTTGACAGCACGAAAAGGAGCTGCCTGCTTGGTTTCCCCGCAAAACTAATACGGCTGTGTAAACTAACGTTGAGCAACACTGAATTTCCATCATGATCGGGAAGGACCCTACCGAGCCGTTCGATACCAAATTAGGTCTCAGACAAGGAGACTCCCTTTCGTACGACTTCTTCAACATTCTTCGAGAGAAAATAATTCGAGCGGCAGAACTTAAAAAAGAAGGTAGTATCTTCTATAAGAGTTTATAGCTGCTCGCGGATGCTGATGATATTGATATCATTGGCCTTAACAACCGCGCTGTTAGTTCTGCTTTCTCCAGACTGGACAAGGAAGCAAAACGAATGGGTCTGGCAGTGAATGAGGGCAAGAAGAAATATCTCCCGTCATCAAACAAACAGTCGTCGCACTCGCGACTTGGCACTCACGTCACTGTTGACAGTCATAACTTTGAAGTTATAGATAATGTCGTCTATCGTGGAACCAGCGTAAACACCACCAACAATGTCAGCCTAGAAATCCAACGCAGGATAACTCTTGCCAACAGGTGCTACTTCGGAATGAGTAGGTAATTGAGAAGCAAAGTCCTCTCCTGACAAACAAAAACCAAACTCTATAAGTCACTCATAATTCCCGTCCTGCTATATGGTGCAGAGGCTTGGACGATGTCAACAACGGATGAGTCGACGTTGCGAGCTTTCGAGAGAAAAATTCTGCGAAAAATTTATGGTCCTTTGCGCGTCGGCCTCGACGAATATCGCATCCGATGGAACGATGAACTGTACGAGATATACGACGACATTGACATAGTTCAGCGAATTAAAGGACAGCGGCTACGCTTGCTAGGTCATGTCGTCCGAATGGACGAAAACACTCCAGGTCTGAAAGTATTCGACGCTGTTCTCGCTGAGCGGAGCAGAAGAAGAGGAGACCAGGTGGAGAAGGACCTCCAATTGGCATCACCTTGTGAAAAGAAGAAACTACTGGCGCGCTGTTGTTTACTCGGCTATATCGAAAATATACATTCGATTTCTTTTATCCACCCCAGGTTATAATAGATATGTTAATTATTTACCAATTTATTGTTTATACAGAGGAATTTACTAACGGACAGAAAGACAAATATCCGGCATTCAATTCATCTCATCATCTTGACGTATTCTTAGTCTTACCATCAATTACAAAGCTTTCGATGCATACAGCGAGGACATAAACCTACCTTTTTATTATGATTTGTTTTTCTCACATATATAAAAATCATTTTAGTGTTCGCTTTGATTAACAACGATGTACTAGAAAGTAAAAGAATCCAGTGGAATTTAAAATTGTGCTATATAAGAAGTAGGCGTGGTTAGGGTCGATTTGGTCACTTTCTGGCGTATTTAGTTATTGATTTATCGCGCTTTTAGTAGTTTTGAGCAGTACTGTTATATGGGGAATGAACGGGGTTTTCATCCGATTACATCCATTTTCACACTATCGGTATTAGTTTTTGCAATATTCGTGCTGGGCATATTTGGTTGTTGTAGCTTTATTGGTTTAGGAGAAATGCTTTTTAAACTTATTAGGGGTAGCCCACTTTTTGAAACATTTTTATTCAAAGGTGCCCCTTGCTACTGCGATCCCCTGTGCCAAAGTACAGTTTTATATCTTAATTTAGTCCTTAGATATATCACTTTATATGTTTTCGGTTAATGGCGATTTGTAGGCGTGGCAGTGGTCTTATTACTACTATCTATGAACTCGAAATTATTTGTACTAAGAAATCTGCATACCAAGTTTCATCGAGATATCTCAATTTTTACTCAAGTTACAGCTTGCACCTGAAAATATTACAACAAAAATTCAAGACATTCTTATATCGTTTTCTTTTTATTGCAAACTTATGAAAAGTGACGTTACGTTATTTTGTAATTTACATTTGTAAATATGTATGTGCAAATAAAAAAAAAGTAGAATTTTAAATTATTAATAACATTGATTGACCCTGGTATTATTTTCAAAATTATAGTAACTTTGGCATATATGATTTTATGCGATAAGTATTTTTAACTATAATATTTACTCTAGTAATCAGCAAGTGTCACAACGTATGTATATAATGTTAAACAATATTTTTTAGTGTTATGTGTATATTTTTTCTAGTATGATCGACATGTATATTAATGTATATAACATAGGACTGTAATTCAAATAAATAAAAAATTAATTAAAATATAAAAAGAGGAATTTATATATAAGACTAGAGGACCCGTCCACGCTTCACTGTGGCTGATACATAGATAATACTACCACAACAATCTATATGATTTCTATTAGTTGGATTATAACTATTAGTTAATGAGATATAGCATTTATGTGAAGCAACTTGTGTTAGTTTAGAAAAAAATGGATCATAAAGCATTTCGTGTCTTAATAAAGCATTGCTTTTTGGGAGAAAATACTGTTGAATTTGGGCTCAGGGAAAGCCACCGTTAAAAAGATATTTGCTAAGCTAGAATCAGGTGAAATGAGCACCAAGGACAATGATGCTCTAAAGAGGCGAAAGTAATGTGCAAAGTGGGTGCCTCGCAAGTTCATATCCAACAAAAAACAACGAATAACTGAATCTGAGAAGTGTTTGAGTGCTCTTTAATCGTAATAAAACCGAATTTTTGCATCGGTGTGTGACAATAGAAACATGGCTTCAGGGGCGTCGCGAGGATCCAGATCATGGGGGGGTGGGTCCCTTTGAAATGCCGACTCATTTCAAGAATCGGAGAAGTTTGACAACATAATAGCATAATTCATTATTTTATTCTCAAATAAGTATTGTACATATTAGTATAATCATCATTTAATATGTTTCTCTTAATATAAAATACATATATTGTTCAGCGACGTGTTACGCGGGAAAAAACAAGATTTTCTTAAGAAATTGAATTGCAAAAAATATAAATTTCTGAGTTATATTTTCACTGTGCGATGTTTCAACATTGACCATTTTCCAACAACATCGCGCAGATCGATTTCGTTTACTTTATCCTTTGAAGAAGAAAGCAGCATCAAAGAACTCAAACGTTCATCCCCCATTGTTGTACGTAAATCGTTGAAAACAAATTTCAATTTACTAAAAGAACGTTCACATGAAGCTGACGTGACAGAAGCAGTCATTATGTAATGAACAATTTTGTAAGCAGAAGGAATGACCTTTCTCAATTTGTACGCTACTATAGAAATGTCATCGAAAGATTTACACTCTTTACATGAATCAAAAAGAATTTGTGTTTCAGCAAAAATACAATCTAGAGTGCTCTCAGAGAGCAGGAGTGCAAGCCGAGTAGAAAATCGTTCGACTGTCTGTTGTGATTGCAGCTTCTCGACGTCGAACCTTCCTTGTGTTTGTTGGCGTGCGTTTTTTGCTTTACAGAGGCGGGTGCGAATTTTGGCTGCAACAATATAGTGGTCCGAGTCGATGTTAGGACCTCGGAGCGCACGCACATCTAAAACACTGGAGACATGTCTTCCGTCTATCACAACATGATCGATCTGGTTGGTGGTTTTTCGATTCGGAGACAGCCAGGTAGTTTGATGTGTCTTCTTATGCTGGAATCTAGTACTACAGATAACCATATTTCGGGCCCCGGCGAAGTCGATCAGCCTCAATCCATTTGGGGATGTTTCCTCTGAAGGCTGAATTTACCGACCCTAGTGCCAAAGATACCTTCTTTGCCCACCCTGGCGTTGAAGTCGCCAAGCACGATTTTGGCATCGTGGCGGGGGCATTTCTCATAAGTGCGCTCCAAGCACTCATAAAAGGCATCTTTGGTAACATCGTCCTTCTCTTCCGTCGGGGCGTGGGCGCAAATCAGCGATATGTTGAAGAACCTCGCTTTGATGCGGATTGTGGCTAGACTTTCATTCATAGGAGTGAATGATAGTACTCGGCGACGGAGTCTCTCTCCCACCACGAATCCAACTCCAAACTTGCGCTCCTTTATATGGCCACTGTAGTAAATGTCACAAGGACCTACTCGTCTCTGTCCTTGTCCCGTCCATCGCATTTCTTGGACGGCGGTGATGTCAGCCTTTATTTTCACGAGGACATCGACCAGCTGGGCAGCGGCACCTTTACAATTAAGGGACCGGACATTCCAGGTGCATGCCCTCAACTCGTAGTCCTTATTTCGCTTGCCACTGTTCAACCACTGTTATTCGAACATTGTAGTGTTTTACTAATCCTCGTGGAAATTACAAAAAGGTGTCTTTTTAAGCTTGCTTCCACAATTATAGAGCTATTTATTGCGTTTTACTGAAGTTAGAATTTTCATAAATTCCGGCTAGTGAATTCGCAATGGATATGACGTAAAAATTAATGTGCAATAATATATTTTGATGAAAATCTTAAGAATATTCAATAAGTTTTGACAACAAATTTCCGGGTACTTGACAACTCTTACTGGAATTGCCGAAATGAACTTTCAAATTTTTAGTTATGATATTAAAACGGCCGAAAATGCCGACTCGTTCATAGATCAGCCATTCGGTTCAGCCGTTCTTGGGTTATAAATGGTGTAACTAACACAACTTTCTTTTAGATATAGATTGAATTTTTAAGAAATTCAAATAGTGTCCTCAACATCTTTATTGAAATCTCCCACTTAGCTTTTAAAAAAGAAGCAAATTCAGAGTGATGAACAATACGCATATTATGGATATATTAAAATAATACCTTGTTAAGACTCTTGGTTGAGCTTTATAAAACGTATTAACAAACAACCGCTAGGCGCTTATAACGAAACTAAACGCTATATGCAATAAAAAAGTACCGTTCAAAATCTTATAAGGAAACTTTTCTATTTAGTTAGATATCTTTCCAAAATAAGGTATGGGTTATTAGCAAAGGCAACGTTATAGCTTTCGAAAATATTATTCAAATCGCATTTCATTCAAACTGGCCGATCAAAATTAAGATACAGATCTGTTTCCTTTTCTTACCTAATTTACAATTTATTACTAGAAATTCCGCTTAGACTTGTTAGTTCACAATCGAACCAAATATGACATTTATATATACATATATACATATACTGTACTTAATACTATGCTAATTATTATAATCATAAATATTTGTTTTAAGAAGGTACTCTCAATACTATATTAATATTATCATATCCATCTAATATGGCGCCGGCAATAACGACTTCAAGGCTTAGGTACATATATAAACATTAACTGAGCAGAAATTAAACCTCATCTGAACGAGGAAAAGGGCGGTTGAGCGTACTGATGAGGTATGAACGTTTTTATGGCCAGACAAGCGATTCAATTGAAATACTTTTTGGCACGCTTTAAAACTCATAAGGTCCATAAATGCCGCATAAAAACTATAAAAATGAAAATGAAAAGAATTGTTGAAGAGCTCAACAGTTACAAATAAAACAATATACATATAATTATAGCAATTGAATCGAAATCCAGCCAACACGAAATGAAATGAAAAAATCAGTGGAACGAATTTGAATATATTATAATAAGGGAATATAACGAAATGAATTGAGAGAGGCCGAGGCCGTGCATGAAGTCAAATGAATTTTTACTCCAAAACGTTGCATCCATATACCTGTTAGTGTTGTTGTAGCGACCACACCATGTTGATTCAGTGGTGCGTATTGACTTCAGTGAGTAAATTTTACGCATTTGACTAGTTGGGTATCTTTCTCAAAATACTGAAAAAGTATATATTTATTTAGCTGACGTTTCCACTCTGCCACTGCGCGTTAAAGTCATTTTATATTGCAATTTCTTTATTCAGAATTTGCCAAAGTTCTATTCAATCAGTGCAATGATTTTTATTTTTATGAGATAACGTAACGATCTCGTTTCCACTTACTTAAATCTCCATTCTAACTGTTCATTTTATGTCCCATTCTGACACTTGGCTATATTTGAAGAGAATACTTTTCCGCTCAGTGCCGTGCATTACAACGCTGATGACACACAGAAGTAGCACGTAAGCGATTCCGATGGCAGCAAACACACAAGAGACTGGAGGGACGTGCACAAAACACATATCGAAAATATTTGTGAAAAAAGTGAGGAAGTGTGAACACAACTAAAAGCTGTTCGGTAAAAAGGGGAAAGGTTGAACGCGTAGCAAAGAGAGTTTCAGAGCATATCGGAGCACATGCCGAATAATCCATTTATATGTAAGCATGCATTTGTACAGTATTTAAATATTTCACATTTTCGTTTTTCTGGAATGTTTGTATATTTATGCAACAAATTTTTATATACGGCAGAAAACCAATAATTTAGTGTTAGCACATCGCAGCCACATATATCCGATTAAAAAGTCTTTCCCAGTTTAAAATACATACAATTATTATTAGAATAATTTTAAACGAAACCAATTCAATATAAAAAGTAAACCATATTATGAAATTAAACAACACTGTCAAATTGACGAAAGTTAACAAAATGTTTATAAGACGCTCTAAAAAGGCCATTAAAGAGGATAGTTATGATCCCATTTCATTGAGAAGGAAATGGTTTGTTGTTACAGTTATTGAGGTTGTTTTTATTATTGTAGCTATACTAGCATTTTAGCTGAGAGAAATTCCCACACTCGCGCCAACTATGTGAGGTAATAATAAAAGCGATTATGTTCATACTCAATTGCTCTTATAATTTTCAATCGGTCGCGTGTGCGTTGTTACCCTCGTCATAACGAACTCTGGTACAAATATTATGTGCTAAAAAATCAGAGCACGTCATCACCGCGCACACTCTAACTACAAATACAATTCTGAAAACCTCATAGCTTACACTGAAGAATCAAACTCGAGAGCACATACTGTTTACCTACTATTCGAGCCAAGTGCAAGCGAACGATAGGTATCATGCTCTCTCCTTTCAATTTCATCTGTCTTCAGTCACCGGCTGCTACTCTGGGCAAAAGGCGGTTGTGTACTCTTTGAACTATCGGTATCTCTTTCACACTACTGGTTTTATTTCTTTAATGGCATCTGTGATGGTCCATTTGAATTAGTAGCAATTTAGGTTTGCAATCATGGCTTCCGTATGTGCGACGGCGTAAGAGATGGCACATTGAATACTGCCATTAGCGCTGGCGTTTCTACTATTATTGTTGGTGTTGCTACAACGAAGGCGTGGTCTTCTATATTCTCTGGTTCGCTTTCACTTACGTAGCGCTTTCGGTCATCTCGCAGTTATCCCACAAAATTTTATTGACCGTTTTATGGATCATTGAGGCAGTTACTTAACAACGCCGCTACATTCGCCTTTCTAAGTTTGTATTACCCACGCTTTGTGGTGTGAATGGAAGAACACGAGTTGTTATTGAAAGACATTCAGCGGCGGCATAAACGCTTTGCCTTACTTGTATGCTCCCTTACTTGTAACAGTTGCGATAATTATACGAATTGTCATTAGATTGCTGTAACAACTATTTAAATTTTAAAAGTACGATATATAAGAATTTTAAAATGTTTTGAAATATTATCTCCGATACGAATTTTTACATATTTGTGCATATTTTGATATACATATAATGACGGAATATGAATGCAACAAATTTTGACCATTTCAAATATTCGTGTTCTTTTAAAATGTATAAATGAATATATTTATTTTATAAGGGGGAATGCGGATACAAAACAAACTTTTTCGTTAGAAATATTCCACCAAAGTTAACTCTCCTGAAAGATATGTACAACAATTTGGTCCTACAATAAGGCAATAAAAGAAAATTTGTTTCATAGTTGTTTCCAATTCCAATTCCAAAAATAAATATTTCTATTAATAACAAAGAATTTCCTAAGATAAAGAGAAATTTGAATGAAAGCGACAACTCTCAGAATTAGCAAAATATTTTTACTTAAAAAAATTATAATTACATATTCTTCTTTACTGGCGTAGGCACCGCTTACGCGATTATAGCCGAGTCAACAACAGCGCGCCAGTCGTTTCTTCTCTTCGCTACGTGGCGCCAATTGGATCCACTTGGTCCTTCCACCGGAGTGGAGGTCTTCCTCTTCCTCTGCTTCCCGCGGCGGGTACTGCGTTGAATACTTTCAGAGCTGGAGTGTTTTCGTCCATTCGGACAACATGACCTAGCCAGCGTAGCCGCTGTCTTTTAATTCGCTGAACTATGTCAATGTCGTCGTATATCTCGTACAGCTCATCGCTCCATCGAATGCGATATTCGCCGTGGCCAACGCGCAAAAGACCATAAATCTTTCGCAGAACTTTTCTCTCGAAAACTCGCAACGTTGACTGATCGGTTGTTGTCATCGTCCAAGCTTCTGCACCATATAGCAGGACGGGAATTATGAGCGACTTATAGAGTTTGGCTTTTGTTCGTCGAGAGAGGACTTTACTTTTCAATTGCCTACTCAGTCCGAAGTAACACCTGTTGGCAAGAGTAATCCTGCGTTGGATTTCCAGGCTGACATTGTTGGTGGTGTTTACGCTGGTTCCAAGATAGACGAAATTATCTACAACTTTAAAGTTATGACTGTCAACAGTGACGTGAGAGCCAAGTCGCGAGTGCGACGACTGTTTGCTTGATGACAGGAGATATTTCGTCTTGCCCTCGTTCACTGCCAGACCCATTTGCGTTGCTTCCTTGTTCAGTCTGGAGAAAGCAGAACTAACGGCGCGGGTGTTGAGGGCGACGATATCAATATCATCGGCATACGCCAGCAGCTGTACACTCTTGTAAAAGATTGTACCTGCTCGATTCAGTTCTGCAGCTCGAATAATTTTCTCCAGCAGGTCAGGCCAGGTCTAAAGCCACACTGATAAGGTCCAATCAGTTTGTTGACGGTGGGCTTTAATCTTTCACACAATACGCTCGATAGAACCTTGTACGCGATGTTGAGGAGGCTTATCCCACGGTAGTTGGTGCAGATTGTGGGGTCTCCTTTTTTATGGATTGGGCATAGCACACTTAGATTCCAATCGTTGGGCATGCTTTCATCCGACCATATTTTGCAAAGAAGCTGATGCATGCTCCTTACCAGTTCTTCGCCACCGTGTTTGAATAGCTCGCCCGGCAATCCGTCGGCCCCTGCCGCTTTGTTGTTTTTCAGGCGGGCAATTGCTATTTGAACCTCTTCATGGTCGGGCAATGGAACGTCTGCTCCATCGTCATCGATTGGGGTATCGGGTTCGCCTTCTCCTGGCGTTGTACGATCACTGCCATTCAGCAGGCTGGGGAAGTGTTCCCTCCATAATTTAAGTATGCTTTGGGCATCGGTGACTAGATCACCTTTGGGGGTTCTACAAGAGTATGCTCCGGTCTTGAAACCTTCTGTAAGCCGCCGCACCTTTTCGTAGAATTTTCGAGTATTACCCCTTTCGGCCAGCTTATCAAGCTCTTCGTACTCACGCATTTCGGCCTCTTTCTTTTTCTGTCTACAAATGCGTCTTGCTTCCCTCTTCAACTCTCGGTATCTATCCCATCCCGCACGTGTTGTGGTCGATCGTAACGTTGCGAGGTAGGCAGCCTGTTTTCTCTCCGCTGCGACACGGCACTCCTCGTCGTACCAGCTGTTCTTTTGCACTTTCCGAAAACCAATGGTTTTGGTTGCAGCTGTACGTAAGGAGTTTGAAATGCCGTCCCACAGTTCCCTTATACCGACTTGTTGACGAGTGCTCTCAGAGAGCAGGAGTGCAAGCCGAGTAGAAAATCGTTCGACTGTCTGTTGTGATTGCAGCTTCTCGACGTCGAACCTTCCTTGTGTTTGTTGGCGTGCGTTTTTTGCTGCACAGAGGCGGGTGCGAATTTTGGCTGCAACAATATAGTGGTCCGAGTCGATGTTAGGACCTCGGAGCGCACGCACATCTAAAACACTGGAGACATGTCTTCCGTCTATCACAACATGATCGATCTGGTTGGTGGTTTTTCGATTCGGAGACAGCCAGGTAGTTTGATGTGTCTTCTTATGCTGGAATCTAGTACTACAGATAACCATATTTCGGGCCCCGGCGAAGTCGATCAGCCTCAATCCATTTGGGGATGTTTCCTCTGAAGGCTGAATTTACCGACCGTAGTGCCAAAGATACCTTCTTTGCCCACCCTGGCGTTGAAGTCGCCAAGCACGATTTTGACATCGTGGCGGGGGCATCTCTCATAAGTGCGCTCCAAGCACTCATAAAAGGCATCTTTGGTAACATCGTCCTTCTCTTCCGTCGGGGCGTGGGCGCAAATCAGCGATATGTTGAAGAACCTCGCTTTGATGCGGATTGTGGCTAGACTTTCATTCATAGGAGTGAATGATAGTACTCGGCGACGGAGTCTCTCTCCCACCACGAATCCAACTCCAAACTTGCGCTCCTTTATATGGCCACTGTAGTAAATGTCACAAGGACCTACTCGTCTCTGTCCTTGTCCCGTCCATCGCATTTCTTGGACGGCGGTGATGTCAGCCTTTATTTTCACGAGGACATCAACCAGCTGGGCAGCGGCACCTTTACAATTAAGGGACCGGACATTCCAGGTGCATGCCCTCAACTCGTAGTCCTTATTTCGCTTGCCATGGTCATCATCAAAAGGGGGTCTCTCATCCGAGGCTGATTGTTGGTTTTCATTGGGGGTGTTTTTTTACGTGGTGGGATATTTCGTCGTTGTCAAAAAAGTCTTGCAGTATTTTCGCTAGTTGGCCCTGAAAGCGCGTAGTTCTAGTTTTATTCGTCGCATCGGGTCATGCTATACCTTTTTGGAAAGCTTTCAGGCACATTTCAGGCGCTAACACGTGTTTGATTGATTGTCGTTTCTTTTAAGTCGTTCGTGAGTTATAGCGTCGCAAACATGGAGCAAAATAGAGAGAAGATACGGCATATTTTACAGTACTACTACGATAAAGGCAAAAATGCATCTCAAGCCGCCAATAAAATGTGTGCAGTTTATGGACACGATACAGTTTCCATTTCTACCGCACAACGATGGTTTCAACGTTTTCGTTCTGGTGTAGAGGTGGTCGAAAGTGCGCCACGCTCCGGAAGGCCTGTCGTCGAAAATTGCAATAAAATTGGTCGAAAGAGACCGGCATGGTAGTCATCAAACAGTTATAAACCATTTGAAGAAGCTTGGAGTCACTAAGAAGCTCGATGTATGGGTGCCACACGAATTGATTCAATAAAAATACCGCAAGACTTTTTTGACAACCGATTATCAGAATCACGTTCTTGTAAAAAATCTTCTGCATTTATGAAAGGTATTATAGCTTCAGTGCAACCGATATGAACAGTTTGTATTGTTTTTCTAAAAAAGAAAATTTTCGTAATGCATACGGATACGGTTGCTTTTTAAAATATTATCTTTCATGAGCTATTAACTTTTATCCTGTAGATAATTTCCTAAACAAGCGCTGGACCAGAACAGTTTTATATTTATTTATTTACCAGGATTTGGAAACTCCTTTTGGTTGACATAAAACTTATAATGAGTGTAATGAGCTTGCGATCAAATGAGAATATTTGAACATGATAGTTCTATTCATTTCCAGTACGAATAAAATTTAATGGAACTGTTTTGAGTTTATTAATTATGAAATTCGACTATATTAGTTAAAAAATTCCACCTAACATTTGTTAACATACTGATTGCTTTGTACGTAACATTTATATTTACATATTTGCTTCATTTGGAAGCAAACTGTCAATAATTGGAACCTTAACATAAATTCAAACATAATATACTTGTTTCATGTGTTCTGTGAATAAATTAATCATAAAATAAAGTTTACAATAATTTTTATAAAATCAAGTTAAGAGAACATACACGTTTATTCCTTATTGTTGAGATTGTGTAGTCGTCCAACCGTTTAGATGAACAAACATTCTAAAGAGAGAGAGAAGAGTTAGTTGGTTATGATGTTTAGCATTATATAACATGATTAATTTTTTTAAACACCTTCTGTAAAACTGTTTATTTATCGTTTAGAAGTGCAGGTAACAACCAGACGGGTAAGCACAGAGGATGAGCAGTATATTTATTATTCCAAGTACTAATAATTCTTGCGACCGTACAAAACTATTAAGGACGCGAACAGCTTATAAACAACTGGAAATAGTAAGTTGCAACAATGCTTGTCGCTTGTAAGCAAAAGAAATGAAGAACATGGACTAACATAAATAGAAAAGCGCATATACGCACACCTTTTCGTAGTAAAGCACAATTTCGCCGACGAAACATTAAACTAGCAAATGAAGGGAGAATGTGGCGATTTATGACTTCTTAGGGTGCACACGTACAAAGCATAGCAACAAATTAATAATATATACACCGCAATTTAGATAAGATACAAAGTGCGGAAGGTATGATCGAAAACAAATATTATAAAAATTATATTAGCAAATAGTGAATAACCAATTCTATTTTAAGATATATTATATATATTGCATTGATACGATTTATTTAGGAATAGGCTTTTTTTCTGGATAATTCACAAATATATTATAATAGAAATGGAATAATTAATGATTCCAAAATAAAAAGAGTGTTGTGTTTAGACATGTGACTTTCAACGATGCAAACCTTTCTTCGATGTTTGTTTGGCAACCGTTACTTTTACAAGTATACTCTGTTTGGCTTGTCATTTCATACTGAACAGTCTTACTCTGATAAGATAACAGTCTTATTTTTACAAGATAGTGATCCTAGTCAAAGTTGGGGCCTCAGAGCGTACGCATATTTCAAACACTGAAGACGTGTCTTCCGTCTATCCGAGAAACAGCCAGGAATTTATCAATGCTGAAATCTAGTACTACAAACCCGTCGAAGTCGATCAGTCTCAAACCATTTGCGTACGTTTCATCGTGAAGGTTGAATGTACCGACCGTTGTGCTAAAGACACCTTTTTACTTTTTGACATCGTGGTGGGGGCAGCTCTCATAGGTGTACTCCAGGCGCTTATAATTCCGTTGGTGGGTCGGCGCAAATCAGCAATATGTTAAAACCCCAAACCCAGCGCACAACCTTGGAGAGGAGATGTTTCGCCTTCTCAGTTTAGCTCGTCTTCCTGCAAATGGTTGTTTTTTAGCTACTTAGAGGATACTTGGTCTAAGATCGGAAGTCGTGAGCTGCTTGAGCCATATGTAAAAGAAGCTCCCAAGTAATTGGGAAAAAACTTTCCTCACTTGCATGAAATTCTGCAATTGGCTCCATCCTCCCTACCAGCCGTACACGAATCGTATTATTACAGGTAATAAGTCTTTGAGCTATTCTTACGACCCGGATACAGACGATCAGTCAGGTGAGCTAAGGCTGAAAAACCACGTCAAAATAAGTGAAAAGTCTGGTTACGTTGTCAGTTTTCTTCGATTATCGAGGAGCGGTGCACTCCGAATTCCTTCCGACCGGTCGAACTGTCAATAAGGAATACTATTTGAGTATTATGCGAAGCTATTCGTAAAAAGAGACCGGAATTATGGGCCGACTATTCTTGGTGTTTGCACCACGATAACTCATTGGTTCTTCGTGAGTTGTTCGCCAAATTTTCAAACAATATCGTGCCGCAACCACAGCTTTTCACCTAATTTAGCTCCATGTTACTTCTGGCTATGCAGCCAACTCAAACGACCGCTGTGAGAGGAAACCGTTTTCAGTCGATTGAAAACACTAAACATCACTACGCGCATTGAAAGTTTTTACGGAAACTGACTTTAAAAATTATTTTTAAGATTGGAAAAATCGTTGGCACAAGTGTATTAGGACTAATTCGAAGGAACGACATAGATTTTGAAAAATAATGTAAGAATTTTAAAATTGTGAACAAAGTCTTATTGTTCTTTTCTCATGGTAGTGAACCTCAGTGCCCAAGTTTAACTTTATATCGAAAATATCGGTCAATATTTACTAAACACAAAGAACATCTCCTTCAATTTTAATGCCAAAGATACAGGAAATCGGTTCACGAATTAGCAAAGCTTCGTAAGTGGGACACTTTTCAGAGTATACTTGAGTAATGCCAAAAGTTAATGATATCAATCCAGAGCCCCAATTTCCGCGACATACTGATTTCCGACTTTTTACCAGCCTTCAATCTATTTGTGTTGGCCATTATGTGTGAAATTAATGAACAAGTTTTCTAAATAATAATGTAGTTTAACACATAATAGGAATGAAATTCATTTAGACCTTTATTGACCTTGCGCTTTTAAAGTAAAATTAAAGAATTTCTCCTACGCTACGTTTTTACATGTGAGGAAATTGCGCGTAGACGTTAACAGTGGAAAAAAAGAAAATGGTTGAAGGCATAGGACAGGCCAGTTGATAAATGAATTCAGAAGCATTGCGATTTTAATACACATACATAGAACAAATCGATGCTTAAAAGCTAAATACCCTTATTTATATTGTGTGATATTCTGCTAAATGATGCAGCAAATCTAAATTATTGACGCCAAAGTTGATAAGACTTCCAATCATGGAAGATGATGTGGGGTGTACGCAGAATGCATTTTGCTGCATAGTAATTTGTAGTGCCCAATTTGCAGCACCAAATCGAGAAACATGTAGTCTTACCAGTAATTTGCGTAGACACCAAAATGAGGAAACTACAAAAAGCTTGGAGGCAAATTACAGGTATATATTCTCGTAACTGCTATAAACGCCAATTGAGGCCATTGGGCTGAGTATAAACCGTTTAGGCATAAGTGCCACTTTGACACACCCTATGCCCCTTACTACTGCTCCCTATTACAATTACACATATGAAGAACTTGCCTTTTTTAAATTCGTTCTGACGATAAGCAATCAACCTTAAGCGAAAAATGTTTTTCAAGAGCAATTTAAGGTGGTTATTTTAAACGGATGTTTGCTTGTGTGTAGAACAACTACAAATAATATGGACTTTAATTAAATAGAATTGACTGAAACTTCAGACACAACTTGTAATACATTACTTTTGCTTTCTTCTATCAAAAACACATCTTATTAAATGCTGATTGAATTTTCCTTTTAAGATCAACAGAGATGGTCCATATCAAACAAGAGGACTAATTCGAGAGACTCACTAGCCCATATCTATGACAATCAGTAAAACAGAAGTAACTACATTGTTTAACGAATATTTTATCTTAAGACGTAACCAGCCAACGGTTTTCGTCCAACGGAAAATGTTTCGATAGTTTCTATAGCTACGTTGTTTGGTATAAGCAACCTTCGAATCGAATTAAGGTTACCTAATGAAATAATAAATAATATTTCATGAAGATCTTTCAGAAATTTGTGCTTAAAAGTCTGTAGGTTACGAATTTGAATGAATTTGAATTAAAAAGTTTTCCAACACGTACAGCTATTTTTGTCATTTTAGTAAATGGTGGTGTTTTAAACCCTAAAGCTCTTGACTACAGCACAAAAAACGTACATACGTGTTATGAAATTTTTGCTATCATTTTCGATTTTACCAATCCAAAATTTGCAAGGTACAGCCTCTAAGGGTGCCCGCATAGTGGACGCTTAAAGCCGAGCCGAGCGCATTTTCCCATTTACGCAACACGTGAATTTCCGCTCGGCTCGGCTTTAAGCGTCCACTCTGCGGACACCCTTAGTTACAACAGTCTAAGCCTCACAGTCGCATAAAATCCAGTGCAATTTATTAAGAGATACGGGTCATCCATTCAGGATTAACAACTATAAACATTTTAACATTGATCCCAAATGTTTATTAATAAAAAATGTTACTTTTCCAGTAATTTTTGAAGAAGTTTCTCTTATTTACTCCCAAGTATAGTCGCAATGGAATGACTGGAAACCTGTTCCCAGTGTTTAGTAAAAGAACATATAAACTTTGTGTTGTTGACTTGTGTGATCTAAGCTGATCAATCAGTTTGTACGACAAATATATGCCATAGTGGCCCGATATCGCTGATTACGATAAATGATTAGCTTCTGTACGAGAAAAAGACGTGCGAAAAATTTCAGAACAGACAGACGTACTGAGGAATAAACGAATAGACAGATGCACATAGCTAAATCGATATATATATATATATATTCTTTATAAAACCCCCTTGTTTCCTTTTGAGTGTTTGGTTAATAAACCATGATCAGAGCGTAAAAAACGTAAGCGCGGAATTGTGATTCATTTGGAAGCTGGTATGACAATTCAAAGGAGTGTATAGTGCCTAGAATGTTATTGTGTAACTATTGACATATTGAAGTTTTCTTACAATTTTCAATAATTTTAATTTGAAGAATGCCGATTTGTGGTTGTGAATTGTATAGTGAAGTGTGAAGGTGGCTCATTCAACAATTAGCGATAATATATTATTGGCGAGTTAAAATATTGTCACATACATTTTGCTTACTTTTCCATATTAGATTTTGTATTGTTAAAACGTATCATTACATATGTCGTAAAAAGTAAAAGAAAACTCCACCAATTATATTGCCCACAAATAGAAGCAAGGAAAGCCAAAAGTTTATTGCTTTATAAGTGCTTCAATTTAGTAGTGTTTATAAGTCAATACCAAAACACTGGATGATGTTTAGATTATGATCTGTTAAGATTCCACAAAACCCATAAAATTTCAGTTAACCAACCATTCAGACGAGACAGGAGAAATTATTTTTGTTTTTAATTTTCAAGTGATTGACAAATGAGTAACAAATACTAGCGCTTGTATACCGGCATGCCGCCAGAAGCACTCATCTTCAAAATAGCTTTTATCCCGCCATAAAATTGAGGTTATATCAAATTTTATGTTTATGGTATTTACATTCCTTTGACTTCTAGCAATTTATAGCAATTACTTTTACGACATTTTCACTTAAGGCCAGCGTAAACGATTTAGAGCAAATAAATTCAACATTTACGACTATTTGGATGTAAATGGAGCTAGTATGGCAAATGTTTGAATTATATAAATTCACCTATTACTTTAAATACACATCAAAATAGATACATTTTTGAATATTCTGCATCCATGTTCCTTCGTTTTGCTGTATATTCGAGAAAAAATTTTAAATCTCTTTTTTTACTTTTAAGGAAGATATAACTACTACAACTGAAATTTGTTTCAAAACCAAGTCAAAACCAATTTCTTGGAGTAAGATATTTCAACTAAACTTAACCAACATTTTCCTGCTCTGCGTTAAATGATTCTAAAACATGGCCGAGTCTCGTCTAAACAATACCCATATTAATGATCACCGAAGTTGATATTACTAAATTACAGACTATATCTCACTCTCGACTAATGGGTTTTGATATTAATGTTTTCCAATAGATAATTATTGTTAGCTTTTCTGGAGATTTTTGTTCGACTGATTCTCAATACAATTAAAAATCAAACTTACTGTTAGAGCTTTAACATATTTAATTATCGTTAAAGAATTAAAATTCTTTGTTTATATAACCTTTGAGAATATATAATCTGGTTGAACGAAAATATCGGTACCATATTTTCATGAACTTATAATTCATAAGGTCAATAATTCAAAAGATCAAAGTACAACAAACACTTCAAATGGCGCTACTAATTTACTGATGATGCACTTATTTGTGTAAATAGATGATGATGTGTATTGTATTTGTTCTAAATGCCGAACACCACGTTGCGGCTGCTGGAAGCAACGAAATTATTAGCAAACAACTGCAAAGGGAACTCAGCATAATAATAAACATTACAGGTATATGCGCTTTCGTTTCGCATTATCGTTTTCCACATGATCATGAAAATCAAAACATAACCTGTTCGAAAAACTCAGAATGAAAGAAGTGTACCAAAATAGACAAAAGTTCAATTGCTGGATTTGATATAAAATACTTGTGAATGAAGAGTATACAGTCATTCTAAGAATGATACTGGGATGGATTAGCAAAAAGGAGGCCCACGCTCTGTTGTTATGCGCACTTTTACTGCTCACTTAAGTGTTAAAAGGTGATTTTTTATGACGCCACCGGCAGCGGGCATTGAATCGTTTCGTGGGTTGGCACGGGGCAACAAACTATGGAAAATCGCCCATGTTTCATTTTAATATGGTATGAGTCCTGCAGCAACACATGCGATAACATAAAGATGTGGTGGTTGATTTTGAATGGTGGTCTAGCGCCTCCAATGATCCCGAAAGTGTTGAACGAGTTGTTAGACAGCGTTTTAAATTTACACGTCGTAAAAATTATCTGCAGCGACTTGTCGGTCTATTATAACCTTGCTTATTGTTGCATTGCGGTTGCAACGTAGTAAACCTTTTATGGCTTATTTTTACGACCGATAAAATTCACATAAATTTACGGGCAAACTGTCGACTGAATGAAAGTGAAAGCTTTCGTAAAGACTTTTAATACACATTTTGAAAAATAAATCAACAGTTCAGAACTATACATATACAAGCTGAACTTGTTGATTTTTATTTCTTTAATTTAATTATTAATATAACCTAGAATATTTGCAATTGATCATGATCAAGTTGTTTTTTATTGTAAACTAATGTTTGGGAATTCAGTACTTTTTATACTTTCGCAACATGTTTTGAGTATAACAGGTTTGTTCAGCTAAATGTTGTTTTCAGCACTTCGAACTAATTTAGATATACCTTAGAGAGTTATGAATATAAAAAGAAACAGGATGGTGGGACAAGTTGAGTTTCGAGTGAATGCCGTTCGTCCCTTTGAATAAGCGATAACTTGAACAGAAATTGAGATACCCCGATAAAACTTGACACACGTATTCCTAGTAGCTATGAGGAAGTTGGCCGTTACTCGCAAAAAACCACGAAGTGAAAACTTATAAAGTTCCATAATTAAGGAACAGATTTATAAAAAATGTCAATTGGTAGAAGTCGGCTGGCTGATGATTGTCTACGCGAACGCCGTAGCAATCTGTTCTCCTGAGATATTATGATCGTAAGAAATTTGGCTGCTGAAAATGCTTTCTTCATAATTCCTGGCAGGGAGGCGCATCAACCATGGGAGGCATGCGTCTTCGAGTTGCTGACAGAGTTAAGTTAAACCCAGCAACGAGAAAAGAGCAAGGAAGACATCGGTTGCCGTATATTGCTACAGGGAAGCATTGGTAAAAGGTGGAGACTCACGTCAAACGTAGTTCTTGGCTCTATGAAACCATAGATACGTCCATAATGTTTTAGAATTTTTGTTGGGTGGAAGGAGCTGGAAAATTTGTAACTATCCACCCTGATAGTTTCTTGAGTTTGTTGACGTTGTGCGCTCAAGACTACTAAAAGGATGTCTAGACTCCTTATCTCTAGCACATTGGTTTTATGATTAAACTGGTTTAGGTACCTGACCACAGCGGCATTTCAGAAAACTGTAAAGCTGATGAGTTTGCTAGGGCAGACACTTTAGTTTCAATAACTACGGAATAAGTAGACTTGGAACTCCGTTGGTTTCCTATGGTTTCTACTGGACTCTTGGTTCTCAGACCAGCCGATGTGCAACCGAAAGGTCCGTTTGACCCAATGTAAATTGTTAGGGATTTTGGTTATAGAGGTTCTAACCGAAACTGTCCGATTTGTACTCATGGGGTAAGAATAACGGATACCACCTGCATCATGTTTCACACCTCTACATGGCGGCCATGTTTATTCATGGAATAAATCCGACAAAACAATGAAATTTCAAAGCAAAAATTTTATGCATAATATACTTTTCCTCATTCTTGACTTTCCTTGCAAAAATGGGCGCAATCGGACTATAAGAACACCTTAGTCCCACATAGTTTTCACTTCGTAGTAACAGATGGCGCAAAAATAACCTTTCGATGTTATTGGAAAATGAAAAACTGTTTTCAAAAATGAAAAACTTTGATTTCGCTTGTGGATTATTTTTATTTGGTCTTTTGAATTTGTTTACATCAAGTCGAGAATATGATATCATGTAAATGGCTGCCGCCACAGTTGATTGTTGCCCTTTTGAGCCTTTTTTATGCCATTTTCTATCAGTTCCGGCGATAAGTTCTTACATTCTTGACGGATATTATCTTTGAGAGCTGCAAGAGTCTGAGGCTTGTTGACATAAACCCTCCATTTCAAAAAGCGCCACAAAATGAAGTCTGGAGCAATCAAATCAGGCGGTCTTGCTGGCCAGTGTAACGAAGTGTAGCGTACCATTGTTTATTTACGTATATTTCGCATGTGTTTACTACACAAATGTCAAAACAGAACTGACATCAGAGGTCAATTGCAAAATTTGTAGCATCTTCTGATAGGAAGATTACTTTTACGCCACCTTGAATATAAATAAAGTGTCATAGAAAAAATTTAAATCTAAAAATCAGAGCTGAATGAAATTGGTATAAACTTCTTTTCCCTAATATTATGATTACTTTTTATAAACTTGGATTTTTTCTGATAGATGAAATTTATAGTTTAGATATGTTGATGCCACACACATCTCAATTAAGTTAATTACGTTAACTTTAATATAAAAATCTCACACACGTTAAGTATTATTAGATATATAAGGTACATATAATTCCGATGACGAGACGAGTTACAATATGGGTAAATGTAGGTCCGTCTGTGCGAGCGGCAACTTAAGTAAAAATTGAGATATATTGATAAATCGTGTTACTTGGCTCGGTAATAAGTGTGGCACTGAAGATGGACTTAATAGAATCACTGCCACACCCTCTTAATCATGTTAATCAAAAACGTATAAAGAGAAAGCAACCACAAGAGATCACAGTAGTAAGGGGCATCTGTGAGCTGAAAGGTTTACTTTGTATATGTCACAATTTAACTTTACAGTATAAGTCGAACACCAACAAAGTTATCGGAATAAAATTTTCACAAATAATGGACTTTGGTATGTTATATCACTTTTAAAAATGGTCGAAGTGGTATTACGCCTTCGATTGACTTTTTCCGAAAGTATCTGTCTATCTCTAATCTAAATTATTGGATTTTAGACATAATATTTTCACGAACGCTAGATGTAATATTAATGCGTCCTTGTGTCAAAATTTTGTATAAAATCGTAGCAACACCTTCTTGAGTATATTAACAGCTCCGCTATGTGTAATATAGGGATTTCCGACTTTTCAGCTGACTTTAAACAGTTTATCTTGATCAACATGTGATGCTGATGAATTTATGTAGAGAAGCTTTCTGAAAAACAATATTGTGTGATGTTGAATATGAATGAAGTTGGTCTAGGCCTTACTTTAAACATCATATCCGAAATTTAATATGTATTATTAAAATACCAAATATAATAGTAGGCCATTTGGCTTATTCTAACAATCAATATTGAATTCTTACGTAACATTTTTCAGTGAAAAGTGCTACCAACACCAATAGTATTTTCAGTCTTTGATACTTTAAAATTGCGAACGTACCTCCAAACTTAACCCTTCTTCATATTGTTTAATATAAAATTTTCCTAAAACTTGCTAATACAATTATCGCATTTGTATATAAAATTTTATTTTATTTATTTTCTATAAGTTCTTGCATATTAAGACTTGAATCTGTTTTTTTATAACTGTTTGTTCATTCTCATCCACATATGAACTTAAAACGATTCATAACGTAGCTATCCACATATTTATTTTATATTGACTTATATACGGTTTACATCTAAGTCGTCGCGATGAAAAATTCCAACTGATTGTTTTCAAAATAGTCGCACATGTTTATAATACAATGCTTTTTCGACAAAATTTTTAGGACGCAACATACATATACATCACAGAAAATCACAAACTACCGAAATGGTCGCCGTAGATCAAATTTAAAGCAAAAAAGCCTACCACATAATATAAAGGCCACAACAGCGCAACAAACGTATGCACAATGTTCAGTTATTTTTCACGCTATTTTTTGTGAAATTAATAAAAAAATGTAGCACTAAAGGGCAGACTCCCATATTGGCAAAGAGAAGGTATAGGTATGTGGTCATGCCGTTGTTTGACAATACTAAAAAAATGGTTTGGTTTCTAAGCAGAATTTAATTCCAAGGTCAAGTTATTTGTGCCTACGAGTAAATGTCCTATAGTCTGGCATCAGGTACCAAACTCCAATCGCGGGACAACACTGTCTCCCGCCACAGTTTAAAAAACACAAATACAGAATTTCTGATTCTTTTAAATAAGCAGAAACCGTGCTGCTACCTTTTTGGTTGCTATCGCAACTGCGAAACTGAAAGCTAATGAACACCGAACATGCAAATCGTCGTGTACGATTAATGTAACTCTGCTATTGTCCTTATGATTCAGTCGCAAAGCATTAAAAAAATAGAAATTCATCATCAGGTGGTGTTACATGTACATATATATTAGCAAAAAGACAAAGCAAAAAACTCCAACCTTGTACTTGTGTCCTTGTTATTTCAACTATTTATTTTTTACTAATTTATATTTTTATGATTTATTCGGTTGACCTAATGGCTATTGACAAGGTGCATCATTTTTCTGAATACATTTGCTTTGAACAACGCACAGCTGAGCTATATTTAGAATTGTGGGTCTTTCTAGTGTTTTTTGCATGCTGCTTTCACCTGTCATAAATAGATATTAGCAATTCAAGGTCTACGAAGTCAAGACAAAATATATATACATATAATTCGTATCTAAAAGATTCTGGGAGTGTTAAAAATGCCATCCAGCTGGATTATGCAGTTGCGTTGACCATAAGGCAATATATGATGGAGTTTAAGCGGATGAGTCAACTATTTTTATAATGCGTCAATTGTACTAAAAAATATCCGAAAAAATAAATATGTATATATATGTATATGGGCCATTCCATCAATTGGCGACATGGTTTTGTACCCGTGGTTCTCCGATTTTGACCAAACTTTAGAATATCATAATATAGACCAATAGAAGAATATCTGTTAACTTTTTAGTGGTCAAAGTTGCTCCGTTGTTTTTTGGCGCGCACTTTAAATTGAGATCAAACAAAAAAATGACTTTTTCTTTTATTTTTTAACGACGTCAATTTTATGTAAAAAAAATCTCAGCTTTCTGATAAAAATGCTTTCAAAATCCAAAAAAAAATTTCAAAATCCAAAAAAAACATTTTTTTTCCAAAAACCCGGTTTTTTGAGCTTTTCCCCCAACTATTTTTTAAAATTGACCTTTCCATTCGATTCCTCGTTAAATTTTACATAAGAATCAGTGCTCAAAAATATGGGACTCTGTTCCCATGAACAGCAAAAAAAAATGCAAAGTTGTCGCTCAAAATCCAAAAAAAAAACATTCAAAGTTGTCGCTATACGGCGCATATTTTTATGAATGAAGACAGTGATTTCTTCTTAATTCAAGTCTAAGAATACAATTTACATGTTTACCTCTTTCACACAACCTTCTAAGCGAACACACTGCGCGGTATAGCGACAACTTTGAATTTTTTTTTTGCTGTTCATGGGATCAGAGTCCCATATTTTTGAGCACTGATTCTTATGTAAAATTTAACGAGGAATCGAATGGAAAGGTCAATTTTAAAAAATAGTTGAGCGAAAAGCTCAAAAAACCGGGTTTTTGGAAAAAAAATGTTTTTTTTTGGATTTTGAAATTTTTTTTGGATTTTGAAAGCATTTTTATCAGAAAGCTGAGATTTTTTTACATAAAATTGGATAATTTAAAAATTTTTTCACTAAATTTTGACGTCGTTAAAAAATAAAAGAAAAAGTCATTTTTTTGTTTGATCTCAATTTAAAGTGCGCGCCAAAAAACAACGGAGCAACTTTGACCACTAAAAAGTTAACAGATATTCTTCTATTGGTCTATATTATGATATTCTAAAGTTTGGTCAAAATCGGAGAACCACGGGTACAAACCCATGTCGCCAATTGATGGAATGGCCCATATATAAAATAATGCACCAAAATTACAGGAATGTGTTAATTAATGAGATATAGGATTTTTCCAAGAAGTGTGTTGTAGCACGCCCATTGAACTAGAGAATGGCAAATAAGAGCTCTTACTTCTATAATCTTTGAAAGAAGAATCATTACTTGATATGTACTTTTTTCTGTACGTTAGGTATTCTACATCAATTTCTTTACTAAAGGAGGTGGAGGAAATACAATGTCATACGATGAGACTTTGAACAGTGCTCATTAAGCCTTTTGCAGCTGAGATGTAAAAATTACACTTTTTTGACCAGATGGAAATCTGACAAAAATTCCTTTCCTTAAAGTAAGACCTTAAGAAAGCTAAAACTTTACAATATATATACTCAATATTTATGCATCACTCGTGCCAAATTTGATGAAGACAAAGTTTTCCATGTAAGCACTTGATTTCGATCGTACAGTTTGTATAAAGCTAATACTATATTGGTCCGATATCGGCGGTTCGACAATTGAGCTTTTTTTTAATGAGAAAAAGACATGTGCAAAATTTGACATAAAAATCTCAAAAACTGAAGCACAAGTTCACGTCTATACAGGCAGATGGAACTGCATAAATCGACTCAGCTCGTCATGCCGATCATTCATATACACATTTTACGGGGCTTCCGATGTTTCCTTCAGAGTGTTACAAACTCTGTGGCAAACTTAAAATATCTGTTCAGATACATCAACTGATGACACACGTCAAAAAATAAAGAGATTGGTGCAGAGATCTTACTGGCATCGTTGGAATATCAAACGCATCCGTTTTGAAATATCATTCGGGCCTAAGAAAGGCGAAAGCACGATTCGTTCTAAAATCATCTAATTTTTTTCGAAAAACAGTGTCGCTTTAACGTCTGTGCAATACTAATTTCCAATTACCAGGATGTCATGAAACGTGGTATTACTGGCGATGTGTCTTGAATCTATGCTTGCGACCCAGATACATATAATCAATCGACCTAATATCGTGGCAAAGGTGAGCCGAAGCTGAAAACACGACATCAAAGCAGGTTAAAAATCGATTATGTTAATAGTTTTCTTCGATTATTAAGGTTTCAACAAGGAATACTAGATGAGTGTCAAGCGGGCTTGCGCGAAGCTATTCGTAACAAGTAAGGAAGGGCTAAATTCGGGTGCAACCGAACATTTTATACTCTTGAAACTTACAAGAATCAAAGCTAGGGAAATACGTTATGGTGTAAAACCAATAATATAGGGTACAGTCAGCCGGATGTTCGACAAACCTGATATTAGTTCTATAGGGAATAGGCCAAGTTTTCGATCAAATTTATTTATTTTAATCGCAAGATGCACTGTTATGAATAAAATACGCTCTACTATTTTCATTGGGATAACTCACATATTTTAGCCGATATATGCGGTAAGTTTTGGTCCGATTCAAACCATTTTTGACATACTGACATACCATTAAAAGGGAAAGATTATACCTTAATTTCAATTATATTTATCACACATTGAGCGACATTTTCGATCAAAAGTCAACTATAGGTACCGGGGTCTAAATATTCGGTAACTAGCGGCTTGAACACTAAAGATATTATTTTTGCAAATTTTTATCCCATTATATCAATTGCTTCTTGCTTTACCTACTGGAAACTGAACGAATCAAGTGGAATTTTAAATTGTGTTATAAGGTTGTTGTCCGGTTTCGAGGCCGGAATTATGGGCCGACAACTCTTGGTTTTTGCACCACAGTAATGTACGGTCGTATCCTGCATCGATTCTTTATAAGTTTTTCACCAAATTTTCAACCAATATCGTGCCGCAATCATCGTATTCATCTGATTTGGCTCCGTGTGACATTTTCCTCTTCAGCAAACTTAACAACTGTTTAGATAATTGGAAAAAACGTTGACACTTTGGGGTCAAGAGGGATTACTTTGAGGGGAATGGCATAGATTTTGAAAAATAAATTAAGAATTTTAAAATTATGAGTACAAGTCTTACTATTTTTTTGCTCATAGTAGTATACATTAGAAAATTTATCAATTAACGGGTGAAATTTCAATTTAATATATGACAGCACACGTTGAAAGTTATTTTAAAGAAATTAGAATATTAGAATAAAAATACATACATTTTGCATACACTGGACACATACTCAGTAACTCGAATTCGTATTAAATCATTGAATCTAGCTGTTTTTACGTGTTGGTATTTTGGTTACTATAACGGGTTCATGCTGGCTCTCAGGATTATTCATTGCCTGATAAATCCAGTTTTGGTCTCACTTAATCTGAAAACATACAAATAACAAACGCATACGGACAACACAACCAAAAGATATATCTACATCTATACAGTTGCTGTTGCTATATTCCCCATAAATTTACGTCAGAGACCTTTTACGAAATTAAATCTTGTTACATGTAACAATAACAACATCAACTTGTGTAAACCGCTGAGCTATGTATGTAAATGCATTTGTTAAAGCACACAAGTTATGGCGGCGAGAATAATGACAACAAAACAGGAAAAAAAGGTAAACGGCAAATATATATTTTAACGGCAAACGAGATATAGTGTAGTATTTTCATGTTCCTACATTTGTTAGCAGAGCCAGTAGTTTGCTGAAATCCTTTGCCATATTTTTAGTTTTACGTTTTCGGTAAAGTTATGATTAGCTACACTATTAAATATTCTTTTAAAGTACTTAATTAAGCTCGAAAGCTTAAAAAAATTATAAGGCGTAGGTTTGTGTTTTTAGAGGCAATGTATTCTTAAAAAATTAATTGAAGTAATTGAACTAATTTAGTAAACATATTTAGGCAACAATATTTAATAATCATCTCTTTAAAAACATAATTTGTTGTCCCATCAGAGGCCATTAAAAGCAAACTGAAAACGTTCTGTTTTTAATAATTTTTATCGCAGTTTACAAAGTAATGAGTTTCTGATATGTTTTAAATTAACTCCAAATTTATACTACAGTTTTTCGCTTTTAACTATTTTCGCCTGTGTATTTAGGGCCAAAAAGATTTACTGAGGCTTTTCGCTGTCCCACCCGTGCAGAACACATGCACGTCGGCGACACGATTTACAGGCCAAGATTTGAGATTAATAAATTTGTATGTTCAAAAGGCGATGTGGGCGGAAGAAAATGTGAACTTGCGACGTGATGGTGTAAGCGTGGAACGTTTATTTAGCAAGAGCTCGTCAGTATGTCGCCGGAAGTGTGGAATATTGTACCAAAGATGTACATAAATGCGCATGCATGTATTTACATATAAATGTGAGTGCTGCAGTGCTTGAGGATTTAGACAACTTTCGCTTTTTTAACCATGAATTACAAACATGAATTACAACGGGCAGAGTGCAGCAATATATTTAGTTCTTTTTTGTATATATTCTACATATTAAAAATATTGAATGAAATAAGAATGATTTCCCCCACCCGCGGTGAGAACTTAAAGAATTTTTATTGAGTTTAGTCGTTTGATCTTACTAATCAAACATTACATTGTATGAATAATGTGCGTATTCACCCAACCATTTTTTTACTCTTGCAACCAGTTTCTATAGAGTATTATAGTTTTGTTCACCAAACGGTTGTACGTATCACCTAAAACTAAAGGAGACCGGTATGGAGTTATGTATATATAAATGATCAGAGTGACGAGAAAAGTTGAAATCTGGTCGACTGTCTATCTATCCGTCCGTCCGTGCAAGCTGTAACTTGAGTAAGAATTGAGTTCAAGTTTGCAGATGGGTAATTGGATCATAGGACCACTGCCACGGCCACAAATCGCCATTAACCGAAAACATATAAAATGTCATAACTAAGCACTAAATCAAGATAAAATACTGTAATTTGACACAGGGGATCGCAATAGCAAGGGCCATCTGTAGATAAAAAATGTTGAAAAAGTGGGTATGGCCCCGCCCTCTAATAAGTTTGATGTATATATCTCCTAAACCACTAAAGCTACAACAACCAAATCACCCAGCGCAAATATTACAAAACCCGCACCGTTAATGTGAAAATGGATGAAATCGGATGAAAATCCCGCTCACTCCTCATCTAACGGTACTGCTAAAAGCGCGATAAATAACTAATTGCGCCAGAGACATTAAATTTTACCACACAGATGGTAGAAGAAAGTTTTATAAGAGCTGGTGAGAAAATTGGATAAAGGACGTTGCACCGCCCACTTTTTGGTAAAATCCCATATCTTAGGACCTATTAACCGATTTCGACAAAACTTGGTTCGTGACATTCTTACATTACTAAGTCATGTTGTGAAAATGAGCGAAGTTGGACAATAAGCACACCTACTTCCCATGTAGCACAATTTGAAATTACACTTGATTCGTTCATTTTCCAGTAGAGAAAGCAAGAAGCAATTAATATGACAGGATTAAACTTTGTACGAATAATGGCTTTAGTGTATGCCACCCTATGACTAAAAATTATTCAAATCCATTAAAAACTGTTCAAGCACCTAGATATGAAATATTTGACCCCAGTACCTATAATTGACTTTTGATCGAAAATATCGGTGAATATGTGAGATATACTCGTATAATTGAAATTCAGGGATAGTACTTCTCTGACAATAGCATGTCTATAGGATTTATTTCTAATACCAGAGATAACGTCTATACAAGGGTTCATAAAATTTAACATAGACGTTGCAAAGCACATATGTACATATATGTATGTATTTACAAGTATAATTGCAAAGTATTTTAAATTCTTGCAAATTAAAGATGTTTTAAGGTAATTTTTGGGGATCGCATTATAAAAGTGATGCAATTGCCCCCAAAAATAGTATTAACTATTTGAACCGATCGACATACGATGTACTTGTATGTTACGTGCAAAGCTCAATAATAACGACAATGTGGTTAATGGTGAAAATGGTTAACTAATTACTAAAACACTCACACAATCAAAATATCCCAAGACACCGTTCCTAGTTGATGAGCATTACGACAAATGCATTTTAATTGCTCACCGTGCTGGCTTAATAAGTATACACACACATTTTCTAAACTATGATTATATTTTGACGCTCTGACCATTTTCATGCAAATTGACCAACCGCTTTCGGTCATTAAGTTAACATGAATCAAAAGTGTTGGCAGCTACAAAGGAGAAGTGCAGAATATCGCTTGGTTTCATGGTTTCATTTGCAAATTGCGTGTCTAGGAAGAATTATAAAATGTTAATGACGTATTAAATGATAGGAACGAGATAATTACCCAATTATGAGCTTTACTATTAGACCTAGATGTAGAGAAAATAAATCGCTATGTATCAAGTAAGGGTGATTATCGGAAGATTCTATTCCATTGAAAACGAAATAGACTTTTCAACAGTAACAAATAAAATTGTTATACATAGCAAAATAAAACAAAATATAATATGCACAGCTGATTTGGAAAGAAATCATCATCTACTTATGCAAAAACTTTATAGTTTCATATAGTTATGAGTTTAAGAAACAATTGTTGTTATTGAGAATATTAAGAGAGATATTAAAATTCAAGCAAATAAAAGGATTCTAACAGAAAAGGAGTATGTTCCAAAATAATTAATGTTGGAGACGCGAAATGTAATAACTTTATTTGTTGCCAGCCAATCCCACCTGAAAATATTTTTTTATTTGTTTGTACTATCTTCGACTTGAGTAACATACTCAATACGCCACAGCTTTTTGCATTTCGCTGATGAGCAGTAATTTAAAGCGAATAGCAAGCACATGAGATGTGAAGACGGCAGCTATGAGGACTGGCAATAGATTACAAAGAAGCACTAAATTCAGTTCTTGGGTCGTTATAAATTTGCTGTCGTAGATTAATTAACTTTATGTTACTTACTGTAACTTGTTTCGAATTGATTTGACGATTGTTGCATTAAACCGCAAGTTATTTAGATCAATGATTTGTTGCACATTGAAGACCAGATTCGTTTGCTTACCATAAAGTCAGCTAATATAGTTCGAGAGCTGAATTTAGTGGAATGAAATACGAGTACGTTATTTTTTTTTTTTTTGATATGGGTGCATATTTGTGCTTAGAATTCATAAAATCGGGTGAAGACTTGCAATATGATGTTCAGAGTATAATAATTTTTATCATGATAATGGTTGAACGTAACACTTAGAGCTGATCGAGATGCCGTTAATGATTATCTCTTATCTAGCGGACTTTATGCCCAATATATTGGTAAAATTTTGAGTAATCTTATTAGAACACCGTGGAAGTATATTCTCGTGATACCCTGGCTTAGTGCCAAAAGCAAATTCGATCAGCTCAGTTCGTCATCTTGCACCAATATATGTGACATAATTATTTCCATCTTTTCAGTTGACAATATGTATGATCTTTTAATAAAATTAAGGTGGTTTTGATTCTCAATCTTAATGCGGTTTAGCTGAACATGTGTGAAATCCATCTAATTTAATAATATCTGCACCCCAAGTGGACATTTCCAGTTGAAATGTTATTTTGCGAATTTTATTCTTGCAGCTACATGCCCTCGCCAAAGGCGGTAATTTTTCGTGGATTATGGTGATTATGCAACTTGCTATGAGATTGTTAAGACAAGACCACAACAAACTGACCAACTGAAATCAATATAGATCTTTTTATACTCCTTTATGCTATAAAAATGTATGTGTGAAGGGTATTATAGCTTCGATTCTGCTGAAATTTAGTACAAGAGACTGCCGTAGTAAGGGGTCTGCAGGCAAAAAATGGGATGGCTAATAATAATGCATATATCTAATAAATCAGTGGTTAATGTACCACATTCGCTAAGGAAAATTTCAATAAAAATGTACCCGAATGAAACTTTGCACGAATAATGTCCCTATTTTCGGACTTAAATTATTCAAGCGCCCAGGTACTAAACATATGGACCTATTTTCAATATTTCTATTGCAAATTTTTTATCGCATATATCGGTCAATCTGTGTGACATATGATAGAAACTTAGAGATAGTTCTTAAGAGAGAAAAGTATGCCCCTGTGCCAAAATTGGTCTAAATAGGATCAATAATTCCCTCAGTTCTCATACAACGAATAGAAGCATTTTCTAATTCCGGTTGACTTTATACCGAAAATATCGGTCAATTCCTTAGTTATCTTAAGGAAGTTGAAAGAGAGTTTTTCAAATGACAGGGTATTTTTATGCTTAAAATAAATAAAACCTTGGGAAAACTTGCACTACCCCCCTACAACTTAGCGACATTAGTCGCTATAAAAATGGGTGATTCAGATCGAGGGTCCCTACTTTTAAAAGAAAAAAACGCAGAAATTTCAAAACTCAATTTAGAATGTTTATTATCATTCGAAAAAACATCCTTTGGCACTTATTTTCTGAATATTATCTCTTTCAGATGTTGGCCGCGGCTATGTCCCAAATAGTTCAACCGTCGAAAAAAGTCTAACTGTGCGATGTCACTCGATTCTGGTGACCAATAAACCGGCCTAAAACGTGAAATTATCTGCTAACTGAAGTGTTCTCTCAATAAATCTATTGATTGATGCGATGCCACTTTCCACAGGCTTCTTGTTAAAACCAAATGTCGCCGAGATCACGAGCTTTAATTACTGGCATCAAATATTCGGTTATCATGACGTTCGCCATTGCCGATTACGTTCTCATCGACATCATTCTTGAAGAATTGAGGGCCGATCTTCGATATTAAGTATATAAAATTTAGGAACTAGAAGCCACGCAAATTCTGAAGTTCCAAAATTCTCACAATACGGTTTTTGAGGAAATTGATTTACAAGACAGCTTATTAGAAGCCATAGAAAAAACCACCCATTTTCGCCCTATATCTTGTACACTTTTGACACAATTTGCAGGAATATTAAAAAACGTTTTGCCGCCCACAAGACGTTGCGCCCGGGGCGACGCTAGCCACCACACAATGTCACAATCGATTCATTGAAAACCAAGTTTGGTGAACGTGTTATGTCACGAAATGGCCCAGTCAATTGGCGCTTCGGTCGTGCGATTTGACGCCGTTAGACTATTTTCGAGTGGTCTATGCCAACAAGACAGCGACGATTGATGAGCTTCGTTTGAATATCGAACGTAAAATTGGAGCATTATCGGCCGATTTATGGTTGAAAACCGTCAAAGTGCCTTTGGTGGTCATGCAAAGAAATGGAGTGTACTTTCACAGGAATAAAGAGTTTTATTGATGTTTAAAAAAATCTTTTGTAGCACTCTTATTGAGAAACAAGTTATTGTACTATATGTAATGATTTTCGTTACTTCAGCAAGCCAACTTCGATCCTTGCAAGTTGAAAATATTTTCAAATAGTCTTCTGCAATGATAAGAGTACTAACCGACAAATTAAAATCGTCCGCCTGTCCTTTAATATCGTTGGTTTGCATTTTCCCACGATTCTCCGTCTAGTCACTGTCTTTCACAGCTTTGGAGTATCAATCTGGAGTTTAATCCAACTACATTTTCGATTTCTTTGCAATTTGACAAAAATGTGTACCAGAAAAGTAAAAACAAAAGTAATGGACTTTTTTGTTTTTCTAATTATAAAAGTTTATTCCACAAAAATAATCACAATACTGGACAACTCAAAACATGTTAGAGAGGATCTCTAAATATTAGTAGTTACACTACCATTGCCCTAAACATAACTGTATGGGCACATCCGTATTAGAAGCTGTACTTTGATATAGGATGCATGTGGCCTAAAACTGGTTTTAAAACAGATCTAAAGTTTATATCGAAAAAGGCCAAACATTCAAAAGACTTTGTGCACAATATGTCGGTCAGTGTGTGAATTATCTTCACATAGTTTCGAATATACTTTACTAATTATAATTAAACAAATTTAAGACTAATTAATTTTACCAGATTCTTTACTATTCATTCGTGATACAATAATTTTTTCACAGAACTGATGAAACACTTATTGTCAAAAGTGTGCTCAATAATGTACAAAAGGTCCGAATAAAATTACTCAATCCGTATTTAAAAATAAATTCGCAAACAAAGTAATTTTTGTTTGCTATGGAAACCTAACCTAATACCGCTCACCCCCCTTAAGCGCACTGAGACAATTAGTATCCATAATTGTCGTCCTGGAATAAAATAGAAAATACAATGTTCATCCAATTAGGAAAACTCATAGAAGTAAGTAGGCAAATATTTTTATGACTATACAGCCGAGTTTAAGCGGAGAAAAAAAAGAGTTTTTGAAAATTCTACAGTTGCCATACTCCTTAATACATATAACATACCAAATAAGAAGGAAAACAGTGTATACTCCAATAAAAAGGTGCTTAGCTGTTTCTTCCAAGTATTCCATTATCTTCTTCATCTCCTTTCCAAACTTATCTTTTTTAATCTGTTAATCAGATTTGTGAGAGCTACTCTGCTTCTATGGTAGTTAATTCGAGTGATGAACAATTTTTCTTAAGGCTGCTCAGTAGCTAACCTTCCTGAAAAAGAGACAACCCTGACCCGGTTGCTAATTTCGCAAGAATTACGAAATTGCTCACGTCCCTGCACCATCGCGATGACCCAAGTTATTTCGAGAAGCTTTAGGATGAACTCCATAGACATAACATCCACCTCCCACTAATGAAGTTATGTGTATTCAAAAGTCCATAGACCTCCTCCTTACGCATAAGGTCCGCAAACGTTTTAAATTGCAGATAACAACACCTTGACTCTGGCACTGCTATTTCAGTTTACAAGTGAAATAAGTGAATTTACTGTTTTTTGGTGAAACATAATTTCCTGATGGGAAAAGATACCGTTGGTGATAATCTTGATGAAAATCTACTTCATCGAACATGGTAACGTCAAAAGTTGGGTGGAATTGTTAGATATATTATCATTATCATATCGGTACTAAAATGTAAGTAATGCATTAAATAAAAAGCATAAATATTTACACATAATAAATATTTGCTCGTTTTAAAGAATATAAACAAAACTGAAGTACTGTACGGTACTGTTGAAAACCACTACAAGCGCGTAAAATCAAGCACTAAATTCGCCAGAGTCATTAAGTTTTACCCCCAGGAAACTATAAGGAGGACCTACAGGAGATGGGGCTAAAATTGGACTAGGGACGTGACACCGCTCTCCTATAAGGATTTCTTCTAATAGTTTTATGTTCTAGTGTAAAAATGAGATAAATCTACTTTAAGTTAGCAACGCACACGTCTTTTCTATTTTTCGTAATCACCAATTGGCGATTTTAAGCGGAGTAAAAATCTTTATTTACCTCTTCTTCCCTTAGCGGGTTCTATGTAAAATACACTCTCAGAGCTTGAGTGTTTTCATCCATTCGGACGATATTATCTAGTCAGCGTAGCCGATGTCTCGTAATTCGCTGAACTATGTCAATGTCGTCGTATAACTTTTACAGCTCATCGTTCCGTCGAATGCGATGGAACAAAAATCTTCCACAGAACCTTTCTTTCGAAAACTCAAAACGTCGACTCATCAGATATTGTCATTCTATGCATCCGCACCAATTAGCAGGACGGGAAAAATGAGTGGCTTTGCTTCACTTCCTTAATCATTCTGAGGCCAATGATATCAATATAATTGAAGTTAATATAACGAGAATAAACTTCTCACGAGGTGTGCCTTTGAGGTAAGCCACCCTTTTTCCTGAAGTTTTCGAAACCACAATAATTAAAAAACATTTCAATTTCCTTAACAATCAGTGCTATTTTTATTTTTTTTTTTATTAGCGAGTATACATAAGACAATGTGAAAATTATATATACCCGTTTTAGCGAACTGAAGTGAAATTTTTTTTAATAATGTAGTTTATGTATATTTAATTTAACCTCTTTCTACCAAAAGTAAATATTTATCACACATATCTCATTTGAAGATATCTACAAGCATACTCGTGCAATAAGTTTTCTACAGAGTATTGATTTGTTTTAATATAATTTTGGCTGACGCGAACTAAAATATTGCAATAAAACTAGGTCTAAGTTAATTAAAAGTCACGAATATTAAAAATTTGATTGTAATTTACTCACAATTTCTTGGAAGAATAACTGTTGAAGTGTTACGAAGTTTTCAATACAAAGTTTTACCAAGGCCTGAAGTAATTTCCGGAGCTTCGTTTCTTGTTAGTTGTAAGAATATTAAATGTTTGGTTACACCCAAACTTATCCCTACCTTACTTGTTTAACATAAAATTTTACTAGCACCTGAAGGAATTTCCCGAACTTTGATTCTTGTGAGTTGCAAAATTATAAAACGTTCAGTTACAGCCGAACTTAGCTTACTTACTTGTTATACCTGTAGGTATGAGTTGTATTTTATGAGTAAAATTTGATTTCAAGTGGTTTCACATGCCAAAATTGCTTCTGAAAAGCAATATAACTGAATCAATGTCCACGCAGAGATTACACTTTTCCATGTTTGGAAATGTATGGATATATGAGCACATGAGGAATGAACATAAAATTTACATAATTGAAAATATTATTTTACGGCTGGCGAATTGTGTATGCATCGCACGCGCTTCGAGAATTCTGACAGTTTCGGTGTTAAATGAGTTACGCTCCGCCATAAATTAAATTCATCTCACTGCATATTTATGTGTAAATAGTAAATCCAGATGTATTCTGCAAAAAGTCAGAATTTTCAATACACATAGCAATAACATGACATTGTCATTGGTGTACCCAGTCGGACTTCGCAGAAAATAAACCATATATTTATATCTGCTGTGCGTAAAATGCATAATTTTTGTGTATTAATATTGTTTTGAAAAGTTTTATTTGTACTAGTATAACATTGGTGTGCTGATTAGGAACGTAACTACGTTAACATGAACTGAAAAAATTACAAACGGTTATATAAAATTCATATATTTGCTTTAAAAATGTAAATAAATTCAAAACAATACAAAGTTAATTTTTATACTCTCGTCATATATTGCACAGAGTGTAATAGTTTTTTTACCTAACGGCTATTTGTGTCAACCGAAACTAATCGAGACAGATATAGAGTTACATATAAATTGTGACAAAAAATCCGAAACATCGAATAAGAATGTCATAATCTCAACTGTTTCATCGAAAGTTGCACATTTAAAATAATTCAGATGATTTTAATAAAATCTTTTTCAGGTAAAGAGACAGAACTTTGTTAAATAAAACATAAAATTTACGGTTTATTTCAGCAATAGCAACACAACTACAAGTATCAATTAAGTAATAATGCCAAGCGAGGCAAACGACGCAATTAATAACAAATAAGGAAGCGCTATGTTCGGGTGCAACCGAACATTTCATTCTATTGCAACTTGCAAGAATCAAAGTCACTTCAAAATGTAAAACCAATAATATAGAGAAAAGTCAGCCGGATGTTCAAAAATTCTGAGATTAGTTATAAAGGGGCTAAGCCAAGCTTTCGCTCAAAGTTATCTATTTTAGGCACAAAGATACACTGTTATGAACACGCTCTCTTATTTTCATTGAGATAACTCACATATTGGCCGATATATGCGTTACAAAGTTAGCCAGAAGTTCGAAAATCTTTATATTAGGTCTATGGGGATTAAGCGAAGTTTTGGTCCGATTCAATCCATTTTTGACATAGAGACATACCATTATAAGAGAAAGATTATCCCATAATTTCAGTTTCACATATCACACATTAACCGACATTTTCGATCAAAATTCAGCTATACGTAAGTACCGGAGTCTAAATACTCCATACCTAGGAACAGTTCTTTATTGGATATAATTTTTGGTCATAAGATGGCACACACTAAAGACATCATTCGTGTAAAGTTTTATCCCATTATATTAATTGCTTCTTTAATGGTGTACTGGAAACTGAACGAATTAAGTGGAATTTAAAATTGGGCTATATGGGAAGTAGACGTGGTTGTTGTCCGATTTCGTTCATTTTCATAATGTCAAAAGAATGCCACGTACTAAATTGTGTCGAAATCGGTTGGTCGGTCCCGAGATATGGGATTTCACCAAAAAGTAGGCGGTGCCACGCCAATCGTCAAATTTTCCCACCGGCTCCCATTAAGCTCTCTCATACCATCTCCGTGGTAAAATTTATTGTTTCTAGCGTATTTAGTTATTGATTTATCGCGCTTTTAGTAGTTTTTAACAGTACCGTTATACTCGTATGGGGAGTGAGTTAACCTTCGATTTCATCTATTTTCACAATATCGGCAAAAGTTCTTATACGATCTGTACTCAGCGAATTTGGTTATTATAGCTTAAGTTGTTTAGGAGATAAGTTTCTACATTAAACTTGCTAAAGTGCGCGGCCACACCCACTTTTTAAAAAATGTTTGCCCACAAGTGCCCCTTGCTACTGCAATCCAAATTACAGTTTTATATTTTAATTTAGCGCTTAGTTGTGGCACTTTACACTCTCTTCTATTCAAGCTACTCATTGATGCGTAAAGCGGCCATAAAATCTAGCCGATCAAAACTTTTTTATGCAGCTTTGTTTAATACTAAGTTTGGCTTATATTACAACATGTGAAGAGTGATTCGAATATGGAAAAGCAGTTGATGAACTGTATAATATTATAATATGGTACATAATATTTCGGTGCGATATTGCCAGGATATGTAGTTTTCTTTTAATATGTTTAACAAGGATTAATTAACCTTTGAGCTCTACTGATTAAACAAAAAATTTAGAATTTTAATTCAGTGTGGCTTTTTTCAAGAAATCGTATTTATATTGTGTTAAACGCAAATTGGTTAACTAAATAGTACCCTTTTAAACCAACGGTAGCATGACTGCATTGCAGTAGCATCTACCTTTCCAGCATTTTTTTAATAGATGGGTAACAATGAATGTTATTCGTTGATATGTATAAATGTATATGCCATGTGTATAGGTTTAACGACTGTCATACCTCATCGCAATTTTGCCGTCAATTTTAACCGGTAAAATTGTTGGACTGAGTGCAGGTCAACAAGCTGCAATAACCCAACCTCATCTTGGCTTTCAATGCTAGGTCGCCAGTTTGGTCGGACTGATTTGACTCGTTTTGACCCAGAATTTATGACTTCAAAAATTTTGCTGTGTGGTTTCAAATACGTTGGCGCTCTTTTATTTTCATCGCTTTTGTTGCACTCTGTTACGTACTTCTCCATGCACTGTATGCAAACACGTGTACACATTACCCATTATATTTAAGTGTTTCATGTACTTTGACCGGAACAGTACGAGGCTTATGTACTCTCGAATTTATGTTTATAGTTGTATCATAAAATGCATTTACTGCAATTTCGTCAGACTCCGGAAAGACGAACGGGAAACGACGAGCTGGCGATAGGCTTGTAACCAAAAGCTATGTAGACTTTTGATCCTGTGGTTGTCCACAAATTGCTGCACTTTAACTTGGTTCTGGCGATAAATACCTGGTTGAGCAAACCAAATGAGCATTAAATGATATTTCTATATATATAAATATATATGTATGTATGTAAATGTTTATGTGCTCAACCTACCCCTTAAAGTAGTTCTGGTTGGCTTAAATAGATATTAAACTTTAATATATTCTTATTTATTATATTATAAAGGAAAATAACAATAATAAAGTAAGATATTAGCCTCAATAAGATTGAACGTTGAGTGAGATATATTCTACAATAAACATCGAATCTTTGAATTCTTTTCTAAGCAAATTACCAGGAAGAGAAACATGGATATCGCCTGCTCGTACTCCCAGATTTACTATAGAAACTAGCGCAAGTGCTATGTGGGTATATACAAGTACATACTTATACGTCGGCACTTGGCACTTGGCAACGGCGTGTATTGTCACTCCGCACCCGGGAGTAATTCCGGTGATCAAACTTTCAAGCATTAAACATATTGGGTGGAGAGTCAAAAGTTCCGAGTAGCTTTAAGAAGCCCTAAAAAAAATTAGCCACGACTCCATTTCAGTTTTCGGCACTAACAAAATGCTAAATAACCAAATGTGTGTGACATTCTATAAATTCACTTTACAGAAAAATTAATATTTTCAATGTCATACACCCTGTCAAGTAAATATCGGGAATTCTTCATTTCTCCCTCTCATCTCCCGCTTATTTGGAAGACAGGTGTAAAAATTTTTTTCCTAGATTGGTACAACTGTCCTTAATTATGATGCCAAAAATAAGCGTGATCTGTTAACCAGTGAGTTTATGTCAGTCGATCTCAGTAGTTTTGTCGAATTTTACAAAAAATTTTAACGTATTTGTGTAAAATTTTGGCTAAATACTCAACAAATATCATTGAGCAAGCACCGTATTCTATCTTCATGCAACTTCTGGGTATTCACCAAATTTGCACGACCACTCCGAGGACACCGTTTTGACTCAAGTGAAGACATCAAAACAAATTCGACGAGAGAGCTGAAGGTCATCCCGGAAAGTGCCTATAAAAAATATTTTGACGATTAGAAGAAGCGTTGGCACATGTGCATCGCTTCAAATGAATGTTACTTTGAAGGCGATAAAATAAATTTGGATAATGATTGAAAAATTTTCCTTTTATTTATACTACTTGACACTTTTTAATTCAACAGGGTATATTAAGTTTGTCACGAAGTTTGTAACACCCAGAAGGAAGCGTTGGAGACCGTATAAAGTATATACTTATATAAATGATCAGTATGTTGATCTGAGTCCATTTAGCCATGTCCGTCTGTCTGTCCGTCTGTCTGTATATATACGAACTAGTCTCTCAGTTTTTAAGATATCGTTTTGAAATTTTGCAAACGTCATTGAAGCTGCTCATTTGTCGGAACTGCCAATATCGGACCACTATAATATATAGCTGCCATAAAACTGAACGATCGGAATCAAGTTCTTGTATGGACAACTTTTGCATTTGACAAGATTTATTCACGAAATTTGGTATAGATTATTTCCTAAGGCAGATCGGCTTACTATAGCATATAGCTGCCATACAAACCGAACGATCGGAATGAAGGGCTTGTATGGAAAACTTTCGCATTTGACGTAGTATCTTCACGAAATTTGACATGGATTACTCCGAAAAAATTGTTCAGATCGGATTACTATAGCATATAGCTTCCATATAAACTGAACACATAGTTACTAAAAGAAATGCTCCTGTGAAGGGTATATTAGCTTCGGTGCAGCCGAAGTTAACGTTTTTTCTTGTTAGATTATATCTTCGATTATACTTTAGAAATTTTCAAAGATCAAAGCCGAAGGCATAATTTCAGGTATTTGCAAAACTTTATAATAATTGTAATATTATTAACATTAAATTCAAGAAAACTTGATTTTTAATTAAGTGGTAAAATATAATAGCAACACTAAGCTTGATATAACCTTATTTATGCTAGACCTTTTCTATTGAAACCAAATTTTATGAAGATATCTCAACTGTAACTCAATATATTACTTCGTCGGACTGGCAAACAGATGAAAATCTAGTATTAGATTCGTCTCGTCCTCCTGATCATTATCTCGATTAAATTTATTTTTATAACTTCATACTATAAATATACGTATTTGCAAACGTTTTGCAATTTTAGTGTTTTCAAATGATGTCAATGCTTAAAAAACGTTCAAACCATTTATTTCACCTTTTTAGGTAAATAACAGTGTCTTTTTACAATACTGGAACTAAATATGTACAATCATATTGCCAAATTTTCAACTTAGACACTTCCCTCGTTTACCGGTGAGCACTTTAAAAAATCATTGCTTTAACGTACAAGTTTGGAATTTGCATTCATCCCCTTAACAGCCGTGGGCATGCCAATAAAAAGGGGTAACACCATTTTCCGTGTCCGAGTGTACTCTTATTTACATGCACGCATTGTCCTTTTGACCATTTTATAATGTGAGTATAGCGGTTTAGTGCGCCCTGGGGATCCATTTTCAAGCTACCATTATGCCATATGAGCTTATACTTTTACCATTTTTAATCATCAACGAGGATTTTCGGATCCACAGATGATATGTTAGGATTATAGAATCATATTAAGTTATTATCAAAGGTAGCAGTATAGCGGGTAGTTGATGTGTATTTAACTAGAAGGTAATTTCCGAAATAACACATCCAACCCCACCCCCCAATCCATTTCATAACAACGACTTAATGAATCGGTTTCATCGATAGTGATGTTACATTTAATATTCACATTTAAAAAAAATATATTTATAATAAATATTACCGAATTTAATTATTATTTCTTTAAATTAAAAATTTTAAAATATTAATTCTATTACCAGTTAATATATAGAATTGTGTCTATTCAGTATCCACATACTGAATGAATCAATTCTAATGTACATGGATGAAGTAGAAAATCAGAATGTTTTATGTATATACATAAGTATATATTAATTATTTTAAAAGATTTAAATTATGTTATATTCCTTCTTTAACTTAGTATGCTCATATTTTAGAAAATACGGGTACCAACCGTGAACAACATCACTAACGGCTGAGACTTCAAGCATGTCAACAAAGTAAAAAGTATTAAACTGTTTTACATATACATACATAAGTTAACATTTCAACCCTTTCAAATTTATGAAGCAATTTTCGCATTTCACCCATTAAGAAGATTACGCATAGCTTAAAACTTTGCAATTGAAGCGGGGATGGTCAGTATTGTACTATATATACGTAAATGGCGTGCATATATGTTAAACATTGTGGTGTCTTGGAAACTGCTTAGTTTTCATAGATTTTTGTAGATGAATATGTGCATATAAGTACTATTTTAAACTAATTTATTATATATGTAGTTATATTCAGATGTGCTTAAAGTCAAGCTTTAACTTGTATGCACACTTTCTCAACTCTAAATTGATTCCAAGCGACACTGTCTCTTCGTCTTTCCTCGTCATCCCCTCGTCTCCGAAAACCTGTTTGGGCGGCAAAAAGAGTCCTCGTATGAGCATTCTCATACATGGCTCAAGATGTTAACGCAGTTTTGCGTTTTCACAATGCAAGTTTTGTGAACTGTTTTCTACAGGCATTCACAATAATAACAAGTAAAGAAGGGCTAAGTTCGGGTGTCACCGAACATTTTACACTCTCGCATGATAAAGTGATAATAGAGATTTCATTTTCCGTCATTTACTTATTTTTTTATTTTGCTGTAAAATTAATTACATTAGATCAATTTGTGTGCTTTGAGTATGGAATTGTATTTTCATTTATTTTAACTGTATTGAGGACTATGTAAAAAAACAAAAACAATCGTTTTTCGAAGTTAATGCACATTTTATTTCTTACATGAATAAGATTATACCGGTTTGACTTAAAAGTAATAAGTATTATATATTTTAATAATTAAATGTTATATTTTTAAATTCTAAAGATATGTTTTTACAAGTAGCAAAACGTATCCTACGAGAGTATAAAAATGATGCAGTCTGAATTACATGAAAATATCTGAGAGATTTACAGATATTTTCGGTGAAAAATTAGGTTAGGTTAGGTTAGGCACTGAGTTCTTCGTGTTCGATATCAGGGACCTTGAAAAGTTATAGTCCGATCACGACAATTTTTCCACAAGGGATACCTCAGATTAAATACCGTATTCGTGTAAAGTTTTATTCCGCTATCATTATTGGTTCCTAATGTATATACTATACAGAGAAAGCATCAGATGGAATTCAAAATAGCGTTATATTGGAAGAAGGCGTGGTTGTGAACCGATTTCACCCATATTTCGTACATATCATCAATGTCTTAAGAAAATATTATATAACGAATTTCATTGAAATCGGTGGAGTAGTTCTTGAGATATGGTTTTTGGTCCACAAGTGGGCGACGCCACGCTCATTTTCAATTTTTAAAAAAAGTCTGGGTGCAGCTTCCTTCTGTCATTTCTTCCGTAAAATTTAGTGTTTCTGACGTTTTTTGTTAGTCGGTTAACGCACTTTTAGTGATTTTCAACATAACCTTTGTATGGGAGGTGAGCGTGGTTATTATCCGATTTTTGAACTGTATATGGAAATGCCTGTGGGAAACGAATCTATAGAGTTTGGTTGACATGGCTATAGTAGTTTCCGAGATATGTACAAAAAACTTAGTAGGGGGCGGGGCCACGCCCACTTTTACAAAATACGTCCAAATATGCCCCTCCCTAATGCGATCCTTTGTGCCAAATTTCACTTTAATACCTTTATTTATGGCTTAGTTATGACACTTTATAAGTTTTCGGTTTTCGCCATTTTCTGAGCGAGGCAGTGGGCCGATTTTGCCCATCTTCGAACTTAACCTTCTTATGGAGCCAAGAAATACGTGTTCCAAAAAAGTCAAAAAAGTCTTGCGGTATTTTTATTGAATCAATTCGTGTGGCACCCATACATCGAGCTTCTTAGTGACTCCAAGCTTCTTCAAATGGTTTATAACGGTTTGATGACTACTATGCCGGTCTCTTTCGACCAATTCAGCGATTTTATCGCAATTTTCGACGACAGGCTTTCCGGAGCTTGGCGCATCTTCGACCACCTCTACACCAGAACGAAAACGTTGAAAGCATCGTTTTGCGGTGGAAATGGAAACTGTATCGGGTCCATAAACTGCACAAATTTTATTGGCGGCTTGAGATGCATTTTTGCCTTTATCGTAGTAGTACTGTAAAATATGCCGTATTTTCTTTTTATTTTGCTCCATGTTTGCGACGCTATAACTCACGAACGACTTAATAGAAACGAAAATCAATCAAACACGTGTTAGCGCGTGAAATGAGCTTTCCAAAATGGTAGGAATAAGTTTGAATAACTTGATTTTGTACTGATCCAATATGTACTGGTGATTCGATTATTTTAGAAACCTGCAAATGAAATACTTCTGCAATACCGTTTACACTATATACTATACAATTCAACGGTCGATATAAATATATTTTTTAAACTAATACTTGTTGACATTTAACTATGATATATAAAAATAATACTATTATCTCATGTAAAAGAAGTATTATTTGATATATATGTATTTTGATCCTAAACTTTAGTAGAAACTTTGTTAAAAACGATAAAATATAGAAAATTTCTAAGCAGACTTAGATAGGGCAATATGTTTGGAAATTTTATAATTATTTAGATAATAATCCAAGTTAAATTTTGTTAAAATATTTCGTCAAATAAAACAGTTTTCCATAAAAATCTTGGTTTTGATTAAACAGTTTGTCCGACGGTTGTATTCTAATATCGAAATTATATCCTTGGCTTGGTCAATAATCTGTATCCAATTACAAAGTCTTCCATACAAGGATTTGGTTTTGATCTTTCAGTTTGTATGGAAGCTCTTCTTCTTTACTGGCGTAGACTCCGCTTACGTGATTATAGCCGAGTTAACAACAGCGCGCCAGTCGTTTCTTCTTTTCGCTACATGACGCCAATTGGATATTCCAAGCGAAGCTAGGTCCTTCTCCACTTGGTCCTTCCAACGGTGTGAAAGTCTTCCTCTCCTTCTGCTTCCCTTCGCGGTACTGCGTCAAGTACTTTCAAAGCTGGAGTGTTTTCGTCCATCTGGACAACATGACCTAGCCAGCGTAGCCGCTGTCTTTTAATTCGCTGAACTATGTCAGTGCCGTATATCTCGTACAGCTCATCGTTCCATCGAATGCGATACTCGCCGTGGCCAATGCGCAAAGGACCATAAATCTTTCGCAGAACTTTTCTCTCGAAAACTCTGGACGTCGACTCATCAGTTGATGTCATCGCCCAAGTCTCGTTTCGTCTTGTCCTCGTTTCGTATTTATTTATGTTTTGTAGAATTCCCAACGTTTCCTTCTGGGTGTTACACTTTCATGTCAAACTTAATGTACTCTGTTTGGGGTACAATTCGATATCACATATCCCCTAAAATAAGTCTCTGTCTACGCCTCTAGCTTAGTCAACTACAGGTAGTGTGAATATGCACCAAAGTCAAAAGATGAAGACACCAGGTTCTTTATGTGCTAAAATGAAAATAACATTAAATAACACTAAATAAAAAAAAACACATTTTCAGCAGTTACAAGAGTAAGGATAAAGGCCGGGATCAAGAACGCAAATGCTCGCGCACCCAATGAAATATCACACCACTAGGTAGCGGCAAGCGATCTCAACTTAATTCATAGCTTCTTTCTACCCTGTTTATGGCGGTCGAGTGAGCAATGTACATGTGTGCACATATTTTCTGAAACGGTTCTAGCATACAAAGGTATCCGTCTATGCTTAAATTATATATACATTCACATATATTTTCTGCTTAAGCAAAACATTTACATGCACATGTTTGTCATTATCCGGTAGTTCTGTAGCTAGCTTAGTCACTAAATTTGCTTACATATTATATAAAAGCTTATATGCGTTATATATATATGTAATTATACATGTATGTTAACATGGCATATGTTAACATTGCCGAAATAATAAACTAATTCGTCAGCAATACTTACTAATGCAGGTAGAGCGGATATGGAACTCAAATTACACAATGTTTCCCACAGCACAGCACAGATGCACTGTCAGCACACGCGCCACCTAAATTAGCGAATTCGTGGAATTTAATTATGTTTTGCCCGGTGCATTTAGTTAAGCTTTTAGATTAAGAACATTGTAAAAATCAGTATTAAAAATAAAGTTATAACGAGAAGGTCGTGCTGACCAAAAACGATTTTTTTTCTTTCAATCAGTAGGAAAATCGTTAAGTGGCGCCCAACGTGGGGCCTAGTTGTAGTGAATCGTGAGTGAAGTGCAGGAAAAAAGGACACGGTAAAGTCCTTACCGTGAACCAAGAAGGACTTAAAAATAAAAGTCTACAAGGAAACCGGCTCACCGCCGACTTCAGGTCCATAATGTCGCAACAAACGCCAGGACGAAGGAACATCAGCACTAGGCCCCAGAACCCGGTGACCAAAGTCCCCATCCCAGGACAAAAAGTGTGCAGGAAAGGGCCCCTCAGTAGGAAACAAACAGGAGATGCTAGTCGTCAGCCGCCGCACCATTATTTTAAGAATTCTAATGTAAGCCATCTATTAAAATTAAGATAAGTGAATTTAAAAAAAAAAAACAAAAATAGTGAATATTGAAAATAAATTAAAAAGGTGAAACTAAATAAAAATTAACAAGCTTTTGTTGAAAGTGAAAGAAAAAATATTTTTAGCGAAACTATTTAAAAAATTATTTGAATTGGAATTGTAAAACGAAAGTAACAAGTGAAATTTAAAGAGAGAAAATTAATTTAAAAAAACTAAAAATTGGAAAAGAACGTTTAATTGCGAATAAAAAATTCCAGGGTCAGTTTTAAAAAAAAAGAGAACTTAAATTTAAATGTATACAACTTATTAGTTTTAGACATCCTAGTTTTAATATATGTACATAAATACGTATATATCTAAACAAAGGCTTGTACAGCCAATAACTTACTAAAACCAAACCATATAATATAGCTTAATTCTACGATCCCCAACACTAGGGACCCTCCAGAATAGAAAAGCCCTCCTTCTCAGAAGGAGTAATAAAAACAATAATAATCCTATTCATAAATAAGGGCTCGTACAGCCGATAACTTAATACACATCAAATATAATATTTGCTTAATCCTGCGAATCCTACGGGACCCTACAGGGTAGAAAAGCTCTCCTTCCTAGAAGGAGTAACTAAAATAAATAAAAATAAAACAAATTAGATTCGTAAGATCAGTCAAAATTCAAGCCAAACTTTTAAACATATTTAAGAAATATGGCTAATCCTTCAAACCTCGTCCGACCACCCGTGCTCAGCACACTCCCTCCTCAACCAGCTCCTACTACCTCGAACACATTTAACATGGACCAACTGACGAATATAATAACATGGGTTGTAAAAAACATTTTTAAACAAGAAGGGCGAAACTTAGTTCAAGCCGCCCTCAATCCAAATGCGAATTTCTCAGATTTTTCCGATATTTCAATTGACTCTAACTTCGCAAATAACGTTAGCGAATTAGACAAGATACCGGACGTAGTGAGATGTCTCCGGGAATTCTCGGGAAACCCAGGGAGTTCAACTCCTGGAAGAAGAGCGTAGATCGGATCCTCCAGATTTACGAACCACAAAGAGGAACCCCCAAATATTATGGGATCCTCAATGTCATTCGCAATAAGGTTGTAAGCAATGCCGACATTGCTTTGGAGTCGTACAATACTCCGCTCGACTGGAAGGCCATCACCAGATGTCTGACGCTTCACTACGCAGATAAGCGCGATTTGGGTACACTGGGGCACCAAATGACTTCACTTGTGCAGGGTAACCTCACAATCCAGGAATTCTACCAGCGAGTGTACTCTCACCTTTCTCTGATCCTTAACAAATTAGGATGCATGGAAGTCGGCGCCGAAGCCGTACATTTGTGACTTACCCAGACTACTTGGCATGAAGGAGCCAGCGGATCTCCCCCAGGCTCTCCATTTATGTTTAAAACTAGAGAATCGGAATTACCGTTCATTCTACGCCTTAAACAGCAATACCCAAGCTAGAAAAGACCAGGACATTCGTCCACCCTTCCCCCAGAAGGGTTAACAGCGAATTCTACCCAGAATTGGCATACATTCCCCAGCAAAGGTTGAATCCAACCATGCCCTATAGAACGCCACAACCGAAGTATCAATACCAGCAACAGCTAACCCCATATACGCAACAACCGAATAATCCACCACCGCGACCTTTACAAAAACCCTTACCGCGACCAGAACCGATGGATGTCGATCCATCGCAGCGTACCAGAAATATCAATTACATGAATAGACCACGTCCCGTTGACCCGACCAACAAAAGACCTCCGACTGGTAACCCGCCAGTACCAAACAAAATACAGCGGAATTACCACATAAATTCAGACCCCGTGCAAAGGCCAAATCTAGAGGAATATAATCATGAACTCCACTACAAACCAGGTACAACTAATGTTGTCGCCGACGCTCTATCAAGAATGCCACCACCCGAACCAATAAACTCCTTGTCCATAACCCAACACAGCGACGAAAGTTCTTCTGACAATTTAATTTCTCATGTAGAAACTCCTATAAACGTTTTTAAAAACCAACTATTTTTAAACATAGGTACGACTTCAACCTACCAGTTTAAAATAGTATTCCCTACGTACCACAGACACATTTTAGAAGAACCAGGATACGATTCAGAAATACTAATAAACCGCCTCAAAAGATACCTTAATCCCTCTGTAGTTAACTGTATAAAAACAGATGAACGCATCATGGGGAAAATTCAAGAAATATACCCAATACACTTTAGCAATTACAAAATCCGATTCACACAGCTCCAAGTTCAGGACATGACAAACGAACAAGAACAGGAAGAAATCATAATCAAAACCTCATAAAAGAGCACATAGAAACGGTCGAGAAAATAAAATTCAAATTCTCGAAAATTTCTACTTCCCATCAATGACGAAAAAAATAAATGGCATAATTCGACAGTGTTCAGTATGTAAAGAAAATAAGTACGATCGTCATCCTAGAAAACCAGAATTAGGTGAAACGCCTATACCCCAGTATCCAGGACAAATTTTACATATTGATATCTACATAACAAGCAACAATATAGTCCTAACAGCGATAGACAAATTTTCGAAATATGCGCAAACCAAAATACTGAAATCGAGAGCAATAGAGCATGTTAAAGAACCTCTTCGTGAACTACTCTTTCAATTTGGCGTACCTGAATCGGTCGTATTTGACAATGAAACATCCCTCAACTCAGCAACTATAAAATTTTTATTGGAAGACACACTTAACATAAAAATTTTTAAAACACCGCCTTATGCAAGTTCCGTTAATGGTCAAGTAGAGCGTTTTCACTCGACACTCAAGGAAATAATGCGTTGTTTAAAAGCAGAACGAAATTTCAATTCATTCGCCGAACTCCTTGACAATTCCGTATACGAATACAATTATACAGTTCACTCAACCACGAAAAAGAAACCAATAGAGGTATTTTTCGGTAGAAGAGTCTCCACGGATCCAAATCAATTCGAAAAAAGCAAGGGAAGAAAATATCTCGGAATTAAAAAACAAGCAAGTAAAGGACCTTTCTTATCATAACAAAAAACGACATCCTATAAAAATTTACCACCCAGGAGAAATTATTTATGTGAAAATAAACAAAAGATTAGGTACGAAAATCTCTTCAAAATTTAGAAAAGAAATAGTAAAGGAAGACAGAAATTCAACAATTTTAACAGAATCAGGAAAAATAGTCCATAAAGGTAACATTAAAAATCAAAATTAACCTCTCTCTTTCAGATCTTTTAATTTACGATGCCACTGCGACAACGGACATCTACGACTACTCGAACGCACAATTAGTTACAATAAATGACGGACTAGCAAAAATTCAGAACGGAGCCTTTAGACTAATACACGTAATAAACCTTAACAAATACGAACAATTTCTGACGGACATTGGTAAATTCGTTTACTCGGACATACCTAAGGACACTATCCTATATCCTATCCTAGAGCACGAACTAACCCAATCCCTCCAAATCTTAGAAACCATTAAACCGGTTGAAAAAAGATCTAGAAGATCAATAAATATTTTGGGAACGGCTTGGAAATTAATCGCCGGATCCCCCGATCATGAAGATCTGGAAATAATATTCAGTAACCTAAATGAAATTTATAATAATAATAATAAACAAATAATTATAAATGACATCTTTAACGAAAAATTAAATAACGTAACTAAAATAGTAAATAAACTTTTTAATAATATAAGAAAAGATTCGGATGTAGAAAATGAAACAATTATTAATTTGCAAAATAGAATAAGATTAATAAAAGAAGAATTGATTAACGTAAAATACGCCATCCAATGGGCGAAAAAAGATATTTTGAATACATTATTGTTAAATAAAAAAGAAATTGAAATTGCTTTAGAAAAAGTAGATAATGATGAAATTCCATTTAAAAATGCAGAAGGGGCATTAGAATTATCAAATACTAATATTGTTAGCAAAAATATGAAAATTTTTTACTTGGTAAAAATACCATTAACTCTTAAGGATAATTTCCAAAAAATTATATTAAGACCTGTTCTTAAATCTGATAAATCTATTATTAATATTGAATATAATAAAATTTTAAAAGGAAAAAAAGAAATATATGGAATAAAAGAAAATTGCGATAGCTTTAAGAAAATTGAAATTTGTAAACAAAATCAAGTAATTAACATAAGTAATAACACCTGTATACCTAGAATAATGAATAGTCATAATTCAACTTGCACCAAAAGTAACGGGCACCACATTCCACAAATTGAAGAAATAAAAACCGGAACTTTACTACATAATGGCTTTCAAGGACACATAGATGCTGACGGAATGATCAAAAACTTGTCAGGAACGCAGCTCATCAATTTCCATAATTAAACGCTGAAAATCAATGCTCAAACTTATATTAACCTCGATTTAATTCCACTTCCCGCTATCCCAGCAGTCCTGCAAACCGCACCAATTGAGAAAAATAGAATTGAATTACTTTCACTAGAAGCTTTGAAAGAACTCCACATAAGTAACATTCGAAGAATAAATCTCCTGAAGGCAGCAGCTATATACAACGGCTCACTTTCGCTTGGAGCAGTTGCAGCTACCTCCATCGTCAATGAGCATCTCATCCAATAGCGATGCTAACCAGATCCCGGCAACAAACCTCAGGATGAATCAAATCAAAGATTCCCCAAATGATCAGCCGACATACATAAATTTCAACAACTTACCTTATTTTTGACAACGCTCGAGGACGAACGCTTTTAAGAGGGGAAGTGTTAACATGGCATATGTTAACATTGCCGAAATAATAAACTAATTCGTCAGCAATACTTACTAATGCAGGTAGAGCGGATATGGAACTCAAATTACACAATGTTTCCCACAGCACAGCCCAGATGCACTGTCAGCACACGCGCCACCTAAATTAGCGAATTCGTGGAATTTAATTATGTTTTGCCCGGTGCATTTAGTTAAGCTTTTAGATTAAGAACATTGTAAAAATCAGTATTAAAAATAAAGTTATAACGAGAAGGTCGTGCTGACCAAAAACTATTTTTTTTCTTTCAATCAGTAGGAAAATCGTTAAGTTGTATACACCAAAGAACCTTATACTCATACTTTTGTAAATGTTTGTCCAGTTTCCTATTCTATTTCTGATATTTGATTTGAAGCTTTTTAATTTTAAAGCGCACTTGGAAGATTACTCTGATTTACGATTTATTTTATTTATGTGTATATTTTATATTCTCGTAGTAAAAAATCTAGGCGAATAAAAATCAAAATTTTTAGAAGAACTAGATTTTTAAGTATTAATTAATTATTTTATTTTATATATAAGCAATAACAGTGAATGTGACTGTTGATTCCAAAACTAAATTAAACAGGCAGATAGAGTACTACATTGCTTTGACTTCACCGCCTAAATATGCAAACAAGAGACTTCACGTAATGCGGTCAGCCAGTTAAAGACAAGCCACCAATACCTCTTGGCAAATAAAAAAAAATTAAACCGATTCAAGTATGCAATTGTTATACTTGTTGAGCTTATACCTCATTTGAGGATGATTCCGTACGCTTGCAACTTGCAAGAAGCAAAGGGCAATACTTTAAGGTGTTAAATGTCAATCTAAGCAATTATATGTATGTATCTTCTTCTTCTTTACTAGGGTAGAAAGCGCTTACGCGGTTATAGCCGAGTCAACAACAGCGCGCCAATCGTTTCTTCTTTTCGCTACGTGTCGCCAATAGGATATTCAGAGCGAAGCCAGGTCCTTCTTCACTTGGTCCTTCCAACGGTGTGAAAGTCTTCCTCTCCTTCTGCTTCCCCGCCAGGTACTGCGTCGAATACTTTCACAGATGGAGCGTTTTCGTCCATTAGGTCGACATGAACTAGCCAGCGTAGCCGCTGTCTTTTGTTTCGCTGAATCGCTCGATCGAATGTGATAATCGCCGCAGCCAACGCGCAAAGGACCATAAATCTTTCGCAGAGCTTTTCTCTCGAAAACTCACAACGTCCACTCATCAGATGTTGTCATCGTCAAAACGCTCGATTGAACCTTATATGCGATGTTGACTAGGCTAATCCCACGGTAGTTGGCACAGATTGTGGGGTCTCCCTTTCGTGTTTTATGTATATATACATATACTATATATAATTCTCATGTACCGACTAACATATTTTGCATAAGGTCTATTAGAAAAACATCATTACATCTAGTATATAGGAGTTGCGATAGTGTCGACACGATATCTTATAACTATCATCATACCAAATACTAAAAAAATGTTCCCTGGGTTTCATTAAGGTACTTCAATTACATGGAGAAGTCAGTCGAATGTTTTAGGTACAAAAATATGCTGTTATGAGTAAAACATGTTCTGTAATTTTCATTGAGATGACTGAAATATTAGCCCATATATCCAGCATAAGGTAACTTGGAAGAAAAATCCATCCGTCTGTCCGTATGTGCAAGTTGTAACTTGAGAAAAGATTGAGATATCTTAATGGAATTTTGTACACATTTTGGTATCGCAGATGTATGTAATCTGGTCATTATTACTTCCACAAAACGTCAATAAGCGAAAACTTATAAAGTAACATAACTAAGCTCCAATTTAAGATAAGAAACTGTAGTTTCCTATTAAAATAATAAGGGACACCTGTGGGCTAAAAAATTTTAAACCGCCCTCTTCCTCTCATCCCCTTTTAGGGCCTCCAGCCTCCACGCTGGTGCATCCTGGGTAACGCTAAATGGCCTGCGGCCTTCACCGTCTTAAAACTCCTATGACGACTTAGCCCTCCAATTGGTTTAAACTAAATATCTCCTAAACTATCAAGCTACAAAAACTAAACTCGCCCTTAAACACCCCTACTGACACTGTAAAAATAGGTGAAATCGGAAGATAACCCTGTTCACTAAATACGACAGAGATATGTTACGCCCGGGATGGTATGAGAAGACTTAATGGGAGCCGGGGATAAAACTAGACATTGGGCGTAGAACGCTCACTTTTAGGGGAAATACATGTCTCACCAAATTTGGTACATGACATTATTTACACACTCTTATGCAACAGTCGGAAAATGGCCGAAACCGCAATACAACCGCGCCTACTTCCCATATAACACATTTTCAATTTGAATTTTAATACATACCAGCAACAACTCCCCAAATTTATGTTTAACTAGTTAAATGTGTATACTTTACTAATTTTTCAGTGCCTGGACTCTTCTTTAATGAAGTAACGCTTAGTGAAGCGGATGATTAATACTATGTCAATATGCAGTATAATATATGTACACATATCAAGCAATCAAAACTGGTTTGTATGAGTTTAACACTTTGTTGATAAGTTGCAAAAAAACAAGTAAGGAAGGGTACTTGCCAGAGAAAAGCCAAGGAAATACATTGAGGTTCAAAACGTCAACCAGAGGATCAGAATCCAAACAATTATATATACAAATATCTATATATATAAAAGAAAGTTGATGTTAGTTACACCATTTATAACTCAAGAACGGCTGAACAGATTTGGCTGAAAATTGGTGGAGAGGTAGCTTAGAACCAGGGTAAGGACATAGGATACCTTCTATCTCTTTATGTCAAAATTTAATACAACTCATAAATACAAAAATTATAATTCAAATCATAAGCATGTGTTCAAAATTCATGTTTGTAGGAATATTTCATTTCTTCAAAAAAAATAAATAAATAAATAAATAATAAAAACAACCTCATATATTATATATATATATAGAAGAAAGTTGTTGTTAGTTACACCATTTATAACTCAAGAACGGCTGAACCGATTTGGCTGAAAACATAATAATTTCAAAATTCATGATTGTAGGAATCCTTTGAATATATGTGTACCATTTTAAACAGATTCTTCTTCAAAAATAATACAATTGCTAAGTATTTGGAATAGTAGAAAAGAAACCAAATATGTACCAAATATACCACGTGCATCCCAAAATACTGATGTCATAACCTTTCCAGCCGCCTTTTTCGTCTTTCCACGCCTGAGAACCGGTTGCTCATGTGCAGTTCACTAGAATGACTGTCGATTGGACTCCAGTGGGAAATGATGGAGCTATGTTTTTATCACCGACTCAAAAATTCGGCTTTATTTCGTAATTTTTTTGGATTATGAATATGTGGGGCACCCGCTTTGCACAGAGCTTTCGCCTCTTTAAGCTTAGCAAATATCTTTTCATCGGTGGATTTCCCTGAGCCCAAATTCAACAGTATTTTCATCCAAAAAGCAGTGATTTATTAACACACGAAATGCTATATGATCCATTTTTTTGTAAACTAACACAAGTTGTTTCACAGAAATGCTATATCTTATTAACTAATAATTATAATCCAACTAATAGAAATCATATAGATGGTAGTGGTAGTATTATCTATGTATCAGCCACAGTGAAGCGTGGACGGGTCCTCTAGTACAACTTATAACGAAAATAATTATATTAGGTTGTCAAAAAAGTCTTGCGGTATTTTCGCTAGTTGGCGCTGAAAGCGCGTAGTTCTAGTTTTATTCGTCATATCGGGTCATGCCATACCTCTTTGGAAAGCTCATTTCACGCTTAATTGTCGTTTCTTTTAAGTCGTTGGTGAGTTATAGCGTCGCAAACATGGAGCAAAATAAAGAGAAAATACAGTACACTACGATAAAGGCAAAAATGCATCTCAAGACGCCAATAAAATTTGTGCAGTTTATGGACCCGATACAGTTTCCATTTCCACCGCACAACGATGGTTTCAACGTTTTCGTTCTGGTGTAGAGGTGGTCGAAGATGTGCCAAGCTCCGGAAGGTCTGTCGTCGAAAATTGCGATAAAATCGCTGAATTGGTCGAAAGAAACCGGCATAGTAGTCATCAAACCGTTATAAACCATTTGAAGAAGCTTGGAGTCACTAAGAAGCTCGATGTATGGGTGCCACAGGAATTGATTCAATAAAAATACCGCAAGACTTTTGTGACAACCCATTACGTAGTACTATATGAGAATTTGGGAAATTTGCAGAAGTTCACATATTTTTGGCATTAAACTATATTATATCCCATATTATACGTTCAATTAGTTTTGACGAAAGTTTGAAGATCTTATATTAGGTACATAGGAGATATGTATTATTGATCCGATTTTATATATTTTTTGCCAATAATACATGCAGTTAAAAGACCAAGGATATAAAATAAAGTCAACCGGGCTTTTGAAAATCCTGATATTGGTTTCGTGATTTCGAACTTATAGATGACTTTATGCTGGATATATGAGCCATTATCTCAATAAAAATTTCAAAACATGTCTTACTAATAATAGTGGGTGGCCCATATAAAATTTTAAAATTAAAAAGTCAATAAAAAAAAACGGCTTGATATTTTTCAAAGGTCTAACATTTATTTAAAAGGTTGTTTTATGAAATTTATTTGTGGAAAACAATTTCGGACAAATGACCACCACGACTTATCCGATCCACCCAATTTTGGAGTGCTTTCTCGATGGTTTCAGGCCTTATGGCAGCTATAGCAGCTTGAATCTCGTACTTTAGATCTTGAATTGTTTCTGGATGGTTGGCGTAACATTTATCTTTAATAGCTTCCCACAGAAAATAGTCCAACGGAGTTAAATCGCAGCTTTTGAGAGGCCAATTCACATTACCTCTTTTGCTGATTATGCGATTTTCGAAGATAGGGCGTAAAAGATTGAGTGTAGCGTTTGCTGTATGGCACGTATCGCCGTCCTGTGTCCCAAATGCGACAATTCTGCTTGTTAACGTAACCATCGAGGTGGAAATGAGCCTCGTCCGAAAAGATGATTTCTCTGTAAAATTGGCCATCCTCCATTTTTTTTTTTTTTCAATATATCCCAGTTCTCTTCTAGCGACCCATTTCGTAAATTTTAGACTTTTTACTGAATATCTGTCACTTTCCGAATGGTATTTGACGTTTTCAATGTAGAAATATAGATAATTCAAATTTAAAACGTTAGATGGCCCACCCGTAATATCTTTGCGCCTAAAATGGATACAGGATTTTCGAACATCAGGTTGACTCTGCTCCATATGCTTGGTTTTATAGTATGTAAGAGAGGGTTTATCTGGAAAGAAAACAGGACTGAGTTGATTTAAAAAAAAATTGTTGAACAAATAGTCACAATTCTTTAAAAACTTTCAAAATAGGCTCCTTATGCGTCGACGCAGCGCTGCCAGCGCGATTTCCAAGCATTGAAGGCGTCACAGAAGGCATTCTCCGGAATAACCTTGAAAGTCGAGATGTATGCTACTTGGATTCCCTCTGTCGTCGCAAACGACTTTTCAGACAAGGAAACAAAGAAGATCCGGATGGCCACATCGTCAGCTATGATTATGGTATTCAAAAATTGGGAGTCACTTTCACACATGTTCAAATGTTCTTGGTACACTTCCACTCGCCGCAATTTCTGGTCTTCGGTCAGCAATTTTGGGACCATCTTCGAGCACACTTTGTACATGTTCAAGTGCTCCGTCACAATGTTATGAACCAAAAATTTTGATAAATTTAACATCTGGGCAATTAAGGGAATACTTAGATGACGATCTGAATTCAAAGTCGCAGGTCTCCCAGCACGGTCTCGGAGACAACTGACCAGTTAGAGTCCATTAGCAGTCCTACTACTTTCCGGACAAACTCTGTATGTCTTTACTATTAGTACCCTGTAAACCACCTATCGGTTAAATCATCGTTTAATTACCTACCAGAGATTTCTGACAAAATTTCTATGAGTTTCTTAAGACAAAATTGACAATTCCAACCAGACTCTCGTGTAATTTTTAAGTGGAGCTTCCGGAAAGCGGCTTTCTGGGCGGTGTTAGTAAGTATGTGCTTAGTTTTTTCTATTCTTCAATGAGCACCTAATGTTCGTATAAACATAATACATAATATAATATATACTATGTATATATATATGTACATATAATACATTACATTTTAGGGACTATTGGAGTTTCGCAGATGTTGACAGTGTCTAAAAAATTTACAATGGCATGCAAATAAATAATTGTATAAAGAATGTTCCTTGTTTTAAAAAATACTCAAGGAACAACGTGAAGAAAGAACATAATAATACACATAATAATATGCTAGTAATGGAAAGAAGCTAGAAGGACTATTCGAGAGCAGAATAACGCCATCATATCTGAGCATAGATAAAGTGATTTTGAATAATGTTATTCTAAAGTTATATGTACATGTGGTGTGTGTGTATGTGCGTATTGACTATGAGTTTCATTTTGCTAGCTGAAAAAGCCAATAGAAAGGAGATGTAGATAAACTAGTAGTCTGTTATGCAGGCAAGCAACACAACAAACATGTCAAGGTAATGTGGTCGAGCATAACTGTAACATGACATAGGTAGGTGAGAGCAGCAAGTGCTGCTTAAAATCGGCATTTAATGTCAATGAAATTGCTATTATTTTAATTATGTTTGGGTTTGCTACTGACAATTTATGTGATGATGATTGCGACTGTTATTGCTGTGTATGTCGGTATTGCTAAGTTCCACTTCACTTGGCGTAGTATTCAAAGTAACTGGAACTAGCAATAACAATACATGCCGCAAGTGTTAATAAATATAACCCCACTTTTAAAGCTGATTTTAAGAAATCGATCTGAAATTTCGCAAAAGTCCTTTCTACTTTGCTACTTTGAGGAAACCGGCGATAACGGATCACTATTACATATAGCTGCCATACAAACTGACCGATCGGAATCATGTGCTTGTATGGAAAACTTTTCAATTTGATGAGTTATTTGCAAGAAGTTTAATCTAGATTAATGATGTAATTTCTGAAGAAATTCTTCAGACCAGATCACTATATGGTATAACTTTCAATCAAACTGATCGATGATAAACAAATTCTTGAATGGAACTTTTGTATTTGTCAAAGGTATTATACCTTCGGCACAAACGAAGTTAACGATTTATTTCGTTTAAAATTAAATTTAACTTTCGCAATTCGTTATATAGATACTACTATGTTACCCTTGCGGATGTTTGTAAAAAAATAAAAATGAGATATATAATTGATACATCAGTGTTTCGTTCGCTTGCAGATGCATTCTACCTCTTTACTTAATAAAAAATAGATATATATATACAATGTGCGTTCCAAAGTAAACAGGACTTACAAAAAAAAAAAAAAGAACAAATGGTCCTTTCGGCAAAATCCATTTGTTTTATTGAAAATAGTCTCCTTCTGCTTCAATACAGCCTTTTGCACGGTCCAAACGCATGTCGAACGAGTGTTTTAGCTCGTTGGCCGGTATAGCCGCGAGTATGCCGGCGCAAGCGTTTTGAATTGTCTGCATAACGTTTTCCTTTCATGGAAAAATGGAGTTTTCCAAAAAGGAGGAAGTCGCACGGTGTCATATCAGGCGAATACGGGGAGTGGTTAATGGTTAAAATGTGATTTTTGGTCAAATAATCGTCTTTCGAATGTTGGATTCTGAGCAATTTTTGGTCGTCAGTCAATTTGTGCGGAACAAACAGTGCACACACCTTCGTAAGCCCAAATGTTTGGTCAAGATACGATAAATCGAAGTTTTGGAGATGTTCAATTCTATTTCCAAGAATTTCAATGATAATTTCCGCTGATTTTTGATGAATTTACGCACAGTTCGATGGAATGATCACGGAGTTAGATTAGCCGTCATTTATAATCATTGATCGTCATTTATGTTCTCACGACCACTTTGAAAACGTTGAAACTACTCGTGCGCTCTGCTAGGGGATAGGCAATTATCGCCATAAACTTTTTTCATCAATTGAAACGTTTCGATAAAAGTTTTACCAATTTTAAAACAAAATTTAATGTTGGCTCTTTGTTCGAAGCTCATTTTCGCATCCATAACACAATCAGAATATAATAGATTTGTTAATCTTATTATCTAATGATTGTTTGTACTAACTAAACTAATCGAAATGTTTACATAGAAATGCATATAGTAAATGATCAGGATGACGGAACGGGATAAATTCTGGAACTGTTCATCTGTCTGTCGGTCCGTTCGTCCGTCTGCCACGAAAGAGAACTTTATTAACAATTGAGATATTAACAAAAAAATTAAATAAGGATATTTCAATTATTTAATTATTTATACAAAATGAAATATTTTTTTATTTGGTTTTTGTTGTCACGGCAATAATTATCTACATATAAGTAGTTAAAAAATAAAAATAGAACGCATAAATTTTTGTTCTCCAACCAGTGAGGAAAAGCCACATAATTATATGTTAATTAAAGAGATGTTTTTCTTTTATTTGTTCCATATGTCTGTTAATAACTACACATTTTTACATGAACACAATTTTTAAACATGTAGACTGTTAGTTACAATATCTGTATCGATGGCAAATATATATTTATATTCGTATAACCTGGCTTCTCTGCACAATTTTGTTCTTACAAAATTTGTATAGGGGATATAATCACAAAAATGGCACTTAGAGAGTCATTACAACCATTTTTACTGTACCAAATGGGACATCTTGCACATAGTTTGGCACTCGCATTACTTTTGCCGCTGAGCTGCTACATGTCGCCCTTCAATCTATCTCCCCATTTAAGCACCACAAGATATTTCACAACTTGATTACGCAAACAAAGTTGTGTAAGTCTTAGCTACAGGTTCTCCTCTCAGAAGGGTGCGTACCAACAAAGGATGAAGCTTGAAATTATGTGCACCTGTACATGTCATTATGCTGAAAATCTAACAAGGATTTGCATACATACTATATATACAAATGTGTATGTGACATATCTTTAAACATATATACGCATATACAAATATAATGAAATTTTATAAATAACGCTTCTTCGTAATCTTCGAATCGAAAACTGCGTAGGAGACCACTTTAAGTTCAAGTTTCCCACCATCAATTTATTATTTATTTAATACGTCAGTCAAGGACTCAAATGAAATTTTAAACATTTTTCATGCTACCAGAATGAATGCAAAATTATACTTTATAGGATATAACGGAGTTAACCATGGATGTTTAGTGGAGCCATGAGGACGCAAACTATGGAAACTAAAATAAAGTTAATGTGCGTTTGGAGACTTATTTCAAATTTCGGTGCTTTTATTAAAATATATGGAAAATAAATTTGGTTATTACAATTATTCAATATTCAATTGTTAAGTACATTTTGATCAATTTACGAGTGTTGCTAAGCGCCTGTTTGCGAGCCGGCTGACTTTTGATTTGTCCTCTTGAATCGTTTCGTTTCTCTAATTTATTGTGTTCAGGAATAAAAAGAAGTATTGAGCTAATATCCTGTACATATTCTGTAGAGTAATGATATGAACACATGTAATCAGTTCTAAAAAATGGTGTAGTCTGTTTTGCTTTGCATATCTAAATGTTAAGTTTGAGTTAAGCGATGGTCCTCTACTCAATTTTTTGTGTGCCAATTTCGAGCTTCCCTCAATTATATTCGGTCATACATAAAGTAACTATTTTTAGGATATACATAGGCATGTGTGTGCTCCTTATATATTAGTATAACAATCATTTAAATTCAATGGATCCTAATTCCAGCATCAAATTGAATAATAAAGTAAAGCAAATACATAGCGAGCAAAACTGCTCGGCAACAAAGTACGTTTCATGAATTTCACCTAAGCTAATAAGCTAACTAATAAAATTTTATGTCAATTTACATATACGAAGCTACTTTATAAAAGCTATGGTATATCGGTAGTAGAGATTACCATTAACGGGTATCGCAGAAAAAGCGCGTTGCTGTTATATGGCTTATTGGTTTCAGTAACCTTTTATTATCACACATCAAAACATGCAAGGAAGTGTAAGATTCGAACATTTTATCAAGTTGTCACTACAACCGTGTGTCGGTCTTGGCCGTATTGATAAGCTCTCGCCAGTATCATGCAATCCGCATGATGGCCCACACGTACGGGTCTAAAATCCTTTGGAAAACTTTTCTCTCACTTATTATCAAAAAGTTCTCATCGCTGTTCTTCTTATTATTATGGGTGATTTACAGAGCGTAAGTTTGGATTTGCGAGAGAGAAAGTTCTATTTTTCAATTGCTTGCTGAGCCGATGATAGCACTTGTTGGCTGGAGTAGTTCACCCTTTGGGCTCATGAGTGACGTCGTTAAAACCACTTTCTCAAACACTGAGATCGTTTATTTGATGACACCATGTTTATATCTATACACATCTCCTTCACTTTCTCTTTTAAGCTTGAGGAAACTCCGAGTTCTTGTGGTCGACCGTGTCGATATTTTCGTCATATGTCAGCAAAGGTCTGAAGCACGGATTATGTTCTCAAGCATTGTATTAAAGAAGTCTCTCAGTCGCCTTGCCTGAAACCACGTTTAATATCGAACAGCTTGGAGAGATTCTTCTATTTTGAACTCTCGCTCGATGTCACTTTACATAGCTATCTAATTTTTTTGTACGGATTCTAAATTTAGACATTGTATGCCGCAGGCGATTCCTTTTTGTATCGAAAGTTTGAAATCGACAAGAATACTGATCACGCTGTAGTTTCTTGTGGATACCGCAGAGCAAAAATTCCAGTTGTTGGACAGACGTTATACATGAATATGGTTACGACCTTCGTATTGCTGCAAAGCCGGTAGTTCGCGGATAGTGGGATAAGTGTGTAAGAATAAGCAATCTCTGACGATGAGCGGCTGAAGTGGAGGATGCGGTATAAAATCATAAAGACCCTTTGAAACTTCCTTGAATTTGGCGTATTGACATCGCCACGTAAAAACTTGTGTCCTTCTGCATATATGGGTGTGATGATTAATACAAAAAACCAGGCGGAGCAACCCTTAATGGGTCTGTTTGTTTACCATGTTAGTTGCGGCTGTTAACATTTTTTGACTGGAACATACCGCAGCGCACTGGGGGTCCTTTGAAACGCCAACCAACTATAATAACTGCCTCACCATTTGTGCCACAATAACTAGCAGCGACGACGGAACGCTGAGAGCCGAACATGCCCCAAGAATCTGTATATCGCCTTCAAAAATGCTGAGTGAGGAAAAATAAAACGAGCAAAGTCGACGTCGACGTCAGTGTTAAAAGAGTTGGGAAAGAAAATTAAGAAGTTGATAGATATTATGTGCCCATCACAACGAACCATCAGCAACAGTACAACAATATGGCCGAGCTCAAGAGGATTACCGCAAAATAAGAGAAATAAGAAACATAATAAACAAACCCGCAGAAGACTTCGTGACAAAAACCAGACCAAACGGCGAATCCCTTCAACATAAATATTGACAAATAAGTGCCAAAGGAAAAGAGATGGCCTGGACTGAAATAAGGCGATGGAAAAACAATATAAATATGCACCACATCCTGAAGCCATAGTTATAGCGCGCATAGGGAATATGTCCTATAGCGATATTCTAAGAGCGGTCAGAAAAGAGGAAGCTTGGAAAAAATGTCACCCGGATTAGAAAGATGCCCAAAAGAGAAATGCTACTGGAGGTGAAGGAATGCCAAATGAAGGACATGGTGATTACCCCAAGGATATAGGTAAACTGCTCGGAGACCAGGTCGTTACTAAAGCACTTGCCCACAAAATAATGATGGAAATCCGGATTCTTCATGAAATAACTTCTGAAGAGGTTATCACTAACGCTATCCATGAACAAATAAAGAAATTAGAAAACTTCGATAACGGATCGATCAAACTCGTCAGTGCGGCGTACTCAGATATCTAGACAGCTATACTAAGTCTCTCTGCCTTACAGAATAGGCGAGTTATAGAAGCAAAAAAAATAAAGATAGAATAGGTTGTAAGTGGAATAAGCAAGAGAGAGAGAGGCCGAACCTAAAGAAGTGCTTTGTGTGATTGGAATGTGCTAAGAAGACCAAAATATAATATGAACGATTTACAGCTGAATTTGAGACACTGAGAAGCAGCACAGAACCTGCTTAAGCATAAAGTGAAAGAATATAAAAAATTTTTAGCGCGTAAGTTCTGTGGAATAAATTTTTATTTGTTCCGAGCATTCTACAAAGTGAATACGAAAGTATCCTCGATAACCTGGTACGTGAAGTATCATCGTTGTGAGAGATGACTTCATCGCATGGTGGATGGAGTGGGGTAGCACTTCTATAAGGCTAGTGAGTAGTTTGTTCAACCACAGTCACCATTTGGCCATTTTTGTTTCAAATTGAAAAAATATGCGTCACCAAAGATCAAAGTCCTCCAAAAAGGCTCAAACTGGATGTTGGAAAGCTGAAACCCTTCAAAAAGAAATAATCAAGCTAGTGCTAGAAGGCAATCCAAACTACGCGACAGATACGGAATAGAGGGCTAAGGGATACGCATAAAATACCGAAGTTCAAAATGTCGACACATCAAACTACCGACGGGATACATTTAAAATATCGAAACTCAAAATACCGACAAATCAAAACACTGACAAAATCTAGAACACGCAGCAAAATCAAAATACCGACAAATCAAAACACCGACAAATCCAAATACCGACAAATCAAAATACCGACAAATAATACAAACTCCGTAAAAAATATTTTTGAAAATATTTACAAAATCAAGTTCTATAGCCAAGGACTTGGAAGAAGTTCAACGTAAAGGAACTGAACACGCCGAGGTGTTGGTCCGGCTGAGGGTTTTTTTTAAGCGCGGACGAAGGGCGCCAACGCAAAAAGGAGTTCAACGCAAAAGAGCTGAGCACGCCCAGGTGTTGTTCCGGCCGAGGCTTATTTTTTGAAGCGCGGCCGCAGGCCCCCAACGCAAAAGAACTGAGCACGCCTAGGTGTTGGTCCGACCGAGGGTAATTTTTTTGAAGCGCGGCCGAAGGCCGCCAATGCCAAAAGGAGTTCAACGCAAAAGAACTGAGCACGCCCAGGTGTTGGTCCGGCTGAGGGTTATTTTTTTGAAGCGCTGCCGCAGGCCCCCAACGCAAAAGAACTGAGCACGCCTAGGTGTTGGTCCGACCGAGGGTAATTTTTTTGAAGCGCGGCCGAAGGCCGCCAATGCAAAAAGGAGTTCAACGCAAAAGAACTGAGCACGCCCAGGTGTTGGTCCGGCTGAGGGTTATTTTTTTTAAGCCCGGCCGAAGGCCGCCAACGCAAAAAGGAGTTCAACACAAAAGAACTGAGTACGCCTAGGTGTTGGTCCGACCGAGGGTAATTTTTTTGAAGCGCGGCCAAAGGCCGCCAACGCAAAAAAGGAGTTCAACGCAGAAGAACTGAACACGCCCAGGCGTTGGTCCGGCTGAGTGTTATTTTTTTTAAGCCCGGCCGAAGGCCGCCAACGCAAAAAGGAGTTCAACACAAAAGAACTGAGTACGCCTAGGTGTTGGTCCGACCGAGGGTAATTTTTTTGAAGCGCGGCCGAAGGCCGCCAACGCAAAAAGAAGTTCAACGCAAAAGAACTGAGCACGCCTAGGTGTTGGTCCGGCTGAGGGTTATTTTTTTTAAGCGCGGCCGAAGGCCGCCAACACAAAAAGGAGTTCAACGCAAAAGAACTGAGCACGCCCAGGTGTTGGTCCGACCGAGGGTTATTTTTTTGAAGCGCGGCCGAAGGCCGCCAACGCAAAAAGGAGTTCAACGCAAAAGAACTGAGCACGCCCAGGTGTTGGTCCGACCGAGGGTTATTTTTTTGAAGCGCGGCCGAAGGCCGCCAACGCAAAAAGGAGTTCAACGCAAAAGAACTGAGCCCGTCCAAGTGTTGGTCCGGCTGAGGATTATTTTTTTGAAATGCGGCCTAAGTCATGAAGAATTCTATGCGAAAACCTAATGTGTTATTTATTTCCTGTCATTTGGGTATTATTTGTTTTCTTTATGTACGTAAGGTAACACTGATTATTAGATAGAATGCAACCTTTTTGTTATTGTGTGAACAAAAATAATTGAAAAAAAAGTTAAATATCGAATAAAAATTATTTTTGCACTATTTAGTATAAAATAAATGGTTAGAAAAGAATTAGTGGAGTGTTAGTGGATATAAAAGTTAAAAATATAAGTGTAAAATTAATTATAAATCGGAGAAACACGCGGTTTAATTAGCTGAATTTTTGAACTGCAAATATCTCAAAAACCATAAGTCAGCGGCAACTATGTATGTATTTTTTTGATCTGGAAGATCTCCTCTATCCGTACATACCCATTTTAACCCCGAAATCGTGGGATGCTATTCTAAAATTTACCCGTAACTATTTTCATAAAAGGTAAAAGGTACTTAACAGAAACAATAACTTTAGTGATTTTATTGATTTATTTATAAGTTATTCAGTTGATATTTACTAAAAAATATTTTTTAAATTAAAGTAAGATGCTTAGCTATATTGACTAAATATTCTTCAGGAACATAGTTTTCCCTTTCTATTAATACTGCCTTAATGCAACTCTCTCTTTTTCCAGGTTTCGTCGTTTAGTTTGTTTTTCACCAGTGAGCATCTTTTGAATTTTGGTTTCTACCAAAACTTGTTCTTTAATCAAATTTGATATTAGATTGAATATATTCCCATGGTATTGCCCAACTAAGCACGAAAGACGCCGATGCCATGACTCAACATTATTTTGCGTTCTCGGAAGGTTATGTATCACGTTTTCAAATACTGACCAATAATTTGGAGCATATATAGGGGCTTTAAGCTTTTTATTTTTTAAGGGTTTACCAAATATATAAGATTCTTCAAAGAATTTAGCAATTTTCATAAAATCCTTATTATCACTTTTCAATGCTTCATAGTAAGATGGTATTTCATCAGCAGGTACGAAAGCAAGAGCCTTTAGTTGCCTAATTTTAAGAGAGAACTCTTCATTTCTTCCATATTTCTTTTGAAGCCCTTCTTTTTGTATACGCCTCCAAATAATTTGGCCGAAATGGAAAAAACAGCCTTTGTATTTAACGTCTGGGAAAAAGTTTTTAAAGGATTTGACGCTGGCTTTTTCAAAATCGGTTAAAATTATTTTCGGATTTAAGGAAATGTTATTATTACATGCGAAATTCAACAATTCATACAAAAATTCGTCATAGCATTTTTCACTTTTCTCTGTCATGATGCAATAGACAAGTGGTACAATTTCACTGCATGTGTTTGTACCTATGCGGCCATGAATTGTAAACAATTGCCTCATGAAGGATGGAACAACTTTGAATGTGCCGTCCATTATCCATATGCTACTTTTTGCAAGTAAGCGGACGTTCTCTACAGTTGCCAACAAAACTATACATTGATTTCCGAACTTTTTTAATGAAACTAGAAATTGTTTCCCGTCGACTTTCTGCAAATGACACGGAATTTCCAAATCTTTTACACATTTTGGTTGTTTTAACTGTAGCTTCTGTCTTGCCCTATTGATTTTTTGATTTTGGGCGGACGGTCTGGGTAAATATTTCCGCGAACTTTTGTTACATCGAGCCGTAGCTCTTGCTATAATTTGGCACGGTTTTTCTAAAAAGTTAGTTGCATCATCCTTTATTGATGTATTTGTCTTTATGACATCGGCCTGGTATGCCATTGGATCATGGCTATGCTCCGTTGCACTTTTTATTAGTTCGTGTAACCCATTATCTTTTAAAATTGTTGTCACCCGTCCTTTGCATAAAAATGATATTTTTTTATCGCAAATCCAATATACGCGGTTATCACGTTTTTTATCAATATTATACAGATAACCATTAAGAGAAAGTTTGGTACCACCTTTGTTTGAAATAAGAAACTCCATGGAAATTATATTATATATGTCTGTTTATTCAATTTCAAAATCAACTGCCAATTTTCAAATATATTTTCTAAAATGACCTCTATGTTGTCAAAATTACAAAGGCTTTTTTCAAAGGCATCCCGATACAATTATTTTCAAACTCGGTAAAAAATGTAAAATTTGCACTTCAAATTGCCTTTAAATATTTAAAGTAGGCTAGAATTTTGAATTGTAAAATCTTTTGTATACATTTTATGTGCTAAACACATAGAGAGCGACATACTTCAAGCGACGTCTGTCAAATTCTAAAATGCACAACTTCTTATGGACACAGTTATGTAGTCGTACAGCTGTCTAAATAACTGTGTTCTTAATAACGTGTGTATTTTAATATTTGATAGAGGTCGCTTGAAGTCTGTCATTTTCTATGTGTTCAGCACATGACTCATGAGTTTGCAGGGTTCCCTTTGTTATAATGACCAATCTTTTTAAATTGTAAAGTTAAAATTTTATAATTATGTATATTTTATTGAAATAATATTAGTAAACTGCAAACAGAAGCAAGCTTCCTTTTCTTCCATAGCACAGAGAGAGAATTCTATGGATTAAGGGTTGTGATCCTGAGCGTGTTCGTTGCCGAAGGCCGCAGGGCCTCGAACAACACCACCTTTTAAAAAAAGAGTTCTTTTTAATTACTCAATTGTTATCCAAAATGTCTCTATCGATTAGTAATGTTTCTCCTTTGGGATCTAAGAACCATATTAACTATATATTGTATAAAAATTTCTTCTGTCCGTATTTCGAATTGTCGGTTTTTTGATTTGTCGGTATTATGAGTTGTCGGTGTTTTGATTTTTCGATATTTTGATTTGTCGGTGTTTTGATTTGTCGGTATTTTGATTTGTCGTTATTTTGATTTGTCGGTGTTTTGATTTGTCGGCATTTTGATTGTCGGAATTATAAATTTCGAGATTTTGATTGTCGGCATTACGTTATACACCCCGACGGGATACATTTAAAATATCGAAACTCAAAATACCGACAAATCAAAACACTGACAAATCAGAACACCGAAAAATCAAAATACCGAAAACCAAAATGCCGACATGTGAAAAAACCATTTTTTTGGGTGTATAACGTAATGTCGACAATCAAAATCTCGAAATTTAGAATCCCGAATTTCGTTCGTTGGATTCCTCTCATATTCCAAAGACACTGGGCGAAATCCCATGAAACGCAATTTGAAATGCAAATTCATTATTTCACGTTTGAGTGTAGAATCAAGAAGCAAGTACTGTAACGAGATAAGACTTTACATTAATTTTTTGATTGTTTTTTCTTTTTATTGGAACGTAATAAAGTTATGGTTTTACATTTCATTCAAATTGCAAGTAGTGACTAATAGTGAAGAGCGATATTTCACTACCGGTGATTTTTTCACAGTGATTGAAAATTCGCGTATCACAACTAAATAGCAGTTCGCTTCTATGAACTGCGATTGCTATAGCAGACAGAACCTGTGATTTTCGATAACAGTTCGAAACTGTGAATTGCGATAACAGTTCGAACCTGTGTATTGCGATAACAGTTCGGTTTTGTGGATTGCGATTGCGATAGCAGTTTACAATAAACTTGTAAAGTAGGAGCTTTCTTCAGGGTATTGCATATATACATATATGCGTATGTACTATTTTTCGTCATAGCGGTTTGAAGTTTTGAGTGTAACGTTCTTATAATTTTTAATAATGGCAGGAAATGTATCAAGGAAAAAAAGTGAAGTATGGCCGATGTTAGAAGTGGTAGATGAAATATATGCAAAAAGCAATATTTGCAAATCAAAAACTTCATATAAAACATCTTTAACAAATTTAAAAAAAACTTGAAAACAGAATAGACATCGTACAGTGAAACTACCAGCTCAAAAGGTATATATGTAATAATTTAAAATTTTTTATATAAAGTTATCAACTTTTGCCTTACTAATAGAAACAAACAAATCAAACTACAACTACCATAATTCAAACCTAACTCGGAAGCTCCAATAGACATTGATAATGAGCCAGGAACTTCAAGATAGCCGAACCGCTCCAACATTTGCGAAAATGTAGTGAAAATAAAGGTGGAAAAACTTGACTCTCGTTACAGGACCCAAAAGAGGATTTACCGCCAATAACGGCAAAAGGTTGCCGCCATTCCCACGACAGTTGGGTCTACGTAACTGGAACGGAACCGAAATTTCTTTCGGCCAAACACTGTCAAATTGGCAGAATCTGCCGCTACAACAACAACAACAACAACAAAAGGTTTCCGTTTGAACGTCGACTTAGTTGCGATTGCAATAGCAATATAAAAACACAGTGATTTAAAAATACCAATCACTGAAATCACAGATATCGAAAAATCGCAATATTTTTTCCGATATATGTATGTATGAGACAAAACAATAATACCTCAATTAAGATGACTTTTTTAAAACTAAATAGTATAATATTTGTCATGAAATGTTGTTCTTATTAGTTTGCGCATGCTATTTCTAGTCTTTCCTAGTTGTCGGGCTTCAGCGTTTACATAATTTTGTAACCTAGTTCCATGCTTCCGTTTCGCGAATGACTTCCCGAACCATTCTTCTGTGGAGATCACGATGTAGGTCTGAATCGCGAATATACCATGAGGCATTTACAAATATTCACAGAACTTTATTTTGGAATCTTTTTTTTAACAGTTTATTTTGTTGTATTTTAGTTCAGTTTGTTCTGCAATTTTACTTTGCATATGCTGCTTCCATTTTCACATTGCATCCAGCTAAAATACATATTTCGCCGAGGTGAGTACGGGATCACTTCAATTGCAATATGTAAGGGGAATTATGTAGCACTTTTGTTAGTGAAGTTTTTATGGATATACTTCAACTTGTTTAAAGTAATGTACTATTTCCGTGTTCCTTCTACAATTTGACTGATTGAAGACTGCATTTTGTTTGACGATTTTTGCCGGTGGTAATGATGCAGATATCATCAGCAAATGTGCCGATTATATAGAATGGTGGCGTAAGAATATCGCTAGTAAACAAAATGTATAAGAGTGGTCCCAGAGCATTTTTTTGGGGTTCACCTTTTTTCATTGACTGTAACGTAGTATATGATTGACCCTGCTTAATTCTGAAGTAGCGGTTGCTTAGGTGAGAGGCAACTAGGTCAGGTAGGTAGTGTCCTAATTTAAAGATTGTCGAACGCCCAGGTGCTTTATGACACATACTATATATCGCTCAACATGTGACCTATCTCAGTGAAAATAAGGTATCGTATTTATCTAGTCAGAGCATCTTTGTGTCTAAAATGTATAAAATTGCGAAAAGTTGACCTACCCTCCATAAAATTAATATCATGAGATTTGAACATCCGGTTGAATTTACCCCATATGGCTGATGATTGCACGTGAGGTACCTTACTGAAAGCCTCGGAGCATTTTATTAGCCTGGGACATTTAATTGCATGTAGTAATTGGCGGTTGGAGCCAGGTGTTATGCGAGAGAGGAAAATTCTCTGAGCGTCATTCACTTGGGAGTGGCCTGAAACGATCCTTTACATATGACTCAAGCAGCTTACGACTTTCGGTTTTAGACCAAGTATCGTCTGGGTAGCCAAAAAACATCCATTTGAAGGTGAGCTAAAGTGAGAATCGCAACATCCCTTTCCAGGGTTGTGTGCTGTGTTTGGGATCAGTCATGTAAAAAATACATCCACTACAAAGAAGGTGGTGACAACAGAAAATTTTAAGACCGGAGCATATTCTAGAATACCCAGAGGTGATCTAGTAACTTATGCAATACTTCTCCACCCTGCCAAATAGCAATAAAGTACAACACCACGAGATGATTAACCTGACCATGAAGCAGTTCGAGTTACAAGTAATAGTCTGAAGAATAACAAAATGGCAGGGGCAGATGTATTGCCGGCCGAGCTATTCAACCACGGCGGCGAAGAACTGATAAGAAGCATGCATCACGTCTTTGTAGAATATTTAAATTTAAATGTGTTTTGTCCAATCCAAACCACACACTCTGCGCCAAATACCGGATAAGACTCCCAAACACCGCATATAGGGTTGTATAGAGCGTATTGTGTGAAAGATTAAAGCTCACCGTCAAAAACTGATTGGACTTTATCAATGCCGCTTTAGGCCTGCAAAATCAAAATTCACCATGCGCCAAATCTATGAAAAGGCCCGTGAAAAGAGGATTGACACACACCATCTCTTCGTCGATTTCAAAGCACGAAAATGAGCTGCCCTTATGCCGCTATGTCTGAATTTGGTATCCCCGCCAAACTAATACAGTTGAGTAAACTGACGTTGGGCAATACCAAAAGCTTCATCAGGATCGTAAAGGGCACTCACGACTTAGCTCCCACGTCATTCTTGGCAATCATAACTTCCAAGTCGTAGATAATTTCGTCTATCTGGGAACCAGCATTAACACCAACAACCACGTCAGCCTCGAAAATAAGCGCAGAGTAACTCTTGCTACTATTTTGGACAGAGTAGACAATTGAGAAGCTAAGTTCTCTCTAGATGAACAAAGATGAAATTTTACAAGTCTCTCATCATGCTCGTCGTGCTCTAAGGAGCAGAGGCATGGACGAAGCCAACATCTGTTGAGTCAGCATGACGAGTTTCCTAGAGAAAGAATTTGTGGCAGATTTATTGCTCTTTGCGCATTGGCAACGGCGAATATCACAGTCGATGGAACGATTAGCTGTACGAGTTATACGATGACATTGACATAGTTCAGCAAGAAGGGAGACAGCGGCTACGGTGCCTAGGACATGTCGTCCGTATGGATGAAAACACTTTGGCTCCGAGAGTATTCGACACAGTACCTGCTGGGCGAAGCAGAGGAAGAGGAAGACCTCTACTCCGTTGGCCAGGTGGAGAAAGACCTGGCTACAATAGCAATCTCCAATTCGCACCAAACAGCGAAAAGGCAGAACGATGTTGTAAACTCGGCTATAACCGCGTAAGCTTTGTCTACGCCAATTAAGAAGAAAAGGTAGTATTGGTCAAAATAGATTAATTCGAGTACATATTACTTAACTTATATGGTTGTTTAATTCTTTCGGAACATTTTCATACTTTTGAAATATGTTGGTACAGAATATAATAGTTTTGTTCACCAAACAGTTGTAGGTATCACTTAAAATCAATCGAGATAGATATAGGGGTTATATATAAATGATCAGGGTGACGGAGTTGAAATCTGAGTGACTGTCTATATGTCCGTGTAAGCTGTAACTTGGGTAAAGATAGATATATCTAGATGCCTGGGTCCGCGTGTTCTGGACAATGGGCGTGTCACTACCCACTTTTTGGTGAAATCCCTTACTTGGGACCCGACCGACCATTTTCACCTAATTGTAAGACATAGTATTTACTCTTAGTCTTATGCCGCAGGGCGAAAATGGGTGAAATCCGACTACAACCACGCTTGTTTCCCTTATACCACATAAGTTCTATCTGATTCTTTCAACTTCCAGTACACAAATCAAGAAGCAATTGATATAACGGGGTAAAACTTTGCACTATTATTTTCCTTAGAGTATGCCACCGTAGGAAAAAATTGCCTTAATCCAAACAAATCTATTCAAGACCGTAGCTACCGAATATATGGATCATTTTACGTATCTTCGTATTTCCCTGGCTTTAATTCTTGCTAGTTGCAAAAGTATGAAATGTTCTCCTTGCTTGTTTTTATATTGATTTTAGTGACATATTGACTTTAGTAATAATGATTATAATAAATTTCTTCTGAAAATGCTGCTCCGTGGAACCCGTTTCTATTTGACCGAAGAGATGAAACAAAATTCGGTGAAGGAAAAAGCGATTATGAAAAGCGAGGATTTCGAGGATTGGAAAAATCGTTGGCACAAGTGTATAATATCTGGTGGGAATTACTTTGAAGGCAACAAAATAAATATTGATGAATAATTAAATACTTAGCGTTTTATTCGCAATTTCGGGGTACTCTTTTGTCTCAATGTAGATAACCTATACGTTTACAAATGACAGCATCCCATGATTTCAACTGAATAGAGCGAGAAAACCGTTGAACATCAAATTGCAATGAACTTCTATTTTCTCACTCTTTGAACAACAGTAATAAATAGTTTTACTAATGCAATATGAACAATAATAAGTCATTTTGATGTTTGCTACATCTACATTTTTTTGCTTCCAATATAGCCTGACTACTGAACCAGTTATTAACCGAGTATTTATTTATGAATATCTGTGGACGATTTTGCGCTTATATCAAATTATGATTGAACTTTTTTTCAGCACTGCAGCTATCCGCTATTTTTTATGTTACATGTTGCATTAAGTATATTTATAATGTCTAATCAATCTAACATGTATTAAAAAAGTCGCATCGCTTGACGATGTAACTGCGATTTTACGTTATGAACGTATCGTCGCAAGAATCAACGATAAAACAAGTAAGAAAGAGCTAAGTTAGGGTATAAACGAACATTTCATACTCTTGCAACTTGCAAGGACAAAAGCCAGGGAAGTACCTTCATGTACAAAAGGACTGTTATTTATGTGGGTTCTAGGGAGAGTTTTCATCCGAATTTATTCATTCTAAGCACAAATATTCACCGTTATAAGAAAAACAAGCCTTTTAATATTATTAAGATAACTTACATATTTGACTATATGTGCGGTATAAAGTCAAACGAAAGTTCAAAATTTTTTATATTTTAGGTACATATATGGGGGCTAAAGGAAGTACTGACCCGATAAAATCTATTTATAGGTTAAGTTAGGTTAGATGGCTGATCAAAGATCGCACGTGGACTATACGTAGTCCTTTGTGATGCCATAGAAAATAGAACTCCGGTGTTCGGACTTATAGATCGGCAAAACGCTTAGCAGCCTATACAAATTTGCATTTGTTCGGTAGGATGTCTGAAGGTGTGTGCCCCCAAGTATCTAAGTCTTAACCTCCCAAATGCGGGACAGTCAAGAAGGACGTGGTGGCTAGTTTCGGCATCCGGTAAGATTCCCAGTCTTACAGCATGTGTGCCAATAGGCCAATGGCCCGTCAAGAGCCCCACTACTAAAGAGAGGCTAGCCTTACTGACGTCAAAGATATCGTTAGATCTTCTGTGATCTATCTTGGGCCAGAATGCTTTTGCGACCGCGCAAGTACCAATGCTGGCCCAGCGTTGACCAAGCATCCATTTATAGCACACAGACATACTACTATCAGCAGAAGATTTCCACTTTCCTTTCATGGGCAAATGCATTTTCTGAAAAAAAGAAGTAGCTCGGTGCCATATCAGGTGAATACGGGGTGTGGTTGTTAATGGTTAAAATGAGATTTTTGCTCAAACCATCGGTCACAAGCGTCGATTGATGGGACGGCTTCCAAGCAATTTTCGGTTGTCAGTCAATTTGTGCGGAACAAACCGTGCACACACCTTTCGTAAGCCCAGATGTTCGGTCAAAATGCGACAAATCGATGGTTTGGAGATGTTCAATTCCATTTCCATGAATTTCAATGATGATCACGGACTTTGATAGGCCCACCTGTTGATCGTTATTTATGTCCTCACGATCACTTTGAAAACGTTGAAACCACTCGTGCACTCTGCTACGGGATCATCAATTCGGTGAAAGTTTTACCAATTTTAAAACAAAATTTAATGTTGGCTCTTTGTTCGAAGCTCATTTTCCCACCGATAACACAAATATAGTGACACTTAAAGCGCAATAACTTCACTTTCAATCAATGAAATGTCATGAAACTCTCACTGGACAATCGATGAAGATAGCACATTCTAACGCACCAGTCGACGAATAGATGGCGCTACCAGGTGGCGCTAGATTCATAAAGTTTAGCGCAGCTTGTAGGAGCTTGAACATTTTGTTAATTTGTTATCCCGTTGTATTAACTGCTTCTTGAATTGTACACTCGAATCGAAATAATCAGATGCAATTTATAATTGTGTTCTATAGGTAGGAGGCGTGGGTGCAGTCCGATTTTGCCAATTTTGACATTGTAACAATAAAATTTATCGCACCTTTAGTAGTTTTAAATAGTACTGTTATATGGGGAGTGAGCGGGTTTATCACACGTTTCATCCATTTTCACACTGTCTGTAGAAATTGTGATAATAAGCCTATGTGGTTTAAAGGATATGTACATTAAACTTATTTAAATGCCGGGCCACAACCACTTTTTCAAAAGTTTTTACCTGCAGTTTTCCTGATATTAATTTGGTGCTTAGTTATGGCACTTTAAAGGTTTTTGGTTAACGGCAATTTATGGGCGTGGCACTGGTCCAATTACGCCCATGTACTTTTTGGCAAAGAACGCGCATACCATATTTCATCAATATATTTCAATTTTTAATCAAGTTCCAGCTTTCAAGGACAAGCATACATATAGTCACCTGGATTTTAATTTGTCTCGTTATCCTGATCTTTTATACATATTGCATATACAGAAAACATTGAATTTTTTGGAAAAAAGGCGTCGCGTTGAAGTGTGTGAAATGATGCTTTCCGACTACCAGGGTGTCATGAAATGCATTATAACTGGCGATGAGACTTGAATCTATGCTTACGACCCCGAAACAACCGATCAATCGAGCGAATATCGTGCCAAAAGAGAGACCAAAAAAATCGCGCCAAAGTCGCTCAAAAATCAAGGTCATGTTGGCTGTTTTCTTCGATTATCGTGGTGTTGTGCATTACGAATTCCTTCCAACCGGTCAAACAGTCAACAAGGAATATTATTTGAACGTTATGCGTTGTTTGCGTAACGCTATCCGACTAAAAAGGCCGGAATTGTGGAAAGACAATTCTTGGTTTTCACACCACGATAATGCACCATCCCATACTGCCCTCGTAATTCGTGATCATTTCGCCAAAAACTCAGCCCATATCGTTCCGCAACCACCGTATTCACCTGATCTGGCGCCGTGCGACTTCTGGCTGTTCACCAAGCTCGAAAGACCGCTCCGGGAACACCGTTTTTATACAATAGAGGATATTCAAGCCGCAGCAAAGACGGAACTGAAGGCCATCCCGGAAAGTGACTACACTAGTGTTACGAAGATTGGAAAATCCGTTGGCATAAGTGCATAGCATCGGGAGGGCATTACTTTGAAGGAGATGAAATTGATTTGGAAAAATATATAAAGCATTTTCGAAATAAATACAATGTCACATTTTTTTGGTTTTTGGGCACAGTAAATTGTACATATGTATGTCTATATTACGTGTACTCTTGCATTAGTTACAAATTTATTAAAACTTTGAACACATGCTTATTATTTAACTTTTCATACTGCTCAAAAATTATAATATACGTGTTTCGAACTTGAACAACAACCGGGGAATGCAAAACTCGACATTTATTCTCTAATTACACCTTAAGGAACAACAGATACAATAGAATCAGTTCGTTGAAATAGTTGTCCTCGGAAGTCAATAATAAGGTTTGATTATTATTTATAAATAGAAAATATCCGAAATTTATCAGAGGTCAATTTAATAGCGTATTATTTGCGGCTATAAAGATGTTGCAAAAATTAAGTTTACTCAAATTTTGGCCAATTTCGAAAGGAAACTGATAATACATTCTATTTTTAAAATATTATATAAAAAACCAGAATATGTTTTTAAAACTTACTATAGTATTTTTATATTCTTGCAATTTGTTCACCTAATGGTTGTACGTATAACCGTAAAAATTAAGATATTTTGATGAAACAGGGTGTGTAAGTTCCTTGGTAGAAAAAAATTCGAGTCCGTAGATGAGTGAAATCGGACCACTGCCACGCCCACAAATTGCCACTAACCGAAAACACATAAAGTGCCATAACTAAGCAATAAATTAAGATGTAATTTGGTACAGCGGATCGAAGTAGCAGAGGGCACCTGACGGTAAAATTTTTTGAAAAACTGGGAGTGGCTCCGCCCTCTAAGAACTTTAACCGTTGGTGTAAAAATGGATGAAATCGGAGAATAACTCCGGTCACTCCCCATATAACGGTGCTGTTCAAAACTACTAAAAGCGCAATAAATCAATAACTAAATACGCCAGAGAGATTAAATTTTACCACCAAGATGGTATGAGAGAGCTTTATGAAAACCGGTGAGAAAATTTGACGATGGACGTGGCACCGCCTACTTTTTGGAGAAATCTCATGTCTCGGGACAGAATCAACCAATTTCGACAAAATTTGGTAGGTGACATTTTTACATTCTTATGCCATACTGGGAAAATGGACGAAATCGGACAATAACCACGCCTACTTCCCATAAAGCAAAATTTTAAATTCCACTTATTTCGTTCAGTTTCCAGTACACAAATTAAGAATCAATTAATATAAGTATGCCACTTTATGACCAAAAATTGTTCAAATCCAATAAAAACTGTTCACCTAGATACCAAATATTTGGACCCCAGTACCTATAGTTGACTTTCGATCGAAAATATCGGTGAATGTGTGAGATATGTAATTCAAATTCAGGGATAGTGCTTTTCTGACCATAGTACATATGTCTGTATGTCAAAAATAAATTGAATCGAACCAATACATCCCTTAGCCTCCGTATACCTAATATACGGATTTCCGAAACTCCGAGTGACTTTGTGCCGTATATATCGGCCAATATGTGAGTTATCCGAATGAAAATAAGAGAACGTGTTTTATTCAGCACAGTGTATCTTTGTGCCTAAAACTTGAAGAACATCCGGCAGACGTTACTCTATATGGCTAGATTTTTAGCAAGTCACATGTTTATAATAGGTGGTATTGGGAAAAGTAAATAAAATCTGGTCGATACTACCCCAACTTCCATACAGTACATATATTCGTTTTCGTTTTTCTAACAGTTATGTATATGTACGAGTATATATGTATATATAAAATTGCTTGGATTTTGATGCTCAGGTTGACGTATTACACCATAAAGTATTTCCCTATCTTTGATTATTGTAAGTTGCAAGAATATTAAATGTGCGGATGCATCCGAACTTAGCCCTTACTTACTTGTTTTAACTGTGTTCGAAAATAGAATGAATATTTTTAACAATTAGTAAGCGAATACGCTCGATTTATTAGCCTAAATCACCGCTTTGGTAAGAGCAGGCTCAGTCACGTTTATTGTAATTTATGCTTGTGAAGTTTGTTCTCATCTTTTGGCAATTATCGTTTATTTTAGTTACACAACATTGGAAAATATGTTAGTACCGATTTGCGACAGTCCACCTTTCTGAGTTTGTTTAATGTAACCTTTGCTTAACATCCCTTAGTGTACACCTTCTATACTCTGATAGAATATACATATGTATATATAATATGTGTACATATATGTACGTGTATGCATAACACTGCATTTATTAGTCGTACGTAGTAAAATTTTGCTTTCTTTGGAAGACCATCGATTAAATTAATTTACGAGTATATCTTTTGGGTTTGTACATTACCTCAGTACTTCCAGTTTTGCAAACATATGTATGTATATGGGTACGGGTACGTGTATTCGTAATGTCTAATGTAAATTCATGTGAATGTACTTAATGGGCAATTACTGCAATCAAATATACATAAACATACGAGAATTAATCCAACAAACCTATGCAGTATATTATGAGAAATTTTGAGATTATTGTTGTATACTATGCTATGTATTTATTTGATAAGTTCTAACCAAAAACCGCTCGAATGTCCTTTAAAAAAGCTGTTAGTTATATTATTTATATTTAATATGTTACATCAAATGTTAAAAAAAGACGAAAAATTCTCCATTATGCACAATCGAGAACACGAGCTGATTACGTTTTGTTACTGTACAATCTCCGGAGAAATTGATCTGATCGACTCATTATAGCATACGCAATATAATCTGAGTTATCACAATCAAGTTGTTAGAAGGAATACTTTGGATTTGTGATGAATGGTATATCTTCGTGTTAATATTTTTTCTCATTATTATTATATTTTCTTTAATGGAAGTGGGAAAAAGTTAAGCACATTTTACAAATGTAGGGTTTTCTAATGGGGTGATATGATTTCTAAGTCTCGTTTCGGGCATATGACGGGATATGTAATATTTTTTCATTGTATTCGGTATTTTTTACAAAAGATGTTTATCATGGAAACATATACGCAAGAACAACGTTTGCAAATTATTCAATTTTATTATCAAAATAATAGTTTTTAATTGCAAATTTTCGTGCGCTTTTGCATTTTATGGCAGTTTCACTTTCTTCTAAGTTGTGCAGTAAATAAACAAAACTGTCGATTTTGGCGAAGAAGTTGATCATAACAACATCTGGTTCCAACAAGACTGCGACCACGGGGCTACGTTTCACATAGCATATGCAATAACTAAATTATTGAGAGAAAAGTTTAGAAATTCGCTTATTTCAAGAAGTTGTGACATTTAATGGCCTCCAAGCATGTGATCTAACACCATTATACTACTTCTTGTGGGGTTTTTGAAGTCATAGGTTTTTAGCAATCAACAAGACTCTCTTCATCTTTTACAAGTCAACGTTGAACGTGCTATTCATGACATACTGCTTGATTTAGTGAAAAAAATTATCAAAATTGGGTTCACCGAATTCATTCCTTCAAAAGAACTCCTGGGGGTCATTCGAATGACGGTATATTCTGAACCTAATTGTATCGAGTGTACTTCACACTAAATAAAAAATATTTGAATTTTCTTAATAATTAGTATGTTCTTATTTAAAAAGAAGTCGTATTTTTTGGAAATACTTTGTGAATAAGTTAACATATTCAAGGACTGCTGGTGGTTCTGATAAAAAATTTCAAAAGTCGTTTATTCCTATGCCCATTCCACTTTTCCAGTATGGTTTGTTTACTGCGTGGCTTCTTTATCTTAAGCAATTATTTATTTAGAATTTTTCTTATACCCACGCAATGCTTTTCCTGATTCCATGGTATGTATAATTGTTGGTATGCCGATGGGAATGTGTACAGACGCTTTTCCGTTGCTTAGACAATCGCGTTGCCTTCAACTTTCACCATATTACGACCAGCATCACATAATCCTCACTCCAACCCCGAATGTTTGTTTTACCGCTGTGCGCGTGTTTATCGCATTGGTTTCAAGCTTTGTCATTTGTTTTCTTAATGGTCGGCATACCCTTCATTCATTTTTTTCTCCTTCGTTATTCCCTCACCATTAGTATGCTTTTCTCCTTTGTGTTTTCTTTAAAAATTCAACCCCTGCTATTAATGCCTGGGATGCCATTCGAATAGTTTCCTTCGCTTAGGTTCATTTTCTCATTAACCATTTTCTCCTCCTTTGGCCATTGAAGCCATTCTGTGTATGCTCGTAAATGAGATTTATTGCGAAGACGCGTTCATCTCTTTGAACGCACGTATACTTACACTAACAGTGGCATCTTATATTAACACAAGCCCTGCATCCGGATACCAACCCTGCAGTATGAACATATAGTACATATAAGAGTATGTTTGTATTGGAGTACAAATATGTATGTACAAGCTTGATACTCAGTTTTGAACAAAACCAACAGCTTTCTTCAGTCTAGGAATGAGTAAACTGCCGAGCATGAAGGAACAGCTCGAATTGTTTGTGCGCTCCGATGTGCTCAGCAGCTGACGCAGTCATATCTCGACACACTTCCCAGCACCCTTTCTCCATCCTGACAAAGAAGATACCTAAGAAAAGTGCTTTAACTGGAGTCTTGTAGTTTTTTTTATTGAAGGGTGTAATCGTACTTTTTGTAATTTTTTATGCTAGTATGCAAGAGTGTTGTTTCCTCGTTTTCTACATCTGGGCACCAACAAAAACAAAAAAATGCCAAAGTTTAAATGCTCTTGCAGTGGTTGAGGTGGATATTTTCTTTGAAGAAATGTTTTTTGCAGCTGTTACTCGTATCTTTCCAAGCTGTATAATTTTTTTAGAGCATCTTACTTCTTAATCTCGTTCAATGGCGTTTTCAGCAATGTATTGCGCATGCAGTTTTTAAAATGTTTGCGTCTAAAATTAGCAACACTTGCCACAATTTACTACGAAGTTGATTGGAATTTGAAAGAATTTATTCACACTTAAAATAGAGCGAGTGTAAAAATTTATATTAACTGCAATATATTTCAATATATACTGCTAGCTTTAAGTCGTGATATGATTCCTGTTTTGAAATGAACTAGTTGCTTTCAACAATATATACTATTAATTACAAATTATTATTCATTTTCACTTGTTTCTTGTGCTATAAAACTACTTAAGAAGCGAGTAAGGAAGGGCAAAGTTCGAGTGTACCCGAACATTTTATACTCTTCCAACATGCAAGAATCAAAGTCCAAGAAATTTCTTCCAGAAAATATGAGAGTTGTGGGTAGTATTCACCCGATTTTATCTATTTATGCCAGTAACATTCCCTGTTAACGTGCCATATACTAAACAATTGTTCCCTGGGTTTCATTAAGGTACCCCACATACAATCACCAAGTATATGGAGTAGAGTAAGCCAGCCCAATTTTATCTATTTAGGGAGACAGATATACTGTTATGAGTAAAATACTCTTTCTTATTTCTATTGAGATAACTCAAACATTGGCCCATAAGGACACCCGTAAGTTTGAAAATCTTTATATTAGAAACATGGAAGCTCAAGGAAGTATTGACCCTATTTAACCCACTTCTAAGAATTTGGATACTATTATCAGGAAAATATTCACTCTGAATTTCAATTGTATAGGGTGAGCCATATAAAATTTTAAATTTAAAAAGTCAATAAAAAAACGGCCTGATATTTTTCAAAGGTCTAACATTTATTTAAAAGGTTGTTTTATGAAATTTATTTGTGGAAAACAATTTTGGACAAATGACCACCACGGCTGAGTTTACAGTAGCTTATCCAATCCACCCAATTTTGGAGTACTTTCTCGATGGTTTCAGGCCTTATGGCAGCCACAGCAGCTCGAATCTCGTACTTTAGATCTTGAATTGTTTCTGGATGGTTGGTGTAACATTTATCTCTAACAGCTCCCCACAGAAAATAGTCCAACGGAGTTAAATCGCAGCTTCTGGGAGGCCAATTCACATCACCTCTTTTGCTGATTATGCGATTTTCGAAGATAGGGCGTAAAAGATTGAGTGTAGCGTTTGCTGTATGGCACGTATCGCCGTCCTGTGCCCCAAATGCGACAATTCTGCTTGTTAACGTAACCATCCATATTTTCCAGTTTTCTTCTAGTGAAAGCGACCCATTTCGTAAATTTAGACTTTTTACTGAATATCTCTCACTTTCGGAATGGTATTTGACGTTTCCAATGTCGAAATATAGATAATTCAAATATAAAACGTTAGATGGCCCACCCGTTATATCCCATACATTGACCGATATTTTCGGTCAAAAGTCAAGAAAGAAATTAATTAAAAGAAATTATAAGTGCAAAATGTTATATAAAAATTATTTTTTTTTGATTTTTGGACTGGAAAGTGAAATGTAATTTAAAATTTAATTATTCCGCTTTTAGTGGTTTTAGCAGTACCATTATATGAGGAATGAGTGTCGACCCCGACCAACTTAGAGTTTAATATATTAATTTAACGATGAGTTATGGATTTTATAAGTTTTCGGTTTATTGCGTTTCGTGGTCATGGGTGTGGTCCGATTACGCCCATCTACTTACTCATATATTTTTTTTGCCAGAAAACGGGCATAGTTTCATCAAGATATCTCAATTTTTACTCAAGTTACAGCTTGCACAGACGAACGGATGAACCGGCCGACCGAGTGTCATCCGGATTTTAACTCGTCTCATCATCACGATCATTTCTCTATACATAACCTTATATCTATCTCGATTAGTTTTAGGTGATACGTACCACCGTTAGGTGAACAAAGCTATTTTAATCTGTAGCAGCAGGTTGCAAAATCAAAAATCTAAATTTTTTAGTAATTAACAAGTTCGTAAAGAAAGTATTGTACCTACTGAATTGTAACAAAATTGATAATTTTTTGAAGTTATTTGTTTCAAGGCTATATCGTTTGGACTTTTCCAAATGCTTACTACCTTATACACTCGGTAATCGATTCCTTGGAGGTAATTTGTACTCATACTGCATAATTATGAATGTGTCTGTGATGTCTACTGCACAAATATCACTTATGAAGCTAAAAAGATATTTTATGACACATCAGATGGTCACATATTATAGTGAATCGAAGTATATACAAGTAGTTGAAAAAAGAATAACACTTGACAAGGGTGCCTCGGTAAACCAACAGTAGGTTGATGCGTGCATTCTAACTAATGGGAAGCTACAATTAATGCGAATTCCTCGATTTTTTGCGTACCGTTTTATCTTTTTGATTTTAATTTAGTTGAGCTTGAATTTATATTTACCTGTTGTTAAGATTTTATTGTTGTAGCTGAACAGTTCAAGTTAATTAATAAAATATTTTAATTACCGACTCATAACTCGCGGGTTTTTTGTTTGTTTATTTACCACATTTTACATAATGACTTGAAAACATTGATGCATATACATACATGTGCATGTGTACGTATATTAAGAATGAAATGGAGGGAACGATTCTCTTTTAAATTGAGCTACTTCATATTCTGCCTACAAATTACATGTACATGTTACAACAAGCAAGTGAACTAAAAATTTTAAGAAAGATATTAACTAAAGATTAAAAGCCAATGCCCTTTTCCCTGTACCTAATTTTTTAGTGCTACTGATAATTAAATTTTATCCCAACCCTAACCTCCATAGGAGCATAATTGATGTATTTATAGGTAAAATTATACTTACACATCAATATGATCAGAATTGCAAAGCCAATTAATTTCGCGATGTGAGTCTATTCGGTGAAGCCAGTAATTTTGTAAATACAATACATATTCATATTTTATACTTTGTATACAAAACTGGCAATTGCCAAATACATACTAGTCCTACTTCTAGTTTCATTAATTCTTAGCACTTACGTCTTTTCTGTTATTAATTAGTATATGTAGCTAGATAAATTGCCCAAAATTAATGAACCAAAATTCGGTTATTACTGTTATATAGCAAGTAGTGAAGCTATATATAGGTCTGTTAAAAAGTGCCAAAACCTCAGCGTTTATTTCACCCAGACTTTTATAAAAGAAATATATACATTCGTTTAACGGACAATATTTTTTTAAAGACCTTTTCCAGACATCCAAAAACAATGGGCAAGCAGTTGACACGTTATCGTAATATTCCAAAATAACTAATATTCGGTTCAGTCCAAACCTTTTCTGCGTAATGGACCTCTAATTATTTTACATTTCTTTTTTTACTGTCGCCGCGTGAAAACACCTGTAATAATTACATTTCTTAAAACAGTTCTATTGCCTGCTGAGGTCACTTATACGTTGCAACAGAATATGAATATTCCACAGGTAATACATAGTTTCAATTGTTTTGCAAAGTATTTCAAGGTAAGTGAAGAATAAAAAATTCGAACATCAACTAAAACAGGCAGCATTTGCAGCAATGACCAAACAAAAAACGTATCTGAATTGCTAGTGTAGCTAACTGGCACATCAATGGCCTTGAATTGGTTAAATATATGATTTAAATGAAAATGCAACCTTAGAAAAATTGGTAAATTTGAAACGCATCATATGAAGGGCATACAATTATGAAAACTAGCAACAAAAGCCATACAATGATAAACGTGTTTTCAAGCTTCCCATATTTGGGTACTACTAAAGATAAATTTCTTCAATAATAACAAGGTGCACCACAAACCGACGCATCAAATTTAATGCAATAAAATGTAGCAGAATATTTGCAACCTTCTATCAGATATCTTTTTACAAATAAGGCGAAAATAATTCGTCATCCTTGCGATTGCACAGAATCTTTATTGAATTTTTTGGTTATGTTCCGCCATTCATTTTTAAATAAATCGATATCTATAGCTTATTGGTATTTTAATTGGTTTATTTTAAATGTGAAATGTGTGTAGAGTTAGTAATACCTAAAAATAGTCGAGATAAACAAAAATATATAAATTCTTCTTCTGTATTGGCGTAGACATCGCAAACGCGGTTATAGCCGAGTTTACAACAGCGTGCCAGTCGTTCTTCTCTTTCGCTGTTTGGCGACAATTGGCAATTTTTTGTGTAGCCTCTCCGCCTGGTCTTTCCAACGGAGTGGAGGTCTTCGCCTTCTTATGCTTCCCCGCCGGGTACTGCGTCGAATACTTTCACAGATTGAGTGTTTTCGTCCATTCGGTCGACATGAAATAGCCAGCGTAGCCGCTGTCTTTTGTTTCGCTGAATCGTTCCATCGAATGTGATATTCGCCGTGGCCAACGCGCAAAGGACCATAAATCTTTCGTAGAACTTTTCTCTCGAAAACTCACAACGTCGACTCATCAGATGTTGTCATCGTCCACGCTTCTGCACCATATAGTCGGACGGGAATATTGAGTGACTTATAGAGTTTTGTTTTTGTTCATCGAGAGAGGTCTTTACTTCTTAATTGCCTACTTAGTCCGAAGTAGCATCTGTTGGTAAAAGATATTCTGCGGTTGTTGTTGGTGTAGATGCTGGTTCCCAGATAGACAAAATTATCTACAACTTCGAAGTTATGCTGTCAACAGTGACGTGGGTGCCTAGTCGCGAGTGCGATGCCTGTTTGTTTGATGACAGGAACTATTTCGCCCTCGTTCAGCACCAGACCCATTTGCTTCACTTCCTTATCAAGTCTGGAGAAAGCAGAACTAACGGCGCGGGTGTTGAGGCCCATGATATCAATATTTCCGTGTATGCCAGCAGCTGTACACTCTTATAGAAGATTGCACCTGCCTCCTTAAGCTCTGCAACTCGAATTATTTTCTCCAATAGGAGAACGAAAAAGTTACACGAAAGGGAGACGCCTGCCTGAAACCTCGTTTTATATAGAACGGCTCGGTCAGGTACTTTCTGATCCTGGCGGAGCTTTTGGTATTGCTCAACGTAAGTTTATCAGCCCCACCGCTTTGTTGTTCTTCAGACGGGTAATTGCTTTCAAACTCCTTTAAGGTCGGGCAATGGAACGTTCGCTCCATCCTCACTGGATAATCGATAAAGATAGCAGGCCACCAGACATCTATTGACATTAGAAATTTAATAATAAACCTCCGGAAAACTGTAAAAATATAAAATTCCACTAGAGCTTGCAACGTATCCAGAAGAGGCCAAGGGAAGATATTAACAGAAAACGATGAACATTTGATATTGGGAATTATTAAAAAAAACCCGGATACTTCAGCAGAAACTATTCAACGCACACTTCAAAAGAACAAGGAAGGGAATATCGGAAAAAATAAGAAAAAAAAATAAATTTGCCAAAGCGCACCTGACAAAATCCAGAGAGTTTTGACTGAAACCAGTTTTAATGATAAATTTGTTTATGATTTAGGTTCTTTTTACGAATGAAAACAAATTCACTTTGCAAAGTTCGAATATGCACAAGTTTGTTTGGCGACGTCCTAAAGAAGTCAATTTGGTGGCTCAGTCATGCTTTGGGAATGTGTATCAGCAAAGAGAGCCGCCAATCTTCATTTTGTAAAAAATATTATGGGCCGTTTTTAATACGTCTATATTCTCAAGGAAAAAGCATCTTGTGATAAATTGGGTATCCAAGAGATTTTATTTTCTATCATGACAACGATTCCAAACAAAAATCAGAAATTGCTCGAACTTGGCTGATATATAATCGCCCCCACGTGATGGAAACACCAGCACAATTCCCGGATCTAAATATAATTGAGTATATGAATGTTGAAGTGGACCGAAAAGTGTATTGAAAACAGTATTACAATCTTAGAAAGCTTAAAGTAGCGACACTGAATGCATGGAATTCTAAAACCAGAATTATGCCAGAAGTTGGTGGACTTGATCCCAAACCGTTTAGATGCCCGACCCTAAATCTCATATCCATTATATAATATATTTCGTTACGTTTATATTATATACGATTATATCTGATTAGAAGATTATTTTATTATGATTTTAGCTGACGAGAAGTAAAACAGGGCAGTAATTTGTGCATCGAACAAAGATTGTTCAATCCTATCGCAACATAGCTTAAAGGTAAAATAAAGTTTTGCCAACAATCGACGGTATTTTTCCGGCTTTGGTCCCATCGAGATAAAAGAGTACGAAGTACTCGTACAAGTAGTTTTTGTATACTTGTTTAATATATTATAAAGCCTTTCAAGGTGGAAGAGTATAAACTGCTCGAACTTAGCCCTTATTTGCTAAATTATGATTTGTTTCGTTTTTCTTTCACAAGAATTTAACACTTAAGATTTGCTGTTTCCTTTTTTTCTTTTTTCTTATTTCAGCATGGCATTTTTGCATTTCCAGCTCTCCTGCAATCTTTTAAGACTTAGAAAACTTGGCCTTTAACATTAATTCTAAAACTTTATCGGAGCCAAAAGAACGAATAGTTAGCTTGAACTGTTAGACGATGAAAAAATTTCCATCACGTATTTTGCAAAGCCATTATAAAAAGTAAAAGGATAAAAGGACTTAACTTTTTATTGCTTACCCCATGACAATTGGGAACCATTAAAGCGAATAGCTGTTTTGAAAAATTTTGCAGACCTTGTCCGATAGCTTCGATGGTTTGTAAGCTCCCATAAGGAAACCATTATCATGTGAAATATATGTATCTACCATTTTCATATCTTTTCTTGTGCAATTCGCATTAATGTGGTACTTTGTATGTGAAAATAACAGATGGGACAAACATGAAATTATACTCGGGCTAGCACAAAACTGTTTATTTTCTCAATCACTTACAACTTGGATGATGTAACTTATCATGTTTAATACTAGAATTTAATAATTTATTTCTTTAATAAGCAAAATATTTAAATATATATAAAAACCAAAATATATGTATTTGTATAAATAAAAATATATTACTAAAGAATAATCACAATGATTATCTACCATTTTACTTTGGGAACTGTACGTGTTTCCAAGCTTTTTAATTTAATTATAGTTTTTAGTTACTCTGAGCTCAATTGCTAAATGGAAGGAGAATCTGAATAACATATTATTTTTGGTGTATCATTGGTGGATACATTTGTTTTCAGTTATAAAAAATTTTCCACAGATTGCCTGAATTCAACAAGTCTTTTATTATTATTTATAATTACAAATTAACAACAAAAACTTTCACTGAGCCCCTGTTAATACTATGTACATGTAAATTTATTTGGTACTCTTTAGATAAAAGTAAATTGCATCTAAACATTTTGCAATCAATGCGTTAGTTGAGCGCACTTCTAACCCCAATTGTTGTTGGCTTCTGAATATTTACCCAATCTGCACAGAAGCTGTAGCAATTCACTTAACAGCCAATAAGAACCATTTTCCTTTGCCAACAAGAAAAAGGCAAGTGGTAAAATATTTCTGTTGAAAAAACGACGAGGAAGGATAAAAAAGGTAAAAAGTTTCCACAGCTTAGCTATTCGTTCTCCTCACATGTCAGTCCAACGACGACCGTTTTCACACCGATGCTTTCCTCTTATTCCGACGGCGGACACGTCTTTGTCGATTTGTCTTTTTTACTGTTGCTGCCATTTCTATAACTATAACAATTCCCATAATACTTTGCTATTGCAGTAGAAACGATAACGCGCATGTAAAGGCGCCACTAAAATCAATACCATCGGCATTTTTGCTTTTATGTACATTTATATGTATCTCTATATACTCTTGAATGTTCCACACCCACATTACAACATCACACGCATTTTTAACTTACTTATTTTTATACTCTTGCAACATGTTGCTACAGAGTGTAATAGTTTTGTTCACGAACAGTTTGTTATAACCCCAAAAATAATCGAGATAGATATAGGTTTATTTATATGTAAGTGACGAGAGGAGTCAAAATTTAGATATTTGTCTGTCTGTGCGAATATCCGTCCGTCGGTCCGCGCAATTTTAAATTTGAGTTGTGCCACCTTTAACCAAAAATAATCCATTTCAGACCAAAACTTTTCTAGACGCCAGTTTCTATTATTGTCGGTCAACCTGCTAGATATATTGTTGAAATTTTAAAATAATTGTACCCCCTTTGATTCTGACAAGTTTCAAGAGTATAAAATGTTCGGTTACACCCGAACTTAGCCCATCTTTGCTTGTATTTACTTACGTTTTTTTGTTGCTTTCTTTCCTTGCTTCTTTAGAAAATTGCCAAGCGATTGCTATTATGGGGAACTTTCCGATTATATGTATATTATGGGCGGTGATGCACATGCGCTCCAAGCTTGTCGACTTTATATGTATACATATTCATGTCCTATACCGTTGCTATGTTACCTCCATGGCAGAACGAAGTAATTTACTTGAAATAAAGCAGTCGATTTTATATTTGTTTTAATATTAATTAATATGAAACTCAAAATACATTTTTTAGCGGATTGTGTTTGTCACACCTTTAAGAAAATTTTATCAGTATTAGAAACTTAAAATCCAAGATTTTTTAATTTTTATTCCAAGATGAATGGGACTGGAATTAAAAATTGAAAACTATATTTGAATTCAAAATTGAAAGCTTTACATTTCAGTTTGAATGTGTAGGTTTACCGAGAATGAATATTGAAGAATTTGATTTATAAATGTAGAACATGAAGTACGCAAACGCTAAAAATTGTAAATTCTTAAACAAATTCTTTATTAAATTTTTAATTATGTATATGCTTGGCACTAACTTTTATTTCAATCTGGTATTTGGGATTAAAATTTAAAAATATATTTTTTTCTGGCATTTTTTAGTTTTTCGTATTTGTAAATTCCAAACAATGGGAAAATTGTAATTAAGAAGTTAATTCAATTATTTTTAAATATATTATACTGATTTCAAAAACCTTACCGCATCGGTCTTTTCAAAACACATACGAACATTTAAGTAGTGCAGTCTAACTTCCAGAATTATTGGGGCTACTCGATCAAGAACAAAACCTTGCGGTTTCTGGAAGATTATGAAATGTCATGTATTAAAGTCATTCTTTTAAAATACAAAATACGTTGATGTTGGCACATTTTATTACCAGTAAATGAGTCTCACGCAACCTCTACGTCAACCCGTCCATACGTCTAGAAGAGTAAGTCTCCTCTGAACATTGGCCTTATAAATAGAGTAACAAAAATCAAATTGGGTAATCCTTGGACCAATTGCTCACAGTTTCGGAATAGAGATGTAGTATATACAATATTAAATTTTCACTTAATTTGACTAAAATATAGCTTGTGACATAAAAAATTGTTATACCATATATGCCCTTTCATGCTTCGCTGATCTGTAAAATAGTACAGTTTTTGTATCATTATTTGAGATTTAGTTACAACGCTTCATAAGTTTTCGATTTTTTTTTACGCCGCCTCCTTTTTTGTAATTTGCGACAAAACTGTTTTGTAAGAGGTGAACGTCTTTTTATTTGATGTCACCCATTTTCACAGTGTATAAGGAGCTGGGTTTCCAATAATGCGTTAAAAAAATTATAGAATTAACATATGAACTAAAACCTGTTTTTTCTGTAACCCCCAATACGGGATTAAAAACTGAAACATAAATTAATCCCAAACATATAATTAAGACTTATCAAGCAAGGATTGTGTTTGCCACGCCTTTAAGAGTTTTTTATTTTTAATCCCAAACACCCAAAACGGCAGGGGCCGATGGATTGCCGGCTGAGCTAAGAACTGATAAGGAGCATGCATCAGCTTCTTTGTAAAGTATGGTCGAACGAAAGCACGCCCAACGATTGGAATGTAAGTGTGCTATGCCCAATCCATAAAAAAGAAGACCCCACAATCTGCGCCAACTACCGTGGGATTAGCTTCCTCAACATCGCATATAAAGTTCAATCGAACGTTTTGTGTCAAAGATTAAAGCCCACCGTCAACAAACTAATTGGACCTTATCAGTGTGGCTTTAGACCTGGCAAATCAACAACCGAACAGATATTCACCATGCGCCAAATCTTGGAAAAGACCCGTGAAAGGAGAATCGACACACACCACCTCTTCGTCGATTTCAAAGCTGCTTTCGACAGCACGAAAAGGAGCTGCCTTTATGCCTCGATGTCTGAATTTGATATCCCCGTAAAACTAATACGGCGGAGCAAAAGCTCCGTCAGAATCGGGAAGGACCTCTCTGAGCCGTTTGATACCAAACGAGATTTCAGACAAGGCGATTTCCTATCGTGCGACTTCTTCAACCTGCTTCCGGAGAAAATAGTTCTAGCTGCAGAACTAAATAGGGAAGGTACCATCTTCTATAAGAGTCTGCAGCTGCTGGCGTACGCCTATGATATTGACATCATCGGCGTTAGTTCTGCTTTCTCCAGACTGAACAAGGAAGCACAACAAATGGGTTTGGCAGTGAACGAGAACAAGACGAAATATCTCCTGTCATCAAACAAATAGTCGTCGCACTCGCGACTTGGCACTCACGTCACTGTTGACAGTCATAACTTTGAAGTTGTAGATAATTTCGTCTATCTTGGAACCAGCGTAAACACCACCAACATTGTCAGGGGTGCTACTTCGGACTGAGTAGGCAATTGAGAAGCTAAGTCCTCTCTCGATGAACAAACACAAAACTCTATAAGTCACTCATAATTCCCGTCCTGCTATATGGTGCAGAGGCTTGGACGATGTCAACAACGGATGAGTCGATGTTGCGAGTTTTCGAGAGAAAAGTTCAGCGAAAGATTTATGGTCCTTTGCGCGTTGGCCACGGCGAATATCGCATTCGATGGAAAGATGAGCTGTACGAGATATACGACGACATTGCGAATTCAGAGAATTAAAAGACAGCGGCTACGCTGGCTAGGTCATGTTGTCCGGATGGACGAAAACACTTCAGCTCTGAAAGTATTCGACGCAGTACCCGCCGGGAAAAGCAGAGGAAGAGGAAGACCTCCACTCCGTTGGAAGGACCAAGTGGGGAAGGACCTGGCTTCGCCTGGGATATCCAATTGGCGCCAGTAACGAAAAGAAGAAACGACTGGCGCGCGGTTGTTAACTCGGATATAATCATGCCAATTAAGAAGGAGAAGAGAAACACCTTAGTTTAAAAATAAATTTAATCTAAATTTATTCCAAATAAAAGTTAAAATCAAAGCATTAATCCCAACATCTTAGATAAAAAACTAAATCCTAGATTCTTTAAAATTTTCGAAAATTCGCAACCCTTATGACGAAGAGTTATGAACAGACTGGCAGTCACACGGAAATCAACTTGCCTTGTTATCCTGATTAATTATAAATACATAAATCTATATTTAATTCAATTAGTGTTAGGTGTTACAAACAAAACTAGTAAACTACATATCTTCAAACAAGGATTTCCGTTATTTTAGTTATACTCAACTTCGGATTTTCGATTATCCTTTAGACTTTAAACCATTTCTATCGTTCAGTATGTGTGTCGGAAGTGAATGAAATATGCTCGGACCTTGATCTACTTTATATAATAGGTAGTTTTGTCTTTTGAATTTCGCGCTATGTATAAAGCGCTACAGAGGTCGTATCTGGCATTACTATACATCTTTATAACCTACAAACGCTATGCATGATTAGTTTGGATATTGCGTGCAACAGTTATAGTTGTGTAAGCATGGAGTTCACTAAGGCCGAAATTGGCAGAAAACCTTTCTGGACCGAATCAACGCCTGCGATATGCTGCTGAGACGAAACGAACTCGTCCCATTTTTGAAACTAGGACTGTCGACGAAAAATGGATCACATACGACAATATCGAAAACGGTTGTGGTCGAAGGCCGGTGAATTGTTCCAAACAGTGGCCAAGACGGGATTGGAAGGGAATCATCCACTATGAGCTGCTCCCATATGGTCAGACGCTACGAGACTACGGGAGCTCGGATGGGAGGTCTTATCGCATCCACCATATAGCCCGGACATAGCGCCAAGTGATTACCACCTGTTCCTGCCCATGGCGAACGCCCTTGCTGGTGTAAAGTTGAACTCAAAAAATAGCTTGTGAAAATAGCTGTCCGAGTTCTTCGCAAATAAGGAGGGGGCTTCTAAGAGGCGGGTATTATGAAGTTGGCGTCTATATGGAAACAGATTATCGAACGAAACGGCGCATATTTGAACTAAATCCGATTACAATAACACTTTTTATAAAGCATTGAATAAAGATCAAAAAAGCGGTATTTGACAACCTTAGGAAACTATTAGTTATATGGGGACCAGGCCAAGTTTTCGCTCAAATTTATCTATTTTAGATAGACTGTTATGGAAAAAACACGCTTATTTTCTTTGGGATAATTCATATATAGGCCGTTATATGCGGTACAAAGTCACCCCGAAGTTCGAAAATTTTTATATTAGGTATATGAGGGCTAAGGGAAGTTTTGGTCCAATTCAACCCATTTTCGACATAGAGACATACCATTACAAGATATGGATTATCCCTTAATTTCAGTTATATATTTTACATATAGACCGACATTTTCGATCAAAAGTCAACTATGCGCACCATTTTTTCTTGAATTCTTACCGGAAAGTGAACGAATCAATTGGAATTTAAAATTTTGCTACATGGGGAGTAGGCGTGGTTGTTGTCCGATTTCATCCATTTGCACAATGTGACATAAGAATGTAAGAACAAAGCTGCGCACTAAATTTTGTTGAAATCGGTTGGTCGGGTCCCAAGATATGAAATTTCACCAAAAAGTGAGCGGTGCCACGCCCATCGTCCAATTTTCACACCAGCTTTCATAAAGCTCTCTCATACCATCCCTGTGGTAAATTTTAATGTCTCTGGCGTATTTATTATTGATTTATCGCGAGTTTAGTAGTTTTGGGGAACCTCCGTTATATGGGGAACCTCCGATTTCATCCATTTTTGATACGATTTACACTCAGCAATTTTTTTTTGTAGCTTTAGATCGTCAAAACATTTTTTATAGGCACTTTCCGGGCTGGGCTGAAGGCTCGCGTCGAATTTGTTTGATGTCTTCATTTGAGTCGAAACGTGTTCTCCGAAGTGGATACTTCAGTGTAAAGAATAAGAAATGTCAGGTGAATACGGTGCTTTTTCAATGATATTTGTTGAGTGTTTGGCCAAAATTTAACACAAATGCGTTGATTTAAATTTTAGAATTGGACAAACACTATTGAGGTCGGCTGACATAAACAGCAGCAGTAAACGCTCTGGTTGACAGATCGCGCTAATTTTTGGCATCATAATAGAGAACAGTTGTAGCAACCTAGGAAAAAACCCGGCTTCCATATAAGTGGGAGATGAGAGTGGAAAATGAAGAACTCCCGATGCTTTCTTGACTGGGTGTATGTACAACTTTTTAGAAGGTGTGGCCATGCCCTTTTTTTTTAAATTTCCCACAGGTGCCCCTGGCCAAATTACAGCTTTGTATCCTAATTTGATGAGTAGTTATGGCACTTTATATATTTTCGGTTATTGGCGATTTGTTGGCGTAGTAGTGGTCCGATAACACCCATCTGCGAAATGGAAATTTTTTTTGTACTAAGGAACCTAAGTATTAAGTTTCACCAAGATAAATTTAATAATAATTTTTACTCAAGTTACAGCTTGCACGGACGGACATTTTCGTATATATATATAGTAGACCAATAAAGTTTACATACACTAGTTCTATTAAATTAGGACACGTATATTTGTTTTAAAATTAATAAGTTTTTTGATTTTTTCTATCCATTTCAAGAATTAACATATGAATTAAAACCTGTTTTTTCTGTAACCACAAATACGGGATTAAAAACTGAAACAAAAATTAATCCCAAACGTATAACTAAGGGTTATCAAGTAAGGATTGTGTTTGTCACGCCTTGAAGAATTTTTTTTATTTTTAATCTCAAACACCTAAGTTTAAAAATAAATTTAAACTGAATTAATTTGAAATAAAAAATTAAAATCAAAGCATTAATTCCAACATCTTAGATAAAAAACTAAATCTTTGATTCTTTAAAATTTTTGAAAATTCGCTACTCTTATGAGAAGGGTTATGGTACTTGTGGTCAGTAAGTTTGATTTATGTCATACATACAAGTATGTACACTAAACTTATTGGGATACGAACCACAGCTGCCTATCCATACTTAGGTAAATTGTACCAAGTCAGAATCTCAGTCATAGATTCTTGTTCATGATCCTCCCGCCTTCAACTCTAACCTCACTTTAGTGTTAAGCAAGACATGTACCAAGTCTCATCAAAATATTAAAATTTCTACTTAAATTATCATTTTCACGGACAGGCGGAGGAACAGATTGGCAGTCACACAGAAAACAACTTGCCTTGTTATCCTGATTAATTATAAATACGTAGCTCTATATTTATTTCAATTGGTGTTAGGTGTTACAAACAAAACTAGTAAACTACATATCTTCAAACAAGGATTTCCGTCATTTAAGTTATACTCAACTTCGGATTTTTGATTATCCTTTAGACTACAAACCATTTCTATCGTTCAATATGTGTGTCGGAAGTGAATGAAATATGTTCGGACCTTGATCTACTTCATATGTTAGGTAGTTTTTGACTTTTGAATTTCGCGGCTATGTATAAAGCGCTACAGAGCTCATCTTTGAAAGGTCTTGACATAACATACAAAACGACGCTACTCATGATTAGTTTGGATATTGCGTTCAACAGTTATAGACGTGTAAACATGGAGTTCACTAACACCGAAATTCGCGCTATTTTAAAGTTTTCCCTCGTTAAAGGCAAATCCGCTAGAGAAACATTCCGTGAGATTAATGTTGTATTGTACTCTACTTCAGAGCGGATGAAAACGACACCATGGATAAGCCAGACATCGGAAGACCTGTGACGGCGAAAACGGATCAAATCATGTATGTCGACCAGAAAATGGGAGTTAGTCACCAAACAGACTGCTGGATACACAAAAAAGCTTTATGTTTGGGTGCCGCATGCGCTATGCTGCTGAAACGGAACGAACTCGTCCCATTTTTGAAACTGGGACTGGCGACGAAAAATGGATCACATATGACAATATCGAAAACGGTTGTGGTCGAAGTCCGGTGAATCGTCCCAAACAGTGGCCAAGACGGGATTGGAAGGGAATCATCCACTATGAGCTGTTCCCATATGGTCAGACGCTACGAGACTACGGGAGCTCGGATGGGAGGTCTTATCGCATCCACCATATAGCCCGGACAAAGCGCCAAGTGATTACCACCTGTTCCTGCCCATGGCGAACGCCCTTGCTGGTGTAAAGTTGAACTCAAAAAATAGCTTGTGAAAAATAGCTGTCCGAGTTCTTCGCAAATAAGGAGGGGGCTTTTAAGAGGCGGGTATTACGAAGTTGCCGTCTATATGGAAACAGATTATCGAAAAAAAGGCGCATATTTGAACTAAATCCGATTACTATAACATTTTTTTATAAAGCATTGAATAAAGAGCAGAAAAGCGGAATTTGACAACCTAATTTTGATTATTTAATTTTTTATGCCTCCTTCCTATTCAAATTTCAAATATTTGCATTTTAATTTAATAAATTGAAAAAATAATAATGTAAATTAATATAAATTGCTTAATGCCTTAAATTGTTGAAATCATTACATATGTATACTGCATCAACCCTAACTTTTAATATGTCTGAATTTATTTAACAAAGAAGTGCGAAAATGCACCATCTTTCATCTATTCAACAAATTCACATGACCACTCCGAGGACACCATTTTTAATCAATTGAAGATATAAAAGCTGTACAGTAGTATGACTACGAACAAGTCCCTCAGTTTTTGAGATATTGATCTAAAATTCTACACACGTCTTTTTGTCACCAGGAAGCTGCTCATTTATGGGAATAACCAATATTGGAACTCTATTTTATCGAAACTTTTATATTTGAAGAGACATTTTCGCGAAATGTGGCACAAATTATTGTCCAAGGCAACGGCACAATTTTGAATAAATTGTTGAGATCGGTTTACTATAGCATAAATCTGCCTTACAAGCTGTCTAATCCAAATCAAATTCTTGTAGGGCTTTTTATTTGAGAGAGGTGTCATAGCTTCGATGTAGCTGAAGTTATTTTTTTTTCTTGTTTTAAACATCTAAGTAAAATATGTACTAAATATGTACCATTTACTTTTTGCCAAATCGACCTTACGGTTTTTACGTTAACGTATTTATTCATCCAAAATAAAAAAAAATTATCGACCAGTGTACGGAACTTACTTCAAGAAAACAAAGTGCTGTTAATTATGAAACCTTCCATTAAGTGTTTAATTAATGCTTCATTAAGTATTCAAATTCGTATCAGCCATATAAGCAAAGTCAAACCACAAAATTACGCTTGTTCAAAGAATATTTTCAAAATTTTCAGTTGTTTGGTATATGTAGTCGTATAGCTTTATTATGTGAATGCAATAATTCTCATCAACGGCAGTCATGCCAACTTACTCCATCGGAATCATAAGAAGTCCATTGTTACAAGCCAAGAAAAACACGTAAATTAAAAATTTATCAAATTTATTACAGCAAGTAAATGGTAAAATAAAGAAATAATTCAAATAGGTGTCACCGGAAAAAACAATAAATGGATTCGAAATGAAGTTGTGTCTCATATGCAGCTGCCAGAGAACAACTAACAGAAAACCAGGTAGATAGAATGTATGTATGTCTATACAAGCATTTGTTCATACGGACGAAGATGCATGATCAAAAAGATGGCGGCTGGTTACAAAAAGTTATGTAAAAAGAGCACAGAAGTAAAAAGGCAAAAATACAATGAAGGTAGTTTCGAAAAGGGCTCGTTTTACATGGAAACCATATTAGATTCATACATATACTAGTTACGCGTAGATGTAGATGGCTATGTACAACCCTAATAAATTTTATTATAACGAAGTTTTTAATTCTGAACAACGTTGGGAGGTATTTTGAATTTTCATTGAAATAATACTAACATCATACAACCGCAAACAGCTAACTGTAAGTGTAAATACAGCTGTGTTCATGAAAATATTATAGAACCCACCGGCACGGTTCTAACTGTAAAATAAAAAATCAAGATAAAAATACAAACTATTTTTTACTATCAATATTAAAAAAATTAAAAAAAAAAAAAACAAAAAACCTATGAATTATCATTTGACGACAATATTGTTGAAAAACGGAGAACATTTCATATGGTTAATAAATATTTTCGTTTGACTAATATTTGGTTGTAAAGCCTTTAATTTTTAATACAACCATAAACCAATATAGAATGGGACTGACTAGATGACTAGATCCAGACCTCGCATGATATGGAGCCAAAGTTGTGTTTTAATTGATGGATTTGCTATTACTACAACTCGTTTAATATTTCCCATAATTTTCAATCGAATTCAAGTCTAGTGCCCGCGCTAACAAGGACATTACATCGATTCTTTCTGATGCAAACCAATCTTTTTGGTTGTTTTTAGAGCGTTTTATTCAAAACTTTTTTATTTCTAGTGGACACATAAAAATGATTCTTATGTTAAAAAAAACTTTCCTAGAACTTTGGTCTCTTAATTACTTTAAATACTTCCATTTCGATTTTTCCCATATTTTTGAAAATAATGGAGTAAACAGCTGGTCTTATCAAAAAACTTCATACGAGAAGATTTTAGGAAATTAAATTTCGGACAAAAAAGGTGTATCTGATCATTCTTTAAAAATGTTTTATTTCATAGATATACGCGATTTAATGAAATTTTTGTGTGTAACACTGGATTCAATGACTTCATATCAAATTTTCATTTAAATCTAACACAATTAACAGTAGAATATTTAAAACTCAACACCAATTATCGAATGTAACTTTTTTTGGTCATCGCAAAAAGTAAAAGCAAAGAAAAGGTAAGTTCGGGTATATCCGGATATTTTATACTCTTGCAACTTGCAATAAACAAAGCCAAGGAAATACCTTAAGGTGTCAAATGTCAACCAGAGGATCGGAAACAAAGGAATATTGTATATGGGCCATTCCATCAATTGGCGACATGGTTTTGTACCCGTGGTTCTCCGATTTTGACCAAACTTTAGAATATCATAATATAGACCAATAGAAGAATATCTGTTAAGTTTTTAGTGGTCAAAGTTGCTCCGTTGTTTTTTGGCGCGCACTTTAAATTGAGATCAAACAAAAAAATGACTTTTTCTTTTATTTTTTAACGACCTCAAAATTGAGTGAAAAAAATTTTTAAGTTATCCAATTTTATGTAAAAAAAATCTCAGCTTTCTGATAAAAATACTTTCAAAATCCAAAAAAAAATTTCAAAATCCAAAAAAAACATTTTTTTCCCCAAAACCCGGTTTTTTGAGGTTTTCCCCCAACTATTTTTCAAAATTGACCTTTCCATTCGATTCCTCGTTAAATTTTACATAAGAATCAGTGTTCAAAAATGTGGGACTCTGATCCCATGAACAGCAAAAAAAAAATGCAAAGTTGTCGCTCAAAAATCCGGTTTTTTGTGCTTTTCCACAAACTTTTTTGTTCGCATGATATTTACATTACTGAAATGGATATCTCCAGTGATGATACCGACTTTAGTCCAGTTCGTCACAAACAATTGCGCTTTTTATCAAGTATCGACCAATAATTATGTAGCTATGTAAATAATTTTCTTTATTTCTATTCTAATTTTTCTGTTCTTAATTCTGGATTAACATATTTCTTTTGTTTTTTGCTTAATCTACCAATTTTTCACCAGTACGAATTATGCATTTTAAGTTTTAATACTCAACAAAAGCCATATGAACATACAGTTTGTATGCATATTTGAAATTTTATAGTTTTCAACATTTTTTACACGGTTTTTCGAAGTATATATAGTTCTTTATTTCATCTTACACGGTTTTCAGATGACATGGAACATATCCCCCCTTTTACTATAAGAAACGCCTCACTTTTACACGGATTTCTGAGGAACGTATCTACCGTGTAAAAAAGGAGTTGGGTGTATGTACATATACTTCAAGTATATAAAACTTACACACTGACCGAAATATTCGAATTAACGTCCGACCCGTTTTTATCTATTAACTATATGTTGCCAAATATTAACGATCAAAAATAATATTGAGTAATGTCAACTGGATGTTCGAAAATTCAACCCATTTTTGATACAAAGAGATATTATTGCCAGAAAAAGATTCTCTCTGAATTTCAACTGTAAATCTCAAACATTGGCCGATATTTTCGGTCAAGTGTCAGGTGTCATATTTGTGGGCGTGAAGAGTTTTGACTGGATTTTGGAAACTAAGAATTAGAATACCTGTGACGTGTGCCAATTGCTAAGGCCAATGATATCAAAAATATCGGCGTACGCCAGCAGCAGTACGCTCTTATAGAAGGTGGTACCTTCTCTGTTTAGTTCTGCGGCTCGAATTATTTTCTCCAAAAGTAGATTGAAGAAGTCACACGAAAGGGAATAGCCTTGTATGAAACCTTGTCCTCCCCGATCCTGACAGATATTTGGTGTTGTTCAACGTCAGTTTTCACAGCCGTATTAGTTTTGCGGGGATACCAAATCCAGACATCGTGGCATAAAAACAGCACAATTTCTTGCTGTCAAAACCAGCTATAAAATCGACAAAGATGTGATGCGTGTCGATTCTCTATTCTCGGTGTTTTCCCAAGATTTGGTGCATGGTAAATATCTGGTCAGTTGTTGATTTTCCAGGTCTAAAGTCACATGGTTAAGGTCCAGTGGGCTTTAATCTTTCACTAGATACGCTTGTTAGAACTTTATATGCGACGTTGAGGAGGCTTATTTCATGGTAGTTGGCGCAGATTGTGGGTTGGGCAAAGCCCACTTAAATTTCAATCGTTGGGCATGCTTTCGCCCGACCATATTCTACAAAGAAGCTGACGCTTTTTATCAGTTCTTCACCACCGTGTTTGAATAACTCGGCTGGCAATCCATCGGCCCCCGCCTCTTTGTTGTTCTTCAGGAAGATAATTGCTATTCGGACTTCTTCATAGAGAGGTAATGGAACGTCTGCTCCATCATCAGCGATTAGGGAATCGGGTTCGCCATCTCCTGTTGTTATGCCTTCACTACCATTCAGCAGGCTGGAGAAGTGTTCCCTCCATAATAGTAATAGGCATCAGTCACTAGATCAACTGTGGGTCTCTCATATGAGCCTGAGTAGGGATGTTTCGCCTTTTCACTTTGCCTACCCAGAGAATACTTGTTTTACGACCGGAAATAGTGAGCTGCTTGAACCATATGTTATGAATCGCTTCTGGCCACTGCCAAGTGAATGACGATCAGAGAATTTTTCTCACTTGCGTTAACTTATACACATGACTCCATCCTCCTCATTTATTTATACTCAACCCTATATTTATCTCGATTAGGTTAAGGTGATACGTACAACCGTTCGGTGAACAAACCTATTATACTCTGTAGCAACAGGTTGCAAGAGTATAAAAATGATGCGAATTAATTAAACAACCATTATTTGATGAAATTGTGTCCAACTTATAATCAAAAGGCCCTAAACCTAGCCAAAGTTTTTTATTTATATTTTCATTAGATGAGTTATGTGAACTCGACCGAACAGGCTACATTTAATATATTGAGTTAATGTGGAAAACGTCACCAATTTATTTCATTAGGGATATCAGGCTTTGGCCAAGATCTAGACCAATTCCGTTCTAATTCCACGCTAAGCCACATAACTTTTAAGAAAACTTATTTATTTAGTTTCATTAATAGTAATGAAGGAAATATTGACGGCATTAAAGCCATTTTTGACGCGCAGGCACACTATTATCAGGAAAAGATTTTCTCTGAATTTTAATTATGTATATGTCTCGCTATTTTTGGTAAAAAGTGAAATATAGTAGCCATAGGCCACATATTTGGTACCTATACTGTCTTGGTTAGCTTTTGACTTCAAACGTGTATTTCTAATATCGATTCACGTTTGCGCCTAAAATGGATAAAATCGGGTAGAAACTTGCCTAGACCACATATAACTTGCAAATCTTTTGCACCTGAAGGCATTTCCCTGGTTATAAACCAGCCAATTTACAGTTTTTGAGTTAAATCTGATCTTAACCCTTCTTTCTGTCTGTCTTTCAATATTAACTTGTTTGTTACAATCACCCTGAATTTTCCATTTTATCATTGTGTTTTACAGCATTGCATATCCTTATGGAGCTGTAACCCACTATAGCTTCGAATTCCTGAAGGTTCTGTCTTGTTTCCTTAATTTCTAATATCAATCATCGCCACTAAATTTTTCCTCTACCCACTAAAAAGAAAGAGCAATGGTATTACAAACTAATTTCATCAGAAATTTCATTGATTTCTCACAACTTAAAGAACATCTTATTTTTGCAAAAAAAAAAAAATAAAAAAATAAGGCGTCATAGAAAAGGCACTGGAAGCAAATGTATCGTAATTTTTTGTCTTTATAATTTTAAATGTTTATTCTCCCAAAATAATTACACTTGTTGGCTTGCAAGTCAGAATATGTTAGAAAAGATCTTTAAATATAAGAAGCAGTTACACTACTATTTTCATGAACACAACTGCAATGCAACACAAGCTTTCACGAAACCAGACCCGCAATAACAAATTCATACAGTGGTAACTGTTCAGATAGTTTCTTGAACTCATGCTGCGCTGGCAATTAAAACAAATAAAAAAAATTTAAAATTAAATTTAGGGGCAGTCACTATGTAATGTTGATCGTGAAATTTTTTTGCATTGGCACAGAATACTTACATTGCCGTATATATTTACGTAAATACTATGGGCTTCGTTTACAAAATAATTATCAGCAGTGGCGTAGCTCGGGGGGTGGGCGAAGGGGGCCGTCACCCCGGGCGCAACGTCTTGGGGGCAGCAAAACAATCTTCGCTGTTTGTTAAGAGAAAAATAATTAAATGTTCAAATTTTTTTTTTACAAAATTTATTATAAAAGATAAAGAGTTGTATACTCACAATGTAATAATCTGAATAACAATGAAAAATATTAATTTTTATTCGAATACTCTTCAGTCTTTGAATTTATCTTATATCTTTTGGCTTATATCTTTCTTAAAAATAGTGATAGAACTTAAAGATGCACTTTTCTAAGTTTTATATACTTAATATCTAAGATATTTTGTAAAAATTCACTTTTGTTCTAACCACCTCATGAAACTTGTAGGTAGCTAGATAAAGGGGGGCGGCAGAACATCCTTGGCCCCGACCGCCCGGAGTTGTAGCTACGCCACTGATTATCAGATACCGTCGTCATCTTTATGGGCTACAACTCACTGTGAGCTTTGGTCTGCTGCACCTGTATCCTCCATACGTCTTGGTTATCTTCGATTTTTCTTCAAGTTTATATAACAAGCTTTCTCATGTCTTCTTCCAACTCATCGCTCCATCTCCATCTTTTCCATTCTTGTTACAATTACCTGGCATGACATATATTGACTTATCCTCATTGATTTTGAAACTATTTTGGTCATCTACAGTATCGATATCAGCTATTCGGGATGGTTTTTTTCGCATGGATTCACCAAAAAGTGGGCAGTGCCACTGCCATCGTTCAATTTTTACCACGGTCCCTATAAAGCCTTGTCGTACCATTTTGGTGGCAAATTTTTACGTTTCTGTCGTATTTAGTTATTGATTTATTGCGTTTTTAGTAGTTTTGAATAGTACCGTTATATGTGGAGTGAGCGGGGTTTTCAGCCGATTTCATCCATTTTCACACTATCGGCAGGAGTTCTCATAATATTCGTGATGAGCGAATTTTGTTGGTGTAGCTTCAGTGGTTTAGGAGATATGTACGTTAAACTTGTTAGAGGGCGGGGCCACGCCCCTTTTTTTAAATTTGTTTCCACAGATGCCCGCTACGGCGATCTCTGTACCAAATTACAGCTTTGTGTCTAAATTTAGTGCTTACTTATGCTACGTTATATGTTTTCGGTTAATGGCTTTTTGTGGGCGTGGCAGTGGTCCGATTACGTCTATCTACAAATTCAAATTTTTTTTGTAGTAAGAAACCTACTATCTCAATTTTTACTGAAGTTACAGTTTGCACGGACGGCCAGACAGTTAACTGAATTTCAACTTTTCTCGTCCCCCTGATTATGTCAGAATTTCAAATTACAATTTCAAGTAACAACCCGAAAGGGGTCGCTCATTTTGGTTAAACATATTTAATTGGTTTTTATTACCACCTAAATCATCATGTAAATTTAAATTCAATGCTATTTATCTTATTTGCACACACACAAGTGCTGGCGATGAAGTAAGACCATTACGATGCCGCTAGGAAGCTCGTTGCTTGTCGCATAAAATGAATATGAAATGTTGTTGACAAGACGCAAAAATCCAAATTGCAAGTTTATCAGCAAACATAACTAATGTACGGAAATAAATTAATTTAAGTGAAGTATTCTAGCTAAGCTAGTATATTTACTCATCGAAAACAAGCGTAAACATAGTGAAATAACAAATATACTTTTATAACTATTGGATTTGTGAATAAAAATATCTCAAAAACAATATGTATGAAACCGCGTTCTTAGAAAACCACATTTGGTAATTCGTCTACATTAATGTTGTCGCCTTAAAAATAGTCCCAATGGAATATAATGATTTACTATTTGTAGAGTAGAGTGCACTGGAAAAGCTTACAATCGCTAACCAGAGCTTGGCTGGAGAAGGCCTTCTTGCTCTCACCAAGGTTCATATTTCCCTAGTTGTATGAATTTTGATGGCTCAACTCCGATGAGCATCCTTGTGATGATGTTAAAAAAAAGTATAATGCTTGTAATCTCCGTCGCATGGATTTCTAGTCAACACTGTTAACAACTACGCATAACTTATAAGTTAAGAGTGTACCAGTATTATTCCACACATATAACAGCCAATATGTGGATATTTAAATATGATATTGTTGTTTCTAATGAGTCTCATACATAATGGATCTCACCCATTCTTCGGTGAATATGAAAGATATATTATTAAATTAACTTAAAAACTTTTTTTAAACATTATACTGCCTACCTACTACTGACTCATATTGAAGCAAAGTATTTTTTCTGCAAAAAGGCAAATTTTTAAAGGAAAGAAACCAAACCGATCTATTCTAAGCTCGGAGCTGAAACATTTAGGGGTTTCACATAGTCTCATAAAGTTATAAGTTATAACGATCTGAAAACATAGCGTTCAGAGTGGTATTTGCGTAAACTTATTTAAGTAAAAAAAAAAATTTATATAATAATGTATAAAGAGTTATGATTTTACGATGCTTTATGACACGTTGTGAGTACCCTAATTATCTTTACCTACATTTCTTTAAATTTGATATTATTGTTTGAATGGTCGAAATTGGATAATAACCCTTCAAACTATTCACAATACACAAAAAGGAAGACCCTACAATTTGCGCCAAATACCGTGGGATAAGCCTTTTCAACATTGCACATAAAGTTCTATCGAGCGCACTGCGTGAAAATTAAAGCCAACCGTCAAAAAGCTGATTGGACTTTGTCCAATGTGGCTTCAGACCAGGCAAAATCACAATTGACTAGATATTCACCATGTCTCAAATCTATGAAAAGACCCGTAAAAAGAGGATCTACACACACCATCTCTTTACCGATTTCAAAGCTGAAAAGGAAATTTGGTATCCCCGCCAAACTAAATACGGCTGTGTAAACTCAATTCGAGCAATAGAAAGAACGTGGCTACAGTATATATGTATGAACAATCTTCTTATTCCGGTGTAAAAGAAAAAAAAATATTTTAATGAGTTTTTGAATGTTACATATTTTGTGACATTAAAATGCCACCAAAAGCTATTAACACAGCATTTATTGCAAATTCAACCATCGCAAAATCGCTGCTCACCTTTCAAATGTGGAACACCATATTCGCTAGCATCTCTCATTGTAGAATTCGGCACGAAAATCTTGATTAGAGTTCTGAAATATTTACTCATATCACCATAAGAGCAACTGGAAAGCAAACAGGTAGCAGACATTTCCTCTCCTCCATGTCCCTTATTGTCCTTTGTTCCTAAAATTCTAGGATCACAATGCACATTTTATGTGGCTAGGAAGCAACAATTGACGATTAAGTAAAAACAGCTTTCTGTACCAGTGAACTGGAGAGCAACTAAAGTTTGTAAAATATGCAGGAAATGTGGATAAAAAAACATTTACTCTGAACTAGTCTGGCGATGAAATTATTATTTGATACTTTTACATGAAAGTTGATACCATATATGTGCTCAACGGCTCTTGGTATTGTTTTCAGCCGTGTTTCAGCTAAATCTACGTCAGGCTGGGGAACATGGTGACGCCTACTTATGTATGTACATATGTGAACTATTTGTTTAAAAAAGCAAGTTCAGATGTAACAGAACATTTTATACGGGCTGCCGTTTAATTTTGAATATGTTCATACTAATAAATGTTAATGGAAACAAGTAAGAAAGAGCTATGTTCGGGTGCAACCGAACATTTATACTCTTGCAACTTGTGTAAAATCAAAGCCAGGAAAATACCTTACGATGTAAAACGTCAACCAAAGGATCGGAATCTAGGTAATTTTATATATGCATACAACAAATATAACTTATGTGTATACTGACCTACGTAGAGTATATACGTTCCAAATTTTATCGACATCAGTCAGCCGGGTTCAGAGATATGGGATTTCACCATAAAGTGGGCGGTGCCACGACCATCGCCCTTCTGGCGCATTTAGTTATTGATTCATCGAGTTTTTAGTAGTTCTGATCAGTACCGTTATATGAGGAGTGAGCGGAGTTTTCATCCGATTTCATCCATTTTCACACTATCGTTCATGTACGTGCTGGGCGCATTTGGTTGTTGTAGCTTTAGTGGTTTAGGAAATATGCACACTAAACATATTAGAGTTCGGTGCCACACCTACTTTCCCAAAAATTTTTATCCACATGCCAAATTACAGCTTTATTTAGTGCTGAGTTATGGCACTTTATATGTTTTCGATTAATGGCAATTTGTGGGCGTGGCTGTGGTACCTATAGTTGACTTTTTATCGAAAAAGTCGGTCAGATGGCACCACCAGAGGGCGCTAGGTTCAGAAAGTCCTGTTTGCTTTGGAACGCACCTTATATAAAGATTTATCCCAATGAAAATAAGAGAGCGTGTTTTATTCATAACAGGTATATTCGTGCCTAAAATAGACAAATTTGAGCGGAAAATTTGGTCTAGCCTCTGTATAAATATCAGGATTTCCGAACATCCGACTGACTTTACTCTATTTGATTGGTTTTACACCTTAAAGTATTTCCCTGACTTGGATTCTTGCAAGTTGCAAGAGTATAAAATGTTCGGTTGCACCCGAACTTACTTGTTATATATAAAGATTTTACATTAATCTAAGCTAAGTTATCAAGATAACTATTGATAGATATACTCATGTCCGATATTTATTTATATATATTTTTAGTAATTTGGGAAATGGGAAACTTTAATGGAAAGGTGTATATACCGATAGATGCGGAATAAAGTCAAACATTTTTTGGGAGCAAAACGAAATACCGTGGCGGCACCATTTGTCCAAAATATTAATCTAATAAATTCAATGATGTTTGATTTATATACTGTAAAGTGAAAGATTAATTCCCTTTTACCAGAGTATGATAGAAATATTTGAATCCTCACCAAATTTGCTTGAAATTGGTCAAGTAGTTCCTGGGATATGTTTACAGCTAAACCTGTAAAGCCTTTCAGTGTCAGCATGGCTAGGAAATTTAATGCTCAAAGCGCATTTATTTTGTGAATTATGGTATTATTGTCTGCTTTTGCTAATTTTAAGAATGTATAAATTAGAGCTTAAAATATTTCTTCACAGCAAATTTGGTTGGGCTAGCCTCAGCAGTTTGGAAGATGTGTACATCTAAGCATTTAGCGGGTAGTGCCACAGGTGTTCGTTATTACTGCATTTCCTTGTACCAAATTATAGTTTTGTATTTTAATTTAACACTTATTTGTGACACTTTATAGGTTTTTGTAACGGCGTCTTTTGGACGTGACGTCAATGTGTAATACCGACCTCGATTAGGTGCCAAGGAACACATGTGTTAAAATTCGAAAAAAAAATGCTAACTGTCTAGACTGATAAAGTGGGCATTTATGTAGATCAGTTTCAGTTGTAAATGAAACATCTCATGAACTTCTTGAATGTCCTGAACCAAATTGTTAATTTATTCCATTTTACAAATGACCCTTTATGGTATAACTAAATAAAACAAAATGGAAATAGCAGAATAGAGTACCAGCGAAAAGATCGAAATTGAAAATTATACTGCGTGAATCAAAATTAAGGATGGAGTCATGTGTAGAAGTTCACACAAGTGAGGAAAGTTCTCTGATCGCCATTCACTTAGGAGTGGCCAGAAACGATTATTTTACATATGACTCAAGCAGCTCACGACTTCCAGTCTTTGACAAAGTATCCTCTGGGTAGCCTAAGAAGATCCGTTTGAAGGCGAGCTAAAGAGAGAAGGCGAAACATTCCCTGCATAGGGTTGTGCGCTGGGTTTGGGACCCGCCACGTAAAAAAACACCCCCAATGAAAAGGAACAACAATCCTCGGATGAGGGACCCCCCTTTTTATGACAACCATGGCAAACGAAATAAGGACTACGAATTGAGGGCATGCACCTGGAATGTCGGGTCCCTTAATTGGGAAGGTACCGCTGCCCAGCTGATTGATATCGTCGTGAAAATAAAGGCTGACATCACCGCCATCCAAGAAATGCGATGGACGGGACAAGGATAGAGACAAGTAGGTCCTTGTGACATTTACTACAGTGGCCATATAAAGGAGCGTAAGTTTGGTGTGGGATTTGTGGTGGGAGAGAGACTCCGTCACCGAGTACTATCATTCACTCCTATGAATGAACGTTTAGCCACAATCCGCATCAAAGCGAGGTTCTTCAACATATCGCTGATTTGCGCCCACGCCCCAACGGAAGAGAAGGACGATGTGACCAGTGTGTGAGAGATGCCCCCGCCACGATGTCAAAATCGTGCTTGGCGACTTTAACGCCAGGGTGGGCAAAGAAGGTATCTTTGGCACTACGGTCGGTAAATTCAGCCTCCACGAGGAAACATCCCCAAATGGGCTGAGGCTGATCGACTTCGCCGGGGCCCGAAATATGGTTATCTGTAGTACTAGATTCCAGCATAAGAAGATTCATCAAGCTACCTGGCAGTCTCCGGATCGAAAAACTACCAACCAGATCGAACATGTTGTGATAGACGGAAGACACGTCTCCAGTGTTTTAGATGTGCGTGCGCTCCGAGGTCCTAACATCGACTCGGACCACTATCTTGTTGCAGCCAAGATTCGCACCCGCCTCTGTGTAGCAAAAAACGCACGCCAACAAACACAAGGAAGGTTCGACGTCGAGAAGCTGCAATCACAACAGACAGTCGAACGATTTTCTACTCGGCTTGCACTCCTGCTCTCTGAGAGCACTCGTCAACAACTCGGTATAAGGGAACTGTGGGACGGCATTTCAAACTCCTTACGCACATTTGCAACCGAAACCATTGGTTTTCGGAAAGTGCAAAAGAACAGCTGGTACGACGAGGAGTGCCGTGTCGCAGCGGAGAGAAAACAGACCGCCTACCTCGCAACGTTACGATCGTCCACAACAAGTGTGGGATGGGATAGATACCGACATTTGAAGAGGGAAGCGAGACGCATTTGCAGACAGAAAAAAAAGAGGCCGAAATGCGTGAGTACGAAGAGCTTGATAAGCTGGCCGACAGGGGTAATGCTAAAAAATTCTACGAAAAAATGCGGCGGCTTACAGAAGGTTTCAAGACCGGAGCATACTCTTATAGAACCCCCAAAGGTGATCTAGTCACCGATGCCCAGAGCATACTTAAATTATGGACGGAACATTTCTCCAGCTTGCTGAATGGCAGTGAAAGCACAACACCGTGAGAAGGCGAACCCGATTCCCCAATCGATGACGATGGAGCAGACGTTCCATTACCCGACCACGAAGAAGTTCGAATAGCAATTGTCCGCCTGAAGAACAACAAAGCGGCACGGGCCGATGGATTGCCGGCCGAGCTATTCAAACACGGCGGCAAAGAACTGACAAGGAGCATGCATCAGCTTCTTTGTAAAATATGGTCGGACGAAAGCATGCCCAACGATTGGAATTTAAGTGTGCTATGCCCAATCCATAAAAAAGGAGACCCCACAATCTGCGCCAACTACCGTGGGATTAGCTTCCTCAACATCGCATATAAGGTTCTATCGAGCGTTTTGTGTCAAAGATTAAAGCCCACCGCCAACAAACTAATTGGACCTTATCAGTGTGGCTTTAGACCTGGCAAATCAACAACCGACCAGATATTCACCATGCGCCAAATCTTGGAAAAGACCCGTGAAAGGAGAATCGACACACACCAGCTCTTCGTCGATTTCATAGCTGCTTTCGACAGCACGAAAAGGAGCTGCCTCTATGCCGCGATGTCTGAATTTGGTATCCCCGCCAAACCAACACGGCTGTGAAAACTGACGTTGAGCAACACCCAAAGCTCCGTCAGGATCGGGAAGGACCTCTCCGAGCCGTTCGATACCAAACGAGGTTTCAGACAAGGCGACTCCCTATAGTGCGACTTCTTCAATCTACTGCTGGAGAAAATAGTTCGAGCTGCAGAACTCAATCGAGCAGGTACAATCCTTTATAAGAGTGTAGAGCTGCTGGCGTATGCCGATGATATTGATATCTTCGGCCTCAACACCCGCGCCGTTAGTTCTGCTTTCTCCAGACTGGACAAGGAAGCAAAACGAATGGGTCTGGCAATGAACGAGGGCAAGACGAAATATCTCCTGTCATCAAACAAACAGTCGTCGCACTCGCGACTTGGCACTCACGTCACTGTTTACAGTCATAACTTTGAAGTTGTAGATAATTTCGTCTATCTTGGAACCAGCGTAAATATCACCAACAATGTCAGCCTGGAAATCCAACGCAGGATAACTCTTGCCAACAGGTGCTACTTCGGACTGAGTATACAATTGAGAAGCAAAGTCATCTCTCGACAAACAAAAAGCAAACTTTATAAGTCACATAATTCCCGTCCTGCTATATGGTGCAGAGGCTTGGACAATGTCAACAACGGATGAGTCGACGTTGCGAGTTTTCGAGAGAAAAATTCTGCGAAAGATTTATGGTCCTTTGCGCATTGGCTACGGCGAATATCGCATTCGATGGAACGATGAGCTGTACGAGATATACGACGACATTGCGAATTCAGCGAATTAAAAGACGGCGGCTACGCTGGCAAGGTCATGTTGTTCGGATGGACGAAAACACTTCAGCTCTGAAAGTATTCGACGCAGTACCTGCCGGGGGAAGCAGAGGAAGAGGTAGACCTCTACTCCGTTGGAAAGACCAAGTGGAGAAGGACCTGGCTTCGCTTGAAATATCCAATTGGCGCCACGTAGCGAAAAGAAGAAACGACTGGCGCGCGGTTGTTAACTCGGCTTTAATCGCGTAAGCGGTGTCTACGCCAATTAAGAAGAAGAAACCATTCAAATTAGTAATGCCTAAAATCTTCAGTACCAAACTTGGTAGCATTGAAGAAGGCATATGTACCACTTTTCTTTTTCAGTGCTGGCAGTCCATTTGTACATTCTTCAAAATTTTTATACCAATAAAAATATTTCGGTCAAACCACCAAAATGATAGTACATGCCAGCAATGGATATCAAGATGTATTCATAGGTATATATTAGGGAGATACTCTTGCTCTTGCAAAACCCTTGAACAGTGCATATATTTCAGTTTTCGCATTTGTGCAATTGCACAACAACAAAACACACACAGAAAAATATTTGCTATGGTTGTCAAATACATCAGATCAAAATCCATGTTTATTTTTGTGCAATGACACGTAAAAAAAACTATTTGAAACACTGTATCAGCTGTCATATTACACAAAGACGTTAAATTTTTGAGGAAGGTAGGTTTTAAACAGGTGCATAGCGTAATGCCGACAATCAAAACCTCGAAATTCAGAATCCCGAAGTCAAAATACCGACAAATCAAAATACCGACAGGGCGTCGAACGAACAACGGTGTTTTAATTTGTCGGTATTTTTATTTAGCCGCACATTTCAATTTTGTCGATATTTTGATGTGCCGGCATTTCGAACTTCGAAATGTTTAGTGTATCTCGTTTTAAACAGTTTTTATAATTTCTATTTCAATTATAAAGAGGTTTTATTAAAAATTAATGGAGAAGATACGCCCTAGCTAAAAGGAAAACGCAGCAGCCAAATAAGCAGTGAAAGGAGGGTGAGTTGCTCTTAATCGTAGAATGGAGACTCTTTTAAATTTTTGATCTGGGAACTGGTGCGGTGGAATATCCGGCATTTGAAAGCGCAGATCGCAAAGCCAATGTCTCAGTTGGTGCAGGACTTCAAGAGGAGGAGGACGGTAGAACCATCGACTCTTAGTAGAATATTTACATTACAAATTTATCGTTGATAAATTATTTTTTTTAATAATTTCAACAAAACTAGTTTAAATCTTTCCCTACTACGACCAGCTGAGGGTAATTTTTGGCAAACGTGCACCAACCATGCAACCGTTGCTTGTTATAAGTAATGTCACTCGCTTGTCTTCACCTCAGCTGAGACTTGCACCAGAATTCGAAATAGAATTTTTTGAGGAGGAAATTGCAACTGTTGCGCCATCAAATGCCGCACCTTCTATAGCATCTATTTCCACTCCCCCACTAACATTCCAATGTTCAACTTGGACACCGAAATCTTGGACTATTGGTGGCTGTTCAAGCGGAGAAAATTGTCATGAAAGAGGAGACGCTTGCATTCGAAAAATATAAATTTGAAGAAGAAAAGAAAATTCAAGGAAAATAGACAATACTCGTATACAGCAACGTTGAACAAGTTGAAACAAAGGATATGACTTATTTCGTCCTGAATACGCATTATAAATTCTTTGAGACTGTCAAAGCGTTCTTTTAGAACACCAAATCAATGTTCAATCTTCACGCGATATTTGCTATAACGCAAGTTGAAAGCTTTACCCTTTGAATAGTCCATTTGTTGTAAAATGTGATCGGAATAGCGTGATACGAGTGGTCAGCAATGGATAGTCAGAATCTCCTGTTAGCAATTGAGAAGAAGAAAAAAGTGAATCTTCCTGAGTGGAGAGAGCACTTGTATGAACCATGTGAGCGTAATGTACACTGCCAAAATGTCCCGCTACTGCATGTCGAATCCTTAAATGTTGATAGCATACAATTTGTGCTTTTAGGGAATAAATTCGGTTTTTTGAAAAATAAGCTAAATTGTTATCAACTAGTGCTTCTACAAGTTTCAATTCAGTACCATCAGTAACCCTATGCAATGCGGCATCTCATTGTTCGTTGTTGCATGGATATCTTGGTTTTCATTCATATATTTCATATATTTAGATTTTAACTCCAAAAAGACGATACTCGTTTTGTGATCTTGTAAAGCATTTCACAATCTCCTATTCCAAACAGTGTACCTACTTTCCGAATCGCGGCTTTTTCCCCGGATGAACCGGATGATAATGGTATAGCTAGCTGTAGGTTTATTAAAAATTGCCTGGTAGTTGCGCGTTGTTATAGCATTGACAGACGGCAGCGTTAATCCGGATTAATTCAGGAGTTAGTGAAGATAACTCCGTTGCTAGCTCCCATTTAATTCTCAAAATTTTAGAAAGTTAGTTGCGTTTTCGTTGGCGACATTGTTATAAATGGCCAATTTAATCATTGTGAATGAAAAACAAGCAATACTGACAGCTACTTATCAAATTTTCAATAATAAAACAATAAGTTTTTTGTTATGATGTTATGTTATGATGCAATTTTAAAAATAATATGTTGATATGGTTTTGTAAAAATTTGTTATGTTAACAACCTCAATGTTTATCTTCTATCTATTTTCATTAAGGGGTTATATACATACCTTCTTTGTCGAAGGAAAAAAGGAAAGTTTGGATTTTTTAGGTATGTATCAATTATTTCATTACATGAATGTTTTTATTTTTTGATAGTACACTTTATTAACAATGTTTGTGCGAAATTTCGTGGAAATATATCAAATAGGTTTTAAGGGGTGGCTGTTTCCCTTAGAGGTCTTTTTTTGGCAGAGCCTTGCGGTGACAATTCCCCAGGTCGACCAAGTTAACTGAAACCATAAAAGTAAACAAATTTCATTAGTTTAATGTAGTTCCTTGTGCTTGAACGATAATTTTTATAATTTTTTTTTGTGCACACCGCAAAGTAATTTTTCAGAAAACACCATTTTGAGATATTCGTATTTAAAGTTTCAAGTTTAGTTTGGGGCCGCGACGAGACGCGCGGTTAGATGTGCTGTAACTTTTTTTCAACTGCTCGAATCTCTATGATTTGAGAAAATGTTCCCAAGGAGTTGTTCTTTAAGATAAAGAACGCAGTTTAAAGAATATTTACGCAATCAACACTCAGAAATTCGACCATCGATGCCAGATGGATAAAAGTTTATAATATTATCCACTCTCTTGCGCTAAATGGAATACACGGAACCAATTAGAATTGGTTGTGAATAACAATGAACCTCAAATTGTTTGCATTGTTTCAAAGCAATGCATTCAATGGCATAATATGGAATGGAACGAATTGAACGCATTGCTTTTTACTATCCTCAGGCATGGATGTTATATCAAAATCAGTTTTCGAATAAAAATGTATTGGAAACGTAAGGAAAGCAATGATGGAGTAACCAAGCATTTTGTATTCGCGGAATTTGCTCGGAAAGAGGCAAGGCTGGGCAAATATGTTCAAATATTGGCACATATCGCTCACTAACTGTAAAAGAGCCACAACCCAAAAATTTTCAAAATCAATTTCAATAAGTCCCCAACCTTCTTCTTCTTTACAAAAGCGTGCCAGTCGTTTTGATTTTTAGCGAAAAATGGAAATTTGAAATGTAGCCAGGTCCTTCTCCACTGGGTCCGCCGTTCCAACGGAGTGGAGGTCTTCCTATTCCTTTCCTTCTCCCCACGGTTGTACCTGCAGGGACTGCGTCGAATACTTTCAGACCCGAAGTTTTCTTCATACATGCGGATGACATGACCTAGCCGCTGTCTTTTATTTCGCTGATAAAACTCATACAGCTCATGTTCCATTGAATGCAATATAAGCCGTTGCCAATGAGCAAAGGACCATAAATCTTCCGCAGAATCTCTCTCTTACCATTCTCCAACTATGCTTCTGCACCATTTAGCAGGACGGGAATAATGAGTGACTTGTAAAGTTTTGTTTTTGTCCGTCGAGAGAGAACTTCACTTTTCAATTGCTCATTCACTCCGAAGTAGCACCTGTTGGCAAGAGTAATTCTGTGTTGAATTTCGAGGCTGACATTGTTGTTAATGTTAATACTCGTTCCGAACGAAATTATCCACGACTTCGAAGTTATGACTGTCAACAGTGACGTGGGAACCAATTCGCGATACGCCGACTGTTTGTTTGATGACAGCAGATATTTCGTCTTGCCCTCCTTCAATACCAGACTCATTTGCTTCGCTTCTGTATAGAGTCTGGAGAAAGCAGAACTAACGGCGTGGATGTTGAAACCAATGATATCAATATCATAGGCGTACGCCAGCAGCTGTACACTCTTATAGAAGGTGGTACCTTGTCTGTTTAGTTTTGCAGCTCAAATTATTTTCTCCAAAAGTAGATTGAAGAAGTCACACGAAAGGGAGTTGCCTTGTCTGAAACCTTGTTTAGTATCAAACGGCTTGGAGAGGTCATTCCCGATCCTGACGGGTATTTGGTGTTGCTTAAGATCAGTTTGCACAGCCGTATTAGTTTTGCGGGGATACCAAATCCAGACATTGCGGCATAAGGACAGCACATTTTCGTGCAATCAAAAGCAGCTTTGAAATCGACAAATCTAGATATTTTTAGAGATTTGGCAAATGGTGACTATCTGGTCCGTTATTGATTTTCCAGGCCTAAAGCTACACTGATAAGGTCTAATCGGATTGTTGATGGTGAGCTTTGATCTTTCATACAACACGCTAGATAGAACCTTATATGCGATGTTGAGGAAGCTTATCCCACGGAAGTTATCGAAGATTGTGGGGTCTGCCTTTTTGTGCTTACACTTAAATTTTAATCGTCGGGAATGATTACGTCCGACCATATTTTATAAAGAAGCTAACGGATGCTCCTTATCACTTCTTGTCCGCCAGGAATCCACTGGTTCCCGCCTCTTTGTTATGCTTCAGGCGAGTAATTGCCAACCTAATCAATATTTCTCATTGTCAATTTGTGGGTTTGTTGTATCTGCGTGGACATTGGAGGTTGCTATTTAAATTCATAAGTGTTATCTTGCTTCTGCATAGAAGCAACTTTGGAATAATTAGCAGTGTGTTATGTGTGGTCCTTTGCTGAATATTTGGTAACCCGGATTCTTTTAAAATAGCTTTGTTTGGTGATGTTGGGAAGGCACGAATAGTCCTTCTCGCTGCCGCATGGTAAGGTGCACTTAAGAGTTTGATATGAGTTTTGGCACATTGTCCGTATTGCAAGTCCATAGTCAATTTTTGATAACAATAATGCTCTTGTCACATTAATGAGAGTGTTTGGGTGACTCAAACAATTTTTTGATGATAAGTATTTTATAATGTTTAGTATTAGAAACAAGTTTGGTCGAATATACATATGTATTTACAAAGTTCTTTATAAAAAAGAGTTTTGCCAAATATTAAGCCTAGAATTTTTAAGTTATGAGTATGGGGAATTTGTGTATTTAAAAGGATAAGGTGGGAAATTAGCAATTATGTTTTCTACAAATATGAAATGTGAAGCTTTTGTTTAATGAAATTTTTACACCTGAAATTTCGAACCATTTGTTGACATCATTTAAAATTTTTATAAATGCATGTTTAACTTGTCTTAAGTCTTTAATTTTTGTAAAGATAAAGTGTTTTATTTGTGTGTTAATACTAATTATGGAGCTGAATTTATTAAACGCAATGATGAAGAGAGTTGCCGAGAGTGGTGAACCCTGGGGTATACCATTGTTCAACTTGAAAACCTGTGATTGGCACATGCGATAAATTTTCGTTGATATAAGAAAGATTTTATAATGTTAAACATTTTGTTTCCAATTTTCCATTGCTTAAGTTCACTGAGTATCATGTGAGCTCTAAATCCGTCGAAGGCTTCTTCTAAATCCAGGCTTAGAACTGAAACGTAATTACGGGATGTCAAGTTAGTGGAAGCGAAGTATTCAAATTGTAACAGGGGGTCTATTACTCCCAATCCTTTTTGAAAACCGAATTGGTGCAGACTTATGAGTCGATTTACTGTTGCATACCACATCAGTCTTGAGGAAATTATTTTTTCTAATGCCTTGGACATACGGGGTAAAAGTGAAATGGGTCTGTAATTCTCAATGCAGGCAGAAGGTTTATTAGGTTTAAGGATGGGAATGACTAAGGAAACTTTCCATTGTTGAGGATATACTTGCATACCAGAGTTTAGTATTTTATTATAGAGGTTCACAAGTCTTTCTTTAAGCGAATATGGGAGATTTTTTAAGAAGGAATAGGATATTTTGTCTGCACCGGGTGTTTTTCCTTTTAAGGTCGAAAGTGTCGTATCGAATTCGTTAAGTGTAATATCAGCATCAATGTGTTGTGCATGTGGAGAAGGTGACGAATTAGAGTAGGTTCCGTTTTCTGTTCGTTATCGGGCCATATTTGGGTTTCAGGTTCGTAGTTGGGTTTAGATTGGCTGTTAATTTTTCTAATGATTGCCTTTTAGCCAACCTTAACTCCTTTCTAAAGTTAGCATTAGCCTTTTTATATTCAATTAAATTATCGTCAGTCCTGTTGTGTTTGAATGTTGTCCACAAAGACTTTTTTCTATTTCTGAGAATAGATAATAGATTGGACCAATACGGTAATTTTGCTAAAAACCTTTGGGTGTTATTTTGGGGAATGGTTAAATGAGCTGCTGAACGAATAATAGTCTTAATAGCAGAAGCTTCAGGATTTACGTTTTCTCTAGAGCTCCTAGTATTGGATAAACTTGTTAAAATATTAATGTATTTTTTCCCAGTCTGCCTTTTCGGTTAGAAATTTGGATCTTGGTTTAATCAGAGAACATAAAACATAGAGAAGGTGCAAATTGAATTCTGTATGATGTTCGATTGAACGGCTAACAGAACTTATAAGATTGCGATAGGGAATGCACCATTCTCGCTGCTATTTAGCAGAAAAGAGCACGTTCTCTGACAGAAATATGTGTAAAACGACTGAATTCATGCGAGAATTAGTAAAGAGAAATGATATGAAGAAAAATATACAAACTCACACAAAGAATGTAAAGAAGCATTTCTGAGTCACATATGCGTGATTATCTTGTATGATATGAACCATTTTTTTCAGAAAAATGGAAAAAACTTTAATTTTTTTTACACAATCGTGAAAAATCAAATAAAAAATAATTTAATTTTATTTCCCTTTAATTTTATTTTTTAATTTTTTTTTTCAAATAAATTATATTTATTTCCACTATTACAAAGTGAAGATGTGCAAAATGAGCTTCATTTCTTCAAAGAAAATTGATGGCCTTCATGAAATATGCATATTCGCATTACTTCGTCATCGTTCCCATATTCGTAGCAATAGAATTTCTATGGCACATACATACATACATACTTATATTATTTCTTTGGCGCATTTGTATGTTTATGAGCCACATACATATGTACATACATACATTCATAATAACAAGTGCCGCACGCATCTTTTCGCATCTCCTTTGTCACAATATTGGTAGAAAATCTAAGCTGTGAAGAAAAAAATAAACGAATGGCCGCCGATTGTCACCGCTTCCCTTGCCCCTGTAGCAGCTTCGCCTTCCAACGTGCGTAAGTATGTATGTATGTATACGTATGAGCATGAAGACATATCGACGCAGATTTTTGTCACGGAAAAATATTTTAGATAAATATTATAAATCGACAACTCCTATGTTGCCACTTTTCTCCCTTCTTTCTTAGAACAAACACCAGAAGATGTTCAATTTATGATTTTTAGCTTTTGCCATAAAATAAAACTCAAAAATTGAGAATAAATTCTGTCGAAATTCGAACCCTCGTGCTCATCGTGGCTTTTCAAGCGATTACCACCGCACCACCATTGACACTTAGATTGTGTTGTCCTAATTATGGTTTAGTTATGCTTGAAAGAAATATACAATGGTTCGCCGATTGTTACCGCTTTCCTTGCTGCTGGAACAGCATCGCCTACAAACTAGCGTAAATATGTATGCATATGTATGAGCTTGCATACATATCGACGCAAATTTTTGCGAGCCACGGAAAAATACTTATTTTAGAATTGACAAATATTGTAAATCGACAAGAGCTATATTGCCACTTTTCTCACTTCTTTCTGTGAAGACGCATCAGAAAGTTGTTCAATTTATGATTTTTAGCTTTTTCCATCGTCGCGAAAAAACGCTTCTAGGCAAAGGCATGCCCTGGGAGATGTTACGGCGTCTGTGTATATGTGTGGCATATGCGCCTGCGTTTATGAATGAAATTGTTTTTGTTGTAAAATTTACTACATTTGGGCTTCGCCAATTCGGCTGCCATATTGACTTGTGATGCTTCTGCTATTTAGACAATTGTTGTTTTTGTAGAACAATGCTTCAATTTTTTGTTGATGACATATTCACATGTGTACGCATATGTATCTTTGTACGCTTGTGTATTATTTGTTCGGCAATGTATACAAATATTTATACATATAAGTATATATGAATGTATGAACATGCAGATCAATGCGCGCACATATAATACATACATGTACATATGTATTGATAAGTGATAAAATCATGATTTGATTTTATGAATGCGCACATGCATACATTTATATGAGCAGATAATAAGATTATGATATGAGCATGTGCAAAGACATAAGATTTATATGATAGAATATGTACATACATAGGTATATATACATATGTATGTATATTGTTGTGATAAATTTAATTTCTATTAGTAAGAAATATAATACAAAAATATTTATAGTATAGTATATTATGTAAAATTCAAATTAAATTATTAAATATGCAAATTGACTATAAATATGATTATGCATGCATTCATACAAAATATCATCTCATATCATAATTATTTTTACATGTCAATATGGAATTGCTGAGTGCAAAACACAAAAGCATACAAAATACATATGTACATATGTATCACATACAAGCGATCCTCTGATTGAAAGCTAAAATGAAGCATGAAAATATCACAATGCTGTTGTTGGGAGTTTCATAAGGAGCATGGATACATATATTTATGTCTCTTCATATTCTTGGGTATGTGAGACAGAGAACATAAAAAAATGTCTTTATGTTCTATAATGGGAGAGGTTTGTTTTGTACATATTTTTCGCTGTTAAAAATGAAATAAAATATAAACAAGCAAAACGAAATTCTTCGTGGGCATGCATACATATATTTATCTCTGTTCATATTCTCTGCTTTGGCATATATGCCATGTCATCATATGCCGTAAATATATATATATATATTTTCCCGTAGTTCCTAGGTGGAACATAGGGCCTCAAATACATATGTATATTTATTTCTCTTCATATTCTTTGTTGAATATGTGGAGAACTGTTAAAAATGTTAACATTTTACAATGCGAATTCTGTGCTTGTGAGGTGAATTCCCTATTATAAATCTAACGAATGTTCGCTGTCGAACTTGCACTTCTCTATGCTTTTATATTCTCTGGCTCATCGTGAATAACCATTTAGACGAGGAGTCCTGTTGGCGATAAGGCATGTCTTTTGGGGTAGGTTTATGTCTGCGGTTAAGCAAATTTAGTTCCCTTTAGCATCCTGTGAAAAATCTATATTAAATTATATTTTAATTTTGCACTACCTTATCGACGTGACACTGCCTTACCGGGAAAATATCCCCACCAGCTATTACCTCATAGATGGCGCCAAAAGTTTAAAATATTACCAAATATGTTTATCATGTAAATAAAATATTTATGTAAACATATAACCCTGACAGACGAGCAATATTAATGCGTATTATGCAACGCTAATAGCCCTGACAGACGACAGCGCTAATATGCATTAGCGGGCTTAATTTACATTTATTTGCGCATTTGACCCATGTCAATGCAAGTTTGTAATGCACAAGAATTCCGTGCATTTGGTTGAATTTATTAAATTGAGTAGGCAACACTGCTCAAAAATGGCCGATTTTTGCTATTTATTGACAGATGTCGCACTTTTGCTATCCATTTTTCCAATATACTTAACTTTTTTACACACATTTTCCGCATTACAATCAATTATTGCTATTAATTTCACTCTATTATCTTTTAACGTAGATAATAATAAACAAATTTTTTCGTTAAATTTATATTGATTTTCCAAAATTACCAAAATTTCTTTTAATAACTTATCTTATTCATTTTTACTTCACTTTTTTTTTTTAACAAAGAAACAAATTTCACTATCAGCTGTCTAAATGCACAAGCCTGCCGTCTGTCACCATAAAATTTCAATTCGCATTAGCGTTGCTTAAGGCGCATTAATTTTGCTCGTCTGTCAGGGCTATAATGCGCATTGAAATTTTATGGTGACAGACGGCAGACTTGTGCATTTAGACAGCTGATTGTGAAATTTGTTTATTTATTTGAAGAAAAAAGTGAAATAAAAATGAATAAGATAAATTATTAATAGAAATTTTGGTATTTTTGGAAAATCAATATAAATTTAACGTAAAAATACGTTTATTACGTTCAAAGATGATAAAGTGAAATTAAAAGCAATAATTGATTGTAATGCGAAAAAAGTGTGCGAAAAAGTTAAGAATGTTGGAAAAATGGATAGCAAACTGTGCGTTGTTTATTTTCTGTCATCTAAAAATATTAAAATTTGTTTTTGTTATTATATAGGGTGGGCCATATAAAATTTTAAATTCGAAGATGGCCGTCCTGCTGGAACCAAATGTTGTCCAAGTCTTCCTCTTCAATTTACTTGAAGAAAAATTCGATTAACATTGCGCGATATCGCTCATTGATGGTTACGGCGGTTCCTTCTTCATTTTCGAAGAAAAATGGGCCGATGATCCCACCAGACCAAAATCCGCACCATACAGTGATTCGTGCTGGGTGCATTGGCTTCTCGACGATTACATGCGGGTTTCCTGTGCCCCAAATGCGACAATTCTGTTTGTTAACGTAACCATCGACGTGGAAATGAGCCTCGTCCGAAAATATGATTTTTCGGTAAAATTGACCATACTCGGTCAAACGAACTTTGGAAAAAAGTTTTCAATATTTCCCAGTTTTCTTCTAGTGAATAGCGACCCATCTCGTAAATTTTAGACTTTTTACTGATATCTGTCACTTTCCGAATGGTATTTGACGTTTCCATTGTCGAAATATAGATAATTCAAATTTAAAACGTTAGATGACCCACCCTATACTTGTACATAATTTAATTGACAATAAAAAACTGTTTACCTTTGATGCTGTAAACGCAAAGAAGGCGGCAGACTTTAAGCGACTGTCAATCTCTCAAAAAATAGCAAAAATCGACCATTTTTGAGCAGTGTTGCCTACTCAAATTTGGTAAATTCAGCTAAATGCAAATTGATTCGAACCTTTTGAGTGTTTATTGTTATAAAAAAAATGGTAAAGTAGAAAATTAATATTACAACGTAAGTCGGCTGAGTTGTTAAACTAATCACACAAAAATTTGAAGTGATTAGACTAAATTAATCTATTTCTACTCTAGACTGTCCTCACTGTCGTTGGAGATTTATAATGTCACATTTTTCTAAATAAAATTGTCTTGTTTTAAATATTTTCAATTTAATGGAAATGATGGCAGCGTTTTTTGATCAGTGCACACGATTGCCAGATGAATTTAGATGGATTTATTTTAATTTATTTGATTGTGTAAATTTTTGGTCTACAAAGAGACCTAAGGGTGCCTAACAGCCCTATTCTCATGCCCTCACAAAAATTACAACCCTCACTATTGTGAGATTTTCCGTATGCAGACGTGATTTCAAGATCTCAAATGCTCACAATTTTCACACAAATTTGTGATGAGTGAGTCTGAAAAAAAGCTCACAATGTAAATCGGTTGTGCTTGCTTTTGTAATATCTATGTTTTTAAAGAAATTTGCAATTATTTTATTGAAATAGAATAAAGGGACTATTCTTCCAAAGACGTTATTTCTAATAAATATAAGTATTTGTCTATTACAATAAATATGTAACTTACAGTCTTTTTATATTTTACTTCCTTCTAAGTATTTTATTCATACTTATATGAATGTATGCACATATACATATACATATGTGCATATACATATGTTAATAATTTGGATAAGATTTTATATGTATGTATGTAGTGTGGGAATAAAAAGACATTTATGTTTAAATAATATGCTGTAATGCTGCATATGCTCCTGAGTTGTTCTTTCAAATTTTGAAATCCTAAAAATAAATGAAATTTGTATATATGCACCAAATTCAATAGATTTGCAAAATTACCCACTTTTCTTAGCTGTCTATTTTTTTACTTTGTCTTGTTTGTTTTTGTGAAACAGCTGCTAATTTTCAATCACAAATCAGTTGAGAGGTTTTTCTGAATGGGGCTGTAAATCTGCCGTGGTTATGTGGTAAATCTCCCTACTGACAAACAGATGCCGCTAAATTAGAGTCGCACGGGGAGATTTCGAATAGAATGCCATTTTTGTATGGCGATATCTTGCAAAACTTGGTAGATTAGTAAGATAATCTACTCAGAAGCCTAAATGTCGTATTTATCAACCCTATTCGGAAAAGCCTCACAATTGATTTGTGAGAAAAATTTGTGAAAAATTTAAACATAAATATCTTTTTATTTGTTTTATTATACTCGTATGTATATGTATTAAATACATCCATACATGCATATCTACAAATAAATTCTTGTCCGAAATATTTACACATAAGTAAACATGAATGTACATGTATTTTTACTCTTACTTAGAAGGAAGTTAAATATACAAAGACCGTTAGTTACATATTTATTGTAATAGACAAATACTTATATTTGTTATAGATAACGCCTTTGGAAGAATAGTTCCTACTTCAATTAAATAATTGCAAAATTCTTTAAAATATTGAAATTGACCGATTTCGCACTGTGAGGTTTGCTTTCAGACATCACAAATTTGCGAGGAAACTGTGAGCATTTGAGGTTTTGAAATCACTTCAGCATCCGGAAAACTCACAACAGTGAAGGTGGTGATTTTTGTAAGGGCATGATGACAGGGCTGTAGCTGTCAGTCGGAACATGGTATGTACTGCGATGGATTTCAGTGAACATACCTAAAGCTTTAAGCTCTTCTGACACAATCACATTTTTTCTCTCATTCTGACATTCATGAAAAATATTTGAGTAAAAATTAACAGTTAAAATCAAAAAAAAAAAAAAAAAAAAAAAATGGAAAAAATATATTGCAATACCCCTTTTTTAAAAAACAAAAAAAAAAAAAAAAAATGGAAAAAATATATTGCAATACCCCTTTTTTAATTATTATTTTTTTATATTGTTTGGTCCTTTTAATGCTCGTGAAGATAGTGTACCTTTTACCTCCTCAGGTAATAAAATATTTCAAGATTATTTGCTTTTATAACCAACTTGGCTTAATTTTCCTGCTTTATATTGACTTTCTCTTAGTAAAATTGACTTTTTTGCATCAGATAATGAATGTAAAATTTATAGTAAACCATATGTGTGTTACTATTCTGATAAAAAGTTGAGCTTTAATTGTAATACACATTCTAGTATGGAAACTTTAAGTCTGCATTAACCACTTAATAGCATTTAGCACACGGCAATCTTTTCAGCTGTATTTAAAATAATACCGAAAAGCTATAATTGTAAAAACGAAAGTTTGAAGTCGATTAGGAAATCTAAATCATCTTTACCATGATTGAAAAGCGGCTCTTCTTTTTTCTTTTTCTTTTCGTCGGGACAACTGCTTTTGATGTATCAAAATATACGTCCGATCTTCAAATTTTTATTTAATCCTCAAGTAAAATTATAAAATATATATTTGCTTTAATTCAGGTTCTATTTCTCGGCAGCTATAATAAAAATTAAGTTAATAAGAACTACTGATTTGGTTAAATTTAGTTAAACCTTACATGGAAAATATTCTTTAAATTTTAGCATTTCCATTGTTTAAAAGCGACCCTTTATAAATGAGTGAACGCAAAAAAAATATCTTTACCTAGATATCACTGATTCGAATATTTTGATATGTTGTTGTGTTAGACGGAAAACACCAGTGTGTTAGATGTGCTTACGCTCCTAGGTCCTGGTCCCATTGACCAGCCTCCGCGCAGACAAAAGCGCTCGTCAACAAACAAAGGAAAGACGTAGAGAAGCTGCAATCACAACAGACACTCTTCTTCATGATAAGGAGAATGCATCAGTTTCTTTCTAGAATATGGTCGGACGAAAGCATACCCGACGATTGAAATTTAAGTGTGTTTTATTCAATCCACACAAAGAGAACCCATAATCTGCGCCAACTATCGTGGGATAAGCATCCTCAATATCGCATTCGAGGTTTTATCGAGCGTATTGTGTGAAAGATTAAAGCCCAGCGTCAACAAATAGATTGGACCTTATCAGTGTGGCTTTAGGTCTGGAAAATTAACAACGGACCAGATATTTACCATGCGTCCAACCTTTGAAAAGATCCCTTTAAAGAATACCGACATATAACACCACTTCTTGGTTTCAAAGCTGATTTTGACAGCACGAAAAGCAGCTGCCTTTATGCCGCTAAGTCTTAATTTGGTATCAACGCAAAACTAATACGGTTGTGTAAGCTAACGTTAAGCAATACCAAAAGCACGATCGGGAAAGACTTCTCCGAGCCGTTCGATACCAAACGATTTTTCAGACAAGGCGATCTATCCTGCGACTTCTTCAATCTACTGCTGAAAAAATAATTCGAGCTGCAGAGCTTAATCGAGCAGGTTGTAATCTTTTACAAGAGTGTATAGCTGCTGGCGTACGAAGATGATATTGATATCATTTGCGTCAATATCCCAGCCGTTTGTTCTGCTTTTTCAAGACTGGATAAGGAAGCGAAGCAAATGGGTCTGGTAGTGAACGCGGGCAAGACGAAATATCAGCTGTCATCAAACAAACAATCGTCGCACTCGCGACTTGGCTCCCACGTCATTGTTGACAGCCATAACTTTAACGTCGTAAACAATTTCCTTCACTAACAACAATGTCAGCTCGCAATCCAGCGTAGAATAGCTCTTGCCAACAAGGCATTTGGAACTAAAGTCCTCTCCCGACGAACAAAAACAAAACTCTATAAGTCACTCATTATTCCCGTTCCACTATATACTCGTAGTGCAGAGGCATGTACGATGACAACAACTGCGGAAGATTTATGGTTCTTTGCGCATTGGCAACGGCGAATATCGCATTGGATGAAGCTGGATGACCTGTACGAGTTGTACGACGACATTGACATAGTTCAGCGAATTACGAGACAGCGGCTACGATGGCTAGGTCATGTCGGCTCGGAAAGTATTCGACGCAGAACCCGCCGGGGGAAGCAGAAGAGAGAAAGACTTCCACTCCGTTGGAGAGATTAGGTGGAGAAGGACCTGGCTGCATTTGGTCTCTCCTATTGTCGCCAAATTGCGAAAATTGCGCACTGTTGTTAACTCAGCTATAGTCGCGGTGTCCACGCCATTGAAGAAGAAGAAGCTGGAAAAATAGTGTTAGGTACAAATATGTATACATTATATTATAACCTATTAAATTTTATATAGGTTTATTAGATTTACTGGCACCGTTGGAATATCAGAAGGAGACTTTCCAGCAGGTAAGAAATTCGAAGGGGTAAAAATTATGTTATGAGAATTACTATGGTAGAGCTTATAAAAAATAATTGTACTATGTAAATGTTAATTTCGAGGTTCCTAGTTCAAATTAAGACGCAAAAACGTTACAAGAAATATAAGCTAGCACTTTTCTTAAATAACATTTCTTTACATTACACATTTATTATTGATATTTAACAATTTTAAATATTAATCAAGTTTCAATGAAAGAAAGTTGAAAATTGCAAACGAGTTTTATATTTACATACAAATGAACAGCAAATTAAATTTATAATTGTGTACATAGAGAAACCTGCATTATCATATTCTTAATATGAATTTGTATGTATGTTCACATGTTGAATCTATTTAGTATCTTTTTTCTTAGCAACCTTTTTTTGTTTTTCCTGTATCGCGTTCCAATATTCCTCTATGCATATGGATACCTGACTTTACAAGTAGAAATTTATATCAAATTTATTTACTTGACTTCCATGAATACATACATATATAAAATATGTAAATATATGTAAATTACGCATGTGCGGTAAAATCACGAGTGTGGGCATGATTGGGTGTTGTGTGTGAGGCAATATGTCTTTTTTGTAGCATTTTTATGGTTATGTAGGGCTATTTACAGCGTGTTTTTTTATTTGCTACCATCGTGTATCAATTTTCGTTGCGAGTTTTCAATAGACAATGTTCTATAGCTTTTATCTCATATTTAGAATTTTAAAGCATTCATTCTTGAAAAAAGGTGGTGGAGATGTAAAAATTTACCATTTGTCGAAATATTTTTTTTTTCTAGGTTGGTATGACTGTCAATGACATTTGTCAATCATCAAAAAAATTATTGGTGTTTGGTAAAACTGTGCTTCAAGTTAAATGTTAATAAAGATAGGTAAATAAATATATAAATATTTATAAGCCAAAAGTATTAAATATAGCAGTTCAATAATTTTTTAGTTGCTTTATGAATGGAAAAATAGTAAATACCGATTTGAAGGAAAATACATGTTCAAAAAAATGTGTTTCTTACTAAGAAATGGCGAAAAAATATAAAATTTATCTTCAGGGCGTCTGCAGAAGTTGTCCTCAATTTACGAACGAAATGCCAGCGTTGTAGTTGTTGTAATAGAAACAAATATCGCTGAGAAAACTAGAAAAATCATTAAAAATGTCAACAGAGTCAATGTCAGTGACAAGAGTGATGGAAAAAAACTGTTCTTATGTGAGCTGGGTGTACTATATTATATTAAATTTCTGGAGGAATCATATCTTTAAAGTCGGGACATATTCGGACTCGAACGCGAAAAAATGAAGTACTTTCGTGTAGGGCAATATCCTAAATATACCGTAAGAATTACCAAATCGTGGTTTGTGGATAATGGGATCACACTGCTTAACTGCCACGTTGATATTTTCGTGAACATTGTACCCTTCATTGCAATCTTAAGATGTAACACGTCAACCAGAGGATCGGAATCTAAGCAATTTAATATATACATTTGTATACTCTATATAACTCATTTAGTATCATTATATATGGGAGTAGAAGCATCTACTAACTATTATCATGCTACATACTAATAACATATCGTCACCTAAAATGGAAATTAACGTAACAACATGTTCGGAAATTCACAGGGGAAAGAATGAAACACGTTATAAAATGGAACGTGAGTGAAACAAAACTTAAATAGTGGTTAAAACTAGGTAATATCTAACAGCACCTTAAAACCTTGTACATACATATGTACTTATATGTATGTAATGAAATACTCAATTTCCAATTTTTTGATCATAAGTTATTTTGCATTTTAGGTGAGGATATACAATCACCAATCATATGGAGTAAAGTCAAAAGAATGTTTGAAAATCTTGGTAGTAGATATATGTGGGGAAGGTGAAGCTTTCGCCAATTGTATCTATTTAAGCACAAAGATATACTGTTATAGTAAAACATGTTCTGTAATTTTCATTGAAATAACTCAAATTTTAACCTATATATCCAGCATAAAGTCAGCTGGAAGTTTGAAAATCTTTTTATTAGGTACATGGTGGCTCAGCGAAGTAATGACCCGATTCAATACATTTTTATACACAGAAATACTATTGTCAGGAAAGGTTTTTGTCTGAATTTAAATTGTATATCTCACACATTGACCAATATTTTCGGTCAATAATCAACTACAGATACTGGGGTTCACATATTCGGTACCTAGGAGCTTAACAGACTTAGTTTAGACAAAGTTTTATCCCATTACATCAGAATGTTTTCTGATATGTGTACTGGAAATTGAAATAATCAAATGGAATTTAAAATTGTGTTATATGGGAATTAGGCGTGGTTGTGGTCCGATTTCGCCTATTTCCACATTGTCACATAGGAATATGAGAAATATGCCACGTACTCAGTTTAGTCGAAATCGGCCGGGTACCGAGATATATGATTTCACCAAAAAGTGGACGGTGCCACACCCATCGTCCAATTTTCACGCTCACTCCCATAAAACTTTCTCATACCATCTCGAAGGTGAAATTTAATATCTGGCGTCATTAATTATTGATTTATTGCGATTTTGGTAGTTTTGAACAATATCGTTATATGGGGGTGAGCGTGTTATCCTCCGATTTTATCCATTTTCCTACTGTGGGTGGGAGTTGTTCCAAACTCGACTTTTATATCTTCATTTATTGCTTAGTTATGGAACTTTATAAGTTTTCCGTTAATTGCGATTTGTAGACGTGGCAGTCGTCCGATTACGCCTATTCTTGTTACTATGGAACGCGCATACCAAGTTTGTCCAGATATATTAATGTTTACTCAAATTGGCTTGGATGGACGGACAGACAGACAGTCCCCCTGATTGCAACTTTTATCCCCATCCTGATCATTTATATGTATATACATACATAACCCTATATCTATCACGCTTAGTTTTAGGTGGTACATGCAATCATTAGGTGAACAAAACTATTATACTATTTAGCAAAAAGTTGTAAGAGTATAAAAACTAGCTACGGATGTTAAAAAAACGATAATTGAAATTTTGTTTTTTAATGCAAATTATGTTATATTTTATATTATATAATAATCGGTAGCTAACTAAGTATGTTAAATATGAAATAAATAGAGAGAACGCATAGTATGTATTAAATATTCTCATCATACCAACGCGCCTGATATGTCCCCTAACATGTTTAATGCAAATATTTCACAAACTGCTAATGCTATATTAACAAAACTGGGATACATTTTTGAAAATAAATTGCGACATGGCACTACCCATGTCAACTCCCTATATGTCACAATTTTAAATGAAATGAAATTTTCCGTTTTACAGTTTATAAATCGAGAGCATTGGACGGCACAATACCTTGCGCAAATAGTGCCTCTAAGGCATTCCATTTCACGTTCAAAATAGTCGAAATAGAATCATAACTTTTAAAACCGAATATATCAAAAATAACGGCACAACTCTGAGATATATTGTTCAAACTCAGAAAGATTATTTTCCCGATAATAAAGTCCCCTTGTTTCAAAAATAGGTAAATCCGATACAATACTTGCGCTAGCCGCATATACATACAATATAAAAAAATTCGAACTTCGAGTTGACTTTAGATATAAGTAGTAAAGAAATTGACTTCTCATACTAATAACAGTATGTCCTTGTCCTGAAAAAATCGTGTTAATACTACCTCTAGCCACCACGTACCTAAAATACGAATTTCAAACATCCGGTTTAATTTATAGCGTATATATCAGATAATATGTCGGTCAGTATGAGATTTCTGCATAAAAATGCATAAGAACATGTCCTGGAGAACACTGGAGTAATGACAAGACTTAATGAAATTAGTTCCAGTTTTCAACATATCTGATATAGGGAGCCCATTTTAAAACAGTTAAGTGGTATTTTTAGCCATAATGTGGCTTAGCGCGATCTAATGGCACTAAATATCATATCTCTTCCGGTTATTTTTTTTGACTCCATAAATATAATTATTTGGTTGAGTTTATATCACAAATACCTCATTTGAGTTAATTTTAATATAAATATTTCTGACATGTATAATGTACTAATTAAACTAGGTTAGTTTGTGACCAATAATATAAGTTAATAATTCTTCTAATAATGCATATAGAATATTTACGTAACGTTTTTAATAAAAAGTTTTATTAATTCCCAGGTTATGATTCAGTAAAATGTAGGGAGCAAAAATGTTCGGTTCAGTTTTACTCGTTTAAGTTCATTTTCATCAACTGAACACTGTGATTCAGCAATAAAAAATCACACTGTAGAAAAAGATTTGGTTTAAAATCCAAAAAATTATATTTGTGCTTGAGAATTTAATGATTTATCACCTCGAATGCTAGTATGCTTATTATTCCCAAAACCGACTGATAAAAAAGTTCAACTATATTGAAATTTATATGAAAGTTGTTGTTTAAGAAAAACGCGAATTAAGTTATAAATATTTGTTTAAAAATTTTTATAAACAAAATATCATATTATTATGAAACATATTGAAAAAGGAAGATTAAATAAAAGTATGAAAGAAAAATAAGTTACTGGTAATCTAAAGACGGGAAGCAGATGGGTAGGACATTGAAATTTTAACAATTAAATATTTCAGGAAAACCACTAGTCTTTTTCCCACATTTGAAATGTCTTTTCTTAAATTTATCCGATTCTTTCTGGATGAATCATGATCTGATATGCGTATCAGAATAAAACTTATAATAAAGAGTGCTTCTAATGTGTTCCATCTAAGGTTGACTTTATATAAAAATATCAGTCAATTTACAACGTTTCTTAATGTAAGTATTTTTTCCTAAGAATTAAGTCATAAAGTATCAAAATTAATAAATAGTGATTTTAGTTATTCTGAGCACCTACAGATATGCATAGTATATCGGTTAATATGTTTTATATCTTAACACAATTAAGTGAACTTATATTATGCTACTACCAACTATATAGCAGTTTGGTACCAAAAAAAGTTGAATACGATACACTAATTATTATAGTCACCGAATAACTGACTAACGATTTCCGCTTAGATTGATTTTATACTGCATATTATGGTAAATAAGTGATACGTTTTAATGAAATTGAGTGAGCATGATTATAACTAGTAATATAATGTAGTTAGCTAACATTAAAATATAATACATTTATTATTTTGCCAAATACCGAGTGATAAATTCACTTACAAAACATGTTTAATAAAGCTGTATATACATCTGGAAATACACATTGCGGTATTATATTGTTCAACTGCACTCGAATTCATGCGTTCTTTCTTTATATTGCATATCATAAAATATTCCCAGTGTCGCAAAATATTTCAGATTTCCCATGTTTTAGTATTTCCTAGAATCTTATCTTAACTTTGCCATATATACTTCATTAAGATACTATGTATATATGTATATTATGTATTTAACTTCGACTACATTTTATAGAATTCTAATCTAATGTTTTGCTGGCACAACTGAAGTCAACTGTAATTTTTCCGTAAAACCACAAAACTTATAACATTAGGCGTTGACAGATCTTTAAATTTCTTCCGTTTCGGCAAAATCTGAAAGTAGTTCCTATCGTAAATTATACGTGCCTCACATCTGCAGGACAAATAGGACGCAAATGAAATGAACAGCATATCTTGTTTGTGCTTGCCACACTACATGCCGGCGATAGATAATGCATGCATGCAACCACTTTGAGCTCTTGAATGCCGACTCTGACAGTTTTATCGCTGTTTACAGTAACAAAGGCCATTCCTTTCGCAAAACAACTAATAAAACTTTTTTTATTTCTACTCACTATATTTCGTGTAGTGAGTGTCCAACATTTGTGTGCCTTTGAAATTTTTACCAACACAGCAAAAACGACAACATAACTTAACTGGTCAGGTAAGCATTATTATCACTCTTATATGTACATACTTGTATGTGTATAATATTTTAGCAAACATAAATATACAATAAATTTGGTGAGTATTAATATGTTTTTCGATTTGTTTTAATATCAAAAATAACAGTAACCTCTACTTTCGAAAATGAAGCTTCTGAAATACTCTTTTCTTACGCGAAGTTTTAATTAATGTAAAAATTAGTAATATAAGTTTAGTATTTATTAGATATATATTTTCTATTAAAATGTGAAAAAATGCAAATTCATAAACGATTCTTTAATAAAATCATCAAATCGTTTAAAAATTGCATTGCTACTTTGAACTTTTGGTGGTGAATAATGAACACCCTAATATACGGTATGTACGACACAAGAGTTCTATCATCCTCAGTTCTACACATGGCTAGTTACATATGTGTGAGTATATTTGTCTGAATACTGAAGGCTTGGCTAATTATACCGGATCGTATGCCTTCGAACGTTCCATATACTAGCCATTACATGTATTTATGACATTTTGACTGTGGGCTTAGGTGTTGTTGTCATCTTATGCTGTCTTGAGGAGTGAAAAGAGGTTATTGTGAGGGCAGTTCAGAACGGAGAGACTATTTGTGCAACCGAAAATGATAAAGAAAAGTCGAGAACAAAAGTGTCATCCTTTCTCAATACATTTTATGGCCTTTCTTTTAATCTGACCTGCAGCTCACAATTCCTTTCATAAAAAATCGTCAGACGCTCCTAGATGTACATATATTTTGCCTAACAATGAGAATAATGTGTGGTAATTGTATTCCAAGCTCTTCGGGGGTTGAAGTTAACGAGGCGACGGGTTGTAGTGTGCTGGCCGCCATGTTCGTCGTCAGCTGTGATGGCGATTGTTGTATTTGTAAACGGTTGTGTACAATAATGCATCTCGCCAAATGAGTTTCTTATTAAATATTATTGCATGTTAGTGGCAGTTTGAATTTGCTGCAAATGTCTCCGTTGACATCTGTTCAAGTGGATTTCACTCTTCGGTTTCATCTTATTGAAGCTATTGATAGTTTTACGGATGAAGTATTGATAATTCATCTTTTTTAATTTGCGCACTGTTAGCATAACCTAAAATTTTTTTGTATTACCTTTATACTCTTGCAACATGTTGCTACACAGCACAATAGTTTTGCTCACCTTACTGTTGTAAGTATATATCACCTAAACTAATCGAGTTGGATAAAGGGTATATAAAAGTACATAAATGATCAAGATCATAAAACGAGTTGAAATCCGAGTGACTGTCTGTATATTCGTCCTTGCAAGCTGTAAGTTGAGTAAAATTTAATATTTCTTGTTGAAATTTGGATTACATGTGCCTGGACGAAAAAGTAAGGCAGAATTCGTGAATCGGAAGACTTCAAGTCATAAAAAACGCCATTAATCGGAAACGTATACAAAGCCATAACTATATAAAATAAAATATAGAACTGTAATTTGGCACAGAAGATCGCAGTAGTAAGGGGACCTGAACAAAAAAAAAAAAATTTTAAAAAGTGATCATCTAATAGGCTTAGTGTACAAACAAGGTGCGTTTTAAAGTAAAAAAAAACAGAACAAATGGTTTTTTTTCGGAACAAACCGTGCACACACCTTTCGTAAGCCCAAATGTTCGGTCAAAATGCGATAAATTGATGTTTTGGAGATGTTCAATTCCATTTCCATGAATTTCAGTAATGATTTCGGCTAATTTTTTATGAATTTACGCACAGTTTAGATGGAATTTCCGGTGATCATGGATTTTGATTGACCCAGTTGTTGATCGTCATTTATGTCCTCACGACCACTTTGAAAACGTTGAAACTATAACTTATTTCATCAATTGAGACGTTTCGGTAAATATTTTACCAATTTCAAAACAAAATTCAATGTTGGCTCTTTGTCTCGCTCATTTTCGCATCGATAACACAAACATACTGACACTTAAAACTCAATAACTCGCAACGGCGACTCATCAGTTATTGTCATCGTCCAAACCTCCGCACCATATAACAAGACGGGAATTACGAGCGACTTATAGAGTTTGGTTTTTGTTCGTCGAGAGAGGATTTTACTTCTCAATTGCCAACTCAGTCCGAAGTAGCACCTGTTGTCAAGAGTTATAGACAGATAGGTTTTTACGCTGACATTGTTGGTGGTGTCTACACTGGTTCCAAGATAGACGAAATTATTTGCGACTTCTATGTTATAACTGTCAACAGTGACGTGAGAGCCTGGTCGCGAGTGCGACGTCTTGCCCTCGTTTACTGCCAGACCTATTTGCTCTGTGCCAAATTTTGTCCAGTCTGGAGAAAGCAGACTTACGGCGGGGGTGTTGAGGCCGATGATATCAATATCATCGGCATACGCCAGCAGCTGTACACTCTTATAAAATATTGTACCTTCTCGGTTTAGTTCTGCAGCTCAAATTATTTTCTCCATCAGCAGATTGAAGAAGTCGCACGATAGGGAGTCACCTTGTCTGAAACCTTGTTTGGTATTGAACAGCTCGGAGAGGTCCTTCCCAAAATTTGGCGCATAGTGAATATCTGTTTGGTTGTTGATTTGCCAGGTCTAAAGCTACACTCATAAGGTCCAATCAGTTTGCTGACGGCTTTAATCTTTCACACAATACGCTGGATAGAACCTTATACGCGATGTTGAAGAGGCTTATCCCACGGTAGTTGGCGCAGATTGTGGGGTCTCCCTTTTGTGAATTGGGCAGACCACACTTAAATTCCAATCGTTGGGCATACTTTCGTTCGACGATATTTTACAAAGAAGCTGATGCATGCTCCTTATCAGTTCTTCGCCGCCGTGTTTGAATAGCTCGGCCGGCACCCCATCGGCATCCGCTGCTTTGCTGTTCTTCAGACGGGTAATTTCTTTCGAACTTCTTCATGGTCAGGCAATGGAACGTCTGCTCCATCGTCATCAATTGGGGAATCGGGTTCGTCTTCTCCTGGCTTTGTACTTTCACTGCCATTCAGCAGGCTGGAGAAGTGTTCCCTACATAATTTTAGTATGTTCTGAGCATCGGCTACTAGATTGCCTTTGTAGGTCTTACAAGAGTATGTTCCGGTCTTGAAACTTTCTGTTAGTCGCCGCATCTTTTCGTAGAATTTTCGAGCATTACCGCTGTTGACCAGCTTGTCAAGTTCTTTATACTCACACATTTCGGCCTCTTTCTTTTTCTGTCTGAAAATTCATTTCGCTTCCCTCTTCAACTCTTGCTATCTACCCCATCCCGTACGTGTTGTGGTTGATCGTAACCTTGTGAGGTAGGCAGTCTGTTTTCTCATCGTACCAGCTTTCTTTCTCCCACTACGAATCCCATCTCGAATTTGCGCTCCTTTATGTGGGACACTGTAGTAAATGCCACAAGAACCTACTTGTCCCGTCCATCGCATTTCTTGGGTGACGGGGATGTCAGCCTTTAATTATACGACGACATCGAGCAGCTAGGCAGCGGCAGCCTCCCATTTAAGGGACCGGACATTCCAGATGCATGCCCTCAAATCGTAGTCCTTAATTCGTCTGCCATTTTCTTCATCAAAAGGGGGTCATTCATCCGAGGCTTGTTGTTCGTTTTCATTCAGTGCGCTCTATACGTGACGGGTCCCAAACCTAACGCACAACCCTAAGTAGAAGATGCTTCGCTTTCTCACTTTAGCTCACCTTCAAACGGATGTTCTTAGGCTACCCAGAGGATACTTGGTCAAAGACCGGAAGTCGTGAGGTGCTTGAGCCATATGTAAAATTATCGTTTCTGGCCACTCCCAAGTGAATGGCGATCAGAGAACTTTTCTCACTTGCATGAACTTGTGCACATGACTCCATGCTCCATCACTAACTTTACTCCATATTATTGGTGATTATATGTGAGGTACATACTTTGTGAAGCCCAGGGAATTTAATATAAAGTTTTGCCAGTACCTTAATGAATTTTCCGGTCCTTAATCTTTGTAAGTTACAAGAGTATAAAATATTCGGCTAGACCCGAACTAAGCCATTCTTACCTTATTTTATTATTTTTATACTATCGCAACCTGTTGCTACAAAGTACAATACAAGTAGTTTTGTTCTCGTAACGCTTTTTGTATCACCTAAAACTAATCGATATAGGTATTGATTTATATATATGTGTATCTAGATAAATGATCCGGATAACAAGACGAGTTGAAATCCGGTTCGTCAAACTGTCAGTGCAAGCTTTGATCTGAGTAAAAATTTAGATATTTAAATGCAACTAGACCCGTTTCTTTGTACCATGAAGAGGTTGGTAGATGACCCTTGAATCGGACAATTGTTGCGCCTACAAACGTTATTAATCGCAAATTAATGAAGTGCTATAACTATGTTAAACTCCTCAATAAATTATAAACCTTAAATATGGGGCAACGAATCACACGGATTGGCCCTACCTCCTTGTAGGTTAGCATACTTTAGGGTAGGAAAAGGGAAGTTAAAAATTTCAAAAATGGACACTCCAAAGAAAGTCTTTGAAAGTATGAGCTCTTAATTGGATCTAGAAGAACCTGCGCATTAAAGTTTTCTATTTTTTTTCTTATTATCAGATAGAAAAATTCAGATCTTACTTGAATAAATAACTGGTTCACAGATTTTGTAGGTTTTTAATAAAAGGTAAAAGTAAATCATCGTTATATAAGATATATGGATGAGAGGGGAAGTATCGACCTGTTTCTACCAATTTTTTGCGGAAAAATATTCTCTCTGAATTTCAGTAATACATATATTTTAGACATTTACCGATACTTTCGATACAAATTAACGCGCAAGCATTTTTTTTACTTGAGATGGCATACCATTAAGAAACTCTTTGTACAAAGATTTATTTCATTGGTGCTAGACTTGTATTTGTTGTGTGGTATGTAGTCGTCGTTTAATTCTTTTTCGACAATTTTCATACTGATGCATAGGAAGAATAATGTTACCAGGTCAATTTGGTTAAAAGTGGTTGAACATGTCCTGAGATATTTGTGTCCAATTTTGTGTCATGTCGGGTGTGAAACTTAATGCAATTGATGTATTTATTTATTGAATTATCGCACTTTCAGTAGTTTTTTGATTAAGTTAAGAATATAAGAAATCTTATGAATATGTTCCTTTTTTGCTTTTTAAATACATCTGCATTCCGACAATATTTCTTGTTTAAAAACAAATTGAAACTGTGTGCCAGTTTTATTAGTGAAGTTATAACACGGAATGTTTACATGTAATTTTAGGTCCCAGTAAATTTTTAGTATTGACACTTTAACTTTGTTTGGCAACCATATACATACCATATACATACGTACGCTTTAAGTCCTGATACATCGTCCTAAATAAAAGGCTGTACTAAGGAACGAATCAAAACCTGACTTTTTGGAGAATACAAGCTTACAAATATTAAATGTCTAAAAAGGTACTATTGAAAAAATATATAAAATAATTTTCTTATATAAACCTAATCTTATAAAAACTATTTGCCTTACATGCAATAGGTTGCAACTTTTAAATCTATTAATTTTGCTTTAACAAATAAAAATAGTATTAATTCGTACCAACTACTTACACTCTTGCATCGAAAGCAATTTTCTGTAAAAATAAATATTCCACCTGGACTGCGTAAAAATAAGCTACAGAAATTCAACCCCAATTAAATGAATATATAGTATATATGTATAGTATATGTGATTTCCTCCCGTTTGGATTTTATAACCACATACTAAGGGATGGTACTAATAAAAGTGATGGAGACTACAGAAATGGAAACAATGAAAAGGTTACCAACAAATATTTAAGGTAATAATATAATATTGAAATAAGAAAGTTAGATTTAAATTTGGGTAAAACCGATCATTTTATGATCTCGCAATTTTCTAAGTTCAAAGCCGCTAACATAGTTTCAGGGGTTACAAAACGTTGTATTAAATTAAGATTAAGAATTCAATACTCCCATTCGACGAACTTGTGATTGGTTTATAATCTTATTGTATTATAAGACATAAACTCATGCAGTAATAAACATGTGACCACTTGTTTAATATATTAATATTCCAGATAATCGGAAATCTCTGTATTAGAATATACGACTTCGACTGAGGTCTAGACAGGTTTAATTCATATTAAGTTAAAAATGAAAATATTTCCACATAATTTCATTCAAAGATCACTTCGAAGTCAGCCGCAATGTTTTAAATTATCAATATGAAATGTTCCAAAGTATCTTAACATATCTTACATATTGACTGCCAAACGAAAGTTTGAAATTCGAATATTAGGTATATTGAGGGTAGGGATAGTATTGAAGCGATATCCTCCATTTTGGTGACTCGAATTTAATAATTTTTGACATTATTATCATGATCTCATTCATTTAATTAACATATTTCACATTTTGACAAACGTTTTTGGTGAGAAACATAGAGAGCTGTTCCAATATGATCTAAAAGTGATGGAAGAAAGGTATCATTGTTAACTGTATGATGCGTATGATACCATTATGATTACTGCTGATCCTTAAAAATATATTGTAAACTAAAATATTATAGATGATTATGAGAAGAACTCACAAAATACGTTAAAAGATATAACATATGTTTTCGATATTTGTCTCCATGTTTAAATCGATCCATCCTAATATTTCAAATCTAACTTTTGTAATGGAAAGTGAAAATAAATATTTAAAAATAAATAAGAGCAAATCTTAAAAAATCATTTATAATTTCATAAATTATGAGCCGAAACCGTTCTTATATCTAGGGCAACAAAACCATTGTCCATCAGTGCTTTATGAGAAGTCAGCGTGGTCATCTTTACTCACTTTCTCTTGAGATGGTGGAGGGCTTATATTCCATAAATGTCTGAGAGACGATCAGATCGTCCCTCGTATTGAACATACTTACGTTTTAGGAAGGTCAAAAAATGGTGCACTTTTTCAGGGTTAGAAGGAAACATTTTGTGAAAAGAACAAACGAAACGGAAAACAGTTGACAAAAGAAAATGAAAATTTGCAAGTCCGAGAATAATGCAGAATAAATGCAACATTAGCGTGAGAAAATAAAACACTAGTAATTAGTTTGATGTGTTGCAAATTTTGTGCATTGAATTATAATAGAAAAATAATATGAGACTAAAGAGGAAAAAAGGTCGTCTTCCGATGCATTGAAATTACAGTACCCTTTATGAGTGCATTTTTCTTAAAGGAACTATGTGTATAACTAAATCTGAAAAATTAACGGCCAAAGGTTTGCATCCAAGAAAGTTTTTTAGCTCTTTCTAACAATATAAGCCATGATTACTTAATTAGGAAAAATATCCTATATGACAATTTTTAGGCTTGAGATGGCATACCATATAAAAACCTTTTGTCCAATGTTTTATTTCATTGATGCCAGATTGTTGTAAATACATGCCATGCTTCATTGTTTTGGACATTAATCCTTGCCGTATTTCGTTAAGATATTTTGTCAATTATAAAGTCTTCCATATAAGGAATTGGTTTCGATAGATCAATTTCTATGGCAGCTACATTTTGTAATGAAGTATGCGATATCGGCGGTTCTGACAAACAAGCAACTCCTTGGGATGAATTGGATTTTGCACCAATTTCTTAAAAATTGAAGAAATAGTTGGCATATATGCAGGCAGAAGGACATTTCTAAATCCACTCCGCACGTCAAGCTGGTCATTTATATATATACATTATAAGGTCTTCGACGTTTCTTTTTGTGTACTTGCAAACAGCATGTATTATTTGTGGCGCTGTGACTTTAAGCACCGTTGGGTAAGTCTGTCACCGGCAGGTAACCACGTAAAAGCACGAAACTTAATAAACTCTATTCAGGGTGAAATTTTCAATTATTCTTATATGTTTAGAATAAACTGTCACCTTTTCCCCAATTTTGACAGTGCTTAAAATAATAATTGGAAAACCTCACACACCAAATTTGGTTGAAATTGGTGAAGTAGTTCCTGAGTTATAGGATTTCACATGCAGTGTCACGACCATTGTACAACTTTTGCACCGGCTCTCATAAAGCCATTCCCTTTCATTGTGCTTGTGAAATTTAATGCTTGTGGCTCTTTTATTCAGTGAGTTATCACGCTTTCAAAATAACCGTTATATAGGGAGTAGTATGCGTGGTTATTATATGATTTGAAGAAATGCAAGAGAGATTTCTTCTCAGCAGTATAGTTAAGCTAGCTTTAGTAGATTGTCGGATATATCCTCTCTCACTACTGCTTGGTTATGTACTTCGTTTTTCGTTTAATACCGTTTTGTCGGCATGGCAGTGCTCCGATTACGCCCAAGTTATCGCTTGCATAAGCAGACAAACGGACGGCTGGACAGACGAACGTACAGACAGTCACTCGGACTTTAACTCGTCTTGTCATTTTGATCATTTATATATACATAACTCCATATCTCTCTCGATTGGTTTTGGGTAACACAAGCTACTATTAAATGAACAAAACTATCATACTCTGTGCAATAAGTTGCAACAACATTTGCATATTATTAAAAAAATTAAATAAGTTTACTTATTTCTTTTTTTTTTTATAGAATCGGGGTCCAAACGATCGACTAAAATTTTACTAGGGGGTTCATTTACGTGAATATTATTTTTCGTATTTCTTCAGGAAAAAAAGTCAATTTAATTAAAACAGTTCTCAACAAAATCCTAGTGATTGTCAATTCAGGAAGTTCAGATACTACGCAAGTTGTTCTCCTGGGTGCTTTATTATTAAATTAGATTGCTGCAGCATTTACGTGAGAGATAACCGCCACCATTGTGCATAGCGTACCAGCTGTTAATAAAACAAATGGGAGCGAGGGTTTCTCTTAAACTATCTTTTCTAATATTAAAAAGAAATAAACTAAATAAAGATTTTTGATTTCAATTTAAAATTATATATATGAAATATATCCATACCATATGTTTTAGATATGGACAATTTAAAGGACATAAGCACATAAGCAAACTAAGAATGTTCGGATGTTGTATGATTTGTGAGTAGACTACCAAAAGTTGAGCTTTATACAGATGTAAAATAAATTTCAATAGAGTGCGCAAGAAGAAAAATTTGCTACACACGCATATGAGAGGGGAATGCAATGTCTTCTCCAACTTTATACAATGGCAACTCAAACAGACTCATTCAGAATGAATCATGCATGTGTTTGAAATAATAATACCTCGCAATATCTGTATGGTATGAATTCGATTTAGAAAGTTTCATAAGTGCAGATTTCGCCTTTCCAACGCCACACTTCCAACTTAATTAATTTGGTCATACAACTGCTAAGAGTGTGCTTATGGTGATAATATTTATATGTGTACCATATTTACAATATTGCCAAAGCCGAAGTTCAGAATGTTGTAATAAAATTAGCAAATCGTATTTAATTAAATTTAATTAATATTGCGATATTCAAGATTATGGTGATAAAAAGCGATATCCTAAGCCAGTTATGCCTTTTTAGTTATGTATTGTATTATGCGGCAATAGAAATGGTGATGATCTTATTTTTATCAGTAACTCAAGAATAAAATAAAATTTCAATTAAAATATAAAAAAATAGTTTAGTGGTGTAAATTTACTTTCTTATCTTATTTAATCGCATATTTATTTAGTTTGAAATATTATTTCTACTACTCATCCAAGCTCTTAAATATTTACCATCCATTTAATTTTCAATATTTATAGAAAGCAAGAAGGTTTCGTATATTAAGATAACTTAGAAAGTTAAAGCACAACACCACATACAAATTCCTCCAATTAACTCGTGGAGGATTGAGGAATTGTCTGTGTGGTCTGAAATTAAGGATTGCTTTTATACATACTACATATATTCCAGTTATATGCGTATATCGTATATGAACACAAAAGAGCATTTATAATAATTCATGAGTATGACCAAAGGAAAGAATGGTAAGCATTAGTCTATTTAGACGAAATTATAATGCATGGCACGTTCAAATGTTTTGTATATTGCATTTGTTCTTCATTATTTGAATTCCGATATTTTACTTAGTTTTCTAGGCAGGAAAGCATCTTTAATAGTGGAACATTATAAGAAAATGGTATGAGGAAATGGCAGGATCCTATCCATATATTATAAAAATATTGATATGAAATTATATGTAGCATTCTGCGTTTTTTTTTGGTATTATGTTATATTATGAATGCAAGAAACTAAAATGGCAGAGAAACAACATGTTTTATTTTACAAATACATGCTTCTAACGAACCGTATGTAGCTTCTTTTCATTAAATTATGCAAAATCAGATGAATGAATAATAATCAATATTAACTGCACCATCCGTATTAAAGTACGTTCTATACGGAATAACTCAAAGTATATTTATCTAAACTTATTTTATAATTTAAGGTGTAGTATGCATATTTCAAAATAATCAACTCCCAAAACTTCAAACGCGTCCTGACATTTTTAGACGACCTTCTTATATATATTTATCAGGCAGTAGTCAAAGGGAACTTACTTTCTTAATTCGATTTTTAAGCAACTTTAGAGATTGAATTTTTCGTACAAAAACTACTTTTTTGGCGAGCTGAGATTTTGTCAAAAATCAAAATTTTGATTAGTCCTTCCTTAGCTACCTGGGTTCATCCATAGTAGTAATAAATTTTTGGTTCTTGGATTTGCAATAATAATAAGCAGACGTTGTCCAGGAGACCGACCACGGGATCAAGTAAAATTTTTCTAATTGAATACTGAAGTACATTAAATAATATAGTTTTGCATTATGTTTATTTATTCTTCAGTAAGAGGATAAAAAAAAACTATTTTCTTCTGACTTTCAAATGGACATAGCATCCCAATAGTTGAAACAATTCTCATTTATATAAAATTTACTTGATAATATGATTAATAAGAAAAGCTATGGAAATCACATACAAGTAAAAAGGTTAAATGTGTAAGAAATCCGTTCGGTTTATCACCAAGTTCTTTGTAAAATCATGAAAATTAACGATTTCCTTCATTGCAAACCCAAGAAATGCTGATTCTAAATCGCCCAAATTTTCTAGTTTTAAATTGAGATAAAAAGCCGTTATTAGAAAGTGTAACTTATAAAATTTCATCTAATAATGCGTGATGAATTTTGTGAAGAATCACAGGAAATTTCTAAGTTGATGAAATGGGAAGAAGATATTGAGACGCTGGGAAACCACTACACAGCTGCAAGACCTGATTCATGATCATGATCCTGTTACTCCCATTATTTAAGAATCTTTACTCTTTCTATGGATTTTAATTTTTGTGTGTTATTGTTTGTAAATTTATGTTCACTCGAGATAGTTCTTTTATACATATGATAACTAGTTCAGTACTGTCCTTAGATCCTTGCGAATTTTAAGTGTATCAAATGCACAAATGCAAGTGAATATACTCGTAATCTTTTGTTTCTCGTTTTACTTTCGGAAATTAGTTAGAAGACCATCATGAAAGACATTTTGCGCTTCCATACTAAGAAACACTCGTTTTCGCTTAATACTATATAGAATTGATTGCGACCGGGTATGACTCATTGCAAATCCAATGTGTGTGCATGTTGTCAAAGAAAAATGTTTTCCGTCTTTGTTTTGGTCGCATTTAAACAAACTGCTTGGGTAAATCGACTAAGGTTGAAAATCCCTACATCGGGAATACTAGTGATAGGGAAAGTGTGAACTTATTTCGTTAACTTTTGGTATTACTCATACCAAAATATCTTCGCTTAATTTGCTAAGATATCTGATATAATGACCGAACACCCGGAATCTCGTTGGATTTTAGATGTTACAAGCAAGCGTCAAACGATAAACTATACCGGAATAGAATATTTGACAATATTTCGACAATGACCACACCTTACTAAAAACTCTCGTTCGAGTTATTTAAGTTAATTTTCATATACATAAATAACTTAGAAAAAGAAATAATTTAATTTTTGGCGAGAAATGAATTGCTAATTCATTTGTCACATTTCTTTATTTAAAATTTTGTCAACACTTGAAAAAATTAAGAGTATGAAAAATGTTCGGTAATATCCCTTTCTTACTTATTATACACCCCAAACAAGTTGCTACCGCGTAATCGTAAACTAGTTTTGAACACCTAATAAAAACTGATATAGATATAGAGTTGTATATAAATGATCAGTTGATCTTTGCACATTGTGAGAGTATAAAATGTTCGATCATACCCGAACTTAGCTCCTTACTTGTTATACTCTTGCAACCAGTTGCTACAGAGTATTATAGTTTTGTTCACCTAACGGTTGTACGTATCACCTAAAACTAATTGAGATAGATATAGGGTTATATATACATAAATGATCAGGATGACGAGAAAAGTTGAAATCCAGTAGACTGTCTGTCTGTCTGTCAAACGATAAACTAAAAAAAAGCTGTAACTTGAGTAAAAATTGAGATATCTTATGAAACTTGGTAGACAGGTGTCTTAGTACAAAAATCGGACCTCTGCAACAGCACAAATCACCATTAATCGAAAACATATAAAGTGCCATAACTAAGCACATAATTAAGACATAAAACTGCACAGGAGATCACAGTAGCACGGGGCACCTGTGAATAAAAAATTTGGAAAAGTGGGCCCCGCCGCCTATATGTTTAATGTGCATATCTCCTAAATACAAATATTTTAAGAATTTCTAGCGAAAGTGAGAAAATTAATGAAATTGGACGAAAACCCCGCTCACTCCCCATATAACGGAAGTGTTCAAAAATACTAAAAAATGACATAGGTTTTTACGGGCAGTCAATGGTGAAATCCCATATCTCGGGACGGGACCCTACCAAACCGATTTCGACAAAATTTGGAACGTAGCATTCTTTTCACATTCCTATATAACTCTGTGAAAATGAATGAAATCGGACAATAAACACGCGTACTTCTCACATAGCACAATTTTAAACTCCACTTGATTCTTTTACTTTTCAGTACATAAATCAAGAAGCAATTCATATTTATAATGGGATTAAACTTTGCACGAATAATGCCTTAGTGTATGCCATTTTACGGCCAAAAACTATTAAAATCCAATACAAACTGTTCAAGACCCTAGGTACCGAATATGTGGACCCCATTACTTATAATTGACTTTTGATGGAAAATGTCGGTCAATGTAATATATATATCTGGAATTAAAGGATAATCCTTCTCTTATAATGGTATGGGTGCATGTCAAAGCCCCCTTATACTTAATATAAAAAATTTCGAATTGCATATATCGCCCAATATGTAAGTTATCCCAATGAAAATAAGAAGTGTATCTCTGTGCCTAAAATAGATAAATTTGCGCAAAAATTTGGCGTAGCCCCTAAGTAACTTATATTAGGACTTTCAAACATCCGTCTAACTTTACTATATATGATTGGTTTTACACCTTATAGTATTTCCCTGGCTTTGATTATTGCAAGTTGAAAGAGTATAAAATTTTCGGTTGCGCTCGAGCTTAGCTCTTCCTTACTTGTATTTATATACCTTCTTACTTTCTGTACTTACATGCACTTGTGTTGCATTATAGCACACCGTTAGTTAAAGTGAAGGGATGGTTATTAACGTAAAAATAGGATTTCTTTAGATGGAAAATTTTTTTGCCGCATTAAAATATCAGCATACCTTACTTTATATTGTATATGTTACAAGTTGTATTTTTATTAGCTTTCATCCACCCTAAAATTGGTGGATGTTGTCTCCCTTTCTATCCCAATTTCAATAAGGTATCAGTGAATAAGTGCATGAGTGGATGACTATTTTTACACATTTTTTACACCCCTACGATGCTATGACATAAATTAATAAATAAATAAACCCAAAGTTTTCATTTTTTTCTAAAGGGAATATTTTAATTGTCGGTATGAAAATGTTAAATTTTGCCAACGGTGTTTTATTTGCAGTCTGTGCTGCACATGAACATTTGCAAATGTTCGATAAGTATTCACTGCATTACTATCAACAATTGATAACAACGAAGAGAAATTATTTTTCAGTGATCCCGCAGGAGGTACAGGAAAAACATTTTAAATCAATTGGTTTTTAAAAAAGGGAGATCTACCGGAAAAATTGAGTTAGCTGTTGTGTCATCCGGCATTGCCGCTACGCTTTTGGGATGAGGCCGATTCGCACACTCTACATTCAAGCCCCTCTTAAAATAGCCACTGATAATAATAACAACGTCTATAGTGTTGCTAAATAGAGCAAAACAGGAAAATTGATGCGTGACTGTTTATTAATAGTCTGGAATGAATCTACCATGTCAAGCAAGACGTCTGTGGAAGCACTGAATAGGACAATGCGCTATTTGCGCAACAAAAATTCACCTATGGGTGGATGTACAATTCTGTTCTCAGGAGATTTCCGTCAAATCCTACCAGTTGTGACTCGAAGAACACATGCTGACGAAATATATTCTTTCCTAAAAAGATTAAACCTTTGTCATCTTCACGTGAGAACTACAAGAAGAACTTGTATTTTCAGAGACGCTGCTAAAAGTTGGCAATGGAAAGGTTACAACAAGTGAGGGAAGGATTGTCATAAAAAACCTTTGTGTTTGGATAGACAACATTCAAGAGTTACTCAACAATACAATGTCTATCCTGACATTGATAACATAAGTTATAAGACACTATCTTGGTTTAAAGAAAGAGCGATTCTGTCACCAACTAACCAGCAAGTAGATAAGGTAAATAACTTGATTCCTTCGAAAATTGATGCGCCGACCAAAATATACTACTCGGTCGATAATGTTCTCAATTTGGAAGAAGCTATTCATTTTCACAAATAGAGTGCACTATACTCACAGAATGTGGTAAAGGAGAAGATGTTTTGATTCCCCGAATCCCTCTGATACCATCGGATTTACCCTTCCAATTTGAACGTTTACAGTTTTCGGTAAAGATATCTTTTGCAATGTCATTAATAAATCGCAGGGTCAAACCTTCAACGTTGCAGGCTTGGATTTGAAAGTTGACTGTTTTTCACATGGTCAACTATACATCACTCTTTCAAGAGTGACCTCTAGAGAAAATATGTTTGTATTGTTTAATGACAAGAAAGCTGTGAACGTTGTATATAAAGACATTCTGTATTAATTAATTGTTGTAAATATAAAATAAATAGGTAAAAGTGTAGTGTATGGATTTAGATATTCCGAAGATAGTAAGAAGTCTTCATGGTATAGGGAAAGAAGAATTGTTTTACTCCAAATTTAACGCGTGCGGGCCACAGGCAGTAATGAGGCTAAAGCTCTGTGCATAGTGGGGGCCTCGCAAGTGAATAATCTAAACAAATAAACAACGAATTGCTGATTGTCCTCCGTGCTCATGTCGCCTCTTTCCAACTTAGCAAATCTCTTTTCAACGGTTGCTTTCCCTGGTGCAGAGCGACAGTATTTTTCCCCAAAAAGCAATGCTAACACAAGTTGCTTCACAAAAATGCTATATTTCATTAACTAATAGTTATAATCTAGTTTATTTAAAAGTATGGGCAAAAACAAAATACTTCAGAAAGTAGACAGAGGTAAAGTGGTAGAACCTAGACAACGAGGTTATTCAGACTATTATATTGAAAAAACGATATTACCATATTATATTGACATCAATTTAAAAAAAATTTCAATTTGGAAGAATGAAAAAATGTTGCAATTTTTAATTTTGTCATTAAATATAAATACACGAAATTATAAAAAATTTAAGCTAAAGCGCAAATTACGATTGAACAAGTAAGGAAAATCTAAGTTCGGGTGCAACCGAATATTTTATACTCTTGCAACTTGTAAGAATCAAAACCAGGGAAATACTATAAGGTGTAAAACAAATCATATACAGTAAAGTCTACCAAATGTTCGAAAGTCTTAATATTAGGATGTCAAATATCTCCCTTTCGCCTTTTTGTCTTTTGAATTTCACGGCTGTGTATAAAGCGCTACAGAGCTCGTATTTGGCTATACCATACATCTTTGAAAGGTCTTTACATAACCTACAAATCGACGCTATGCATGATTAGTTTTGATATTGCGTTTAACACTTGTAGACGTGTAAACATGGAGTTCACTAAAGCCGAAATTCACGCTATTTTAAAGTTTTCCTCCGTTAAAAGGAAATCCGCTAGAGAAACATTCCGTGAGATTAAAGTTGTTCTGGGGGATGGTACTCTATCAGTTCGAACTGAAAAGGAATGGATTCGACGATTCAGAGAGGATGAAAACTACACCATGGATAAGCCAGCCGGCGATAGACCTGTGACGACGAATACCGATCAAATCATAGAAAACATCGAGTTAGACCGGCATGTGGCATCTCTTGATATCGCCCAGAAGATGGGAGTTAGTCACCAAACCATTTAAACCATCTACAGAATGCTGGATACACAAAAAAGGTTAATGTTTGGGTGCTGCATGAGTTAACGCAAAAAAATCTTCTGGACCGAATCAACGCCTAGCACATGCTGCTGAAACGGAACGAACTCGTCCCATTTTTGAAACTGGGACTGGCGACGAAAAATAGATCACATACGACAATATCGAAAACGGTCGTGGTCGAAGGCCGGTGAATCGTCTCAAACAGTGGTCAAGCCGGGATTGACGGGCAGAAAGGCAAAGGTTTTGCTGTGTGTTTGGTGGGATTGGAAGGGAATCATCCACTATGAGCTGCTCCCATATGGCCAGACGCTTAAAAGTACCATCTACTGCGAACAACTGGACAGATTGAAGCAGGCGATCGACCAAAAGCGTTCAAAATTGGCCAACAGGAAGGGTGTAGAGTTCTACCAGGACAACGCCAGACCACACACTTCGTTGATGATTCGTCAGAAGCTACGGGAGTTCGGATAGGAGGTTTTATCGCATCCAACTTATAGCCCGGATATAGCGCCACCTGTTCCATTGCAAATGCTTTTGCAGTGTAAAGTTGAACTCAAAAGAGGCTTATGAAAAGTGGCTGTCCGAGTTGTTCGCAAATAAGGAGGGGTTTCTACGAGGGAGCTATTATGAAGTTGCCATCTAGATGGGAACAGATTATCGAAAAACCGGCGCATATTTGAACTAAATTCGATTACTATAACACTCTTTATAAAGCATTGAATAAAGAGCAAAAAAGCGGTATTTGACAACCTTAGACAGCCATTAGTTATATGGGGGCTAGGCCAAGTTTTCGCTCAAATTTATCTGTTTTAAGCACAAAGATACACTGTTATGAATAAAACACGCTTTCTTATTTTCTTTGGGATATTTCACATATTGGTCGTTATATGCGGTACAAAGTCACCCCGAAGTTCAAAAACTTTTGTATTAAGTATATGAGGGCTAAGGGAAGTTTTGCTCCGATTTAGCCCATTTTCGACATACAGACATACCATTACAAAATATGGATTATCCCTTAATTTCAGTTATATATTTTACACATAGAGCGACATTTTTGGTCAAAAGTCAGCTATACGTACCGGGGTCTAAATATTGATACCTAGGGGCTTAAACAATTTTTGGTCATAAGGTAGCACATACTAAAGACATTATTTGTGCAAAGTTTTATCCCCTTATCTTAATTTTGTCTCGATTTCTGTACCGGAAACTGAACGAATCAATTGGAATTTAAAATTTCACAATGTGACATAAGAATGTAAGAACAATGCCACAAGCTAAATTTTGTCGAAATCGGTTGGTCGGGTCCCGAGATATGAAATTTCACCAAAAAGTGAGCGGTGCCACGCCCAGCGTCCAATTTTCACAACAGCTCTAATAAACCTCTCTCATATCATCCCTGTGGTAAATTTTATAGTACCGTTATATGGGGAATGAGCTGTGTTCTCCTCCGATTTCATCCATTTTCGCACTGTGGGTACGTTTTGATACGATTTACACTCAGCAATTTTTTTTGTAGCTGTAGATCGTCAAAGGATCGTCGGAGGATGGAGTCATGGGTAGAAGTTCACGCAAGTGAGGAAAGTTCTCTGATCGCCATTCACTTGGGAGTGGCCAGAAACGATTCTTTTACATATGACTCAAGCAGCTCCAGACTTCCGGTCTTTGACCAAGTATCCTCTGGGTAGCCTAAGAACATCCGTTTGAAGGCGAGCTAAAGTGAGAAGGCGAAACATCCCCTGCATAAGGTTGTGCGCTGGGTTTGGGACCCGCCACGTGAAAAACACCCCCAATGAAAACTAAACAACAGCCTCGAATGAGAGACCCCCCTTTTGATGACGACCATGAGGGCATACACCTGGAATGTCCGGTTCCTTAATTGGGAAGGTGCCTCTGACCAGCTGGTTGATGTCCTCGTGAAAATAAAGGCTGACATCACCGCCGTCCAAGAAATGCGATGGACGGGACAAGGACAAAGACAAGTTGGTCCTTGTGACATTTACTACAGTGGCCATATAAAGGAGCGCAAGTTTGGTGTGGGATTCGTGGTGAGAGAGAGACTTCGTCGCCGAGTACTATCATTCACTCCTGTGAATGAACGTCTAGCCACAATCTCCAACATATCGCGGATTTGCGCCCACGCCCCGACGGAAGAGAAGGACGATGTGACCAAAGATGCCTTCTATGAGGCTGATCGACTTCGCCGGGGCCCGAAATATGGTTATCTGTGGTACTAGATTCCAGCACAAGAAAATACATCAAGCTACCTGGCTGTCTCCGGATCGAAAAGCCACCAACCAGATCGATCATGTTGTGATAGATGGAAGACAGGTCTCCAATGTTCTAGACGTGCGTACGCTCCGAGGTCCTAACATCGACTCGGATTGCAGCCAAGATTCGCACCTGCCTCTGTGCAGCAAAAAACACACGTCAACAAACACAAGGAAGGTTCGACGTCGATAAGCTGCAATCACAACAGACAGCCGAACGATTTTCTACTCGGCTTGCACTCCTGCTCTCTGAGAGCACTCGTCAACAACTCGGTATAAGGGAACTGTGGGACGGCATTTCAAACTCCTTACGTACAGCTGCAACCGAAACCATTGGTTTTCGGAAAGTGAAGAGAAAACAGGCTGCCTACCTCGTATCGTTGCGATCGACCACAACACGTGCGCAATGGGATAGATACCGAGATTGTGCGATATCGTGCGACTTCTTCAATCTACTGCTGGAGAAAATAGTTCGAGCTGCAGAACTCAATCGAGCTGGTACAATCTTTTATAAGAGTGTACAGCTGCTGGCGTATGCCGATGATATTGATATCTTCGGCCTCAACACCCGCGCCGTTAGTTCTGCTTTCTCCAGACTGGACAAGGAAGCAAAACAAATAGGTCTGGCAGTGATCGAGGGCAAGACGAAATATCTCCTGTCATCAAACGAACAGTCGTCGCACTCGCGACTTGGCACTCACGTCATTGTTGACAGTCATAACTTTGAAGTTGTAGATAATTTCGTCTATTTAGGAACCAGTATTAACACCACCAACAATGTCAGCCTGGAAATCCAACGCAGGATTACTCTTTCCAACAGGTGCTACTTTGGACTGAGTAGGCAATTGAAAAGTAAAGTCCTCTCTCGACGAACAAAAACCAAACTCTATAAGTCGCTCATAATTCCCATCCTGCTATACGGAGGCTTGGACGATGTCAACAACGGATGAGTCGACGTTGCGAGTTTTCGAGAGAAAGGTTCTGCGAAAGATTTATGGTCCTTTGCGCGTTGGCCACGGCGAATATCGCATTCGATGGAACGATGAGCTGTACGAGATATACGACGACATTGACATAGTTCAGCCAATTAAAAGACATCGGCTACGCTGGCTAGGTCATGTTGCCCGGATGGACGAAAACACTCCAGCTCTAAAAGTATTCGACGCTGTATCCGCCGGGGGAAGCAGAGGAAGAGAAAGACCTCCACACCGTTGGAAGGACCAAGTGGAGAAGGACTTAGCTTCGCTTGGGATATCCAATTGGCGCCACGTAGCGAAAAGAAGAAACGACTGGCGCGCTGTTGTTGACTCGGCTATAATCGCGTAAGCGGTGCCAACGCCAATTAAGAAGAAGAAGAAGATCGTCAAAACATTTTTTTTTAGGTACTTTCCGGGCTGGCCTTCAGCTCTTGCGTCGAATTTGTTTGATGTCTTCCATTGAGTCGAAGCGTGTTCCCCGAAGTGGATACTTCAGTGTGAAGAGTAAGAAATATCAGGTGAATACGGTGCTTTTTCAATGATATTTGTTGAGTGTTTGGCAAAAATTTAACACAAGTACGTTGATTTAAATTTTAAAATTGGACAAACACTACTGAGGTCGGCTGACATAAGCAGCAGCAGTAAACGCACTGGTTGACAGATCGCGATAATTTTTGGCATCATATTAAAGAACAGTTAAACCAACCTAGGAAAAAACATTTACCTATCTTCCATATAAGCGGGAGATGAGAGGGGGAAATGAAAAATTCCCGATGCTTTCTTGATAGGGTGTATGTATAACTTTTTAGAGGGCGTGGCCACGCTCTTTTTCAAAAAAATTTTCCCACAGATGTGATATTTTAACGAATAAAGTCTTTAAAATATATCAGTAATATAGCAATTAGTTTTTTGTTAGTATCCCTTTAGTCAATCCTCTTTTTTCAATAAGGTTGAATTCGGAGTTTTAGGGAAAGTCATCCGTAAATTTTTGTTTAATTACACATGACCCATGTCTTTATCAGCAAAGACTTGTGTTCCGCGCAATTCTCGATTTTCCTTTCTATTTTCAATGAGTATTTAAGCGTTTCTAGAACATTTCTGATGTCCCGTGATACATTGCATTTTCATTTTCTTTTTTCAGAATGGATACCAACTGTCTAACTTGTCTATGGGATTATTGCTAAACTTTTACAGAACTTTTGTTTAGTCGTATTTATTAAGTTCGAGGATCTGCCTCTTACCAGGTCGTTTCCCAATCAAGTGATAAAATACTAATGTGATGAGAACAATTTGTTTCTTATATAAAAAATGAAGTTTTATCATGTCGCTGTTCGGTTGTCTCGTCTTCTTCAGCGACTTGCATTATCATTTTGCAGAAAACTAATAGACGGCATAATATTTGTGCTAATGTAAATTTTGTTTGGTGTCATGTTGTCAGTATAAAACTGAATTGTGATGCAATTTTTCATTTTGCAAATTATCAAACAACAAACTGTATATAATAAAATATCTTGAGCAAAAAGCAAATGCAATAAAAATCAAAGTTAAAAAATTTTTAATATTATTTTATTTTTACTTTATTTTCATTATTTAATATTATGTTGAAAATCTATGCCAGCTTTTGAAACTTGAAAGTTCCGGAGTATAATATGTTTCACACCATCAGAACTTAACCCTTCTACAATTGTTATTACATAAGCTGTATTCTACAGAAATAATAGATACTTTATACAATTCATTTCTACAGAAGAAAAAGAGAGGGCGTACTGAATTATTTCAATTTTCATAGAGGTTAGAATTTGTGCCTTCCTGGTTCCATATAGGGATTGCTGATAGTGTATGCATATTATATATTGATAAATAAATTTGTTAACAACAGTTCACTTAATTTTATTTAGTTGAGATTACATTTTCTCTGTTAAAATCGGCCTAAATCTGATTTCTCAAAGGATACTCACGATGAAGGACGACTGTTGTGTAGTGGAATTTTAAATTCATTTATTACCTGCAAAGACATATTGAATGCGGTAGCCAATTGCTATAATCAGCAACGTTTCTATTTTGCCAACTTGAACTGCTCTTAGTTTTGTCGCATCTACATTTATAATCCGTAACAATTGAATATTTCGATACATAATTGTTCGGAGATGACTGTCTCTGAATTTCAATAATAAATCTCATAGATTGAACGATTTTTTGAGTAAAAATTCCGTCATAGGCTTTCCAAACACCAGGTGTCCGGTCCGACCTCAATTTTTACGTAAGTCAGCGATTGCTCGGGTAAGTGGACGAATCGGCAGTAATCCGGAATTTAGCTCGACTCGTCATCCGGATAATTTATATATATACAGTAGATATCTGCTATATAGAATTTTTAAAAATTTCATTCAGGCGGTATTTGCAAACAACCGGAATTTGTTTATATGCATCCTCTATGCATATGCGTAATCATTTCGATGCAAACAAGAAATTACAGAAAAGAAATATAATAAAAAATTTATTAAGTTTAACTTAGGTAGAACATATGGCAACTAAAAATCATATTTCAATGCACATAATGTATTATCGAATAAAATTAAATTTAAATTCTGTCAGTTCATTTCATTTGAAAATATAATAACTTGCAACTCCAAAGTTACCTAAGGAAATTTTTTTTTCTGGCACTTCTGTTTTTCAGAGCTCTCTAGGATTATTTTTCAGTGTCCTCAAAAGTCTCTAAGGCATCTAAATTGTTATGAAAAAGAGTCACGCATAGAATCTAAGCTTAACAAGACATACTTCCGTTGAGGGTGTTTAATACAAATATCAGCATGCGTGAATACTTCCTTATCTTCAGTTGAATTTTCATTGACTGCCAATATGTTCGCAACAATATCCTCGTCGGACATGGTTCCAAAACAAATAAGTTTATGTTCGTATTGAATGTATTCGTTATCAAGTTTGCACCAATTATAGCTTTCACCTTCAGTAGCTACAATCTCATTTCTATTTTGATTTTTAACAATGTCGGCATGAAATGAATGATTTTGCTTTTAACTTGTACCAATTTGCTTATGAAATCTACCTTTTTGAAACGATTACTAATTGTTTACTGCTTAATTGGAAAATGTGCTTAAAACCGATCAAAATTTTTGGGTAAAGATTTGAACTTTGTTGAAAATTCTTTGGCTAAATGCGATATTTGCCTATAAACTATATACATTTAAGCAACCACATTCATATAATAATGAGTTAAAATATGAACATTTTGCAAATAACCAAATTTGCATAAAAGCGATACATCGTATAACCGACATCTACTAAACTATAGTATAACTATATCGACTTGCTTTTGGTATTGCTATACGTATGTATTATATATTAACTGTTACAGCATGTGATGGAGATTTAACATTTCTACATTGTTTAACTAAATGTTAAATTTTGTAATTATTTCATTAATTCTACTTTTTTTGGATTTTGGGATGTTGTTAGTTAAAAGTTTGGACTATGGATAATAAACCCTCGTTTTATTCGATCGATAATTTCTTAAAAGCTTACTATATGAAGAAACATTTATTACTTCGAGCGAAAAGTTAACGGTTTGTCTGCCTAGGTTTATTTGGTGAAATTAATTGATTAGAATTAAGACAGAAATATATGTTCCCTTCATTTTAGAAAATCATCACTGTACATTTTTTAGATTCATAAATAAATCCTAAATATACAGGAATTGTCCATCCACTAAGTGTTTAAATTGTTATAGGACAACATGCTTTAAAACTTTTTAATAAGCCGTTATGTATTTATTTTTTAGTAAAGTTTATTTTACCTTGAAGTTTGCAATTATTTCGATTATATACAGCATATTCAAATACTTTAATTTAAAAACTTACTCACTGTCTATTATAAAATTATATATGATTTGGAGTGTTTATTCATTTTAATTATAATATTATATTCCATACTCACATTTGCGGGTAATGAAATTACGTATATATGGTTTCTTGTTTCTTAAATATTACCGCTAGATATATGCACATATGAATATTTTATTTAAAAGTATTAATATTGTAAGCACACGTAAGTGCATATAATATGTTTATTTTTTTTTGTAATTTGTTAAATATTTACGTATTTTAGTTGGTTCTATTATTGTAAACTGTTTGTAGTTTGTTATGTGGTTTTCTTTATAGGCTAGTGCAGAAGCCTTAAAAAATTATAAAAGAAATAAATTCATCGTAGATTGAAACCTATCGGAAACGAAAGATAAAATAACAAACAAGAAGGGAAAAGTAATTTACGAGCGATCTGAGGTGGGACTTATTCAGGGTTAGGAATGGTTTATCTCGATTTCTGGGGAAACTATTAGTGCTCTAGAAAAAATTCATAAAAAGGTATATAACTTAGGTATAGAAGTTTTTGTTCACTTAACCTCAAAATTTATGTGAAAAATTCACAAAACTGATGGGTTTGGGTTTTCTTTTTTTTACATGAAAATTTTTTTTTTTTTATAAAATGTAGTTTGTCTCAAGCAAACAGTATTTTTTATTTAAAATATTATTAGTTCTTCTTATATTGTCTTATTATCGAAAAACCCTATCAATCAAAATATATCAAGTCAAAATACCAATGTTTTTTTTTAAGTCAGTAGACGTTAACCCACAAAACAGATGAATAACGTTTGAAAGCTGTGTTTTTGATTTGAGACACTTTGTTGGGTCTTTGTTTGCATTTTTGGTGAAAACTTACCATAGTAATAATCGTATGTTTTATGAGGTTTTTAAGATCGAATGTTAGGGTTTTTTGATAATAGGACAATATAAATAGAACTAACGAATATTTTAAAGAAAGAAGTACAGCATATTTGGGACCAAATACATTCATTGGATTCGTTTTCACCAAATTTCGCGAAAATGTTTTTTTTTGTGTACAAGGTAAAAACAAAAATACAGACATTTAATTATGTGAATTTTTCACATAAAGTACAAGGTTGTGTGAAAAAAATCATTATCTACATAACTTTATAATAATTTTTTTCTGTGGGACTCGTTCTTTCGCAAGAACTCGAGATAAACCATTCCCTACCTTAAATAAATCAGTCACGTCTCCTTCCTTTTTCCGAACTCAGATCGCCGTAAATTAGTTATCTCTTATTGTTTGCTATTTTATCTTTCTTTCCGATGGGTTTCAATGTACTGCATTTGTTTTTTTTTTTTAATTATTTACCCTGGTATTATATTAGATCTTACATATATTTGTTCATTTCTGCAACATCCAAACGAATGCGTTGAATAGGTATGCATATATAAATCGAAGTTTACTTCAAAAAGAAGTTAGTCCAAACTGCATTTCTTACCAACTGAATAGAAGAAAACAACTAAAACATGCTCATTATTTCAATATGGAATATTAACTTCAGAGCAAATCACTATTCAGCGATAATTTACATCTTCTAATTTTTCATAAACAGCAACGTCTTCTGTTTAAATATGTGTGGACGAAATAAATTCATCAAACTTAGCTTTAATTCATAATATTATTGTTGGTATTATGCATATTTTTGTTATTAGCATTATAATGGAAAATATATTCCTCAACTGAGCCTGAGAAAAGAGGATATGATGGTATTTCCAAGGACACGATTTTCTAGGTCAAAAATCGCTTTATTTTACTACTTTCACGAATTTCGTTGAATGAGAACTGTGATAAAAGTGGTTGCAATCCAAGGTATATTAGGGAAGTGAAATATGGTCTATGGAACATATTGGGAGAAAAACAGAATTACTTTTTTTTGTATGAAGCACTGTGTTTAACACATAACAATCTAAAGTAATGTTAAATAATCACATATTTGCTGAAGATTTATAAAAAATTCGTACACAATGAATTTGTAAAACTCTATTAGACTGAAGAAATATTTTTTAAAAAATATAAAAATTTTCATTTGCAATGAACATTTATTGATTCATTTAAAATCAAGAGGAAACGTAAACTTCGGTTGCACCAAAGCTACATAAAATATCCTTCACAAATATAAAAGAGTGTGGCAGTTATATGCTATAGCGGCCCGATATCAACGGCTTCGATAAATTAGCAGTTTTGTGGAGAGAAAAGGACATGTAAAAAATTTTAGATCAATATTTCAAAAACTGAAGGACTAGTTCGCTTATATACAGACAAACAGACAAACAGACGGACAGACGACATAGTGACATCAACTCAGCGGGTCACGCTGATTAATCTTAGTATACCCTGTTTAGGGTTCTTATGCTTATTTAAAAATTATCTAAGCCAGAGGAACTATGCATTGTTGCATTTATTCATAATTTTATAAGGTCATGTTTTTTACCTGAACATATTAATCAAAACATTCGCCTTTTCTTTTCATAAAGTAGGAGTGTACATATAAACAAACAGATTATCTTCGTAATTTTTCAATTTGTGTATTTCTACATTATAAATTATCTTTTTATTTCACCGCAACTGGTGCTCTGTAAGTGAAATAAGAAAACAATGTCATTTCAAAATCTTTTAAAAATATTTAAAGAGCACTTTTATAGTTTCGGATCTTCTTCATCTGGTTTTAAACAAAGCTGAATTGATAAGTAAGACAAGCAAGCACGTCTTTATACATTAAATACGAATCGTATTAAAACATTATTTAAATTATAAAAACGTTTTATATTTGTAACTCCTTATAATGTTTGATAAGTAAAAAACTAAGCTGAAAGAACTAAATGAATAAGCAGAAAGAAAAATGAAAAGCAGGTTATTTTTTTAAATATATATTTTCTTAAATGCATATACTTGCACTCATTTCTTTCATTGAATCAAAAGGTTTCTGACTGAATCGTTTCTATCTCACAAAGAAAAATATACAATTTTACAAATCGTGTAACAATTTGTTAACAAAATCAACTAAAGGTTATTAATTTTGGTGGTATCCTATCATTTAAAGGTAATTAAGACTTTCAAGATACCTTAAAAATACTAAACTTAACAGAAAACAGATTTAAAAGTAACACAAATTATTTATATAATCAAATAAGCGAACATATTTCAATTACAGTTAGTTAAAGCAATATAAAAATGGAAGAAAGTATGCAGCCCATGTACTATACCCAGTTTTCTTATTACATATGAGATAAAAAGTGTCAATAGTAATAGGAAATAATCGTAAATGATTACAATTATTAATTATTAAGTTGCATAGTCCGTAACATAGTAAAAGGTGATGGCTCAGTCAATTAGCATTTTCTTACATAAATTGCGATCGTGTGTAAATTTCTGTGGAAACAATCAAATCAGTTAGTTTTAATGAGTCATATATATATGTATGCTCATATATTATTTAAATCACATAACGCAATTCAACGTAATGTAAGCTTTGTTGCTCTTCGCTGTTACAAATATAAGTGTGCCCTCGATCAACTTAATTCTGTTACATATATTACACTTATTAATTTATTTATTTTGCAAATTTTAGTTTCAACTATTGATAAGACGATTAATACAGTGGCTTTGTGTGGGCGTTTCTATTTATTCACAAATTTTATATTATTATTTTAGTAAATAATATATTTGTATGCAAACATTACATTTATAATGGGCTTAAATCTAATACGTATATTGAGTCATTCCTTGCTAACCACTTGTATTTGCGTATTGTTTTGATATTACATTATTAACACACTTACTGCTGCATCTTCAACCAATTAATCATTTGAATGGAGTTGCAGTATAATACATAACTTTATTTATCGTATATATGTATGTAACTGTGTTATTTCTGTAGGAAGGAAATAATTTTAATTGCTACATATGTTTATGAAACATAAGTATCCAGCTACTTTATAATTTTTTTGTGTAGCTAGATGTTTTTCTTGTAAAATTTTTTAAGCAAATTTCTAAGTTTTATATTTAGTCACTGGCTAAAATGTATAGTAGTTTCTATGTTTTCTTGTTTGTTTCGTTTTGGTAAACATGGTTCTGCCAATGCTGCAGACCAACGCAGTCAACAATGTATTTTTTAAATATCGCATAGCTATAACTTACCAAATATGTTGTTTTTATCATTAATGAGATTGTAATTGCAAAGAATTTGCAATACATTACAAAATACAATTTAGTAAGCATTATTATATTACTTAATCAATTCATTATCACTAAGTTATGGCATTGGAGAGAAACTTTTGCAAAAATATAAATTAGTTTATTTATTGGAATATGAAATGTCATAGGGAGTCGAGAAAATATAACCAATAAGTTGCTGGTTGATTAAACATTCGCCTAAAATTTTGGTTATTATTGCAAACATATTTTTATACGTTAAGTAAGTTTGAAAATTGTGGAAGTACCAATAAGTTATCACCATGGTTAATTATCATTAATTCCATTTACAAAATTTTTAAATGCTCTGTTCTCTTACCATGTTTTTTTTTGTTCTTTGACTAACTGCGTTCTGGTGTTCGCATATCTCTTTTGCTCTTTTCTTCAATATTTTAACAAGCTGAAGTGTCTGTATGTGTATAAATTTAAACACCTTACTTATAATATGCATGCATGTACTGATGTGTTATATATATATTGTATATATTTGTATATATAGTTATTTATACAGATACATATAAATATCTGATGTGATACTTTAGGTTTAAGTATAGTATATATAAATTTATAGTTTTCAGGCTTATGTAACTAATTTACTAAGTAAAATGTTTTACGTATTTAAGTTATCATCTTTCGTTTAGTATTTGTGTTAATCCTTTTCTGTCAAGCATAATCCCATTGACCACTGACCATATATTATTGTGGCATACATATATTAACCATATATATCCAACAACTGCTCTACCATAGGCTATGTTTGCATTCGCCATTAATGCTTTTGTGTTTACGAATTTACGAAGTAACTTTACTTACAGCCTTGAGCAAATCATGATTGCTCTTTTCGAGCGCACTCATCATGCCTAAATTACCGCCGATACCACCGCTAACGCCTACTCCCACTCCCACCCCCGAACCAACACCCATTCCCAAACCTAATTTAAGATCATTCTGACCAATGACGGAGTGATGTAAATGTCCTGGATTGTGTGCAATGATCGAATGATGATCCTGTTGCTGTTGCTGGTGCTGTTGTTGTTGTTGCTGCTGTTGCTGTTGCTGTTGCTGCACCTGTTTGTTAACATTTTGCTGGGCGGATTTCATGGACTCTTGAGCTTTCATTTTTTCTTGCTCTTCGCGATCGCGACGAGCCTGTAAAATAACACAAATTCAAATTTATTTTGTATTACAAGAATAGAAAGGGCACACGAGGAATGTAAAAAGAAGAAATTAAAATATATATTTTTTGTCATATCACTATTGTAATTCTAATCAATTCATAAAATTTTTAATTGGTAATAATATTTTAAGCTAAGCTAAAATTCTTATTAATTTCTTTAATATACTTATTTACTATTCTACATGTTAAATTTATTATACAATTTTCCATGATTAGGTTTTATGGCAATTAAATGTAAAGTTACCCACCTGTTCGTTGATTTCTTTTACGGCACGTAGTTCCTTCTTCAATTTCATGCGTCGATTTTGAAACCATATTTTTATCTGACGCTCAGTAAGACAAAGCGCATGGGCGATTTCAATTCGTCGCCGGCGGGTTAGATAGTGATTAAAATGGAATTCCTTCTCTAACTCAAGTGTTTGAAATCGTGTATATGTTTGACGACCACGACGACGTGGGCAACCATTCGGACCTAAAATTATACGCAATGAATATAAATTACTGAAAGATGCAAAAGATGTTATATGCACCAAATTTGTAACATCTACTTCATATTTCTCTGAAGCTAATACGTTTTATTTAATTTTACGTAAATAATCTTTTCTTTTAGATTTATTTTTGTATCACTTGTTTTTAAGCTTATTCAAAGTGATACAAGCAGAAATATATTAATAACATTTTAATAGGTAAAATATATATAGTAGCTAGCATTTATGGTAATATTTTAGAGGACTGTTGACACATTTAAAATTTTCTTACGGATTTTTGGTTTTGTATGACACAACTTAAACAGTTGCATTAGATAATACATGATTTGGTAGGTTACTACATTTCATATGAACCTCCTAAATTACTTCAAAATATATATCAAAGGAAACGAGCCTTTTATACGGTAACTAACTATTTTTTTAACTATTTTTTCCATCAATCCAACACGTTAAGAGAGTTTTCGTTTACATATTTGGTAAACTTTCTACATAACTGTTGCTATTGGCGTAGCTAAAGGGTGACAACCCTAGCATTCTGCTCAGCAGGTCTTTGCCAAGCATAGTCTAGCTATTCGGGTGTTGTTTGTTTCTTTGGCTGATGTACTGCTGTGCTTCAGCTTGTAGATCTCATTTGTTTCGAATGCGCTGTAAATCTTTCTGTACAGTGAGTGTATTCTACAGCTTGATGCGTCAAGTAGGGCGACCACCTGCTTTGCTTCACTATTTTTTGTTCTTGTATTTATGGTTAAACATATTTGAGGATTTTCTGTTCTTTTTTATACTTTTTTACCTCTTACTGCTTTCAATTATGCACGCTACCTGTGCGAATTTTTTACCGAGTTAGTGCACTTATTGTTTAGCCGTTGACATTTCACGTCGGTTTATACCTTAAGCAGATGAGCGGTATGCCGCGATGGACGCGCAGTTCACTGTTTATGTTTAGGAAATCAAAATATTTTTATGTGCAAAATGTTTCTGTATTTCGCTGGCAGAAGTTCCTTCAAATCTCACTTTTTACTTGCGTCTGCAATTTTTAACATTCCAGGTATGCGTCCTTATACCTTTATTTGTTTTTCCCCGAAAATACGATATGTGCGTACCTTCATGCTTTAAATATTTAAGGATTTTTGTTTGTTTAGATTCAAGTCTTTTCTGGCAGTGAAAAGTAAAACAGAAGTTTTAAAGAGCATGATTTTACTGTGAACGTAATGTAATATCCACATGGATTTAAAATCAGGCAAAATTTCATTTCAGTCCACTTGCTTAAAGCCCTTTAAAGGCAATGACGATTTGTCGATTGACAGGCGCTATTAAGGGCAGCATATAAAATAAGTTAAAACTGTGGGTTTTTTGCACAATTATCCGAATTATAAATAAATGTATTCACTTAAACGAGGCAAATGTCTTACATTTTTTAATATATATATATAAAGTATATTATAAAAGCTAAATCCCACATCGCCATTATAAATTTTGCACAATTTAGAAGCAATTCAAAGTCGTGGAAGATTTACCACAAATATGGCGTTTTAAAAATATTTAAGTTATATGAAAAATCACCTTTAACTTGTAATTTTAAAACATAATTGTTGTGAGAAAGTCGTCGCTGTGGCTGTACAAATGATTTCGGTTGTGTCTTAGTTTCAATCGATTGGAGCAAAACTGACGAAGTGATGAGTACTTTTATATATCAGATTCCCAAATTTGAAATATTTTCATCTCAATTCACGTATTCAAAGTCTATTGCTCTGGTCATTTTGAAATTGAACGATATTTCTATACATAATATACGAGGTAACGCCAGAGAGTTAAAACTAGTTAATAATTTTAATTTCGCAATAACAAATAAGGCGATTTCTTAGCGTATTCCTTAAAAGCTTTCCAAAAAAATTAAACATTCAATATTCGAGGCAACTTCATATTTCTTCGATTGTCATACATTATAAAAAATATTTTGTAGAGGCTTCCTTAAGTTCAGGTGCTTTTAGGATCCGATCATTTTGAACTATTTATCCAATAGTGAGTCATAGGTGCACAATGTGTTAGAAATATATTGAGTTTTTTAAGGAAAAAAAGAATCTTTTTTTGAAGTATTATAATGAAATTTCTATTAATTACTATATGTATGTTTTTTGCAGAAGTTAAATTAAAAAATTTACTTGTTTACTGTATTTTTTTAACCGTCACGTTTAATTAAGTAATATACGTAATAAAATCTTAAGTACATTTATTTGTTTAAATATACTTCGTATGTATATTTATGTATTTAGAATAATCCATTATCTCGAAAAACTGCTGCAGACAACTATAAAAATTAACAAATGTAATTTTGCTTTTTTCTATCATACATACAATTATTCATGATGTAAATGCTTCAAAGAAAAAATGCGGTTGCTTTCTAACAGAGAGGGAGTAAGGCGGACACGATTAAAATCACAACAAGTATGTGCATACGTCAAAAAGAGATAGGCCACTGCACTGGAAAGCATGCAGGGTAGTACCAGAGCAAACAAAATTAGATGACTAAATAATAGTAGAGCACCACATGAATTTACCGTGACCATGAAGGTAAGAGCTGAGCAGCAGCAATGGAATCCAATATGGCTGCTCTATCGATATTGGTTAGCGGTCAGGTAGAGACAAAGGCATGTAGACAACAATGGTGTACTGTTGTCATGACAACAAATGAATGCTCATTGGGAGGTGCTAAGCGCTCTTTTCCATCTTCTGTTTAGTCATGCGCTGTGCTCTCCATGAGCATTAAATTGTTGAGTACAGCAGCTATGGTGAGTTGTAAAATTCAGTATATATATATATTAACTGTATGTATAGTAATGTGTTGCCTGCTTTTGGGTTCGAGTCTCGAAGTTCTTCGATAAAATGTTAGAATTGTTTAAATTTCAGAACTGCTTGGTTCCACTGCAATCAGCCACTACAAAAGTTTTTCATAATCTTCTAATTTTTTTTTTTGAAATTTTCAGTTAGTTCAATTCGTTTAGTCTATATAATAATAATTATATTAAAAATTGTTAACTAACGACCAAATTAATTGTGTTCGATAGCTGATTATAGTAGTTAAATATAAAAAAGAGTGATTTGATTTCTTCTCAACAAAAAAAAAATCTCCAATTGTATATAACCCATAAAAACAAGTACGGACCGATGAACCCACCAGACCAAAAACCACACCAAACTGCCAATTTAGGTGAATGTAATGGTTGTTCATGAAAAATTCTGGATTTTCTTTGCACCAGAATCAGCAGTTTTTGTTTACTTACCACACCACTCAGATGAAAGGAAGCCTCATCGGAGGAAATGATTTTATTAAAAAAAAATGTTATCCTATTCAAGTCGTTCCCAGGCAAGGTCAGCAAATTAACGATGTTGACGGCGGTCCAATGATTTCAGTTTTGGAGTGAGAACAATTGTAAAGAGCTGCAAGCCCAGAACCGTTCTCTAAGTCCCAGTTCTTGAGAACGTCTTGAAATCGGGAAATCGAGGTTTTAAGCAACACTAGCCTGAACGGCAGCAATGTTTTCATTACTTCGATCGGTTCTTTGCCTTATTGGCACTTAAACATTCTTCTTCTTTATTAGCGTAAATAACACCTACGATGTTATAGCCGAGTTTACAACAGCGCCAATTCCAAACGAAGCCAAGTCCTTCTCTACTTGGTTTTTCTTCCTCTTCCCCCGGTGGATACAGCGTCGAATTCTTTCAGAGCTGGAGTGTTTTCGTCCATTCGGACAACATGACCTAGCCAGCGTAGCCGCCGTCTTTTAATTTGCTGAACTATGTCAATGTCGTCGTATATCTCGTACAGCTCATCGTTCCATCGAATGCGATATTCGCCGTGTCAACGCGCAAAGGTCCATAAATCTTTCGCAGAATTTTTCTCTCGAAAACTCGCAACGTCGACTCATCCGTTGTTGACATCGTCCAAGCCTCTGCACCATGTAGCAGGATGGTAATAATGAGTGACTTATACAGTTTGGTTTTGTTCGTCGAGAGAGGACTTAACTTCTCCATTGCCTATTCAGTCCGAAGTAGCACCTGTTAACAAGAATTATTCTGTGTTAGATTTCGAGGATGACGTCGTTGTTGGTTTTGATTCTGGTTCGAAGATAGACGAAATTATCTTTAGCTCCAATGTTATGACTGTCAACAGTGAAGTGGGTGCTAAGTCGACGACTATTTATTTGATGACACGAGATATTTCGTCTTGACCTCGTTCACAACCAGACTCATTTGCCTCGCCAACTTATCTCTAATCTTTCACACAGTATGCTCGATAGAACCATATATGCGATGCTGAGCCTTTGTTGTTGCTTAGATGGGTAATTGCTATTCAAACTTCTTCATGGTCGGGCAATGAAACGTCTGTTTCATCGTCCTCGATTGGGGATGGTCCGAAAAGTTTTAATTGGAAAACGATTATTAAATAATTATAAACGGTGTATCATTTTGATGAAATTCTAAACATTACAGATGCAATTATCAATTACTGAATACATTTAAAAAAATTACAGATCATGACATGTTAAAAATTGCCGAAACGACAATTAGAAATCATATCGTCACTATTGGAAAACTCGGTATTTGCGCTTCTTTCCCAGAGTTATAAATAGTAAAACAATTACAAATTACTAAATGTATTTATGAAGTTCTTCAATCGATTCAACTTATTACTAAATTCCATATCAGTTTTCCATATTGCGCGGTCTGATAACCATGGACACAAATCAAATAATTTGATAATGTTTGTACAAAGTTTTCGGAGTGACTGAATATTGTTTTAAACAATTAACCATTAAAAATTTAAAATATTAAAATATATCTGCATAAAAACCTTTTATTACTTATGCTTAATCATGTATTAAACTTACAAATGTCCACTTCTAAATTATTTTTAATTACAGTACTATTTTTATACAGAATTAGCGAGAATGTATAATTTTATGTAGTTTTATTATTTTTGATTGAGAAAATACACTACGCCATTTAAAACCTTGTACTTATAATTGTTTTACTTTTGTACCTTCAGTACTGTGATTTCTGACTTTTTAAAAGCATATTTAAACTTAACCAAGTATTCAATATTTAACGATCCGAAGGTAAAATAAAGTTTAAGAGACAAATAATGAAATTTATTTAAACAAACATTTTTGATTGATCGTTTTGGGCTGACTAAACTGTTCAAGAAGCATAAAAAATTTAGCGCGGACTATGTCTAACTCTGTGCATTTGTAATTTTTATACTCTCGCAACATGTTGCTGCAGAATATAATAAAGGGTGCGTACAAGTAAATTAATGTAATTGTAATTAATTTAGGTATTTTACAAATATAAGTGTTTGCCATTGTTTTAGAAATGATTTTGAGTAAGTGGCTGCGGCGGCTGGATCGAATAAAATTCCGCCGAGAAGCCCAATTTTCGACCATTTTTGCAGCAATTGCGCCGAATATTCTCTTTCAAGGCCTACGATGTAAGATAAAGCGCTCACTAAAAGTTTCCTTTAATAAATTGATTATTTCGTTAGTAATGCGCTTGATGATCGTTCGGCTTCAACTCTTGTATGAGTGGGATTTTATAAGCCGACAACCAAGATTCCTCCGCAAATACTTCATGAAGTGGATTTACGCAGCTTCAATTATTGCGTACGAAGGAGGTTATACAAGTACTCCACAGCAGTAAAAGCACCCTGCACGGCGTCTCTGAGAATGCGCATTATCAACTAGAGTAAATGTGGTAAAAAAAATGGTTACCGAAACACCGACTCTGCTGGACGATCGCGTGAACCGAACTATTATTTTGGTAACGATTTGCAAACGTGGTTCTAGAGTTAGTCGGTAAATGAGTAAATGGTAAATCATACTGAGATAAAATCAAGTAACAGCTGTCGAAAAGACTAACTAAAATCAAAACTTATCGAGATAGATATAGATAGATGATGTACATAAAAATGGTCAGAAAGGCGGGAAGGAAACCCGAGTGGCTGTTTGTGCAAGCAAGCTATAACTTAATAACTAGGTATTACTTGACAACAAAAGAAGGTAAAAATTGCAGACGAAACTTCAAATTAAGAATTTAAAATAATTGATTTGATGTGCATCACAAACCAAACTTGCAAACAATCTAAGCTATTTTAAGCAAGTTTATATTACAAATTGAGTCACAATGATTCCAATATTTCACATATTTTTTAAATAATATACTTTCCCTTGTACCCGAATAAAAATTTCCGTACTTACAAATGACTTTATACCGATACATCGGTCAATATCTGGATTATCCCAATGATATTCAGATATCTTCTGCAGTACTGCGTCCTTACTTTCATATACCTGATGTATTGATTTTTCGACTATTTGTTTTTAAACCGTTGGTTTTGGTGAATATGTGTAATATTTTAATGAAATTAATCATACAAATTTTCTGGATCACTGTATAAACTTCATATTCCTAATATTAGGTTGTCAAAAAAGTCTTGCGGTATTTTCGCTAGTTGGCGCTGAAAGCGCGTAGTTCTAGTTTTATTCGTCGCATCGGGTCATGCTATACCTTTTTGGAAAGCTCATTTCACGATTGATTCTTGTCGTTTCTTTTAAGCCATTGGTGAGTTATAGCGTCGCAAACATGGAGCAAAATAAAGAGAAATGATGGCATATTTTACAGTACTACTACGATAAAGGCAAAAATGCATCTCAAGCTGCCAATAAAATTTGTGCAGCTTATGGACCCGATACAGTTTCCATTTCCACCGCACAACGATGGTTTCAACGTTTTCGTTCTGGTGTAGAGGTGGTCGAAGATGCGCCACGCTCCGGAAAGCCTGTCGTCGAAAATTGCGATAAAATCGCTGAATTGGTCGAAAGAGACCGGCATAGTAGCCGTAGCATCGGTCAAGAGCTGGGCATGAGTCATCAAACCGTAATAAGCCGTTTCAATAAATTCAATAAATCATTCAATAAAAATACCGCAAGACTTTTTTGACAACATAATAAAATGATTTCCGATCCCTCGGTTGATGTTTTCTTTATATACACAAAATATTAAATTTAGCCTTGTTGGTTGAGGCTATATATTAAGACTTTTTTTTCTAGAATACTATCCTTGAAACTTTCGAGAGCATAGAATATTCGGTTAAACTTAAACTTAGTACTTAAGATATGGTCTTTTAATAATTTCCCTGTGAGTTGGATAAGATATACATACTTAACAATATTCCCATTTTAATAAACTGCGGTGCCGTTTTGTCTTTTACGGTTTTCTTTCAGACCAATTCAAACTCTAACATGTTTATATTACAAAATTTATTTATGATTGTCTTTACACTTGAATGTACATAGAAAAATATGTTTGAAATCTAAACGGGCGAAAAAACCCTTAACTTTAATTCAAAGTGTAACAAATTATTCGTACATGTGGACAATAATAACATTGTGCCATATATTTTTGTATTCGTACCATAAGCAATCTCTTCAACACAATGCTTTTGTGTAAGATAATGTTTACATTGTGCTTTCAACATACCATCCGGGAAGCACCTTTTTTTTTTAAATAAACAATTGCCTGTCTGGCAAGTGTGGAAAAATAAAAAAATACCAAAATCAGATAAGAATAATAACATTTTGAGAGACAAGAATGCATAGCATAAACCATATAATAATTGAACGTATTTATAAGTAACAACCGAATGGCTAGTAACACACACTGATTACGGTAGATAATTCAGAGAATAAACATAATTTTTGAAATGAAAGCATGGGTTGTTCATAAATTCTTCTCTTTTTGTTTTTCAATTATTTTATTTTCCGGACAAATGCACAAAATATAAAAAATGCTTTATAACTTTTATGATATACAGTAAGTAAAGTTTTCACCGTGTTTCTATCCAATGAAGTATAAATATATGTGTAGAAAACAGGTGTTAAGCGCTACTTTTCAATGCTAACAAATTACTGACTTAATTTTTTTTTGAGTTTGTTTGGTTAATATCAGATGTCTCAATGAAGGTGCTAGATCAAGCAAACTTGAAATTTTTAAAAGTTTTCTAATTTTTCTGCAACTATGCAACTGCATATAATTAATTAGACCATGTTTTATATACTCGCATAAGTTGAAATTTTATGATGTAGTAATCGAATTCAAGCCCTTTGCTTCTGTTTTTTAAGCATATAAGAAATTTACAAAAATAAAAACATAATTTGCCACTTTAATAACCACTTTTGGATGTTTTATATTCCAACTTAAGCACCACAACACCATATATAGTAAGTATAATTACAGCCCAGCACACATAGCATGATCGTGCATATAACGTACAAAGCTCAGCAGCATTATAAAAGTTAATCACCGTATTTTATGACCGAAGCTTATAATTGAGTTGTAAAAGGCAACACCTTATTTATAACAGGTCATTATTCATTTGCTATGAAAAAGGCAAAAACCGTATGGGAACACTAGTTCGCTTAAACGGACTTACCGAAAACGTTTACCAACATTTGTAATGTTAAAGACTTTATCAATGTGGCATCATAAAAACGTAAACAGCCCAAATCTGTTTGTTCTGCAAACATTGACGGTAATAGAAATTAACAAGTAAGAAAGGAGATGTAACCGAACATTTTATACACTTCCAAATTTCAGGAGTCCATATAAATACTTTAAGGTGTAAAACGTGAACCAGAGGATCGGAACTTTATACATATATAGATATACTTTATATAACTCAGACACATAAGGTTTGTTAGAAAAACGAAAATCATTAAGTTAATAATATGGGAGTTGATGTAGTATCGACCCGATTTTATATTAACTCTTATCATGCCACATTTTAAAATAATGTTCTCTAGGTTTCATTAAGGTACCTCACATACCTTCACCAACCATATGGAATAAAGTCACCCGGAAGATCGAAAGTTATTATAATAGGTATATGTGGGAAAAGGGAAGAACTGACCCAATTCAACCCATTCTTGTTACACAGAGTTACTATTGTATGAAAAGGATTATCTTTGAATTTCAATTCTTTTACATTTCACAGATAGTTTCGGCAAAAACTTCTATAGATACTGGGGTCCACGTATTCTTTGCCTAGGGGCTTTTAGGGTTTTGGTTGGATTTGGGAAATTTTAGGTTATAAGGTGGTGTACTTTAATGGAATAATTGTTCGAAATTTTATCCCGTTATATGAATAACATATTTATTTAGCATGTACTAGAAAGTGAAAGAATCAAATGAAATTTGAAATTGTGCTATATGGGAAGTAAAAAGTTAAAGTGCGATTTCACCGATTTTCGAACTGTGACATTAAAATATGAGAGGTATGCCACCTACTAAATTTAGTCGAAATCGGTTAATTGGGTCCCAAGAAATGTGATTTCACCAAAAAGTAGAAGGTGCCACGCCCATCGTTCAATTTCCACACCGGCTCTCATAAAACTTAATGTCTCTGGCTTAGTAAGTTATCGATTTATTGCGCGTTTAGTAGTTTTGAACTGTTTTGTTGTTGTAGCTTTAGTGGCTTAGGAGATATGTACATTAAACTTATTAGAGGGCGGGTCTATTACCACTTTTTCAAAACTTTTTCCACACAGGTTTCCCTTGCTACTGTGACTCCCTGTGCCAAATTAGACGATTACATCTATCTTAAATTAATGCTTAGTTATGGCTTTTATAGGTTTCGGTTAAGGGCGTTTTGTGGGCGTGGTAGTGGTTCGTTACGTCCATCCTTTTTACTATGGAAGTCGCGTACCAAGTTCCCTACTTTTATTCAAGTTACAGCTTGCACGAATGGACAGTCACACGAATTTCAACTCGTTTCGTCATCCAGATATTTTATATATACATAACCATATATATCTATCTTGATTAGTTTTTAATAATACCTACTACCGTTAGGTGAACAAAACTATTATGCTCTGTATCAACATTTTGCAAGAGTAGAATATAGTTTACTGTCCGATATTGTGATTTTCTATCATTTGTTAGAAGCGTAGATACCAACATACATATATATATATATATATATATATATATTTATATACATGTATATGTATTGCTTAAATAATAAATACATATAATAAATTTTCGTTATGAATGCATTTAATACATTTATTAGGATGAATATAAGTTATTGAGGTCAATATTCTATATTTATATGTAACTTGCCAAAAGGAATACTGGTTATACCTAATCGCTCCTTTGATTATCACGATTCGGCTGAAAGGAAGGATATCGAAATATAGATTTCTTTCATTAGGACCTCGGAAAATTTAGCGTTAAAGCATCATTATCTTCTGGAGTTCTAATTTTCAACTTTCATGCATTGCTCGTACATAATTTTTAAATGGAACTTTTTTCACAATAATTTACATTGGAATATTTGTGTCGTAAGAGCTTTGCTTAGCTTTGTTTCACTTTGAAAGGAAATTTACTGTACATTTATAATTAAAAACGAAGGATGATCAGAAATTAGTGTACGCCATTACATTAAAGTATATATGTACATACATATATACATATACACCCTTATTTATGATGCCAGAAATGTACAAACACAAACACCATTTTGGCTATGGTTGCTACTAAAAGGACAAGCCAAACCGGTTTTCTTCCATACTACTGCAACCACCAAAATTATGGCAAGAATGAAGGAGAAGATTGCACGATGACTGAAATGTTAATAAGGCATTACAGACACATTATGTGCATCGTACTGATTAAATTTAAATAAATTTAATAAACATAAATTCTACCTATACCACATGATATTTAAGCCTCCGTCACCATTTACAGTAACAACATTCATCTCTATATACAAAATTGACTACCTACCAACACATCGCCTTTATATCGTCAGGGTTAATATTTCGTGACGCAAAAGGTAACAGCTATTATTGACATTCTGGTTCTCTTTTTGCTTTCTGCTCATGTCATTTTTCAGCGTGTACTAAGAATTCTAAGAGTATTCACAATTTGCTGCTGCTGTTACGCTTGGCTGTGAATGCATAAACTTTCATTTTCTGCTACGTTAATCGTGTCAGTCACATGTATACTTGTTGTTTTTGCATTGTTCGTTTATGTCCTTATGATTTTGTGTTTTGGGGGAGTGGGCGTTTAGGGAATGGTGAATATAATTTTGTTTTGTCACGCTTCATTACTAATGACTAGTCAAAACAGAAAGCAAACTGTACAAAATAAGACGGAAGCTCGGATAATAATATGTATTACTTGCCAGATGCTTCCGAATCAAAGCCAGCCTTCTCTCTGAAAAATATTACGGAACGACTTTTTTGTGCCGAAATAGTTTTGTGAAAAGCACATTTTCAAACTATAAGTCTTCATATTTTTTCTGTAGATAGATGAGGTATAAAGTGAACCAGATTTTCGAAAATAGTTATATTAGATATGTGGGGGCTAAGGGAACAATTGACCTAATTTCAGCCATTTGCAATAAAAGTTATAGTTCGATTTCGACAATTTTTGAACGTAAGATGAAATACCTTGAGGGCACTTACTGTGCACAGTGTGATTCTGATAACTTCATTGATGTTTGGCTTGAATATTGTAAGTGAACTTTAACGTTGGTGATGTTTTTGCAGTATCTAATGGGAATGTTTGGGTAACCTTATAACTTTAGTTGAAATCAGTCAAGAAGTTCCTGAAATATAGGATTTCATCTAAAGATGAGCGATGCTACGATCGTTGTCCAATTTTTACGCTAGATCCTATAAAACCCTTCCCTACTATCCCGTTTGTAAAATTTAATACTTGTGGCTCATTCATTCAGTGAGTTATCATAATTTTAGTAATTTTCTACATAACCGCGATATAAGGATGGGAGTGGTTATTATCCGTTTTTACGTATCTTCACACAGCACACAACCAGCTTGGAAGAAAGGTAGATGTGTATTAATTTATTCCATTCATAAAAATGGAAACTTGTACCCAGTAGTAACCATTGAAACAACAAGTAAGAGAAATCGAATATTCGGTTTAACCGAACATTTTATTCTCTCAAAGTCACAAGCATCAAAGCCTCTATAAATGAGCGGTATGAAGTTTAGACCATGGGGTTGACTGATTTCAATAAATTTTTGTTAATTACATTATGCTTATGAAAATATATCTACGCAATTTCAAAAAATATCAGTTATTCTGATCAATTGTCGAAAATTATTGAATACTGCAACATTCCGGTACTAAACTATTACTTATACCAAATAATATACGTTGACATAATTTTTTTAAAATGTAGTACAAACGTATTGACCAATATATATCATATGCCATAAGGTCTACCGATATTTTGAAAATTCCTTATTACGTATATACTATATAATAATTAGTATAACTCAACTACGGTATAAAGTCAAACGGAAATTCGAAGATTTTTAAATCAGCTCAATAGGGCTAAGCGAACTACTCTTTCCATTTTAACCTTTTTTATATACTAACTAAACTCACTAATTGATCAATATTGTCAGTCATAGGCTAAGTGCATATCCATGTATTCGGTATATGAGGACTTAAAAATTTATGATTTGATTTCTGCCATTTATGGGCAATAGACGTTAAATACAATAATTTTATAGTTGCATAATAATATGAGAAGCAGGCGTAATTGTAGTCTGATTCAAGGATATGAAAATAATATAATACATAAATTTTCGGTTATATTGGTCAAGTAAATCTAAGAAATTTCGCCTAAAAGTAGGTGGTGCCCGCCCATTATACAGTTTTACACCGTACTTTAAACATCTATTCCGTGCCATTTCAAATGCGAAATTTAATTCTTCTGACATATTTATTTAGAGCATTTTCCCATTTTTAGTAGTTTCTTGTCTGATTGCATTCGATGCTAAAAAAGAGTGTTCTCAAAAACTTAAGTAGCTTTAACTTATAGGCGTGATCATGGCACACTTATCTGCAATATCAACATCTCTAAAGTGTTAAAGATTCATGTATCAAGTCATTTATCGCTTTACCGCACATATAGTCGGAGGGAAAGCGAGTCACATTAAAATCAACTCGTCGCATCATTTTGATCATTTATGTGTACATATATAGCTGTGTACTCAGTCATTTATGTATAGCTCTATTCTGTATATATATTGATTAGATTTAAGTACTACAACAGCATTTAGGTGAACAAATCTCTATAACAACATGTTGTGAGAACAAAAATTATTAATCGCAGATATTCGCCCTTAGAGTCTTTACTGAATTCTAAGCAATTGTGTGGCTGTTCTGGTTTGACTGCAGTTTTGGGTAACATGATATTAGCAGTTACAAGGGGTGGTAAGATAAAATATCCGCAATAAATTTTAATACTTATTCGTGAAGGCAAAAATATTTTGTCCCAATTCGGCAAAAATACAAACAAACTTATAAAAATAAGTAAATAGCAAAGAAAATCGACAAATCTCACATAAAAACGAAGAATAATATATGAGAGGAGTGGCGGTGATGATTTCGCACACGGACTAAGCCATATACTAACGTTATTGCTATGCAAACCACTACTAGTACTTTCACATTTCTGAACAAATACATACTCTCTCAAGGGTAGAAAATTTACTCAACAATAATATACTCGGCGTTTGTCTGTACTTGGTGTTCTAAACATTAATAGATACATTTTTACATATATGTTTTATGTTGAACCTGTAGTCCATATAATCAATAAGCTGTCAAAAGCACTAAGCAACCCATTTCAAACTGTTTAGAGTCGACTTTAATTTGGCAATCATTCTTCCAAATTATAGAGAACTTTACCTAATAACTTTGCGAAATCTGGACGCCTTTGAAGAGAATTAAGTAAAATTTTGAAAATTCTAATTACTCTGAAGCGAAGATTGGTGTTTAAAGCCAATCATAAAAAATTAAAACGTCATTTGTATTAATTGCATATAATGATTACTTTCCACATTAAAATGCAATACAACAAGTACCAAAAATATAAAATATCAAATATAATAATTTTCTTATGCAAAACAAAATTGTGCCGAAAATTAAAGTTCGTTTGCCTTTGCTGTTATTTATATTTTACTGCTGTTTACATGATTCAAAAATGCAGTGAATCACGCAAAATGTCAATTACTTTCTAATACATACATATGTATATGTACACGAGAATCTTGATCATTTGGATATTTATATAAATTAATTTGGGTAAACATAATTCTATCGCATTGGATGTGCAGTCGAGATAATTTAACTATCCACACTTGTGCTGATCTGTGACGAGACACCCAAACTATAGGTAGGCTATAGTAGTATGTGTATAAGTATTATACATATTCGTACAACATTTATTTTCGGCATCGTGGTTGGAAGCACATTGTCGAGTGTAATGAACGCTTTATTGAAACTGGCTGCGAAAATAAGCGACAAAAACTGGGGTGCATCGGAGACGAGATGTGAATGTATGAATAGAATACAGAAGAGAGCTGCCGAGAAACAAAGAAAGAGAGAAGAGGGAGGCAGACATCTCGTCAAACAGTTAATTTTAATTTAAAACTGTCTGAGCGTAACTTGGCTCTTTCAAAATCCTTTCAAAGTTAAACTTCTACATATAAATTTCATTTGTTAAAACCGCAGCACATTAACAACATCTGCAACCACCATCGATTGTAAATGTATGTGCTCAGCACATCGTAATTGCTTCCCACATTTGCAACATATGTATATATGTACACATATCCCAATATTTCACATATTTAAAATAATACATGTTATGAATATCAACACTTGAATATATGTATCATATAAGTATGAACGTATGTATAAACTAAACCACACTATATTGGATCCTAGACGATTACCATAAATTATCCTTTCAGTCTTTAACCCATAAACGTTAAGTAATCCGTAGAAAACAACACTGTCTAGCAAGTTTAAAGCTACGTTTGTAGAAATACTGTCATCTAAACAACAATATTCGGTCACATCGGTCGACTGCGCTAGTATGGAAAGCTCGAGGAGAATTGATTATCTGTTTGTCTGCCCTACCGAAAACTTGAGTAAAAATTTAGATTTCTTGATGAAACTTAGTGCACATGTTTCTTAGCACTCTGAGTAAATTGAGTGAACTTTTATTCTGATCTACTGGTCATCGTTGCAACCATAAGTTCAAGTTTGCTTTCTTTTAAGCCCCATAGGTTAGGAATTTGATCTTAGAACTTAATGGGTTGATACTTCTTATGAAAAAGATAAGAAAAAAACATATTTACCTTTTATATTTTTACCAATGTTATATTTTCTCTCCATATTGTTGACGCTAGACCACATATTTGATGAATATATTATACATTTATATAATTGTTTTATTAGCACAGGTCTTTTGGTCTTGTAGTATCGTGATTTAGTGAAATCGGCCCGTAACGTTTCATAACCCCCATATAATATACGCCAATAAACTTTCGTGGCCTCACTTAATGCTGCATATATCAGTCACACACCTATCGGTCAGTATTTTTGCTAGCTTAACGGAATGTAACCAAGTACAGTGAGTTTTGTTTAAGAAAATGGGAGAATATATATGTATGTACATATATAAACATTATTGAATAATTTTAATCTATCGATTATTATAATGTCAAACGTGCTCTAAACCGCTTCGCTTAGTAATGAGTGCTATTTTCCAATCCCTTAGTTATTCTAACAGAAAATTCAAAATTTTATTATCATTTCCTATACCTTTACTTATTCGAAATTGAGAGAATATAAACTTCTTCTTTCTATAAATTTTTTTTTAGATGTGAGTTTTAATAATTTTGCAATCACCCCTATTTATTGTTATCCTACGTGCTTTTTACGGGTGGAATAGGTCTACCACAGTCGATTACAAATACTTAACATCGCCTTCATTGTTATTTTAACGTAATTTCTTGCATCAAGAATGTTAGCATGCATGTAGAATATTTATACGCATGGCGCTTATCGGGAATTACTGGTAGTTGGTGGGCACGACAGATTGAGGTGCCATTGTTGCTGTTTTTGCCTTTTGCATGTGTTCTGAGTACCAACAGCAATAATTCAAGTATGTAAAATAAGTAAGGAAGGGCTACATGGGATAAAGACATCCATTCGACACAATCATTTAGACACAAAGATACACTAGAGACTAGAATCTGGACTAGAACAGTTATGGTTCGATTTTGACTCGAGATGTCATACTTTAAAGGAACTATTTGCGCAAAGTTTTATCCGTATATGTTCATTGGTGCTTGATTTGTCCTCTGAAAAAGAAATCATATGGAATCAAAACTTTTACTATAGTAGGTGAAGTAGGCGTTGTTGTAGTCAGATTGCATCTATTTTCGCAATGTAACATAGAATCACCAAGATATTTGACACTATTGGTAGAGGCTCTTAAGAGTATCTCCTAAACGAATTTGGTTATTGTGGCTTAAGTGTTCTAGGAGATACGTATGTACATTAGGGTGATTCAAAAAAAAAATTATTTTTTCGTTTGGTACCCGGAAAAATAGGTTCCTAGACACCTCTAAGAAAGCCTCTCCAAACATGAGTTTTTAATTGTAACGGGAAAATCCTCCTACATACAGTTTTCAATTTTTTCTTATTATCAGATAGAAAAATTTATATCTCGCTTCCAACTACTTGAAAAAATACCTTGTTCTTTAGATTTTATAGGAAATTGAATGTTCTACAAAAAAGGCCTACACGATTTTTCGTAAACCCAACCGTTTAAAAGATATTAACAGTTAAAGTTTGATTATTTTTAGGAAAACTTTTTATTTCCTATGAATTTTATAACTCAATGAAAAAAATCATTATGAATGATAAAACTCATAGGTTTTTGGAGACGCTTTCTTATAGGTGCCTAGGAACCTATTTTTCGGAGTACCAAACGAAAAAAAATTTTTTTTTTGATCAGCCTTAATATGCATTGATGTTTGACGATGAATATCTCGTAAACACTTAACTTAATCGAAAAATCATCAGAGACCATTTTTATAGAGCAGTAAATTTCCTACAAAACTATGAGTTTCATCATTCATAATAATTTTTTTTCATTGAGTTATAAAATTCATAAGAAATAAAAAATTTTCCCAAAAATAATCAAACTTTAACTGTTAATATCTTTTAAACGGTTGGGTTTACGAAAAATCGTGGAGACCTTTTTTGTAGAGCATTCAATTTCCTATAAAATCTAAGAAACAAGATATTTTTTCAAGTAGTTGAAAGCGAGATATAAATTTTTTTATCTGATAATAAGAAAAAATAGAAAACTGTATGTAGGAGGAACTTTCCGTTACAATTAAGAACTCATGCGTGGAGAGGCATTCTTAAAGGTGTCTAGGAACCTATTTTTCCGAGTACCAAGCGAAAACAAAAATTTTTTAATCACTCTAATGTACATACATTAAACTTATTGGATGTTAGAACCCCACATTTTACAGAATTTTTATCCCTCAGGTGTCGCAGCAACCCATAGTTCTAGATAATCTTAATTAAGAACTTAGCTATGGCATTTTATAGGTTCTCAATTGGAGTTTTGTGGCCGTGACAGTATTCCGGCTACGCCAATCTCCGAACTGGGGTCCTCAGTTTTTTACCGAGAATCACTTGTACCAAGTTTAATTAATATATCTCAATTTGTTCTCAAGTTATCGTAGCGCCGATAATCGGACAAAAAGACAGTCACTCGAAATCTACGTCGTAATTCTGATTATTTATATTGATACATAGCTTTAAATATATCTATGGTGTTACACACAACCATTAGGTGAACAAAATTATTATACTCTGTAGAAACATGTTAGAAGAGTCTAAAAGGTTTACTTTGAACGTTCCGTATAGATTTTTTATTAAAAAATTGCCGTTTACAGTCTGCCAACAGTAACAAATGTCAATCTTCTCAGTGGTAAAACGATTTCGTTTACAGTGTGTGCACTGATATAAAGCAACCACAAATCAATATGGCGTTATTCAGTGTAATGTATGTGGAATGTTTCCTAAAGTAAGATTTAGATTACTGCCGAATTTATTTGTGATGCAGGTTTAAGGGGTATTCTACTCCAGAATTTTGAAAAATTCGATTTTTTTTTCATATATTTAAAGTTTAGACCCTTAAGAACATATCCTCCAAAGGATTTTTAAAAATTAAAATTATCCTAAGAGCTACACTTACTTTAGTGATGCAGTTCCTAGCCTCTCTCTCCTAGACGCACTTTTTAAACGCGTTCTTCTCGAAACTACTTTTTTCCACACGGTACCGGCATTATCTCATGTTCTATACAACCGATTTTCTTGAAATTTTGTGTGAACCTTTTTTTATATAATCCTTTATCGTTCCTACCAGCATCGTGTCAAAACGTTTGTTTTTAATATTTTAAAAAAATTCAGGAATTTAAAAACAAAAGCGTAAAAATGATTTTTATTTTCAGGCAGTCGCCATTTTTCCAAAAAAAATTTTTTTTCGTGTTCCCTGAGGTAGGGACTATAATAGCATCCTTATTGATTAAGAATTTCTTTTGATTTTTTTTTCAGACCACCAGCAGAGTTAGGATCAATGTCACCAGGATGCGCCAGTTTTTTTACACCTGTCTCCCCCCCCCCCCTCTCTAATTATTTTAATTTTTAATATTTTTTTGTAAAATTTTTTTTCTGTATTCTTAAGATATCAATAAAAACACCATAAAAATGGATAATAAAAATACTTTTTGGTTTTTTTTTAAATAAAATTCAAAATACTGCCTAAAATTTTGTTTCTAGACTAGAATACCCCCTTAAATGGGACATTAGCGTATACGTATACATGTATTGGGTTCAATATGATCACAGGATATTATAGGTGTTAAAGTACTGAAAGACCATTTAAAAGATTTATTACTCTTTACAAATAACATTACAACACTTGTTATTAATGTTTAATAAAATATTTTTAAAGTGATCAACAAGCACTATGAAATAGGCGCCTCTTTCTTTTAGCGTTCGCATATATGTATAACATTATGTTCTTGTTTCCGCTAACTACTTTTACGGCATTAATTTAATTGCCGTAGCGTAGAATGAACGAAATTGAACAGATCATCTAAAAGCGACAAAATGTTCAATGGCACAGTGTATATTACTTTTACGATCGTTTTATGAGCTATTTACGATTTAAGCATTTGAGTACGAATCTGATGTTCAGAATTTTGATGATGACAACGACAACACATCGATTATACCGGTGTTGTTAAAAATATAAAGCAAATGATGATCTTGGTAAATTTTAATGACCGTTTAGGTGTCACTAAAATCATGTCTGTTGAATAATATTTATGTTTTATTGCTATTTATTTTAGAATCCTATATATCAAACAGAATGTCGCTAATGACAAGTTCGATTTATTGTGATTGTTATGGTCTATTTGAAAAATAACGTAGAAAAAATTTTGTATTTGTGATCATTAATTATCTTGTGTCTGTGTCTACTTTATTATTCGTTGTTTTTTTCCAGATATGTTAAGTGATAATAGCTTATTTTTGTTTAATCAAGGTACAACGTTTACACGTATTTACTTAAAAAAATATTTATTCAAAACTTCAGTTAACCGTACTCCCTTATCGTAAGCTTATTTTTGAATTATTTTGATATATATCAACCATATATGAATGTCTATTAAAATTAGATATATAGATTTTATATATTTTCAATACGTGGTATGTACCGTCGTTTACCGTCAAAGTTCAGCAGTTACTTTTTATTACGCTTTAACATCTGAAATTTCAAACAAGTTGTAACTAACCAAGCACACGATCTGGCGATTTAAATAGCAACTGTGACGCTAAGAAAACCGATAAAATACACTAAGCGGGGAGGTCAGTACATCAATGCCTACAAGCAATGGCGTGAAATCACGTTCTCAAATTGCTTGTTCTGAGATTTAATCTCGCAAAGTGGCACAAACAAACAAAAATCCGCTGGAATCCGCTGTTCGAATTTTGTTATTTTGTTGTGATCCTTTCCAAATTTGCTTTCCTACCATTCCAAGTACTACACTTTACCATTAATGTAGCCTAATACTGCGCCTCATTTCCCCTGTAGCTAGTCATCGAATTTCGCATACTATATACATATGTATAAAGCGACACTGAAATTTGATCGACATGCTACAACCAATAACAGTGATGAAAGAGTTAATGATGAAGTCGATGTTTAACAGAATGAATAGGTTCATGTGAAGTAATAAGTATAGTAATTATTATCTGCCGCCCGCTGATGTCTAAATTATGAATGTGTGAATTCCAAAGAAAAAAGACTTTACAACTAAATTTTCATTTAATGTAACATCAAATATTTAGCAAAATGCGAATTCATATATACATATATGCAATATAAATATATAATATATATGTATGGAATCTGTATAATTTTGCAATATGTTGCTACAGAGTACAATAGTTTTGCTCACCTAACAGTTGTTTGTATCACTTAAAACTAATCGAGATAGAAGTTATATCGAAATAGATTAACGGTTATATATATAAATGATCAGCATGACGAGAGAAGCTGAAATTACTCTGTCTGTTCGTCTGTCCGTCTTTTGTGAAAACTAAATGGATGAATTGAACGCCTACCACGCCCACAAAACGTCAGTTAGCGGAAACTTTTAAAGTGCCGTCGGATAGTGCGATAAATCAACAACTGAATATGACAGAGACAACATGTACACTTGGGATAATATGAAAGAGCTTATACTTGTAGGAGTCGGTTTTATATTAAAATCTGTATCTCGGGACTCGCCTGATACTAATCGATCGAATTATAGGAATAATGATTTTGAAGTGACCACCTCATAAACAAAAATTGTTCAAATCCCATAATCCTGTTCAGCCCATAGGTGCCGATTATTTGAATCCCATCATTCTTGACTTTTAACGTATAAATTGGTTAATATAAGACACTAAATTGAAACTCAGAGATAATACTTTCCTTTCAGTATTTCTATATGTCAAAAATGAGTTGAATCGGGTCAATCTAACCTTAGTTCACATATTTACCATACCTAATACAAAATTTTTTGCACTTTCGGGTGACTTTATATCGGCATATATAGGCCAAAATGTGAATTGTATCAATGAAAATGGGAGAGCGTGTTTTAATCTTAATAGTGTATCTTAAAATGAATAAAATTGGGCAAAAACTGACCTTAGCCCCATAAACTGTTATTCAAGATTTTAGAACATCCAGCTGTCTTTACTCCACATTAATTGGTAATGGTCTGCGAGATAGCTTAATAAAACCCATTTTTGAGTATGTGGCATGTTAATAGTATATGGTATTGTCAAAAATAAATAGCATCGGGTCCATAATACCCCCAAATCGTATATTCTATATTTCGATCCTCTGATCAAAGTTTTTCACTTTAACTCAATTTATTAATTTCAGTCTCTTCGGTCAAGCTAATGTTCTATATATCATAAACTAATTTAGCTGACGATCTTAAATACGGAAATAACAATAAGTTTAATTCTTTCGCAACATATTTTAATATAAAGTTTTGTTACCACCAGAAGGAATTCCGCGGGCCTTAGTTCTTAAGTTGCAAGAGTATCAAATGTTCCGTTGCAAACGAAATTAGCCCTTCATTCCTTGTTTAGATGTTTAGATAATGATAATTTAAAGAAAAAAGTTGGTTTTGTTTTGTTGTTTTAGTAATTGCACGATTAGCTTTTTCGTTTTTTTTCTTTTTTTAAATTTCTAAAATTGACGTCAACGGTTCCAAAGAAAAAGAGTTCAAGTTCAGAGTAATCACATTGGAAAGGTTTGTGCAGATGCATGCATGCAATGACAAATGTTTGTAAAAGAATATTTACACGTGATGCCCGTAACGTTGATGAAAACCATTTAGCAATTTAAAACACATAATAAGTTAAAAGGCCGACCTAATCACTGTACTTAAAGAATTTTTTTTCAGCGTTCAATTATAAAAGAACATATTGAATACTTACCATTAAAGTCTGCGCAGACGACTCTCTCAAAGGGGCTTCCCATCCAATCTGAAAAGTAAAAAAAGACATGACCTCAGTAAAAATTTAATTTTTTTTTACACAATTAGGTAATAAAATTTGCTTAAAAAATATGAGTGGCCTTGGATGTGCCGTCAATACCGCACATACGTTAAAAATTTTCAATACGTTAGCATTGACCCTTTGAAAATACCAGAAACTGATTGAAACACTTCTAACTTTACGCTAAGTAATTATTATGTTGACCTTCGCAATTGGAATCTATTTGTACGTGTGTATAGTGTATAACAAAAGTCAACTTGCGAACCATGTTGTGAGGAGTGAGCAATGTCTTATAATAATTCTCCGCTCTTTCAATATAAAAATATAGATACAGTTAAGTAGATACTGGTTTAGCTTCTTTTAGGAAATCTCAGCGCTTATACCCAACTCCGATATCAGTTGAATATCTTTATATATATTTCAATATTTTCCATGAACACTAGACTTATCCTACAGATTTAGGTACCTAATTTTTATACTCCCTAAGAAATAATTGACAATATAATGTAATAAGAGGTTATAACAATTGGAAGGCTTCAGTTTTAATTATATGTAGAGGTATAATATTATCTTAATTGTACAATTTGTTTCTTATATATTTTGGTTTTCCTTACTAACAACTAGCACCACTAGCAAGTTTATCAATTTGACAAACTTACGCTAACAACAAAAATAGCATTCATTAGGTTAAGATAAATTCACGAACATTAAGATGAGCGATGACAATGTGGAAACAGTGAACAGACCGTCTTGCATTTGCCTGGAATCGATTGACAGAATTACATGCATTCGGGTTGTTTGCCTTGTATATCATACAATAATTTTAAAAATCAAATTTTATGTAACAAAGACTTAGCCGCGTTACTCATGCTGACTGCAGTACATCAAGAATAAAAGAGATGAAGAGATCATGCCATCTATCCGTACTTGTTATAGAAGTGCGTGCATATCTTACGTTTTGATGTTATTTGAGCAATGCATTACGAGGAGGAAATAAATGAGTTCCAACTATAGTGTATGGGAACGCTTGGCAACACCATAATTCTAAATATTTCGAAATTTCTCTGCGTCACAATTGCTTTCGCCAAAGGACAAAATGGAATGTGTTGATATTGAAGCGAATATTTAAGTTTTAGTTTAAAATAAAATAATTTGATAAATCTGCAATACCAAGTGTGTATACATTAATACATTTTGCTTTTGTAATATTTATTAGCTGCATTATTCCTCATATGCTAATTACGTTTTCGCTTCACCTACTACTTATAAAGATGTCGACACGATTGTGTTTAGCGACATACAAGTAAATGTATCTGAAGTTATATGTACATGCATGTATCTGAAATCCGGTATGCGAATGGGAGTCAAGCCCAGAAGCAGCGATCCGTGCTTGATAAAATATCCCGTAAGGACATATTTATGGTTAAAACCGGTTCGCCTTTAGTGGATTAAATATTGGTGATGATCTTTTTGATGTTTTATGACCTATTGTTTCGGAGTTAAACAAAGTATTAAATACTAATTCATTTTCAATAAGAATTACTGTTTTAATAAATGCGAATTTACTAATATGATTAGAAATAAGTATGTTTACTGCCTATAGAAACTTATATGTATAGAGTAAAATATAAAATGGGTAGATATATAGAGGAAAATATAGATACGTGTGTACGTGGCTTGAACTTGGTTTAAATGCAACTCAACGAATGAGTTTCAATGCTTTACGATTAAGTCAAGCAAGTTAAAGTGAAAGAGTTTCATTATTATTCATAATTTCCAATTGAATTTCAGACTGTCACAGCAATATCGATATGTATATATGTAAATGACGTCATACATCAAATAATTTTGCAACAAAATGAAAAACATTTTTATATTAAGAACACAATTAATTAAACTTCTCTAATTATTCAAAAGTGTGTAAGGGAAGTCTCGTTTAAACATTTTCGATATTTAACTATATTATACGTTCAGTTAATTTTACTAAGATATCTTAAATTTGACCACTTCTAATGGTAAGAAACCAACCGGAAGTTTCAAAATCTTATAAATTTTAGGTATCTCGTAGGTAAAATTTAATGTTTATGATGCATTTAGTAGTTTATAAGCAAATCTTTATTAGGGAGTTGGCGGGGTGATCTATCGATTCAATTTTTACACAGTCGGTATGGGTGCTAAAAGGAATTGTCCTGAATTTGATTATTATAAATTTAACGGCTTAGGAGATATGTAAATTGAAGCTTTAGAAGGCGGGACCGCGACCATTTTTTAAAAATTGCAGATATACTTCTCTAATTCAATTTCTTATACCAAATAAAAGTATTTATCTTATTTCGGAGCTTAGTTATTGCAATTTATTTGTTTTCACTTAATAGCGTTTTGTGAGCGTGGTTCACTTTTTAGCCAAGGAATACGGACACCAAGTTTCTTTAATATATCTTAATATTTACTCAAGTTATGGCATATATAGACGGACAGACAGTCACTCGGAATTCAACTCGTCGCGACATCCTGATCATTTTTATATATCAAGCCCTAAATCTCACTAGCTTGTTTATATATTTAGGTGATACATACAACCATTAGGTGTTGTTGTTGTCATGTTGCAAAACTATAAACATATATAAATCTACATATGCACATACGTATGTACATTTCTGCCTAGTTGGTTATCAGCCAACCGAAGAAATGTGGATTATTAGTAATTGCAGAAATAAATCTTTCACATTTATCAGTAAAAATGCTGTCAGTTGTGTAATTAACTTACAGAAAATAATTATACACTCACACGCTTGATGTAATAACACATAATAAACGTTTAAATCATATTTTGAATACTAAGTTATTTATTCTTGCTCTCAATCAACCTCAACAAATTTCATTTAGAAAGTCTCCACTTATTACTCACTCACGAGTTTTCACACACACGTACAAACATTCATAGCAAAGAGCAAAGAGTTATAACCTTGACGAGATTTAAATAACTTATCACAAGAGCAGATATTAATAGAGATCCGAGACCAGGACAGCGCAACAGAATAAACAAGTGCCAGAATCGCCAGATATTTCAAAAGCCGCCACACCCACAATTTTAAATAAACGATTGCTGGTATCATTTCTTTATGATTGTCTAAACACTCGAAATATTTAATAGTATCGAACTTTCGCGGGTATCAGTAACAGTAGAGTGAAGAGCATGTACGACTGAAGAAAAGACATGGTCGGAAGGGGCCATTATGAATTGTACGTAAATTGGCAATAACGATGCCATTCATCTATTGTTTATATACTACAAGGCTATAAAGGTACAATTTAAATTGAGACAATTGCCATTAAAATAAACCTGAATGGGCAGTTGAACAGTTTATGGAATGGACACGCGTGCAGACGATCGTGTCGATCGACCGGCATGAGTTTAGGAGATACATATGTATATATGCGATGATCACTCCCAAACTCAAACGTGATATATATTGAGTATAATTCGACAAAGCAGCTGAGCGTTGAGATATGCATTGTGAAAAAATTTAATTCCACAATCATACCACACGAATATACAGAAGTGTTTGTATATGTGAAATTTTAATACAACACAGTATATATATGCAGATATTCTCCCTATAAAATCAAATTAAGGTGATAAAAAATCAGTAATTTAACTGAGGCGAACATTGGGCTCTATTAGCATATTTCGTTTCAAATATACAGAGTATTTTAATGTAAGAAAAGTAAGGAAGGGCTAAGTTCGGGTGTCACCAAACATTTTACACTCTCGCATGATAAAGTGATAATCGAGATTTCATTATCCGTCATTTACATATTTTTTTATTTTGCTGTAAAATTAATTAGATTAGATCAATTTGTGTACTTTGAGTATTGAATTGTATTTTCATTTATATGTATGTATTATACAGAGAATCAGATGGAATTCAAAATAGCGTTATATTGGAAGAAGGCGTGGTTGTGAACCGATTTCACCCATATTTCGTACATGTCATCAGGGTATTAAGAAAATATTGTATACCGAATTTCATTGAAATCAGTCTAGTAGTTCCTGAGATATGGTTTTTGATCCAAAAGTGGGCGACGCCACGCCCATTTTCAATTTTTAAAAAAAGCCTGGGTGCAGCTTCTTTCTACCATTTCTTCCATAAAATTTAGTGTTTCTGACGTTTTTTGTTAGCTAGTTAACACACTTTTAGTGATTTTCAACATAACCTTTGTATATGGAAATGCCTGAAGGAAACGACTCTGTAGAGTTTGGTTGACATAGCTATAGTAGTTTCCGAGATATGTACAAAAAACTTATTAGGGGGCGGGACCACGCCCACTTTTCCAAAAAAATTACTTCAAAATATGCCCCTCCCTAATGCAATCCTTTGTGCCAAATTTAACTTTAATGTCTTTATTTATGGCTTAGTTATGACACTTTATAGGTTTTCGGTTTTCGCCATTTTGTGGGTGTGGCAGTGGGCCGATTTTGCCCATCTTCGAACTTAACCTTCTTATGGAACCAAGAAATACGAGTACCAAGTTTCATCATGATATCTCAAGTTTTACCCAAGTTACAGCTTGCACGGACGGACGGACAGATGAACGGACGGACAGACAGACATCCGGATTTCAACTCTACTCGTCACCCTGATCACTTTGGTATATATAACCCTATATCTGATTCTTTAAGTTTTAGGACTTACAAACAACCGTTATGTGAACAAAGCTATAATACTCTCCTTAGCAACTTTGTTGCGAGAGTATAAAAATGTTTGCTGTGTTCGCAAATTGCATAATTTGAAATTTCGTGGGAACTTTGATATTTTTATCATTTAAACTAATGCTATGTACTATAAAACGTTAGATGACCCACTCTTTACATCCACACTTTTATAGAGATAATAAGCTATTATATTTAGGATCTGTAATGTCTACATTGAATTCACTACTCAAAATCAATTCAGATATCCCTCAATAACTATGTATATTCGTGCGTTCGACATGTCCGATATGAAGGGAGAAAGACAGGTGAAAATCTATTAAACTGCCACATGATTTATGGGTAATACATATCCCGATTTCACCAATTTCGGCGCTAAATTGGACTATGCTCACTTATTTCATTAAGATACTTCCAGCGGTCTGTATATGTGCATACCTAACATAAAATAAACTGGCAGGATTATTACTAAGTTGGATATTTGAAAGAAAGTCTAGAGCGTTTTAATTTATTTTACTCTTTTAATTAAGATATATCTAAGAAATCATTTTCACTCAATTTTATTAACAAAATTTTATTCTCGTGCAACTTTCAGGAATCAAAGCCATGGAAATTCTTTAAGGTGAAAACGTCAACCAGAGGATCGAAATCCAAGAAATTTTATATATACTATACATATGATATATACGTATGACTCATACTACGCTGACAGACACATGTGGTTTGTTAGAAAAACGAAAATCATAATATGTAGTATATAGAAGTGTAGTTAGTATCGACCGGATTTTATCTATTCTTCCCAATATCACATACTATTAATATGCCACATACAATAAACCAATCATATGAAGTAAAATTAGCCGGATGTTTGAAAACTCTGATATTAGTTATATTAAGGCTAGGTAAAATTTTCACTCTAAGTTATCCATTTTATTCACAAAGATACACCGTTATGAGCAAAATCATTTTCATTGAGATAACTGACATATTAGCTGATATATGCGGTATAAAGTCACCCGGAAAATCAAACATCTTTTTATTATATTATATGGGGATTAAGGGATGTATTAACCCGATTCAACCCATTTTTGACCTACAGACATACCATTGTTAGAGAGGGATTTTTCCTGTAGTTTAATTGAATATTTCAATCATTGACAGATATTTTTGATAACTATGGGCTTGAACAGTTTTAGTTCAATTTGAATAACTTTTGATCACAAGGGTGGCATACGCAAAAGTGATTATTCGTGCAATGTTTTGTTTCTTTATATTAATTGCTTTTTGATTTGTGTATTAGAAGGTGAAACGATCAAGTGGATTTTAATATTGTGCTATATGGGAAGTATGCGGGGCTATTTCATCCATTTTCGAAACGTGAAGTGACAAATTAATATAAAAAGATTTTACTAGTTTTGAACAGTACTTTATATGGGGAGTGAGCGGAGTTATCTTCCGATTTCATCAGTTTTCACATCATCGGTAGGAGACATTGTAATATTTGTGCTGAGCGAATTTGGTTTTTGTAGCCTCAATGTTTTAAGATTTATGTACATTAACTTCAATAGAGGGCGTGGTCACGCCCGCTTTTTATAAATGTTCTGCCTATAGGTGCCCCTCACTTCTGTGATCCCTTGTGCCAAATTATAGTTTTATATTTTAACTTAGTGTAGTTATGACATTTTATAAGTTTTCGATTTATGACCTTTTGTGAGCGTGGTAGTGGACCGATTACGCACATCATGGAAATCGTAAAATTTTTCGTACTAAGGAAGCCGCGTGTACAGTTTCATCGAGATATCTCAATGTTTACTCATGTTGTAGCTTGCACTGGCGGATGGACGGACGGGCGGATAGACATTCACCCGGATTTCAACTTTTTTCATCATGCTGATTCATTTATATCCTAGGCTTGCTGTTTTTTTCATTGGGTGCGTTTTTTACGTGACGGGTCCCAAGCCCAGCGCACAACCCTAAGTAGGGGATGTTTCGCCTTCTCACTTTAGCTTGCCTTCAAACGGATGTTCTTAGGCTACCCAGAGGATACTTGGTCAAGGACCGGAGGTCGTGAACTGCTTGAGCCATATATAAAAGAATCGTTTCTGGCCACTCCCAAGTGAATGGCGATCAGAGAACTTTCCTCACTTGCGTGAAGTTCTACACATGACTCCTTCCATCCATAGATACCAAGAATTAAAGAGTGAAGTGAGACGCATTTGCAGACAGAAAAAGAAATACTTGTAGGTCGAAATGCGTGAGTATAAGAGCTTGACAAGCTGGCCGACAGGGGTAATGCTCGAAAATTCTACGAAAAGATACGGCGGATAACAGAAGGTTTCAAGACCGGAGCATACTCTTCTCGAACCCCCAAAGGTGATCTAGTGACCGATGCCCAGAGGATACTAAAAATATGGAGGGAATACTTCTCCAGCCTGCTGAATGGCAGTGAAAATACAACGCCAGGAGAAGGCGAGTCCGATTCCCTAATCGATAACGATGGAGCAGACGTTCCATTGCCGACCATGAAGAAGTTCAAATAGCAATTACCCGTCTAAAGAACAACAAATCAGCGGTGCCGATGGATTGCCGGCCGAGTTATTCAAAAATAGCGGCGAAGAACTGATAAGGAATTTAAAAAGAGCTGTCTTTATGCCGCGGTGTCTGAATTTGGTATCCCCGTAAAACTAATTCGGCGTTGTAAACTGACGTTGAGCAAGAGCAAAAGCTCTGTCAGAATCGGGAAAGACCTCTCCGATTGATATCATCGGCCTCAACACCCGCGCCGTTAGTTCTGCTTTCTCCAGACTGAACAAGGAATCAAATCAAATGGGTCTAGCAGTAAACGAGGGCAAGACAAAATATCTGTTGTCATCAAACAAACAGTCGTCGCACTCGCGACTTGGCCGATAACAACAACTGGCTTCGATTAGATAGGCTATTATATATTGGTTGAATCAAAATTTACTAAATCGGTCCACGAATAACCCCAGCTCCCATATATTACATTTGATAGTATGACAAATATATAGTTATGTAGACATGCAAGAAAATATGATGTTCCAGCTGACAGTGGATCATCTATCTTATTCGAACTATTTACTTAAGAAAAATGTTGCTCTACGCTTTGACTTATTGCATAATACAATAGGTAATTAATGTTCATCAAACATGGAACTTTTAAGTCACTTTCAACATTTTCAAATGTAATATCGACTAATTTATTAATACCTAAAAATATGTCACCACCTAATAAATTCAAAGAGTAAAAGCTCGCATGTTTTCAACTTATATATTATATGGTATATACCAAACAAAGGAAATTACTAGAATAAGGTTAAAGAAGCATGACCAACTTAAATTTTTGAAATTTCTCTAACTTAATATGTAAAATAACAAATTTTACCTGTTAAAGTCATCCATGGATATCTTGGCAAATCTGCAATACTCTGACCAGCGCCACCTGTGGATAAAACGCCAGATGATGGCTGCGTGCAAGCGTTTCCGAGCGAATCAACACCAACAGCACCTGCAGAAGCGGCTGACGCAGCAGCGGCATGTTGATAAAACTGCGCAAAACTAGATGCAGAGGCGGGTGCACTCATTGATTGGTAACTATTCATGATACTGTCTGTGTACCTGCTGTTAAAGAAAAAACACAATTTATCAAAAATCACAAGAGTGCTAAAACTGTCATCAAATCAAAATGCTACCTATCTGCCAAAAGTTAGCGACTTTGCATGTTTTCTTTTCACTTAGTTTTCTTTAAAAAATTTCAATGGCATTCGGTTAAGGTAATGGCTTTTGCGCTCTATATGTATGGTATATATGCAAATAGGTTAAGGTCAATGTGCGTGCGAATTTTTCTATGGAGTCCAATTGAGATATTTCGTTATGGTTAACTTAGTTCCCGCACTATTTGAAATAAAAGGTGCTGTGCTTACAAATTGGCCATAATTGCCTTCCATTACAATACATTGCTCCTGTTTCGTAACAGAGTTTTGGCAGTAATGACGTTTTTGTCTGCAGTTATGCTCTAATTTTCCTACAACTTTGGGTATGTATTCTGCATATGTTTATGCGTAACGAATGGGTGGTCGTGTGCTATTATTTACTTCATAAATATACGTGGTTGAAAATCTTATTATTAGGTTCATGATTACATTAGGTTATAATCCCAGTCATACAACGCGTACAAACTGGTAGATATATACATATATCCATCATATATATATCAATAAGAAGAGTAATATATTAAAGAAATCGTAGTAAAAACCGACGGTATTGTATAGTTCGGAAGGTTCAATATATTTTAAATGTTTAAGGGATACTCAGCAAATAAACAGAACTAGAATCATAAGATTGTGAATATATGTATGTATGTATATCAAATAATTCCATATCAAAAGGAGGACTCCAAGCATTCGTCCTTCCGTCTCTTTGGCAAAGTATATTTGAGTATATTCACAAAACCCGAGTACTGTTTTAGCCAAAACGAGAAAAATCCCGCAATATCCACTACACCTATCGTATTTTTCAAATCTATTATCTTACTATGTTCGGTTACTCTCGGTGAAGATTTACAAAAGCAAAAAAGTTCTTCTTTTATTACAGTAAGTATCTTTACAGCACATCAGATACCTTACAGAATTTCCAGTTTGTTCATTGTTAAATCTCGACTCCGTTGGAACTTTTTCAGCCTTCTTAGTTTCTTAATTTTGGAAAAATGTGTTTAAACTTTTTTTATTAAACTACTCAGCGTTTCTCTTTAGAGCAAATATATGTTTTTTCACTTATATGGGTATAACTTTAAGATACCATGATTAATAAGCCACCTCCGAACGATTATAATTAGGTTTATAATGGGTTTTTCTTATTACACCCGCCTGGATTTGTCCCCACTTAAAGCTATTAGATTGAAGTAATAGGCTTAGAAACCCTAGATGCTATAATCAGTTTTTTAGATCGACTATTTTACTATCCTATTATTGAGATTTTTCCCTATTTGTAGATTGCCGAATTAATTACATACACCGCAAAATTTCTATTGTTATAAAACTGCTGAATATTGCTACTCACCTGCATGATTTGTCCTCTAGTCCGGAAAAACCCGGCATGCCAGAGATGCCGTGCGATGATGGGTGATTTGATACGTATGGATACATTTTATTGGTGGGTATTGCAAAAGATGAGGCAGCGGCGGCGGCGGCTGCGGCTGCTGCTACAGTGCTAGCGGCTGCAGCGGATGCAACAGCAACGGCGGACGCGGCGGTGGGTGAGTGATCGCTGATGCTGCGATGCAGCGAAGATGATGTGGCTGAAGGCGACGGTGAGCAACTGCTATCTCCTGCTTGGGAGTTAGTTCCAGAGGGGGGTGTGAGTAACAATTGCTGATGAGACAATTGCTGTTGCTGTTGAATGCTGTGAGTGTGACCCAGACCGTTACCACTTTGGGAACTGACTGCTGCGGCAGCGGCAGCTAATTTATTTATATGTAATTGTTGTTGCTGCTGTTGTAAATGTAAGGCGGCCGACAAAGAATATTGGTTGTGATGTTGTTGTTGCTGATGGTGGTGTTGGTGGTTTTGCTGCAATTGCTGTTGTTGAGTTGAAAGGGCTCCGAAAGTAGTTGACGACGGCGAAGACGAGGACACCGGTGAGTTGGACGACTGGTTTAAATGACTGCTGCTGATATTGACGCTGGACGTCGATGGCGATAAAGACGATGAGTGGACGGCAACAGATGATATGTGACTACCGCTATGGTGATTGTTGGAGTTAATGCCGTTGTTGTTGTTAAAGCTGTTGGCTAAGGTATTAACGGAAGCCGTTGAGGAAGCTGCGGCGGCGGCGAGGGCGGCGGCAACAGCTGCTGATGACGAATTTTGTGAAGTTGAAGTTAAATGTGAACTGATAAATGGCTGAAACTGTGGATACTTCGGTAGCATACTATCGAAAACAAATTTTGACATTGCACATTATTTTGTTGCCTCGCGCGTCCTGTCTTTAAATTTGTTTATTTTTGCTGATAGTTTATGCTAAATGCTTTTATTGTATTTATCGAATTTCATTAATAATTTTAGTTTAACAAAACATTGGGAACAGCTTCCCTTTAATGGATATTTATTTTACGAATTTGTATTCTTGAATATGAGATGACCGTATTTTAACTTAGGCTTTCATTAAAGCAATCCAAAAATTATAGAAGTAAATTAAGCGAAATGTAATTAAGAAAAAAATACTGTTTAACAGATTTTCAAAAAACATTGCGAAAAAGAAAAATATGTCATTCATGTGTAGAACTATAAAATTAAAAAAAATTGACAAGAATACCAAATAAGCCCTCCCTTTTCCAGCATGACTTGTTAAGATGAGTGAATTTAATCCGACCCTTACCCTGATGGTTATATTGTAATCTAGTTTTATCAAATGAATTTTCTTTGTAAACGGAATCTTTGAAACAAGGTAATATATCCGATGTAATAAAAAAGTTGTGCCACATATCAAGTGTTTTCATTTATAATGGCGGTAATAATCAGTTGGCAAACAAATTTGTAAAGATAGTAAACTACATTTTTGAAGATCAGATAATAACAGCATTATGGCTACCATTTTTCTTTACTCATTGGAAATACCAAAATGATATTAAAGGAAAGAAAATATAAAACGAATAAAAATATTGTCAGAAGTATAGAGAGTTATTCCGTAGCATTTGTTAGTGTTAAATATAACTGAGAGTAAGCAGTAAGCAAATAAAGCTAATGCGATTAATAATCAATTAATAAAAGATATACATCTAGATAAATTTGAAAAATAGTCAAAATAAATATATAGTATAATGTCTCTGATGGAAGCTCTCATGAGTAAATAGAAGTGTAGTTGAACTCAAAATGAAAATGCGTTTACCTTTTAAGGGAAGAATATATATATGTACATTATATCGCGGTTGTTTCTTATTTTACAAAACTTGTACATATGTATGTGATTTGGAAAATTTTCTTTTTTAAAACTTATTTGATTTATTTATCTTGTATGTATTGTGTTTAACATTTATATGTGTTTTGCACTTGTATTTATTTCGTGTTTGAGTATTTAAATTTTTCCAATTTTCCTCCATGCAATTTTGAAAAAATTAACTCAAATCATGGGAATAAAACACAAAACACAACACTTCTTCACATTCACTTTGGCGTATGCGACAATGGTGCCAATACTTTCACAAAATTGATCTCTTAGCGACGGCTTTGACATCTATCACTTTTTATATAAAAAACAGATATTTATTACCATTGCTATTAATATTATAATATCTGTCATTAGGAGCTCAAAATGAGAATTACATATTGCAAAAGTAATTGTTATTGCTGCTGTTTACATAGTGAAGGAAAATCAAAAATTCACGAATAAAAGATTATCCATGAGTAAACTACGTTCATTTTCTCATTTACTAACTTAAATTCAATATTAATATTCATAAGAAATGGGAATCAGTGAAAAATGTGCTCGCATTTCTCGCAATTTGAAAATGGCTATATTGGCATTTTTGACACAAGCGTTAACATAGACTATGTACCAATTAAAGTAACAGATGCGTATTTTAATCCAACACATTTGTGCAGGTATTCTGATAATTTTTAGAAGCTTTATGGCGAAGAGAACCATATTTGTCGAAAGTTTTTCTTCCATGCAAGTGGTTCTGCGACACTGAAATCATTGTGCAAATGTCTAGCTGTTCATATGAAACTCTGTTAGCCGATAACTGCAGCTTTTCTCTTTGAAATTATTGCTGCAACTGATGGTAGTTCGTTGTTGTTCTTCTTCGTATTTTTTATGTGTTGTATGCCTTGTAATTACAATTGCGTCAGTTTTACGACTATTTAATTTTTATGATTTTTTCTAAGGGTACATGTGGATGGACGAGCAACTCTCATTGAACTCATTTTCAAAATATGTACTTATGGATTTAAGAAAAATTCTTACATTTTGCGTTTGCCGCAATTAATTTACGAGTAGTGATTTTTTTTTAAGTTTAGGAAGATGTTTTTCGTAAAAAGCTAAAGTTAGTTTTGCAGTATTTGTCTCGAATTCGGTCGATTTATACAACATGCCTACTCATTTGAAGTTCTGTATTATAACTTTAATCACTATTATTATATAACCTTTATTATAGTACCGCTTTTTTAAGACATAACTATTCGACGCGTTTTGATAACACTTCTTGGCATAATTAAAACGAATGCATTGAAATATGATGAAAAGATTTTCTGTCTAGCATATTTTGTTTGTTGCAAAAAGATTACGCTAAAGTCAACAGCAGCAAAAACAAAATATCCAATACGTGAATATGGAGCATAATAACACATAACAAAACGATCAAAAACATTAATATAATAATAATAATAGTAATAGTAATGATATTGCACAAATACGGTTAATATCAATAGCGTTACGCGTTCAACGTTGGACGTACATTCAATATATGATATATGGCAATGGCGTATGGCGTTTCGACGATTGTCGCTCGTATTGTAATAATAATCACAAACAGTTAAAAGACAATACGACGCGAATTTTGCTTTCACGGCACTCGCTCGTTCACTTTGATATCAAATCGTTGGTTCGCTATTATTTTTGTGTATGCTTGGTTACGCTTCTGTTGTTCGTCGGGTACACAACGTCAGCGCAAATACTAAATCGCTAAACGCTCCGCAGACACTACTGCGCTCTACGATAATAAATATTATAATAAAACGAAATTTTTAAAAGAGTATAAAAATTCGTGTAATTGGTAATATCTGCGCTTTTGTACGCGCTATGACTATGCACACATTTGAGGCAGCAGCAGCAGCGACGCTTACGCTCCAGCGGCAGCGACAACGACAGAATCCGTAGCTTTACAATCCAAAAGTAGCAGTCGCGCCTGAGATCTAAAACACTCAAATATGGTTGATATACTACACTTGGGCAGAAGCAGCGAGGCACAGTGACCAGCGGTATGAACAAATAGGGCGACCCATTGAAACGAAGTAAAATACGTTTGAATGAGTTGAGTGGATATTCGTAGTGGTACTCAGTAACTGATTGGGATTTAGTTCGTATGTGTAAGTAATTGAGCTGCACGGAGGCAAAATGTAAAGCTAATTGGAAATGTTGCAATTTTTTGCACATGTGAATTTCAACTGGAAGAGAATTGAGCTACATGGAGAGAAATTGGTGGATGAAAGTGCGCAAAGAGTATGTTGTGAGTGGTTTGATATATGCACCACAGAAATGGTAATATATAATACTACCATATATGTATGTAAAAGTCGATTATACCTTTCTTTAGAATAATTAGATATTCACAACTATTTATGTGTTAAAACTACAAATACAATAACCACAATTATCATACGTAAATATAGAAAGATATGTTTTTTTAAATATACACACATACACATATGTATATGGTAGATACTTATGTACATATACTGCTCGGTTGGGAGTTCACATTACTCGTCTTAATTTCGTTCTGTTAGGTATTCAAAGTGACACAGCAATAACACTCATAAAATCCGGGGTGCAAATCTAAAGCAAATCAAAATAAATAAACCGCAATTTCACACTCAACAGCCGCAGCAACGTCTCGCTGTTATCGCAGCGCTGCTTTAAGTAGCGTTGCTTTTGGCTCTGCTCGAAGGCACCACGTTCGTTGCCTCATTCACTCTTTATAACTCTGGGGCTTCTTATAGGGTTGTATGATTTTACTTCTATTTCTCTCTGTCTGTCGCATTTTAAAATTGATCGTTTGTGGCTTGCCGGCAAGAGCACTCAATTTCATCTGAAAGAACGGTAGTGAGGTGTATTTTTGTTCAGCAAGTGATAAGTGCATTGACGATTTTCTACTTGAGTGGAATAACAGAAAAATTTTATTTGGTGTTTTATTTTTGAGTAGCTTTGCATGAGCGTCTTTTGCATTGCAGCCAATTTATAGAAATGCTCTCTGAACTTTTCCATGTGAGCTCTTCTCATATCAGAATTGTTCTCTGCACTGTATATATTCTAGAGGCTTTACTACTTTTGCGCTTTGTATTTAGTGAGTGTCCTATGACTGCTAATATTCTGGTTAATAGCGTGCAAATTTTTACTGAAAGCAGAAACCCCTCTCCCAAAACGAGCTGGCACTCAACTGTTTGTTAGCACAGATAAAAGAGCTGGTTGAGACTATGCTTGCACACACAAGTGTAATTTAGAACTCTATATATTTACATAAATACATATGTATGTATATTTATACATACGTGAGTGAATTTGTGCATAGAAACCACGAGATATTTCAATTAAAGCTTCCATGAAAGCAGAAAAATAAGACTTCTTGTATTGTTTTCTAAGGTTTATTTTTAAGTCTTACCAGGAAATTAAACAAACGTTGTAGATCATTGAATTTTAGCTGCAAACGTCTCAAATGAAAAGTCGCGAAAGTCTTCCAGTTTTGCCAGAAGATTTCAGCATCCTGCTTTGAAGACTATTTCCTGCTTTCCTATCCTATATAACTGAAAACTCAGATTGTGGTCATGTCTTTGCAATATTGAAAAAAAATATTTCCAATAAGTTTGCACAAATTTTAATATCAAATTTACCTTTACTCCTGAAGAATATATGTATGTACATATTTCATATTTTCCTTTTGAAATATATTTTAGTTATGGCCCTGCGGGCCATTCATTAATTCTTTCAAGGATTATAGGCATAAACGCATTTATGTATTTTAAATAAAATAATGTAAGGGAACTACAAATAAAATTGTGTAAGCAGCTGAAACTATCACCTGTAACTGTGTGTTTGAAATAATGAATAAAATTGCATATATCATTAATGGACAAATGTAAATAATTTTTTAAAATGGGAAAGCCTTTTAATTTTTTTAATTGTTCGTGTAGTCACTTTCAGAAAATTGCAAAATGGGAAGGATACGCTAACTATTTATCACTAAGACTGCGTCCACACACAAAAACTTTTTTCGCTCAAACCAGTGTTTTGCCGGAGAGGGAACGAAGAGGAAAACCGAAGAGACTGTTTCACTCATGGTCGGGCAACACGCATTGTTCATGTTGATTGTTCACGTTCCTAACAGTTCATATCTATGTAATTCGGCATTGCTGTTTATTTGAAATTTTTTGCATAATTCCAATTGCGCTTGGCTCCACAGTAATATTTTTAATGTTACATGTTTGGATATTTGAATTTTATCGTCTATTTTTTGTACGTAGTCATGTTTTCGAAAAGGACAGCAAAAGATAATATCCGACTTTCCTGATTATGATGTTTTAAACACTAAACGTTTGGCCGTACGAAAACATTTCACTTGTAAAAAATTTAAATATTTTTATAACCAAAATTAAATTTTTGTGTAAAAATGAGTAAATAGGTCGATTCATATCTTTTGGATTATTAAAAGTGATACATCAGATATATTTTAAGCTTCTGCTGCTAATAGTTATTACATAAGATCATAAGACTTGTTAAAGCTTTGAACAATTTTACTTATCACATATCAGTGGCAACACTGCCATTTGTCATCAACAAATTAATTTTAATTTTGCGACAGCGGCATCTGCAAGCCTGCTGTTATGAAGTCCTAATGTTGTTTGAATAACTGTGCCCATAAGAACGCGTGTATTTGAATAATTGACAGATGCTGCCTGCCGCTTTTCGTCGACTATGGTTTTGATGTATGAGGAACAAAAAACCTCATGTGTTAACCCAGTCTTACCAGTCAAAGTCGGGGTGAAAAGCGAGAAGCAAGAAAGCCAGAAATCGTACAAGCAATCAAACACTCGGCAAGAGGGAATTCCAAATTATGTCCGAGTGCAATTTTAATTTGGAATAACATGAAAAACGCCGACATAATAATTTAGTTGAGTGAGAACTTCCATTGATGTGCTTACTGAATGTTGTCGCTGTTTTGTATTCTTATTTGCTTTTTACTGAGGTTGTTATTTTTGAGTCTTCAAGTTATTGTTATGACAGTTTTATGATTTTTTTAATTTATGGCTAGAAAACAAACCATATCGAGCAATTTTCACTGAAATTTATTTGGAATTGTTATTCCAATTATTTGGAAAATCATATGTACTATTTGATTTGACTAACTAACCTAAGGTGATCACTACAGCTGGGTGGAGGCAATGCAGTGAAACTATTGTTTTAAGTTTTATGAATAGTAACGTCCAACTCTTCTTTCCAATCCAAATTCCAAAATGTGCTATCGATATGAAATTATTTGGAGGGACTTTCGAAAATATATACACCTCGTTTTGTTCCACTTAATATTAATATTGGCTTATATATTTGTATTAATCGGTACAAAATCGAAAGTTAGTGATTTCTCTCTCCACTTTGTATCAAACCTCGGAATAACACAAGAACTCTAAAATAAAAACAAAAAAAAAAAAAAAAGCGAAGGCTGTTTATGAGTTAGTTTATTCAATAAGTCGAGCTCTTCGCTTGGGTATAATGAAAGAAGTATGCATAAATGTAGCTATTTTCGTGTAGTATTTATGTACAATATATTAAGTAATTTATTTCTGTAACTTTTCATTTTTAAGATGTTCACGGTTCAAAGGGAATATTATTACTATTATCTTTTAGTAGATGTGTTTTATTATTTTCCACATTTTACAACATAAATTATAAAAGTACATAATACATTACGTTTTTTACTGTTGTCATACATGCACGCATATTTCATATCACTTATAGCTATACAAACTTATAATAACAGTATTGTTAAGCGAAGTTAAGCCAAATACATCAAACAAAGCTATAATCAAAGCAATCTGTAATTTTAATTATTTTTTATTGCATTCTTATGTCCACATTTTAACAAAATTTTGCTTATGCTGCTATAATCCCTTGGCTCGGACGATAGTTTAGAAGACGAAAACTGTCGGTGCATAAACAAATAGAAACTAAATTCAAAGCCATTGGAAACAATTTTATAATCAAAACAAATAATAAAACACCGTTACGTATTATTCGTTTTAACTACCATTAAAAGTACATACATACATTTAAAGATATGTATGTTATTATATGAGTTTTAAATTATTTCGCTTACTTCCCATATTGTTGGTGTCATGTTAGTGCTATTGTTTTTTAAGAAGTGAATTGTTGCGTTCGTCAACTATTCACCACTGTAAAGCATTTGTCTGTAAAACGGTGTCATTAAAAGATAATAATCGTAATAAACTAATAAAACTGAAACTGGGTGATACACGCAGCCGCTAAAACACCCTGATTCAATGATATACAAACAAACATACATTATGGATGTGTGTATACAACTATAAAGCGTGTCACGGATTATTCTGAAATTCATATGGGTTACTGAAAAATATTAAAGAAAACATAATAAAATAATAACTAAACTTTACCAATTACCATAACTTGGAGTTTTAAGATAGGGTTATGGAAGTACTGCAAAAAGCCGGAAATCCCTAGAATTTTCTTATTAGAAAGATAGCCGGTAAGCTAGTCAAGCTAGAGATAAAATATAGAAATATACACATTTAAACGCTTAAAACAAACAGATATTAAATTAAAATTAGCAAAACTCTCTTTATTATATCTCCATATTTAACAGTGAACAAAGAAATCGTAAAAGCTAAATATAAGTATATCAAACATAATTGAAAATATCCATGATTATACATGCTAAATCGCATTTTGGTGTTCATTACTTTGTTAATTGTATTTCACATTTTACTTTAAAGTATTGGATATTTCTTTATTTTCTTGACTTTCCATTACAATTACATTACATGTATTTGTAATTATTTTTAAAAATATTAGAATTATGTATAGCAAACAATAATAATATTGATATACATAATTATCAGTAAAAATGCAATATAAAAAATTGCCTTCCCTTAAAACAAATAGTTTTTAAAATAATGACATATATTACGAGTATATATTTGACATTTATTAGCTTGAAAAATAAAAAAGTGATTAGCGATATTTAAGTTAAAGGTCCAGTGTATGGTAAGTCTAAATCATATACTCTGCTTTACTTTACGATGTCCTAATTGATAATAAGGTTTGCTGGAAATAATTTATTAGCTTTATAAACAGCTTGGTTATTAACTTTTCCTCCTAACTTACCTTTTGACGCGTTATTTTTGCATGAATTCTAGAAAAGAAAAGCAAAACTCAATTATTACGATTTCATATCGATAAAATCATTTTCATAAGTATTATTTAAAGTAAAGTATTAATTATTAAATTAATATCATTTCTAATTTATTTTATTTCTTAAACATATCTAATTACTGTTAGTTTAAAAGTTTTCGGCAATGTGTTCCCAAACTGTGCAAGCGACAACTTAAGTAAAAATTTAAGTATTTTTAGAAAAGTAAAGTTTTTTTAATACAGATGTTCATCGAAAAATTATACATTGCTTTAATTAAGGAACAAATAATAGTACTAACTATGTGTAGAGTCATCTGCAATTTAAAACATAGTTTTATTATTATCCCCTACTTAGGGTTGTGCGCTGGGTTTGGGACCCGCCACGTAAAAAAACGCACCAATGAAAACCAAGGAGGATGGAGTCATGTGTAGAAGTTCACGCAAGTGAGGAAAGTTCTCTGATCGCCATTCACTTGAGAGTGGCCAGAAACGATTCTTTTACATATGACTCAAGCAGCTCACGACTTCCGGTCTCTGACCAAGTATCCTCTGGGTAGCCTAAGAACATCCGTTTGAAGGCGAGCTAAAGTGAGAAGGCGAAATATCCCCTACTTTGGGTTGTGCGCTGGGTTTGGGACCCGCCACGTAAAAAAACGCACCAATGAAAACCAACAATCAGCCTCGGATGAGAGACCCCCCTTTTGATGACGACCATGGCAAGCGAAATAAGGACTACGAATTGAGGGCATGCACCTGGAATGTCCGGTCCCTTAATTGGGAAGGTGCCGCTGCCCAGCTGGTTGATGTCCTCGTGAAAATAAAGGCTGACATCACCGCCGTCCAAGAAATGCGATGAACGGGACAAGGACAGAGACGAGTAGGTCCTTGTGACATCTACTACAGTGGCCATATAAAGGAGCGCAAGTTTGGTGTGGGATTCGTGGTGGGAGAGAGACTCCGTCGCCGAGTACTATCATTCAGTCCTGCGAATGAACGTCTAGCCACAATCCGCATCAAAGCGAGGTTCTTCAACATATCGCTGATTTGCGCCCACGCCCCGACGGAAGAGAAGGACGATGTGACCAAAGATGCCTTTTATGAGTGCTTGGAGCGGACTTATGAGAGATGCCCCCGCCACGATGTCAAAATCGTGCTTGGCGACTTCAACGCCAGGGTGGGCAAAGAAGGTATCTTTGGTACGACGGTCGGTAAATTCAGCCTCCACGAGGAAACATCCCCAATTGGGTTGAGGCTGATCGACTTCGCCGGGGCCCGAAATATGGTTATCTGTAGTACTAGATTCCAGCATAAGAAGATACATCAAGCTACCTGGCTGTCTCCGGATCGAAAAACCACCAACCAGATCGATCATGTTGTGATAGACGGAAGACACGTCTCCAGTGTTTTAGATGTGCGTGCGCTCCGAGGTCCTAACATCGACTCGGATCACTATATTGTTGCAGCCAAAATTCGCACCCGCCTCTGTGCAGCAAAAAACGCACGCCAACAAACACAAGGAAGGTTCGACGTCGAGAAGCTGCAATCACAACGGACAGCCGAACGATTTTCTACTCGGCTTGCACTCCTGCTCTCTGAGAGCACTCGTCAACAACTCGGTATAAGGGAACTGTGGGACGGCATCTCAAACTCCTTACGTACAGCTGCAACCGAAACCATTGGTTTTCGGAAAGTGCAAAAGAACAGCTGGTACGACGAGGAGTGCCGTGTCGCAGCGGAGAGAAAACAGGCTGCCCACCTCGCAACGTTACGATCGACCACAACACGTGCGGGATGGGATAGATACCGAGAGTTGAAGAGGGAAGCAAGACGCATTTGTAGACAGAAAAAGAAAGAGGCCGAAATGCGTGAGTACGAAGAGCTTGATAAGCTGGCCGACAGGGGTAATGCTCGAAAATTCCACGAAAAGATGCGGCGGCTTACAGAAGGTTTCAAGACCGGAGCATACTCTTGTAGAACCCCCAAAGGTGATCTAGTCACCGATGCCCAAAGCATACTTAAATTATGGAGGGAACACTTCTCCAGCCTGCTGAATGGCAGTGAACACACAACGCCAGGAGAAGGCGAACCCGACTCCCCAATCGATGACGATGGAGCAGACGTTCCATTGCCCGACCATGAAGAGGTTCGAGTAGCAATTGCCCGCCTGAAGAACAACAAAGCGGCAGGGGCCGACGGATTGCCAGCCGAGCTATTCAAACACGGCGGCGAAGAACTGGTAAGGAGCATGCATCAGCTTCTTTGTAAAATATGGTCGGAGGAAAGCATGCCCAACGATTGGAATTTAAGTGTGCTATGCCCAATCCATAAAAAAGGAGACCCCACAATCTGCGCCAACTACCGTGGGATTAGCCTCCTCAACATCGCATATAAGGTTCTGTCGAGCGTATTGTGTGAAAGATTAAAGCCCACCGTCAACAAACTGATTGGACCTTATCAGTGTGGCTTTAGACCTGGTAAATCAACCACCGACCAGATATTCACCATGCGCCAAATCTTGGAAAAGACCCGTGAAAGGAGAATCGACACACACCACCTCTTCGTCGATTTCGCTTTCGACAGCACGAAAAGGAGCTGCCTCTATGCCGCGATGTCTGAATTTGGTATCCCCGCAAAACTAATACGGCTGTGTAAACTGACGCTGAGCAACACTCAAAGCTCCGTCAGGATCGGAAAGGACCTCTCCGAGCCGTTCGATACCAAACGAGGTTTCAGACAAGGCGACTCCCTATCGTGCGACTTTTTCAACCTGCTTCTGGAGAAAATAATTCGAGCTACAGAACTCAACAGAGAAGGTACCATCTTCTATAAGAGTGTACAACTGCTGGCGTATGCCGATGATATTGATATCGTCGGCCTCAACACCCGCGCCGTTAGTTCTGCTTTCTCCAGACTGGATAAGGAAGCAAAATAAATGGGTCTGGCAGTGAACGAGGGCAAGACGAAATATCTGCTGTCATCAAACAAACAGTCGTCGCACTCGCGACTTGGCACTCACGTCACTGTTGACAGTCATAACTTTGAAGTTGTAGATAATTTCGTCTATCTTGGAACCAGCGTAAACACCACCAACAATGTCAGCCTGGAAATCCAACGCAGGATTACTCTGCCAACAGGTGCCACTTTGGACTGAGTAGGCAATTGAAAAGTAAAGTCCTCTCTCGACGAACAAAAGCCAAACTCTATAAGTCGCTCATAATTGCCGTCCTGCTATACGGTGCAGAGGCTTGGACGATGACAACAACCGATGAGTCGACCTTAAGAGTTTTCGAGAGAAAAGTTCTGCGAAAGATTTATGGTCCTTTGCGCGTTGGCCACGGCGAATATCGCATTCGATGGAACGATGAGCTGTATGAGATATACGACGACATTGACATAGTTCAGCGAATTAAAAGACAGCGGCTACGCTGGCTAGGTCGTGTTGTCCGGATGGATGAAAACACTCCAGCTCTGAAAGTATTCGACGCAGTACCCGCCGCGGGAAGCAGAGGAAGAGGAAGACCTCCACTCCGTTGGAAGGACCAAGTGGAGAAGGACCTGGCTTCGCTTGGAATATCCAATTGGCGCCAAGTAGCGAAGAGAAGAAACGACTGGGGCGCTGTTGTTGACTCGGCTATAATCGCGTAAGCGGTGCCTACGCCAGTAAAGAAGACTTTTCCCGATAATAATCTGTCCCGGTGTCGAAACTATTTCCCCACCTTTGAGCCATTTAAATAAACACAGTATAATATATTCGGTTACATCCGAAATATGCACTTCCTTACTTGATTAAACAAAGTTATAGCACCTGAAAACATTTGGTAGTCTTCTGGTATAAGAGTGCCCGCGATTTGTGTGATTTTGTTTTTAAGTTAAAATATGAATTAGCGTTGAGTAAGAATGAAATTGATCACAACTTTGGTTTAGACCTCATTTTCTATACACAATAATTTCTGTCCCTTTGGCTGATGTTTTTATATTTATCCAGTATATACAGTAAAATTTTTTGAATTATGTACATATTTCATGTTATGTATATAATTTGCATGAATAAGCTTAATTCTAATATAAATCTACGACGCGGAGCAAAATACAGTAATGAAAGTCAGTGAGTGTTTGGTGACCTATATATAAATTAGCAACATATTATATTAAATAAGATTGTAATGAATGTTGAAATGTTACACAATATTTTTATCTTTGAACGATTTTCCAGTGCATACTTAACTCGTTCTCACTTATTGCATTCTCTATTAGTTCGTGCTGTAATATCAAACATTAAACAATTTTCAAAATCTTATGTTCATGTGGAGACAAACATATACATATATACACAGTGATGGCATATTTTTTACACAATACTTTAATAGATTTTGAATCTACATTACACGAGTGGAAACTCTATTTGATGGTGTGGTCACTGGGAGAGTCACGAAATGGCTTGATAAATGAGTATATGTATTCATGTTATTTATAAATGTTTTTTTTTTAAACTAAGTAAAGCCATAATTTCAATTTACTTCTTCCTTAACTTTTTTTTTATTGTAATATAACAATTCTCTTGAAATTTTTCCAGCAGACTGTTGTGCTACCTAACGCTTAAAGGATGTCATAATAATACAATAAGTTTTTGATTTCAATTAAAATTAAGTTATAAAAAAGTATTTAAAAATGCGAGTGCGGACCTATTAGCATGCATTAGTTGATCCAGTTAAAAACAAAAATTGAACTGTATTGAATTGGATAGTTACAAATTCACCGTAAGCGTAGTATGTAAGTGTAGAATTTTTTGTTATATCAACATTTCACAATTTGAAATTTGTGTTATAGTCTAATTGGCACACGCCTAATAGAAAAATAGTACGTATATGTTCCAATTATCTTTATATGTATATGTTTCATTTATCGGTAGCTGCGTTTTACGTTTAGACATTATTTTAATAGTGTAGCTTCTACCGTTTTCAAAATTGACGTTTAATTGCTTTATCGGAATAAGAAAAAGAATTTCACAACATTTTCAGAATGGAAAACAGCCGGTAGCGACTGCAGACTTCTAAAAAATATATTTTTATTGAATAAGGGAGACATCTATTGACCTAACTTCACATCTGGGTTGAAGTCAGTTAATTGTCGGTAAGGCGGTGTTCGGCAATGCAGTTTTGAAGAATTTGTACGCATGTCCTGTAACAGTTGTTAAAAGGAAACTATTCTTGTCAACTCATGTATGTAGTATAAGTAATGTGAGACCGATTAATCGATATCGCCATCGGCCTGTAACGGTCAAGAAAATGGTAATCGGCATAGGCTACATCGGCCATTTTTGACCGATCCTTTGCACTTTTTTCGGATGCCATTCCATAATTCCACTAAAGTTTAAAATTTTAACCAACTTGCTTGAAAAAAAGTTGCATATATGTACATATGTATGTAATTAGGTATAGCGATTCGCATCTTCGTATTGAAATATCAGCTGAATTTTTCTTTATTGACGAACGTATTGTGATGTTATTTGTTCACGTTTTTCATTTGTTAAACTAGTTACTAAATACATTTGTTTATTAAGGAAATAATATTCGTGCTTCAGCATCAGCCGATTCTTGGAGAACTGGCGATTTAACCCACATCGCCATCAACCAAAAATTAGACTATGTCGGTTAAATGGCCAGTTCTCCAAGAATCGGCTGATGCTGAAGCAAATATTAGGTTGTCAAAAAAGTCTTGCGGTATTTTTATTGAATGATTTATTGAATTTATTGAAATGGTTTATAACGGTTTGATGACTCATGCCCAGCTCTTGACCGATGCTACGGCTGCTACTATGCCGGTCTCTTTCGACCAATTCAGCGATTTTCGACGACAGGCCTTCCGGAGCGTGGCGCATCTTCGACCACCTCTACACCAGAACGAAAACGTTGAAACCATCGTTGTGCGGTGGAAATGGAAACTTTATCGGGTCCATAAACTGCACAAAATTTATTGGCGGCTTGAGATGCGTTTTTGCCTTTATCGTAGTATTACTGTAAAATATGCCATATTTTCTCTTTATTTTGCTCCATGTTTTCGACGCTATAACTCACGAACGACTTAAAAGAAACGACGAGAATCAATCAAACACGTGTTAGCGCGTGAAATGAACTTTTCAAAAAGGTATAGCATGACCCGATGCGACGAATTAAACTAGAACTACGCGCTTTCAGCGCCAACTTGCGAAAATACCGCAAGACTACATCGACCGCAGGGATACTACCCTAGAATGTCAGGTTATAGCTATCCGGTCAGGTGATCTTGAGCTCGAAATATTTAATATATACATCCCCCCAGTTACATGTTGCCCTACAGAATATCACCCGAATATAGGCGTAGTGAAAACTGTCTGGTACTAGGCGATCTGCACAATGAATGACGAAGCCCCCACCATAGTTATGGGCACCTGCAATAGCTCGCTCGATGGTCTGATGGTGGTCTGATAAATAGTATAACCTGGCGACCTATGCTAACTGTCGCATCAGACCATCCCCCCGATTTCCCAGCCAAAGCAGCCGTTTTAGCTAATGAGCTCGACACCTTACGCCATGCCGACCCCGGGGATCCCCGAATAAGGGATCTCAATTTAGAGATTCGGCGAATGGTAAACCATCAAAAGCGGACGAAATGGATAGAGCACTGGAAGTCCTGCAACCTCTCCACAGGTGTGAGTAAGCTTTGGGCTACTGTCAAGGCTTTGTTTACCCGAAGAGACATGACGACCGAGTGAAAGTTCAATTCAATGGTCATACCTCTTCGGACCCGAAGAAGAGCGCGAGCTATTTTAGCCGGCAATTTACACTACACCCTTCGGTAGATAAAACCAAGCGAAGTGTTGACCGACGGCTGCGCAAAATACCAAACAACTTCGTGCCATATACTTTCACCGATGAGGAGGTTCAGAAAGCGATCAACAAATCGAAATCATCTAAATCCATTGGTCCTGACGGAACCCGCCAACAAACGGAAGCCACCAGCATGACTTCCAAAAAGTGCACAGCACCACAGCATTTAGCGTCATGAACGTTCGTGGCCACAACCAGAAACCACCCTGTGAGAGAACGATCTTTGCAGCGTTGGACTTGTCGAAAGCTTTTGACACAGTCAACCACACAACGGTACTGCAGGACATCGAGAAAACTACGCTTCCTCCAGGACTGAAGAGGTTGACCATAAACTACCTGACCGGTCGACAATCATCCACACTATTCGAGGTGAAACATCTAAACTGAGAATAATTAAATAGGGGGTTCCGCAGGGTGGTATCCTCTCCCCGCTTCTGTTTAACTTCTACATCTCGAAACTGCCACAGCCACCAGAGGGAGTTTCCATAACCTCGTACGCTGATGATGGCACGATATTTATTTCGGGCAATGGAATCGATGGCATGTGTTCAAAAGTAAACAACTATCTTTCCGACCTTTCTCCTTTTCTCACTGCACGGAACCTAACACTTTCTTCCACCGAATCCACAGCGACCATATTTACGAACTGAGCTTAATATTGCAGTCGATGGCGCCAAAATTCCGACAATAATCCTAAGATTTTTTGTGTAACTTTTTATAGTCCATGCTCCTTCACTCCCCATATGACCGCGATTATGGCCAAGGATAAAGCCGCAACAAAATCCTCAAGTCGCTAGCCGGCAACACATGGGGAAAAGACAAAAAAACGTTGTTGGCAATATATAAGGCAATCGGCCGGCCGGTCCTTAATTACACCGCACCAATATGGTCGCCTGGATGTAGTGGTATGCAGATGAGGAAACTCCAGATCTGCCAGAACGCGGCACTCCGGACCACGACAGGATGCTTCTTGATGTTTCCCAACGAATACCAGTTAAGGAGCATAATAAACTCCTTGCAGCCACCTGCTTAGAGCGGAACCGCCTCCTAGGAACATCAAGAGGTATTTCTTTAACTACGTCGACGACATCGTACAGTGGAGCTTTAAACACCTTCACCGACTCGTTTCCAGAGAATGGCGTTCAATATACAATGGACCAATAAAGTTTACATACACTTAGTTCTATTAAATTACGATACGTTTATTTGCTTCAAAATTAATAAATAAATGTAGTTTTTTTCTGTCCATTTCAAGATAGGTATATTTAACATTAAATTTAGCATATCAAAATATTTTTTTTTTTACACAAATAAAAAAAATGAATGCTAAAGCTTAAAATGAGCATAATTCATATACATAATAGGATACCGACCCAAAATACACATTGTATCTTGTACGTGCAGGGTTTTTATGGAATTAAAAATAACTCCATAGGTCCCGCAATCACCATACATTAATCCTATTCAAAATATCTGGAACTTTTTGGAAAATCGTATTCGAAAACATCGAATTTCATCAAAATAAGGCCAAAAAGCTGGATCATGGACGTAGTGGGTCAAAATATCCGGAAATAAAACTAAAAATTGAGTGGGGAGCTTACATCGATGTCTAGGGACAATAATAGCAACAAAATGTAGGCCAAAAGCCGCTAAAACTATTTTAATTACTTTTGATTTATATAAATAATCATTAGTGTACGTAAACTTTTGTTTTTTGATATGAATTAGGCGCATTTTAATTTTTATTTGTGTAAAAAAAAAGATTTTTATATGCTATATTTAATGTTAAATTTATATATCTTGATATGGAAAGAAAAAAACTACAAAATTTATTAATTTTAAAACAAATAAATGAGTCGTAATTTAATAGAACTAGGTGTATGTAAACTTTATTGGTCCACTGTACGTCCTGCATGCAATGAGTTTCCGCATGACATTGGCCATCTCTTTGCATGCCCTGCCAACCCTACTCATCTAACATTCCTTTCCCTTTGGTCCGACCCCGTCGAAACAGCCCGTTTCTTGGGCCTCCCGCTAGAAGACGTCGATGACAACCTGGATAACTTTTACCATCCTAACGGGGATTGATAACCGTTAGCACAACAACAAAAAAGACCTCAATTTCAAGATATTTTAACGGTGAAATGCACGAAACGTTTCAAATAACAGAATTTTTGTATATCAATTCAGGAATATGATTTATATAGGCCCTTTCATTATATACTCTACATGCATAATTCCCTAAACTTTCGAAAAGTTTTATAATTAAGGGGTCAGATACCTCTAGAATTTTCAAAAAAATAAAATTTTTTTTAACAATTGAAAAATTATTCAAATATATAGTCCCGAAGTTTCATTGGTATACTCCGAATATTTTCGAAGAAAAAGGCCCCAGAACCACTGCACTTCCTGTAGCGGCTGTTTAGGTAGCAAACCTTTGAGGCTCGTTTCCTCGAAACTAACTTTATTTATCAATGGGATCGTTGATAATTCCCACATTTGGCTTTTTTTATATAAAATTATTTTTATTTTGTAGTAAAATAGTTTGACGGGACTAGAGGTATACCCCCCTTAAAGCTATTTGAAAAATTTCCAGGGGTCCGCAAAACAATTTTATTAAAACACGCTGGATATGCATTTGACATTCATAAATTGTCGAAATTGTGAACCGATTGTTATCGTAGTAAATACATAATTTATTGCATAATTTAAATTGATTCCACAAATGATTAATTTACATGCAGATTACGAAAGTATATAATTTCCGATTATGCATTGTCACAAAAAAGAACACGCAAATCGTAAATAAAACGCAAAATATTTAATTGTGCATCAATCTTTCCTTTGTCGCCTTCAAAGTAATCCCAACAAGATTTAAAACAATTTAACCGGTCCTCAGAACACTTTTTATAAGCACTTTTTGGGATGGACTCTAGCTTCTTTAGAGAATTTTGTTTTATTTCTTCGATCGACTGAAAACGGGTTCTACGGAGCGGCAATTTCGGTTTTGGTAACAAGAAAAAATCACACAGAGTCAAATACGATGATAGATCGATAGTCCTCTTTGCCGTTTTGCCTTTAAATTCTATCATATTCGTACTTTTTTGAAAAAGATTCAGCTTTGATGGAACGAGTCGACCAAGAACGCGTTTTATATCCTAAATATCCTAATAATCCACCAAAACCATTCTAAACTCGCGAAAGTTTTCAAGCTCTTTTGCCATCTCTCTAACACATGCCTAAAGATTTTCAAGCAGCATGTCCTTCACTTTTTTAATATTTTCATCAGTTGAACAGGTTGAGGGTCGTCCATAACGAGGCATTTGTTCACCGATATTTCCACCGTCTTTGAAGGCTTTGTACAACACGTACGCTTGTGTTTTGGAATCACCGTAAACCGTTTCGAACAATCTGCACACGAAATTTTGTTAAAATTACAAAATTTGCATAAAAATCTCTGTTCGATATTTTTAGCTATTGCAAAATTTGTAACTAAATACGGCGAAAATTTTACCATAGGTATGAAAGGGGGAAACTAGGACGATGGTCTTGCTACCGCCCATTTTTTGGTGAAATCACATATACCGGTACCCGACTGACCGATTTCATCTAAATTTATTACGTGCCATTCTTCACATATTCTTATGGCATAGTGGGCGAAATCGAACAACAACTACACCTACTTACTATTAAGACAATTTCATTTGACTCTTTAACATTCTAGTGCACAAATTAAGAAGCAATTAACATAAGATATGTACAATAATAATGCCCTTGAAGTACTATATGTGACCTGGTCTACGAAAAGGGGGCTTAGGTGTAAAAAAAAAAAAAAATTAAAAATAAAAATAAAAACAAAAAATTGAAAAAAATAAAAAAATTGATTTTTTGACACCTAAGCCCCCTTTTCGTAGACCAGGTCACATATGTCACTTTATAAAAAAAAGTGTACAAATCCAACCAAAAAGCTCATAGGTACCGAATATTTGGACCCCAGTACCAATAGTTGAACTGAAATTCAGAGATTATACTTTACTGACAACGGCGTGTCTGTAAGTCAAAAAATTCTTGAACCGGTTCAATACTTCCTTTAGTTCCAATATACCTAATACAAATATTTTCCAGCTTCTGGGTGACTTTATTCTGCAAATATCGGACAATATGTAAGTTATCTCAATGAAAATGCGTATTTTACTTATAGTAACAATGTGTATTTCTGCTTAAAATAAAATTGGCCAAAAAATTTACCAGCACTATATAACTAATGTCAGGATTTTCGAAGATCCGGTTGACTTTACTTTTTAATGGAGCCCTGGGAACATGTTTTAGTGTGTGGTGTACTAAATGTATGTGGTATTGACAAAAACAGATAAAACAAGTCAACACTACCCCCACTTTCATATACTACTTATAAAAATTTTCGTTATTCAAACGAGTTTTATGCCATATACATATGTAAGTCTTAATAGGTTGATATGATAACAAGTTTGATTCTAATCTATTCCCTATTTCGTCCAACAATGAAGTTGAACCTTTTCGTATTTTTTTTTTGCAGTTCAGTATGCTTCACGTAAAACTAAGCGAGATAGAAATAGGGTTATATACATAGATCATCGCGATGACGGGACGAGTTGAAATTCGGGTGAATGTTCGTCTGCCCGTTCGTCCGCCCATCCTGCAAGCTTTTATTTTAATTAAAATTAAGATATTATATCTTGATTAAAATGTGTTCCTCGGTTGAAATGTGAAGACGAGTTCGTATATGGGATTGCAGTAGAAAGGGACATCAGTTTACTTTGCTCTCTGAAAGGTTTAATGCACATACATATGTCCTACACTATTAAAGCTATAATAGATACTTTTGCTTAGGACAATTCTTATAAGAACTCATACCGACGCTGTGAAAATGGATGAGATCGGATGATAACCCCGCCCACTCCCTATATAACAGTTCTGTTAAAAACGATTAAAACCGCAATAAATTAATAAGCAAATAGGCACAGGCACTAAATTTTAGATCGAGATGGTATGGGAGGGCTTTACAGTAGATGTCTACTTCCCATATAACGTAATTCCATTTGATCCCTTCACTCCTTTTGCAGTGTATAACTCAATACGCAATTAATGTAATGAGATAAAACTTTGCACGAGTAGTACCTTTTACGAATGCAGAGATAATCTTGTCCTGATAATAGTATGTCTGTATTTTAAAAATGAGTTGAATCGGGTCAATATTTCCCTTACCCCCCTTCTCATACCTAATATAAATATTTTCGCACTTCCGGTATAAAGTCACCGCATATATCGGCCAATATGTGAGTGATCCGAAAGAAAGTGAGAGGGCGTATTTTACTCTTAACAGTATATATTTATGCCTCAAATAGATGAAATCTGGCGAAAATCCCTTTGTAACTAATATCAATAACTTTACTTTATATAGATTTATGATAGTATATGAGGTATCTTAATGGAACCCTGGGGGCATTTTATTAGCCTGTGAATCTCTTAATTGAGCAGGTACAATCTTTTATAAGAGTGTATTGCTTCTCCCGACTAAATAAGGAAACAAAGCAAATGGGTTTGGTGGTGAAGGGGGGCAAGACAAAATATCTCCTGTCATCAAGCAAACAGTCGTGGCACTCGCTACTAGGCTCCCACGGGACGGTTGACAGTCAAATATTTCGAAGTTGTAGATAATTTCGTCTTTCTTGGAACCAGCATTAACAGCAACAACAATGTCGGCCTCGAAATCCAACGCAGAATAACTTTTGCCAACGTTTTTTTTTTGTTTTGTTTTGTTAAAACGTAATAAAGTAATGGTTTTACATTTCGTTGAAATTGCAGCTAGTGATAAATGTTAACTAACAAGTAATGTTTTTCTCAATTTATGAAGTAAAACAATAAAAGCTGTTATAACAAGCCTTTTCTTTTTTAAAACTAACTTTAAAAACTCAACTTATTTGTTATTTTCTTAGATTCTTAACAGATCAGGAAACGTTGTCCTTTTCAGCCTGCGCTTTCTAGTTTTAGTGTCTCTTAGTTGTCGGGCTTCAGTGTTTACATGATCTTGTACAACATCTGATGAGTCGACGTTACGAGCTTTCGAGAGAAAGGTTCTGCGAAAGATTTACGGTGTTTTGTGCGTTGACTACGGCAAATGTGGCATGGAACGATGAGCTGTATGAGATGTGGGACGACTTTGACAGAGTTCAGCGAATTAAGAGACAGCGGATGCGCTGGCTTGATCATGTCGTACGATGAACTGTATGAGATATGGGACGACATTGACATAGTTCAGCGAATTAAGAGACAGTGGTTACGCTGGCTAGGTCATATCGTACGCAATACCCGTCGGAGCAAGCAGAGGAAGAGGAAGATCTCCACTCCATTAGGAAGACGATGTGGAGAAGTTCCTGGCTTTGTTTGGAATGTCCAATTGGTTGTTAAACAGCTATAATCGCATAAGTCGTGTCTACGCCAGTAAAGAAGAAGAGAAGAAGATGTTTTTTCCGTTCTTGGTTAAGTTAACATTAAACCATTAAGGAGCAGAGTCACGCTCACATTATAAAAAATTGTATTCAACAGGTGTCCCTTATTACTGCGATCTCCTGCACAAACTTAACTGCAAGTTGACGTTTTATGCAAGAGAGCATCTGCAATAGCGAACTCTTTTAGGTGGCGAAAAACTTGTGTGGCAAGTATCATCTAGATACTTCAACTTTTATTCAAGTTATCGCTTGTACAGTCATTCGGACTTCAACTAGGAATTATATTAGAGATAAATGAGTTAGGCCAAATGTTCATATTCAGTGTTATATTATAAATATAATTTGGTAAAACTTAAGAAAATTTGTCTACTTAATTTCATTAAAACATTAAAATATCACACATTTTGTCCTACCTAAACGGTTTAAAGTCAGCTGATTGCACTAAGTTTTGTCATTGCTCAGGTATACTTGAGAACATATTTTCAAGCAATTATATACATATACGCATATATATATATCATACACTGACCGACATATTCAGCATAGAGCTTATTAGAAAAGGAAAGTCTTTCTACACGTATGTAAGAATGCTCCCATTCCGTCCATGTCCCATTTGTTATACCAACCCTCCTTAAGTGACAAAATATCTCAATTTTTACTCAAGTTATCGCTTGCACGGAGGAACAGACCGTCTGGACAAAACAAAACCCAATTTATTCTTAAAAAGTACGTGAATGGTTATGGTCCCTACTAAAATTATGAAAAAATGTTGATAAATAAAAAAGTAGTTCACGTTTTTTTTTTCTTTTTTTCCCATGTTGTTTTACATAAATTTTGTCATAACATTGTCAAAAAATTATAAAATATACAAGGAATATAGCCAGTCGTTTTGTGAATATTAAAAAAAAAAACTAAGCAAATCGATTAAGTAATCGTAATTAATAACATTCTTTTGATCTTAATATTACTGTGGGCGAATCCGATAACAACCACACCTACTGCCCACATTAAAAATGTTAAATACTATCAGACTTTGTTCATAATTTTAAAATGTGTAATTTGTTTTTCAAAGTCTATGTCGCCCCCATCAAAGTAATCCCCCTTCGCCCTGTAGACTTGTGCCAGCGCTTTTTCCAATCCTCCAAAGTCAATTTCCGGAAAATTCTTCAATGCTCGAAGAGATTCACGTTTAATGTCTTCAATCAAATATGGTTGTGCCGCACGATATTGGTTGAAATTTTGACGAAAAACTCACGAAGAATCAATTCAGTATGTGACGATGAATTTTCGTGGTGCAAAAACCAAGAGTTATTAGCCCACAATTTTGACCTGTTTGTACAAGGTGCTTTCCAAAGTAAACAGGACTTTTTGAATCTAGCGCCCCCTGGTGGCGCCATCTATATATCGACTGCGTTAGGATGGAGTCATATGAAGAAGTTCACGCAAGTGAGGAAAGTTCTCTGATCGCCATTCACTTGGGAGTGGCCAGAAACGATTCTTTTACATATGACTCAAGCAGCTCACGACTTCCGGTCTTTGACCAAGTATCCTCTGGGTAACCTAAGAACATCCGTTTGAAGGCGAGCTAAAGTGAGAAGGCGAAACATCGCCTGCATAAGGTTGTGCGCTGGGTTTGGGACCCGCCACCCCCAATGAAAAATAAATAACAGCCTCGGATGAGAGACCCCCATTTTGATGATGACCTTGGCAAACGAAATAAGGACTACGAATTGAGGGCAAGCACCTGGAATGTCCGGTCCCTTAATTGGGAAGGTACCGCTGCCCAGCTGGTTGATGTCCTCGTGAAAATAAAGGCTGACATCTCCGCCGTCCAAGAAATGCGATGGACGGGGCAAGGACAAAGACAAGTAGGTCCTTGTGACATTTACTACAGTGGCCATATAAAGGAGCGCAAGTTTGGTGTGGGATTCGTGGTGGGAGAATGAACGTCTAGCCACAATCCGCATCAAAGCGAGGTTCTTCAACATATCGCTGATTTGCGCCCACGCCCCGACGGAAGAGAAGGACGATGTGACCAAAGATGCCTTCTATAAGCTCTTGGAGCACACCTATGAGCGCTGCCCCCGCCACGATGTCACAATCGTGCTTGGCGACTTTAACGCCAGGGTGGGCAAAGAAGGTATCTTTGGTACGACGGTCGGTAAATTCAGCCTCCACGAGAAAACATCCCCAAACGGGTTGAGGCTGATCGACTTCACCGGGGCCCGAAATATGGTTATCTGTAGTACTAGATTCCAACACAAGAAAATACATAGAGCTACCTGGCTGTCTCCGGATCGAAAAGCCACCAACCAGATCTATCATGTTGTGATAGATGGAAGACACGTCTCCAGTTTTCTAGACGTGCGTACGCTCCGAGGTCCTAACATCGACTCGGACCACTATATTGTTGCAGCCAAGATTCGCACCCGCCTCTGTGCAGCAAAAAACGCACGCCAACAAACACAAGGAAGGTTCGACGTCGAGAAGCTGCAATCACAACAGACGGCCGAATGATTTTATATTCGTCTTCCACTCCTGCTATCTGAGAGCACTCGTCAACAACTCGGTATAAGGGAACTGTGGGACGGCATTTCAAACTCCTTACGTACAGCTGCAACCGAAACCATTGGTTTTCGGAAAGTGCAAAAGAACAGCTGGTACGACGAGGATTGCCGTGTCGCAGCGAAGAGAAAACAGGCTGCCTACCTCGCAACGTTACGATCGACCACGACACGTGAGGAATGGGATAGATACCGAGAGTTAAAGAGGGAAGCGAGACGCATTTGCAGAAAGAAAAAGAAAGAGGCCGAAATGCGTGAGTATGAAGAGCTTGATAAGCTGGTCGACAGGGGTAATGCTCGAAAATTCTACGAAAAGATGCGGCGGCTTACAGAAGGTTTCAAGACCGGAGCATACTCTTGTAGAGCCCCCAAAGGTGATCTAGTCACAGATGCCCAGAACATACTTAAATTATGGAGGGAACACTTCTCCAGCCTGCAGGAGAAGGCGAACCCGATTCCCCAATCGATGACGATGGAGCAGACGTTCCATTGCCCGACCATGAAGAGGTTCGAATAGCAATTGTCCGCCTGTAGAACAGCAAAACGGCAGGGGCCTACGGATTGCCGGCCGAGCTATTCAAACACGGCGGCGAGGAACAGATAAGGAGCATGCATCAGCTTTTTTGTAAAATATGGTCGGACGAAAGCATGCCCAACGATTGGAATTTAAGTGTGCTATGCCCAATCCATAAAAAAGGAGACCCCACAATCTGCGCCAACTACCGTGGGATTAGCCTCCTCAACATCGCATATAAGGTTCTGTCGAGCGTATTGTGTGAAAGATTAAAGCCCACCGTCAACAAACTGATTGGACCTTATCAGTGTGGCTTTAGACCTAGCAAATCAACAACCAACCAGATATTCACAATGCGCCAAATCTTGGAAAAGACCCGTGAAAGGAGAATCGACACGCACCACCTCTTCGACGATTTCAAAGCTGCTTTCGACAGCACGAATAGGAGCTGCCTCTATGCCGCGATGTCTGAATTTGGTATTCCCGCCAAACCAACACGGCTGTGTAAACTGACGTTGAGCAACACCCAAAGCTCCGTCAGGATCGGGAAGGATCTCTCCGAGCCGTTCGATACCAAACGAGGTTTCAGACAAGGCGACTCCTATCGTGCGACTTTTTCAATCTGCTGCTGGAGAAAATTATTCGAGCTGCAGAACTTAATCGAGCAGGTACAATCTTTTATAAGAGTGTACAGCTGCTAGCGTATGTCGATGATATTGATATCATCGGCCTCAACACCCGCGCCGTTAGTTCTGCTTTCTCCAGACTTAACAAGGAAGCAACGCAAATGGGTCTGGCGGTGAACGAAATATTTCCTGTCATCAAACAAACTGTCGTCGCACTCGCGACTTGGCTCCCACGTCACTGTTGACAGTCATAACTTTGAAGTTGTAGATAATTTCGTCTATCTTGGAACCAGCGTAAACACCACCAACAATGTCAGCCTGGAAATCCAACGCAGGATTACTCTTGCCAACAGGTGCTACTTCGGACTGAGTAGGCAATTGAAAAGTAAAGTCTTCTCTCGACGAACAAAAGCCAACCTCTATAAGTCGCTCATAATTCCCGTCCTGGTATATGGTGCAGAAGCTTGGACGATGACAACAACCGATGAGTCGACCTTAAGAGTTTTCGAGACAAAGATTCTGCGAAAGATTTATGGTCCTTTGCGCGTTGGCCACGGCGAATATCGCATTCGATGGAACGATGAGCTGTACGAGATGTACGACGACATTGACATAGTGCAGCGAATTAAAAGACAACGGCTACACTGGCTAGGTCATGTTGTCCGGATGGACGAAAACACTCCAGCTCTGAAAGTATTCGACGCAGTACCCGCCGGGCGAAGCAGAGGAAGAGGAAGACCTCCACTCCGTTGGAAGGACCAAGTGGAGAAGGACCTGGCTTCGCTTGGAATATCCAATTGGCGCCACGTAGCGAAAAGAAGGAACGAGTGGCGCGCTGTTGTTGACTCGGCTATAATCGCGTAAGCGGTGTCTACGCCAGTAAGGAAGAAGAAGTTAGGATCTGCTATCTTTATCGATTGTCCAGTGAGAAGTTCATGGCATTTCATAGATTGGAAGTGAAGTTATTGCGTTTTAAATGTCAGTATGTTTGTGTTATCAATTGATGAAACAAGTTTATGGCGATGATTGCCAATCCCGTAGCAGAGTGCACGAGAGTTCAAAGTGGTCGTGAGAACATCAATGACGATTAACATGTGGGCCAATCAAAATCTATGATCACCGTCAATTTCATCGAAACTGTACGTGAATTCATCAAAAATTTGCCCAAATCATCATTGAAATTCATGGAAATGGAATTGAACATCTCCAATACATCCATTTATCGCATTTTGACCGAACATTTGGGCTTACGAATGGTGTGTGCACGGGTTGTTCCGCACAAATTGACTGACGACCAAAAATCACATTTTAACCATTAACCACTCCCCGTACTCACCTGATATGACACCATGCGACTTCTTCCTTTTCGGAAAATTGCATTTGCCCATAAAAGGAAAGCGTTATGCAGACGTAGAGGCCATCAAAAATGCTTGCACCGACATACTGGCGGTCATACCGGCCAACGAGCTAAAACACTCGTTCGACATGCTTTTGGACCATGCAAAAAGCTGTATTGAAGCAGAAGGATACTATTTTGAATAAAATAAATTGCTTTTGCAGAAAAAATCATTTGTTCTGTTTTTTTTTTAAAGTCCTGTTTACTTTGGAACGCACCTTGTATGAATAGCTCCAAACGGCGCTAACACTGAAATGGTATTCCTTGTTGGCAGTTTGGCCGGAAGGAAGAAATTCGTTGTGCGCCACACCTCGATAATCGAAGAAAACTGTGAATAAGCATTGTTTCACCGACGTTAACACGGAGCTGTTTTTTGTCACAATTTTTTGATTTTGAAACCAATATTCTTAGGCGCAATTGATCTTTCAATATGGTTTTCACTGCTCCTTCCGATATTTCAACGAATATCATTTATTAACACTGTGAACGTTTTGGCTTCATAAATTTGATTCGACACACAAAATTTAATGGAACTTTTCATTTCTTTTTCTTCTTTATTGGCGTAGACAACGCTTACACGGTTGAAGCCGAGTTTAAAACAGCGAACCAGTCTATTTTCCTTTTCACTGTATTACGCCAACTAGAGATTCCAAATATAGACAGGACTCCATCTGGTTTTGCGAACGGAGTGGGGGTCTTTCTCTACCTCTTCCCCCTACGGGGGCTGCGTAAAATACCCTCAGAGCTAGAGTGTTTTCATCCGTTCGAACGATATGACCTATCCAGTGTAGCTGCTCTTAATTCGCTGAACTACGTCAATGTCGTCGTTGAATAATTTCATTCATTCTAAAAGACATTGTATGCACCTATGTACTTCAGAAAGTTAAGCGTTAAACACGTATGATTATTTTTATGTGTCATTTGGCACAGATATCACTTACAGTCATACCAACCTAGAAAAAAATATTTCGACGAATGGGTTTTCGCGCGAAAGTTAAATTAAAAAATCTTACTATTTTTTGCTTATACTTGAAATTATCTACTCGGTTTTGAGCCTTTTAAGTTGCCAATTACGCCCGAACGTAGCTCTTCCTTATTTGGTTGTTATGGATTGAGAAGGCCGTGATATTAAATTATTTCAGATGAATATATTTCGATTGAAACGCAATATCGAAGGAATTTTTTGACATGGAATTAAAAGAAGAAAAATGTAATGATTTTAAATTAATTTTAAATTAAAAAGAAGGTGACGTCAATCTATGATTTTCATAATTCATACTTGTATGTATGTATTTATAACTTTTTCAATATGTACAGAAATGGTTAATGGTACATGCATACATAGTATATACTTACAGTATGCAATGATACACACCAACACGTCAGTAATATTTTGTTTGTAGATACTAAATTTTTGATGAAAAACTCGTTTCATATCATTGATTGAAAGGGACGATAACAAAATTGTATTTTTGAACGTGTCCACTTCGGTAAAGTTTGTGAAACTGTTAAAGGCGTTTCAACTCTGAATCGAAGCAATGCGATAGCTGTGCTCATGACTGTATAAATACATTTCAACACATTATGAAGATGTTGTTTGATAGTTCGCTTCTTTGTCACCATAATCCAATAAAAGTATATATAAAGTGAATGTATTATTTGACGATAAAATAAAAATGTAAGATTGCAATAACATTTTAACATTAAATTCACAGTTTTAGTTCACTCAAGGTTTCACTATTAAATACATGCTTAATACTATATGTATACGCATTAGCTCCAATGCTAACAATAACATTTATATTAAACTGAATTATTAACAAATAAACATATTGCTTGATTAATAACGGGAATATCAAACTAATTCTATTAAAAGGAAAATTTTCAAAGAATTAGATTCTTATATGTTTTTGCGACTTTTGTAAGAAATACATACTGATTAGAAAATAGGAGTTAAATCATATTATTAGTCCACAAAAAATCTGACGCTAATATATATAGACAAGTTCATATTTCATAAAAAGATGATACATAATCTCATAGAGGCAGTTAATTTTTGTTCGGCAAGAGAGGACTTTACTTCTCAATTTCCTACTCGGTCCGAAAGGCACCCGTTATTTTGCGGCAAGAGTTAGTTTGCGTTCTCTTTCGGGGCTGATATTGTTGTGGCTGTTAATGCCGGTTCCGAAATAGACGAAATTATCTACCACATTATGGCGTCAACAGTGTCGTGGGAGCAAAGTCGCGAGTGCGACTACTGTTGGTTTGAAAACAAGAAATATTCGTCTAGCCTGGAAAAAGTAGAAATAATGGCACGGCAATAATGGTTGAGGCCAATGGCATCAATATCCTCAGCGTACGCCGGAAGCTGTACTTTATCTATTTAGCTCTGCAGCTCGTACTATTATCTCCAACAATAGATCTCCTTATCAGAAATCTCGTTTGGAAACGAATATTTTGGAGAGGTCCTTCCCGAACATTATGGAGCTTTTGGTGTAGCTCATTACAGCTTACACAGTCATTGTTGGGATACCAAGTTTGAACATAGCGGTATAGAGGCAGTTCCTTTTCGAGCGGTCGAAAGCGATTTCTTAGATTCAGCGCATGGTGAAAATCTGGTGGATTGCAGATTTTCCAGGTGTAACGCCACACTGATAAAATCCAGTCAAATTGTTAATGGTAGGCATTAATATTTCATTCAGTGTGCTCTACAGCTCTATAACCTTATATGAGATGTTGAGAAGACTTATCTCATGGTATCACTGCCATTCAGCAGGTTGGAGAAGTGTTCCCTTCAGCTGTACATAAGGAGCTTGAAATGCCGTCCCACATTTTCCTTACACCGAGTTTCTGACGAGTCCTCTCAGAGAGCAGGAGCGCAAATCAAGAAGAAACTCGTCCGGCTGTTTGTTGTAATTCCAGCTTCTCGATATCGAACCTTCCTTGTGTTTGTTGACATGCATTTTTTGCTGCACAGAGGCGGGTGCGTATATTTGCTACAATAATATAATGTACCGAGTCAATGTTAGAATCTCGGAGCGTACCCACATCTAAAGCATTGGAGACGTGTTTTCCGATATGTTGCAGAACTTCGCTTTGAGCGCATTGTGGCAACATGTTCATCCACCAGGGTGAATACCATAACTCGGCGAAGGAGTCTCTCTCCTGCCACGAATTCCACACCACTGCCAACGTGTTAAGGGTTACGAGTTTAGGGAATGAACCTGGAAAAACAGCAACAATAATGTCAGCCTCCAACGCAGAATAACTCTTGCAAACAGGTGCTACTTCGGACTGAGTAGGCAATTGAGAAGTAAAGACCTCTCTCGCCGAACAAAAACCCAAAATCTATAAGTTGCTCATTATTGCCGTCCTGCTATATGGTGCAGAGGAATGAACGATGACAACATCTGATAAGTCGACGTTACAAATTTTAGAGAGAAATGTTCTGCGGAAGATTTATGATCCTATGCGCATTGGGCACCGCTCTCGATGCACCGATAAGCTGTATGAGATATACAACGACATTGACAAAGTTCAACGAATTAAAAGACAGCGGCTACGCTGGCTAGGTCATTTCATCCGAATGGTCGAAAACACTCTAACTCTGAAAGTATTCGGCGCATTACCCTCCGGGGGAAGCAGAGGAAGACCTCCACTTTGTTGGTGAGATCAGGTGGAGAAGGACCTGGCTGCACTTGGCCTCTCGATTTGGCGCCACATTGCGAAAAGAAGAAACCTCTGGCGCATTGTTGTTAACTCGGTTATAATCGCATAAGCGGTATCTACGTCAGTAAAGAAAAAGTGGTGGTTATTTAGTCTAAGGCCTTAAGTCGGGAACTCCTTGAGCCATATATATATATATATCAAATATGATAACGTTCTTATTTCATCTTAAACAAGTAAGGAAGGACTAAGTTAACGTGCAACCGAACATTTTATACCCTTACCACTTACAGGAATCAACGCCAGGGAAATACATTATGGTAAAAAAAGTCAAACTGAGTATCGAAGTCCAAGCAATTTTATATATATAGTACATGTACCAGAGAATGTAAAGACATAAAGAAGGTACAAATTGAATTTTGTATGATGTTCGATTGGACGGCGAAAGGAGCTGAAAAAATTGAACAAAAGAGTTCACCATTTTTGCTGCTATTTAGCAGAAATGAGCACGTTCTCTGGCAGAAATATATGTGATACGACTGATTTCACACGAGAATGAATAAAGAAAAACGCTTCGATGAAAAAATATATAAAGTCACACTCTCTGCATATACTATATATAACTCCTATACTGATAGACAAATAAGGTTTGTTCGAAAAACGAAAAGCCTTATATATTTTATATGGTTGTTTGGTTAGTATCGACCAGATTTTATCTACTTTTCCCAATACCACATACTATTAACATGTCACTTACTAAAAAAACTAATCATACTATATATAGTAAAGTCAGCCAGTTTTCGAGAATCCTGAAACTAGTTATATGAGCGGTAAGTCAAGTTTTCGCTCAAATTTATCTAGTATAGGTATAAAGATACACTGTTATGAGTAAAATATGCTCTCTCATTTTCATTGAGATAACTCCCATATTGGCCGATGTATGCGGTACACAGTCAACCGGTAGTTCGATTATCTTCATTAGGTATATGGGGGCTAAGTTAAGTATTGGTCCGATTTAACCCATTTTTGACTAACAGATATACCATTATAAAATAAGGATTATCCCTTAACCTCAGTTATATATATAACATACTGACCGACATTTTTGATCAAAGGCGAACTATAGATAACTCGGTTTAAATATTCGTAAACGTATAGTAGCTTGAACAGTTTTTATTGGATTTAAAAAATTTTGTCATAAGGTGGCACACACTAAAGATTCGTGGAAAGTTTCATCCCGTTATATTAACTCGGTGGTGATTTGTGTACTGCAAACTGAACGAATTAAGTGGAATTTAAAATTTTGCTTTATGGGATGTAGGGGCGGTTATTGTCCGATTTCAGCCACTTTCACAGTATGCCACCTACTAAATTTTGTCGAAATCGGTTGATCCTGTCCCAAGATATGGGATTTCTCCAAAAAGTGGGCGGTGCCGTGCCCATCTTCCTATTTTCACATCGGCTCCAGTAAAGCTCTCTCATACCATCTCGGTGGTGTTTAATGTTTCTAGAGTATTTAGTCATTGATTTATTGCGCTTTTAGTAGTTTTTAACAGTACCGTTATATGGGGAGTGAGCGGGGTTACAATCCGGTTCAACTCATACGGTAGAAGTTCTTATAAGATTTATAGGCAGCAAATTTGCTTGTTGTAGCTTAAGTGGCTTAGGAGATATGTATTATAAACTTATTAGAGGGGGGCCACGCCCACTTTAAAAAAAAAGAAAAATGTTAACTTCGGCTGTACCGAAGCTAATATACCCTTCACAGGTGCATTTTTTTTAGTAACTATGTGCCCAGTGTGTATGGAAGCTATATGCTGTAGTAATCCGATCTGAACAATTTTTTCGGAAATTGTGTTATTACCTTAAGCAGTAATCCATGTCGAATTTCGTGAAGATGCCACGTCAAATGCGAAAGCTTTACATACAAGCCCTTGATTCCGATCGTTCGGTGTGTATTTCAACGGTATGCTATAATTAACCGATCTGAACAATTTCTTCGGGGATTACATTGTTACAAAATAATCTATACCAAATTTCGTGAATATATCTTGTCAAATGCAAAAGTTTTGCATACCAGCACTAAACTCCGATCGTTCAGTTTATATAGCAGCTATATGCTATAGTAAGCCGATCTAAACGATTTTATCGTATATTACATAATTATCTTAGAAAATAACCTGTGCCAAAATTTGTGAAATTTTGTGATTGTCAAATGTGAAAGTTTTCCATGCAGGAACTTGTTTCCGATCGCTCAGTTTGGATGGCAGCTATATGTTATAGTAGTCCGATATAGGCAGTTCCTACAAAAGAGCAACTTCTTGAAGAGAAAATGACGTTTGCAAAATTTCAAAACGATACCTTAAAAACTGAGGGACTAGTTCGTATATACATATATAGACAGACGGACGGACAGACAGACAGACGGACATGGCTAAATCGAGTTAGCTCAACATACTGATTATTTATATATAACCTTTATAGGGTCTCCGACGCTTACTTCGTGAGAAACTTAATATACCCTGTTCAGGGTATAACAAGTTTCCACATGTATCCTTTCTACTGCAATCCAAATTACAGCTTTATATCTTAATGTAGTGCTTAGTTATGGCACTTTATATGTTTTCGGTTAATGATGATTTGTTAGCGTTGCAATGTCCGATTACGCCCATCTAGGAACTTCAATTTTTGTACTAAGAAACTCGCATACCAAGTTTCATTGAGATATCTCAATTTTTGCTCAAGTTACAGCTTGCACGATCCGTCGGACGGACGGGCGGATGGACAGACAGACAGTCAACCGGATTTCAACTTTTCTCGCCGGATTTCAACTTTTCTGATCATTTATATATGTATATATTATCTTATAACTATCTCGTTTAGTTTTAGGTGATACGTACAACCGTTAGGTGAACGAAACTATAATACTCTGTAGCAACTGGTTGCAAGGGTATAAAAATGTATGAAATCTTTGAAAATTGCGAAAGTAACATACCATATAGCTTTTCGCCGTTTGTTTTAATTTGATTTAGTGTTTGACGGAATTTTTTACATTTCAAGACTCTAATTCAAGGTTGACAGATACAATGTAGATTATCTCTCAAATGTGCGACCTTTGCATTGCTTCTATAGAAAGAAAATTATAAAATTGTAATTCACAAAAGAGTTGTATGCAATATTCCAATGGGAGGCATCGGTGTAGTAAATATCGAAGAAAGGTAAGGTGTAGTAAAAAACAACAGTTACTTAATGCACTAAGCAATAAAAATAAAAAATAGCCAAGGTCATAAATAGGTTAACCTAAAGTAAATTTCCTTATTCACTTGTGCATCATGCATAGTGTGTAATAACATCTAATACAGCCCAAACCACGATTTTTCATGGCCATTTAACTCTTCGGAAGAAAATATGTAAGTGAATAATAAAACAAAAATAGGAAAATGTCCATAAACTACAAAATTATTCATCAAGCTAAAAGAGAGTTTTTTACTAGTGTCGACTATGCTCTTGCTTATGACCCATACATGTAACATTACCTGTATAATAATCATCTTCACATTGATACCTGCTGATCAGTGAGGTACGTATGAATAAGGGGTGTAACAAAAATTAAGAGTTGCTTAAGCACCGTTGTTACCCGTCGCCATTTAACTGTTGTTGTCAAAAACAAGAAACAACATTAGGGCAGTAGTCCAAGTCGAAATGATTTTTTATATGTTAGCCAGACAAGAATCGCAGATTTTATTTACTCAAGTGTTATTTTAATGACTGCTGCAGCGAAATCACTAATACCAAACTCTAACATTATTGTCACCAAATGGCTCACAGCAGCCGAAACCGTGAAGTTAAAATGGATATTTTAGAAAACTGAGTCGAGAGGTGTGGAACAGGTGTTTTGCAGGAGTAGAGGCAGAAACGTGCATAGTCATACATAATTCATTATATGTACATCAGAAACTGTTATTTTACTACCAATAAAATTACACTTAAATTATCACTACTGCTATTATTCATGTTTGTTTGTAGCTACTCTTACTTTTCATCGCTCATCACATGAACATAATTTACGCAGCACATTGATGCAAATAACAGCATATATTCTTTATATCGTAAGTGATTGTGGAAAATATGGCATTAGAATATCATCTGAGAATGAATGACTATAACTCATGATATAAAAAATTAAATATTTTTCATACTTAGTATATTTGGACTCAGTGGAAACTGATTTAAATATGTAATACTTCAGTAAAATTCACTAAAAAAGTAATTTTCTCGCGCCAGTTATGGGCGGTCTGTTCGTATTTACTTATATAATTACAAAAAAGGTAATAAAACACATTACAAGCTTGTTCATAGAAAACTAATTTTATATATTCTAAAACTGCTTCCTTTTTAAACTCTCACATGTTGGACAGAGTAAAATAGTTTTTTCCCCACCGATAGATGGGAACACCGACAACTAATCGAAGTTGAAAAGGAATTATATGGAATAAATGATCAAGATCTGTAACTTGAGTTAAGGCATAGACGTTATTTTCAACAAATAGTACTTTTTAGACATCATATCAAGCGACGAAAGATCAGATTATAACTTTTCAAGGCCTCATGGACCGAATTTGTGTACATAGGTGGCATTTTACCGAAAATTCCGGTCAGTTTGTGAAGTCTAGTATTGATATTCAGAGAAGAAATGTTTGTAAATTAATGACGAAAATGTGATGTGAAATCGTTACACGAACACCCCAACTCCCATATACTAATTATAATGAATATCGTTATTTTAGCAGACTTTATAACGAATACTTCGGTCAGTGTGATAATTATCTCCATGAAATTGTGGACAAACATGTTCTTAAATATACCTCGGTAATGTCAAACGTTAATACAATGAGTTTAGAACTTCCCCTAGCCGCATTATAGGCGGTAAATGATTACCATCCATTTTGACATTCCATCTGTTGTTGAAACGTTTACAGTTAATTAGTTTGATTTGAATATCAATATTTTGAATAAGGAAATTGTACCAAAGAATCTTATGGTTATCCACACGGTTTTTACAAAAAATTTATAATGAATTCGTACGCAACACTTTTTAATATAAAGTTTTTCAACACCTAAGTGTATTTCCCTGCATTTGATGTTATTGATGTTTTCAAATTGCGTCGATTACATGTAAACCTAAATTTAAAGTCTTGCCGACTCCGGTCAATATGCCCCCGGCTATAATTTTTGAAATTTGAAAACTTAAAACGTTCGGTTAGCCCATTTCGGCCCATTAAAAATATCGACGCTGAAAGTTGCATATTAATTTTAAATATTTTCGATCACTGAAACGAAACGATTTACTTTCTTCTTGCTTTTATAGGCCAAAGGGCAGTAAAGTGTTAGATGATTACGACGGGTTTGCAAATTACTGACTCTTTTATACTTAGCAACACACACTTAGAATTATGTGTATATTGATATATTTATATTCGTACTTATGTTTGTCGCAATGATATTAAAGAAGGAAGATGCCTGTCTAATCCTAGATGCTTTAACTTAAATAAAAGTAGGATATATTTATAAAACTTAGCAAATGCATATATTGTAATAGCAAGAGTGAATAATCGAACATTATTCGGTGAAGCGGTGTTATTTGATAATATAAAAATATTATATAACTATGAAATCGGGTTATACATTGCAATAAAACATCGTTAATAAAGTGAAATTGTCTAATTGAATATTAGAATCTGCATTCTATCCGTATTTAAAAACTATAGAGGGGTCACATTGATTAGCATCTCATCAAAAATATTTACCAAACTTTTATTGAATCGATACAGGCCCTTCCTAAAGGTTTCCTGAGGAAGCAACAATCAAGCTTTCGCACAAACAGTTCATGTTCCAATCATATGAAGTAAATATCCACTTCAGCAAAGCTTTTGATAGTATATTCACCGCAATTTGCACTCGGTTCTTTAATGTAAAAAAAAAAGATAAATACTTAGTTAACAAAAAAAAGTAAAAAAGGAAATAGTAATCTATTTAAAAACATGAGAAAGACCTGAAACTCAATCAATAGTTAAAAAAGACACAAAAATAAGTGAGTTATAAAATTATTCATACTCTATGGACGAGCTTGCGGTCATTGAAGTGTCCTTTTTTAAAAAAATTTTAAGTTTGCTGAAAAGATTATTTTTTATGTTGAGACAGAGTAGCTTGTAACAGTTAAAATCATTTGCTACCCCACGAGAAACTTTTACACTTCTTTCGCTTTCAGGATAGTTTTATGAAAAAGTCTTTATTGTTACATCGACTATATTCATTTTAGAAATTTGTAGTGAAGTTAAATTTTGGCGCTCACATATGGCTAGCGAGCTGCCTTCTTCGTTTCATTAATGTTAACTTCACCCATTCCTTAAAAATTAGAAACTAAGTTAGCAGTTTCATGACAAATATTATCTGCTTCAACATCACCAACTTCTAAAGAGAACTGTTACCTTTTTTTCTGGCGTAAACATTCTGGCAATATTTTGAGCCAAAATAAAAATTAATAATTTTGAGTGCCTTCAAAATATGAACAGATTGATTGTCAGATTGTCGGGCCCATCAATTTCACAATTTCTTAAATGTTCTGCAGAGATAATAGCTCTTAAATTCGAAATTACATCCAGATCCATCGGCTGTATTAATGATGTGGTGTTCGGTGGTAAAAACGCAATTTTAACATACAAATGACATCAAATAAGTCATAAGTATTAACTGGGTGACCAGTGGCATAATCTAAAAGGCTTTATCTGCTAAGCCTAACTCTAATGGCGCACTCAAAAACACAGTCATTAAATAATAACGCCGCCGTCAATGATTTCTTATTGGCTCGCCAGTGGACAAGAGGTCGATCCTTTGACCAACCCTTAAAAAATCTACGATTTTCTGATTGGTATACAAATAACGCCTTAAGCTTAAAATTGCCATTTGCATTGCTCTAGAAGCAATGTTAGTTTATCTTAACTAGCTTTCAATCCTGGTGCTGACTTTTTCGTTCGCGATACAAAATTTTTCTTTCGGAGACGTCTCATCAACATTGAAAACTTGTTTTGAATCAACACCCCCTCCTGAATTATAACTTTTAACTCTATAGGGAAATGGTCCGCAACTAGCTGCTACGCTTTCAATACTAAAACTGTGGAGATTGGCACGAATTTTGTATCTCTCAAACCAGCCGTTACTTGCTTCAAATGCTTTTTTAACAATAGCATTACCATTTATACCATCATTATACAAGTATATAAATTTATTTTTATATTCTAATTGTTGCATAATTTTTGACTAACAAATCATTATGAAGAAAGAAGAAAGTTAGAATGTAATAATAGACATTTATTGTTTCGAGGGAAACAATCACACCGGAACTGTACGACGAACTGTTTACAACAAAGAGATATCGCTCCAAACTGAATTCTGGAATCTTGGGAATGAAATGACATCACTGGAGGTGAAAACGTTGTCAAACGCATAAACAAGTGTGTGGTGTGTTTTCGAAGCTAAATGCTTATCATTTAGTCCTGAAAATCTTCTGAATCGCAGTCAACACCAAGCTTCGCATTTTTGAATTCAGCCTGAAAACAGTACTCTGGTCCTTAACAAACTGCACTCTTTTGTAAACTAAAAAATCTTAAAGATCTTCAAACAAGATCTACTGGAATAAACCAACGAACTACTTATAGAGCAATACTATACAAAAATATTGATAAGATTTGCAGAACTGCTCGTTATTGGAACTCAAAAGGTCCGGAAATTACGGTCGTTCGAAAGCTTATTGGTGACATATTGCAGTTCTCGCCTTGAAAGACTCTCAGGCTAATATCACAACTCGCAAAACTCGAAACGACTTAAGCTCTTTTATTTTCGCTCTATACTCCAACCGTAGTTAAAGGATATACTATATATAGTACATATATATATATAATATCATAACAGTGTATCAGGGAAATTTTTCATGGTTGCATATATAAGGAAACCATTTACAAATACTGTTTTGTCTGAAAGCTCCTTGTTTTTTAGTGCCCGTCAGTTTAAGGTAGAATAGCTTCGCTCTGCCTGATCGGAATTATTTTTATTCGGCTGTGACAGTGCATAAATTAGTGCTCGGTATATGTAATTGTGGTCACGTAAAAATGCAATTTGAAGCAGGAACAAATTATTTTACCAATGACACCAGCCAATAATGACGACTTCATTTAGTCATTGTGTATATACCTTTTTAGTAGGTGTCAATGAATATGGTTGCAGAAAGATTTATTTCAGTTTTAGTCATTCTGCGAGGAGAAAGAACATGATTTTGCTGAATAATAACTACAACAATAGAAAATAAACTTAAAGAAATATAAAAAACAAATGTACAAATTTTGTTGAACAAGCTCGAGTAAATTTCTATAAACATTTAATCAATAAGCAAAAATGACAAGTTACTAAATATGATAAGCTAAATTTTAATTAACTATTCATATTTAAATAAATTTTTCTTTAATTGATTGTCTTGTGTATTTCTTTAAATATGAATTTTTAACATTTGTCAAATTTTGTCTTAACAGAATAACCATATCTACACTTAGAAGTAATAACCAATTCATATTCTATTAATATACCAAAACCTGTCTTATTATAAGTATTAAGTGTTTACATATTTTTTAACTTAGTTTTACTAATTTAAGTTAAGGAAAATAATTTGGTAAATTTCACTATTTTTATCTGAGAAGAGGCGGTTATAGTTATACCATTCGGATATATTTCACTTAAAACAAATATTCAAACATACCCATATCTACTTTATATTACGTTCGCGGAAACATTGTGTTCTCGTTCATAGGCGCTTTGTAAAGTTCGCGTAAAGTAAGTCAAACGCACATAAAATATCCGCAAGTATGGCTATTTCTTGATTTTATTACATACGTGGTATCAGTGTTTATGTTTTTTTCTTTTCACTGCAATGCTATCGAGTCTTATCTTTGTAAAATGAATTTCAAAATGATCTGAATGAACACGCAAATTAACGTGGATCCGTCCATGCAAAATAATTGTGTAAAATTGGAAGAGTTGATTAGGGCTATCTATTATAGATTTTTGCTCAAAATATTCCAAGTTTAAATACATTAGCTTAACCTTACTTACTTTAGCAAAAATAGTCATATTGAAGAATATCCACATGATAATAAACACTTGCTATATTTCGTTTAATTGTTGTTTGAAAGCAAGGAATTTATAAAAAGACTAACTTGGAAGAAAATAAAAGTAGTTATTTTATTGTATGAATGTTTAACATCTTATCAGACTTATTATTCGACAGTTGAAATACAAGTATATTACCCTATATATACATACATATCTTTAGGCAATTACTGCCACAATGATTAATGCAAGTTATTTTATACTGACTTCCCTTCTACCTATGCATTGCGTAATGGAAATTTGGCTGTATCCGAACTTTTAGTCCCTTACTAATGCTTGAGGCATCATCACCATCCATTTCTGCTATGCTCACCATATGCATTCGTTTAGTACATTTTAAGTAAAAGGGGAAAAGCAAATCAGAAAATGCAAGATATGAGAAATTGTTCATTCTTCTGCATAAGTTCAGAAGTTTGGTTTGCTTCAGACTGGGTAAATGATATCTTGGCGCTTCAAAATAACTCTGCCTCTTTGTTATATGAGGGTTTGGAGTTAAGCTACAATTTTACATCTTTGTTTTTGTGGCGGAATATAATCAAACAAATTTTAATTGCGTTGCGAAATGAAATATTATAGGGTTGTAGACGGAATGGAGACGGCACACTCTGCTGTTCAATTGGAAGATTTGTACTTGTTTTTAGTTTGTGTTTGCCATGCGATGCGAAGTACGGCTATAATCATACTTTGTATGATATTATGAAAATTTTCTATATGTATGAATGCAATTAATGTTAAATTTAACGCCCGGCAACTCAATTCTCGATTGTAAATGTATTTTCTCCAAATAGCGTACGTGTTTTTACTGACACATTTTATGGGCGCAGTAATTACGGCGCTAAAAATTTGAGAAAAAGTTCTTTCTACGAAGAGATCGTGATAATTACCTGCTTCACTAATATAAACTATGGAAAACTAAAAAGAAACCAGTGGTAAATTTACAATATTTCCAAATGTATATCACAAGTTAGAAAAAAGTTTGTTATATTCATTGATTCAAAGTAATTTTAGAATAGACAGTCCAACTTTCCGCTAACGTTTGTAAACTAAACCAAGGTGTATATGAATTCCAGGTGAAATCTGTCTCGTTGTCCGTCCGCGGAAACTTGAGTAAAATTTAAGATATCTTGGTAAAACTTGGTACACATGTTCCTTGACAAAAAAGTAAGACGTAGATGGGTCACTGACATACCTACAAAACAAAAGGCCATAAATAAACACTAAATAGAGATATAGAATTATTGTATACATTTCATTAATCACTTCAGCTACAATAACCAAGTTCGCTCAAGGCAAATCACTTTAGCACCCACATCGACGTTGTAAAAATGGATGAATGAATCTCGTACTGTTAAAAACTACTAGAACTGCGGTAATCCAATGACTCAGTATGCCAGAGACTTAAAGTTTAACACTCGAGATGGTATAGGAGCCCAAGAAAATTTAACCAAAACTGTTCGCGCCTCTAGGTACGGAATATGCGGACACCAGTATCTTTAGTTGCCTTTGTCCGAATATATCGGTCAATATAAGATATATTTAGTTGAAATTCAGAAAGATTATTTTTCTTATTAAAATTATATCTGTATACCAAAAATGAGTTCAATCGGGATAATACTTCCATGAGCACACATATACCTAACAAAAATTTTTTCGAATTTCCGGTGACTTTATACCGCATACTATATATCGGCCAATATGAGATTTATCTCAATGTAAATGAGGGAGCGTGTTTCCGCCATAACAGAGTTTTTTTGAGCTTAAAATGGATAAAATTAGGCGAAAACTTAACCTAACACAAATATAACTATTACCTGGATTTTTGAACATCCGGTTGACTTTACTCCATATTATTCGTGTTTTATGAAGTCCAGGAACATACTTTTAGTATGTTGCATGTTAATAGTATGTGGTATTGGCAAAAATAGATAAAATGGGTCGATACTAAAGTCTATACGTAATATAAAGTTTCGGCAGCATCTGAATGTCTTTGCAAATCGCACGGGTATAAAATGTTCGGTTACACCCGAACTCAGCCTCTTCTTACTTGTTTTATTAAAACTTTGGTTTTGTTGATACAATATATAATATTATTGGTATTTAAAAATTTTTAGCCTAGCCTGAAATATGTTATCTTTTGTCCGTAAGTTTTTATTGTGTGATTCAGTATGTAATTTAGTCCACACAAGGAGCAGATTCACTAAAGTACAATCAATGTCTCACGAAATTTAAACTAATCGTTTTCAAGTTATTTTACTATTACTTTTTCTATTTTTTTACAATGAAAAACACCGATCAGGCATTGTAATGGCATTGCCTACCTTAGCATATTTAATGGTCAAGTACTGATATGCTGAATTTAGTTGTACCCTTAAAAGTGCAAATGATAAACTGCGGCCTATCCCACCACATTTGTCAGATTCAGCGACTATTTACTTTTTTCGAAGTTTAAAAATGGCTCGTTAAGTAAAGACGTTTCTCCATTCAAAAACAGAAATAATGCTATGTCTTCGATAAACCTATATATAGTACATGAACATATAAACATATAACAGCCTTACAAAGATTTCAAAATTTAATTATAAGTAGTATATGGTCTGGTGTATTTCGAGGCCCGATTTCATATATCTACAATAAATAGAATATAAGTGTTATATGTTTACTTAAGATGTTTTACAAATTAATCTATATATACGGCAAAAAGCCAATCGAATATTCAAAATCTTATGTTCGTCTATAAAAACCCGATTTTGTCTTTCTTTGGCATCATGATAGATATTATTAGATCTCATTAAGTTTCGTTCTCGGCAAAATGTCATCCACAGGCTCTGAGCTCCGCTTCCTTTTAAGCCCTCACAAACTATCTTAGATGTAAGATTTAATATTTATGACGTATTTATGTATTGAGTTATCGCAATTTCAACAACTTTCCACAAAACCGTTAAAAGGGCAGTAGCCTCAAAAGAAGGAAAGCTGCGTTCTATTTGATTTTCCGTTTTGAAAATATAAGGACAATATTGAAAATTATATATGTAAGTTTTCACAAAATATAGTTTTTACACAATAAATCACATAGAATATTAACATTTTGTTTTTGTTATGGTACAGCCTTGTAAACAAAATATCTGGAACTTTACAAAGGCGTGAGCTGTAATAAAAAAACAATCTAGATGACAAAAATGAAAAGTGCATTAAAAGTCCTTAAAAAAAATATAGCGAATATTGACAGTGTCACGGTATTACTTCACCAATGTTTGTCAACAAAACGCTCCGTGAAAATGGCCGACAAAGAGTTGAAGCTGTGCGGTCCCTCGCCGTTTCTGAAGTGATGCATATGTGCGACAATTTGCTTTTCTGTTGCTTACAATTTTTTTGCAGCAAAAGGATTATTTTCAAGTCATATTAAACATAGTATATATTAGTTGGATAATGAAAAACACTACTCAGCTGGAAGATTTAACCCTTCCTAGAAACGTAACATATTGCAAGTAATATGCTCGCCATGCTGTTAGAAGCGGCGTGAAAAATGCGACTTCATTTTTTATCCTCATGTGCACGTCTACGTGTATACATACATATGTATGAGTACGTAGACAATACATGCATGCATTAGTTGTTTTTAAATTGGACATACATGCTTATTTGCGGAAACTTGAAAAAACAAGATGTTTGATTTATAACGCCAGAAAAACCAGATTATGTATTCGATTATTTTCTAGGGAGTGGTTGACTATACTTTGAAATACTGGTCTCTTTTTCATTTAAATGAAAACCAAAGAAACAAAAACAAGTTTTATTTGAACCCTTAGCGAACTCCAAAATTTAAATGGCAATAAGCAAATTAACGAATCGCAACCAACTAAAGGAGGTAGAAACGCTGCAGAATGCAACATCCAGTATTTGTGGTCAGTAAAATTACGTTTTAATGTTCGCTAACAGACATAAGTTTCTAGAGTTTATGAGACATTCTGACAATTGTCAATGTAAGGAAGCCTTCCTTTTCTTATAAATCGTAATACTTTTATGCAGTCATGTAGCTACATACATATACTTATATCCTGGCTTAGCTAATAATAACAATTTTAAGCATGAAATTGTCATATAAATTAAAAAAATCAGTTTAAGGCATTTGGAACACGTATAGGTATCTATGAAAATGAATATTTTGTTAAAATTATATGCACGCATACTAAAATTACCAAAATACAAATAACAACATAATATAATAATAATTATTGTTATTAATCACGATTCCAATTGGTTTTATATGTGTACATGTAATATGTATATAATAATTTTACTATGAAATAGACCATGTACCAACAACGATAATACATACACCAATCAATTGAAAATGCTTGAGCCGGCCAAAAATGAACAATTGTGGCGATACGGAATACAGAGTTTAATAATATTCAATAAGCAATGCTTCCATCTACCCCAAATAATGTGAAAAAATTGACAAAATTGAAAAATTGCTGTAAATGAAGAATAATAAGTAAGGAAGGCTAAAATCCTGATATTAGTTAAATGGGGGGTAAGTCAAGTTTTCGCTCAAATTTACTTATTTTTGGCACAAAGGTACACTGTTATGAATAAAATACGCTAGCTTATTTTCATTGAGATTACTCACATTTTGGCCGATATATGCGGTACAAAGTCACCCGGAAGTTCGATTATCTTTATAATATACATGTGGAGACTAAGGGAAGTATTGGGCCGATTCAACGACGTTTTTGACATACAGACATACCTTTTCCAGAGAAATACTATCCCTGAATTTCAGTTACATATCTCAGACATTGACCAATAATTTCTAACAAAAGTCAACTATAGATACTTGGGTCTAAATATTGGATACCTAGGGGCGTGAATAGTTTTTGTTGCATTTGAACAATTTTTCATCATAAGGTGGCATACACTAAGGGCATTACTCGCGCACAGTTTTGCCCCGTCCTATTAAATTTTTCTTGATTTACGTACTGAAAACTGAACGAATCAAACGTACTTTAAAATTGTGCTATATGGGAAAAAGACGCGGTTATTGTGCGATTTCTCTCATTTTCACAGCATCTCATAAGAACATGTACCAAATTTTGTCGAAATCGGTCAGTCAGGTCCCGAGATATTCACCAAAAAGTTGGACGTGCCACACCCATCGTCCAATTTTCACACCGGCTCTCATAAAACTTTCTCATGCCATACCGGCGGATTTATCGCACTTTTAGTAGTTTTGAACAGTACTCGTATTGTTATATGGGGAGTGAACGGGATTTTCATCCGATTTTATCAATTTTCACACTATACATAAGTAGGTGATTTTGTAGCATTATGTACATTAAACTTATTAGAGGGCGGGGCCACTTTTTTAAACATTTTTTCTCATAGGTGCCTCTTCCTTCTGCAATCCCCTGTGCCAAATATGAGTTATATACCTTAGTTATAGCACTTTATAGGTTTTCGGTTAATGGCGATTCGTGGGTGTGGCAGTGGTCCGATTACGCTCATCTACGCACTCGAACTATTTTTGTACTACGAAACCTGCATACCAAGTTTCATCAAAATATCTCAATTTTTACTCGAGTGGCAGCTTGCAGGGACGGACAGATATACAGTCAACCGGACTTATACTTTTCTCGTCACCCTGATCATTTAAATATCATTTAAATATATAACCTATCTCGATTAGTTTTAGGTGATACGTACAACCAATAGGTGAACAAAACTATAATACTCTGTGGCAACTGTTTGCAAGAGTTTTAAAAATTTCTTGTCTCATTTAGGAAGTATTTAATTCTTAAGCGTTTGAACTACATGCCTCTTCAGTATATATTAATTTCATATACACACATCGTACAAATTTCATGTTCTTTTGAAACCGGATGACTCCAATGAATAAATCGGTAAGATTTATTGGAAGTGCCAAGTGTAGTGTATTTGCTGTCATTTCTCTTTGAATGTTAGTGCCTAAAGAAAGGTATTCGTAGTTCTGCAAGTATACGTTTATACAGGTATGTTCACATATATGGCTACAAATATTTATATAATGCCGTAATTGACTATACGTAAGACTAGAAGTGACTTGAATTTTAATTCACGTTTTGAACACGTGATTATTATTTTTTACTTGATGTAATTTAATAATTAAAAATTAGAAAATTAACTTAATATCAATTGTTCTTAAATTATCATATCCATATCTAATATTTAACTATTGAGCAAATTATTTATACGATATAATCCCGTGCACAATCAAGTAATAAATGGCTAAGTTTGGGCAACCGAACATTTGTACTCTTACAACTTGCAAGAATCACAGCCATTGAAATACCTCAAGATGTAAAATGTCAGCCAGAGGATCGGAATCTAAGCATTTTTATACTGTATATAACTTTTACACTGGCCAACAACTTCGGCATGAGATGTTTTGGAAAAACGAAATTCATTATTAGTATTATATAGGAGTTGCGGTAGTATCGACCTGATTTTATCTACCTGTATTAACTATTATCGCGGCACATACTGAAAAAATGTTCCCTGGGTTTCATTAAGGTACTTCACATACAATCATATGGAACAGCCGGTTCTTGGAAAATCCTGATTTTAATAATAGTCAAGTTGGTTCAAGTTTTTGTACTTATTTTAAGCACACTGGTTTGAGTAAAAACCTATTTTCAGTCAAAAGTCAGCTATAGATACTGGCGTCCACTTATCCGGTACTGAGAGTCTTAAACCGTCTTGGTTGGATTTATAGAATTTTTGGTCATAAGGTGGCATATATTAAAAGAATTATAAGTGCAAAATTTAATCACGTTATATTAATTACTTCTTGATTTGTGTACTGGAAAGTAAAGGAGTCAAATCCAATTTAAAATTGTGTTACATGGGTAGTAGGCATAGTTTTTTCCGATTTCGCCAGTTCACACCCTGTGATATAGGAATATAAGAGAAATGCTAAGTACTAAATTTAGTCAAAATCGGTATGTCAGGTGCCGAGATATGTTATTTCACCAAAAATTATGCGGTGCCACGCCCATTGTCCAATCACGCCGACTCACATAAAGCCTTCTCATTTCATTTTGGAAGTAAATTTTAACGTTTCTGGCATATTTAGTTATTGATTTAACCAGCTTTTAGTAATTTTGAACCGTACCGTTATATGGAGAGTGAGCGGCGTTATCCTCCGATTTCATCCATTTCCACACTGTCGGTAGAAGTTCTTATAAGATCTGTAATCAACAGATTTGGTTGTTGTAGCTTTAGGAGATACATGTGTTCATTAAACTTATTAGAAGGCGGGGCCACGTCCACTTGTGTGCGTGCTACTGAAACTCGTTGTGGCAAATTAGAAATTTATATCTTAATTTAGTGCTTAGTTATGGGGCTTTATAAGTTTTCGGTTAATCGCGTGGGCGTGGCATTGGTCTAATTATACTCATCTATGAACTCGTATTTTTTTTTGTACAAAGAACTCGCATACATAATTTCATCAAGATTTCTAAATTTTTACTCAAGTTAGAGTTGGCACGGACGGACGGATGGACGAACAGTCACCCGGATTTCAACTTTTCTCAACATCTTATCGGTTATATATATGTTATATACTCTGTAGTAACAGGCTGCAAGAGTATAAAAATAGTTGGACTTTGTTCATAATTTTAAAATTTTTAATTTACTCATTGAAGTCTGTGGCGTACCCTCAAAGTAATATTAAAATCAAGTATTTACTGGAATAGCTTTCAATGCGCGTGGCAACTCACGTTTTATGTTAATTAACTCAAAACCGTCCCCGGTCGTTTGAGTTTTCTGAAGAGCTAGACTAGGCAAATATGGTGGTTGTGTCACGATATTGGTTCAAAATTTAGAGAACAACTCACGAATTGCTTTGCGCAAACGACGCAAAACACTCAAATATAATTCTTTATTAACAGTTTGGGCGGTTTGAAAGAATTCGGAGTACACCATAACTCGAGAATGAAAGAAAACTGTCAACGTAACTTGGTTTTTGACCTGCTTTGACTTGTTTTTTTTTTCAGCTTCGGTTCCTTTTTGCCACGATATTCTGCCGATTGGTCGTCTCTTTTCAGGTCGTACGCATAGATTCATAACTCAACGCCAGTAATAAAACATTTTGTGACATCCTGGTAGTCGGGACGCATTTTTTCACAAACATTAACACGACGCTGTTTTTCGAAAAAATGATGAGTGATTTTAGAACCAATCGTGCTTTCACTTTTCTTTGGCTCAAAGTTCTTTCAAAAAGGTTTTGCGTTTTTCGAACAGCGCCAGTTAGATCTCTGTTAATCGTCTTGAGAATCGACGACCGATTCCTTTATTTTATTGACATGTTGATTATCCGTTGATGTTGTGGTTCGTCGTTAATGCGTTCTCAACCTTCTTTGATTAATGAGTATCAGTTAAAAACATTTTTTCGCCACAAAAAAATATCACCGAAGGCCTTTTCCAACATTCTAAACGTTACCATAATTTTGTTTATCGTAGAAATCGCCGAAAGTACTTTATGTAATTCAGAAAGACAATCGTTTATTCAACACTAACGACTATTTTAATATTACATTTGGAGTGCGACATTTAGATAAATATATTTTTTAATTTTTTGCCCACAAAGTACTCGTGCTGGTTATCGAAAATTAATTGCATGTTGTTAGTGGATTAAGTGCCATCAGAACAGCCTTCGCTATTTGTTATATTCAAAAGATATTTCTAGACTAAAAATGTATAATGGCCGTCGTATATTGCGAATGCTGGTATTCACAATGTTTTATTTTATATCTGGCCTAATAATGAAAATAGGCATATTTATCAACGAAAATGGTTTTTTTTTTTCGTTGGATTTGGCTCGTCTTGGAAGACCCACACGGTCGATTGCTGTTTTGTTTCGGGCTCATACGCGATACCGCGATCGTATTTTTTCAGCATTTCTTTATACCAATCCACACGAGCCTTTTTTTGAGCGATTGTCAAATTGTGCGGGATCCAACGAGAACAAACCTTTTTTACGGCCAGGTGTTCATGCAGAAATGCATAGGCATGCCTCTATCTGAAAGTATGTTACATGACGGGCTTGCATTATCAGTTCACGTACGGCATCGATGTTTTCTGGCACAACGGCTGTTTTTGGACGACCTTCACGGAATTCGTCTTTGAGCGACGTCGGCCACGATTGAATTCGTTGTACCAGTTTTCACAGTGCTATAGGATGGTGCTTCATAGCCATACAAAGATTTTAGTTCATCGATGCACTCTTGTCGTGATAATCCACGGCGAAAGTTGTGAAAAATGTTCACGAGTTAATTCCATTTTTTGGCCGAGATGATTTTTTTAATTCCCTGTAAATAAAACAATTCACGATTAAATGACAAAACGTTCTGAGTGATGTTATGCTAAAAAATGTCAAACTTTCCAATGGAAATGTCAGATTGCACCTGACAAAACTTAGTGGGTTAAATTATTTAGTGAGTAACACAACCACAATTGTTTATCTAATAATTTGCTGCGTACTATTATGGATGATGTGAACTGTAATTATTGTTGATTAATAAATAAGTATATACAAGCTTAGAAAAGAAGTTTTAGTTAACAGGTTTAGTTAACAGGTTTCATTATATAAATACATATATGTATGAGTACACGTAGTCATGAGCGGAACATTCAAACTAGTTCAAAGTCATTCTGGAAAAATTAATGTTCGAAAAAGGCGAGTTCAAACATACCACCATCATATTTAGCTGATAGCTGTTGTTGTACTCTTTAATAACCGAAAAAAAGGTGAGGGCCAGAAAACCTTAATGCTGAAATTAAAATAGAAGTTTGACTAAAGTCACTGTGCACTCGAACATGACCCTCAAAGATGTGTATAAGATAAAATACAGTTCCTGGTTTTGTACCCAATTAATAAACCTCTATTCATTCACGAGGATGGAGTCATGTGTAGAAGTTCACGCAAGTGAGGTAAGTTCTCTAATCGCCATTCACTTGGGAGTTGCCAGAAACGATTCTTTTATATGTGACTCAAGCTGCTCACGACTTCCGGTCTTTGACCAAGTGTCCTCTGGGTAGCCTAAGAACATCCGTTTGAATGCGAGCTAAAGTGAGAAGGCGAAACATCCCCTGCGCTGGGTTTGGGACCCGCCACGTAAAAAACACCCCCAATGAAAAGGAACAACAATGAAAAGGACAACAACAAGGCCTTTCATGAGTGCTTGGAGCGCACTTATGAGAGCTGCCCCCGCCACGATATCAAAATCGTGCTTGGCGACTTTAACGGCAGGGTGGGCAAAGAAGGTATCTTTGGCTCTACGGTCGGTAAATTCAGCCTCCACGAGGAAACATCCCCATTTGGGTTGAGGCTGATTGACTTCGCCGGAGCCCGAAATACGGTTATCTGTAGTACTAGATTCCAACATAAGAAGATTCATCAAGCTACCTGGCTGTCTCCGGATCGATAGACCAAAAACCTGATCCATCATGTTACGATAGACGGAAGACATGTCTCTAGTGTTTTAGATGTGCGTGCGCTTCGAGGTCCTAACATCGACTCGGACCACTATCTTGTTGCAGCCAAGATTCGCACCCGCCTCTGAGCAGCAACAAACGCACGCCAACAAACACAAGAAAGGTTCGACGTCGAGAAGCTGCAATCACAACAGACAGCCGAATGATTTTCAACTCGGCTTGCAGTCCTGCTCTCTGAGAGCACTCGTCAACAACTCGGTATAAGGGAACTGTGGGACGGCATCTCAAACTCCTTACGTACAGCTGCAACCGAAACCATTGGTTTTCGGAAAGTGCAAAAGAACAGCTGGTACGACGAGGATTGCTGTGTCGCAGCGGAGAGAAAACAGGCTGCCTACTTCGTAAGTTGCGATCGACCACGACACGTGCGGGATGGGATAGATACCGAGAGTTAAAGAGGGAAGCGAGACGCATTTGCGGAAAGAAAAAGAAAGAGGCCGAAATGCGTGAGTATGAAGAGCTTGATAAGCTGGTCGACAGGGGTAATGCTCGAAAATTCTACGAAAAGATGCGGCGGCTTACAGAAGGTCTCAAGACCGGAGCATACTCTTGTAGAACCCCCAAAGGTGATCTAGTCACCGATGCCCAAAGCACACTTAAATTATGGAGGGAACACTTCTCCAGCCTGCTGAATGGCAGGAAACGCACAACGCCAGGAGAAGGCGAACCCGATTCCCCAATCGATGACGATGGAGCAGACGTTCCATTGCCCGACCCTGAAGTGGTTCGAATAGCAATTGTCCGCCTGAAGAACAACAAAGCGGCAGGGACCGACGGATTGCCGGTCGAGCTATTCAAACACGGCGGCGAAGAGCTGATAAGGAGCATGCATCAGCTTCTTTGTAAAGTATGGTCGGACGAAAGCATGCCCAACGATTGGAATTTAAGTGTGCTATGCCCAATCCATAAAAAGGGGACCCCACTATCTGCGCCAACTACCGTGGGATTAGCCTCCTCAACATCGCATATAAGGTTCTGTCGAGCGTATTGTGTGAAAGATTAAAGCCCACCGTCAACAAACTGATTGGACCTTATCAGTGTGGCTTTAGACCTAGCAAATCAACAACCAACCAGATATTCACAATGCGCCAAATCTTGGAAAAGACCCGTGAAAGGAGAATCGACACGCACCACCTCTTCGACGATTTCAAAGCTGCTTTCGACAGCACGAATAGGAGCTGCCTCTATGCCGCGATGTCTGAATTTGGTATTCCCGCCAAACCAACACGGCTGTGTAAACTGACGTTGAGCAACACCCAAAGCTCCGTCAGGATCGGGAAGGATCTCTCCGAGCCGTTCGATACCAAACGACGTTTCAGACAAGGCGACTCCCTATAGTGCGACTTCTTCAATCCACTGCTGGAGAAAATAGTTCGAGCTGCAGAACTCAATCGAGCAGGTAGAATCTTTTATAAGAGTGTAGAGCTGATGGCGTATGCCGATGATATTGATATCATCGGCCTCAACACCCGCGCCGTTAGTCCTGCTTTCTCCAGACTGGACAAGGAAGCAAAACGAATGGGTCTGTCGTCGCACTCGCGACTTGGCACCCACGTCACTGTTGACAGTCATAACTTTGAAGTTGTAGATAATTTCGTCTATCTTGGAACCAGCGTAAACATCACCAACAATGTCAGCCTATAAATCCAACGCAGGATAACTCTTGCCAACAGGTGCTACTTCGGACTGAGTAGGCAATTGAGAAACAAAGTCCTCTCTCGGCAAACAAAAACCAAACTCTATAAGTCACTCATAATTCCCGTCCTGCTATATGGTGCAGAGGCATGGACGATGTCAACAACGGATGAGTCGACGTTGCGAGTTTTCGAGAGAAAAACTCTGCGAAAGATTTATGGTCCTTTGCGCGTTGGCCACGGTGAATATCGCATTCGATGGAACGATGAGTTGTACGAGATATACGACGACATTGACATAGTTCAGCGAACTAAAAGACAGCGGCTACGCTGGCTAGATCATGTTGTCCGGATGGACGAAAACACTCCAGCTCTGAAAGTATTCGACGCTGTACCCGCCGGGCGAAGCAGAGGAAGAGGAAGACCTCCACTCCGTTGGAAGGACCAAGTGAAGAAGGACCTGGTTTCGCTTGGAATATCCAATTGGCGCCACGTAGCGAAAAGAAGAGACGACTGGCGCGCGGTTGTTAACTCGGCTATAATTGCGTAAGCGGTGTCTTCGCCAATTAAGAAGAAGAAGATTCATTCAACTCAAAGTGCATCACATATTTTGACAATTATTTCGTTTATCTCTTATTTGATAATACTGTGACTACGACTGGTGCAATACATACATTTATAATTTTGAAATAAAAAATTTAAAAATAAATACAAAATTATATAGTTCCCCCCTAAAACTCTACTCTGAATCGGCCCCTGTTATCCTTATACCAAGAAGGGAAACATCAAGTAATCTATATAAGCATTTTCGAACTTCACTGTTTAGTAACAGTATGTGACGCAGAAATGAGATCAAATTAGCATCCCTAGTCCCATATACTTAATATAAGGGTTTCGAATTATTTAAAATGCGATTTATTGTGATCGGATTAAAAAAGATTTTTATGAATATCAAAAACGCTTAATTTTTTTTCATTTAAAATCATTTACTATATAAGGCCCAAAGAAATTCTAAGAATAATATGAATAAGCAAACCTATCCACCCAGGTTTTGCAGTTTTTTTATTTTATATTATTAAAGTATATTACTGCAAAATATAAAAAATTTATATAATATAGTATATAATAATGCGTTTTTATCAATAATGTACATATATGGACAGTCTTTATTCCATTTACTAAAATACAAATGTTTAGCACAACACCTGAAAAAATACCACTACCCGTCAAACAACACCATATATTTAAATCCTAATAACCAAATATTCTAAAAAAAATGTGAGTTGTTAAATGAACTGAAGATATTTAATTTACTATGAGATAACTTAAGAAGTTTAATAAAAATGCGTAGTATAAATATATATTTTCAATAAATTTATTTCATTGTGCAGTCTCAGACCCAAAACAAACAAATATCTGTCACCTTTATTTCTTTGGCAGTGAAGAGGCTTTTAAAAGCTGGCCAGAATGGATGTCGTGGACACTATGCCCTGGAATTCGAAATCGAAGGTTTTAGTCGAACTTTTCTCCGCTACAAAAGTTGATGAGAATACACGTATGTGATTCGTCGCAGCTTACGCATGAACAGCAGTTTATACGGCTTGAAAGAACCGATGTTTGTTTTTTTGACAAGCGTTGATACTACTTAATGTGGAGCTTTTCGGTGGGAGGTGAAAGGGGGTGGTACGAGTGGTACTACGAATGACAGTACATATGGCTCTCAAACTTCTTGTACAGTATTGCGGTCTACGAATTAGAGGGCATAGCAGAAGGAATTTGTCTGATTTCGGCATTCATGCCATATAAAAATGATGTTACCTCCCATGTCTGGACAGTCAAGGTCGACGATTATTGAGACTAAAATGTTCTATAAATCGCGCATTTTGTGATCACTAGAGCAACGCTGAGTCTGAACACAGATCCTCCGCATAGAAAATTCCATAGGAACATTAGGAAAACGAACTGGAACGCTCCAGGTGAGAAAATATATATCTCTACTGACCTGGTAGATGAGTCCGTCGAAGACTTCAGTACAGTTTGTAAGGCTTCCCTGGCATCTTTGGCTTTGTGAAACTTTAATCAAGCGTATAATGCTCTATTTATTTTTTTTATAGAAAAATATTACCTCCACGAAGTGATTGGCTACTTTTATATATGTTTGCTCCAACTATTAAGCTCAATGTCATAATTGCCCTCAGACTCAGGGAAGCTGGATACTTAGATGACTGTGAGTCTGACACTTTGAAATCCTCGCACACTTTAATTTCATACCAAAATACTTTTATTACCAGATCAGTTCGCCTTGCCCTGGCTGTGTTTTCTCTGCTCATGTACCTTTGAAGGAGGAATAGAAGGGAAGGGCTTGCTAAAGTAGAGGGTTTTTTTGGATTATTCCAATACTTGCTGGGAGATTGGTGGAAGAGTATACTTTTGAGAACTGCCTTTCAACTCCAGTTTTAGGTTTTCTGACTATTGCAACGTGTTCCAACCACAAATGGCTGCAATTAAGGTAGCAATAGATCTAATGCTTCTGAGCGCGGCCTTCTTTACTGTGACAATTATCCACTCCCATAACAGGATGGCAATATTAGTCCTGAGCTCGCTTATATATATTAGAATTAGATAACTCTATGTAAAGCTTGCAATAAATATTAAAAATTGTCGACTGACATATTTTATACATATAGTCATAGTGTCATGGATTTCGTGCGATTATTTTGATGTCTTATAAGTGCTACAAGCATTATACTTATGTTATAGGTGTCAGTGTGTCAGTATTATGGGCCCCACACAGCGTTTATTTTTACTAATGTATAATATATGGAATCGCACAATTCACGGTGGCAACGAACGAAAATTTAAATTCGATTATCGTATGCTGATTTCATTCCTTACCGACACGCCGCATAACGCAGCCATAGCATAGTTTCCTATTTAGTTGTTTGTTTTCTTGGTTGTCTTATATGGATACGCTTAAATTGTCGCTGTATTTAATATATTCTTGTCATTTGCGCTATAAAATTAGCAATAAAAACTATTTATGAGAATATTTTGTGTAAAATAAATAATATTCAACATTTGATTTTGAAATTGTAATAAACATGGAAATGAAATTGAAATAACGATGACAATAATGATAACATAGAACCATGTGTGTATAAGCATACAATCAAATGACATTCTACGTATATTCCGCTTATTATATGAATTTGTCGTACTTAAATATAAATTCTACATCAAATTTGGTCATGACGAAATACTCAATGATTTAAAATCAAAGGATTCTGTATAAACATGTTTGATAATTTTGGACCTTTAATCAAAAAAAAACTTACTTTCACTAATAATTTACAAAACTACCAAGAAGTTTCCGTAAGTGGTTAAAAATTGTTTATTATTGCCTTAAACTAAGTGATATTTTCATGGTCATAAAAGTATCATCAATTAAAATATCGGATGAATATACAAATATTGGGAATCACTTATTCAATAATGATGCCAAACCTGCTTTTTCCCTATTTGGTTTAGATAATTATAAACTAAGTAATTGTATTAAAAATACTTTATGTAAATCAATTTCATTTTAAAAGTAATAATTGTGAAGAAATATGCTGTTTTATATAAAAAAAACTTGAGAGTCAGCAGATTTGAAATAGTAATGTTGTTTCAAGCTTTAACTATATTAATAAGTTAATGTACTTAGACAATTAAATATTTAGTGAAATATTTCAACATTTATTGATTTACACTGCAAATGATTTTTTCTAGTGAATGCATTCACATGCATGATAACACAACTTTATTGCTCACAGTTGTTCTTTAAGTTGTGTGTCTTCATATATATCATATATATAATTCAATTGTAGCCATGTGTTGTACAAAAATCAACCAAATTTCCATGACTTCTTAGTATCTCTATATAGCTGTAAAATGTATTTGACTTTTAACTCTTCAAAATATAAACATTAAAATCAAGGAGCTTCAATTGATTTCGAATGCAAAGATTTCACATTAGCCCATAGTGGGCAAGAAGGGACGAACGTATAAGTACATATATGGGGAGCGAGATTGTTTCCAAATTATTTATGTTATTACTGAAGTGCTGCAACAAATGCAGTACGCATAAAAAAAGAGCGACTGTAAAGTACCCATGGCACTTTTATTAAGAAAGTGATAACTTTAAGAAATTTGGAGAGTATTTATTGAAGAAGTAAGCAAAAATCGATTATAATGTACATTATTAATTTTGATAATGGTTAGAAGATGTCTTACCAATAATAAGATACATAACGTCAAGTAACAAAATTCAATATTTTTTTATTACATTGAATATTTAAGTATAGTCAGAAGGATTCAATGTAGGCCTCTGCTCTGTTTTATTCGATAACTTGAAGGTACAATGCCTCTCACATAGAAACCCCCGACTCTATGGGCAAAAAAGTGGGACATCGAGTTTCCTAAACTTCAAAAAGCTCATAGAAAATGATTCTGCCACCAATGCCACCAAACAATTAATAAAACCCTCGCGGCCGTTAAATATGCCTTCACCATCGTTTGAGCCAGCTCAATGCACCACGACCATTTTCACTGGACGTTTTTGTAAGTGACCCATCTTTCAACATCAGTAACAATCCACTCCAGGCAATTAATAGCAATTATGAATATGTTCTACTACTCAATAAATAATTATTTAAACATTTTAACATTTTGATTTCACTCCACATTGCAAGCAACACATCGATATCACCGCTGGTTTTTTTATAATTCTTTATTAGTTCAAGAGCGTATGTATTTATATGTTGTTATAAATACTTGATAAAAATCAAGAATGTTCTTGAAAAATATTTTAATTTTAATGCAGAATCAATGAAACCCTCAAAATACTCACCCACGTTTAGATGCCTATTTTTGTTGTTGTACTTTTCACACGGAAATTCGAGTTAATAAACATGATTTTTGAAAAGTTAAAAAGTGACTTACTATACTCTCGTAATATGTCGCACAGTATATACAAGTTTCGTTCACCTGATGTTTATATTGCAAAAGGATGAAATCGAACTACTGGTACGCCCACCAAATGACGTTAAGGGCAGAATAGGGCTGATTCGTAAGGCCCTCTCTTATGATTTATAAACCAAATTTTTATATTACATTTGAAGAATATTTTGTTAAATTTTCATGAAGTAATATTAAAAGATACAGCAATGTCAGCAATTACTACTGAATGTTTCGATGAATTGCGGTGATTTTATGTATAGCACCTCATCATACAGCGTGAAAATGGGCGAAATTGGGCGATAATTACCCTCACTCCTCATATAAATGTTATATTGAAAACTTTTTAAAAATTTTCAAACCATAGTTGCTTTCCCCAAATCTGATGCCATATACAAAATAACATGAATGGCCCAATACCACTTACTGCAATACTTACCTTCTCAGAGCACTAATAAGAACGTGTGCCAAAATATCTCCAGCCATCGCTTGCATGGGCAAACAAACGGACGAGCAAACAAGCACCTTCCCCTGTGATCCTGATCATATATATACACTTACGTATATCTAACTCGATTACTTTTAATTGTTACAATTAAGCATTAGGTAAAAAAATATATACTATTTTTCGTTGTGTTGCGAATGTCTAAAAATCGTGCAAATACTGTTCGTTAACAGAAGAGCTAATTAGGTGTGTGGCTTTGATTTTTGAACAAAAGCGATTATTTATATTGGTTAATAAAAAACTCATGCGTAGGAGAAGCACACATGGAACATTAAACATTTATTACGTTTCATAAACTTATTATACATTTATAGCGTATTAACGTTCATAATTAGAGCGCTATTTATCAATTTATCCATAAAATTTTAAATTTCAAAGATTTATTGTTATTATAATTAATTGTCAATCAAGAGAATATGCACATATTTGTACACATATAACCCTTTCGGTGATTATTTTGTTTATGGGCTATAACATTGAACAATAGTTTAAGTATAACTGGAAGATTTTGACTCACTCCTAAACGAAGGAAAGAAAATTAAATGAAGCTTTAGAGAGGGCCATTTTATTGATATCTTTTATTTATAACAAGTTTACTTTTATATCTGGTCGCAAATATTGCACAAATAAATTATAATTTCATCTATTGGCTTCTAAATTTAAAAGACGTATTGTTACTTTTTTTATTAAAACTGTGAACTATGGAAACTACTCTTCACCGTATAAAATAGAAGATCATTGCATAGTTTCTTCGCATTTTATTTGGAAAGGTTATAAGTGTTGTGAATTAATTCCATAACTATTTTTAGTATATAATAAAACACAAATCAATGGGAAATCATGTTTACCAACTGAAATCATATTAAGAGTTTTAACCAACATATTCCAAAATAATTATGGATATATATGTCTGAAGGTCTGCCTATCGGACATCAATGTTTTTTTTTCGTTTTTTGTAGATTTTAAATATTTATATAAGTATCTGAGAAGGGTACATTAAGTTCACCATGAAGTGTATGTGAAAGATCAGCGTGTCGAGATAAGTCGATTTAGATATATCCGCCGGTCCATTTGTATATCCGGAACGATCAAAATAAATTGTTGAGTAGAATTTTTTTTTATTTGCAATTGCACTAGCATCGCAAAGTCTATTATTTTCCTTTTCTACATAAGTGTTACTTACCTGTAAAAAATAATATAACAAAATAGAGGATATATTATAAATCACTTGAGCAAGCGAACTTTAATATAAGGGAATTTGCATTGATCTCCACGCTGTACATATATTGATTAAGTGTAGAATATACATATAATTAGTAATAAGAAACCCATTACCCATTTTCATTAATTTTTTTCATTACACTATATAAGTGTTTTCGGGTTACGCTATATACATAGTTTTGCGATTCTTCATTATTTGAGCACGAGTCAAAGATAGAGACAAGTAAAGAGAAAATACACCATTTCTTCTATAAATGCGAATAGTATTTAATGGTTATGATACTGTAACACACAATCATTTTGGTTTCGTCGATTATATTCCAGTAATTTTGATGTGTAACGTATATGAAACAAATAAAAGTATACCAAAAAAATGTTAAGTAAAGTATACCAAATATCTTACGGTACAAATTATTCATTGAACAGACACAATAAATAATGAAGTATTGATAAGTTCTAGTAGCCTTTATTATTTGCTTTATTAACGATGGAAATTCAATCCAACTTTTTATTTAAATATACTTAAAATACATTATAAAAATTTGTAATTCTTCGTATACATTTACATATTTCTCTTACATATATTCAAATTACTTATTTACACTCAGAATTTGGAACTTGTGTCGAGTAAAGTCTCAACAAATTTGTGCGCCAAAGAAAAACCGCTCTGACATTCACATGCCATAATTGTTCTGCTCAGACTCAAACCTTAGCTTTGTTCGGCGTATATGTGTGCATATTTTCACAATCAAATTCTACTCTTTATACAGAACGACGAAGCATTTAGTAAATTGTTTACCAGTGTTTCTTTTCTTATTTTTGTAATAAGTTGCGCGGCAACTAAACGCTCCCAAATGTATGTCCGGCATTTATTGAACCCTGAGCGATTTAGACCGTCCCCAAAAGGTTAGCAATGAATATTGACGCTTACTCCGGACTCAACCGCGCTGCTTTCAGAGATACAACTGTTTATCTCTGTCAAGCACAAACGCGATCTCGCTCTGCTGAAAATATGGCTACTGCATACCCACCATAGCGTAAAACCAACGTGGGTTCACTATACACTAACAAAGTATTTTCCATCGCATTCGCTCATATCGCTACTAAGTTCACGATACTTCAGCCTTCAGGGACTACATTGCAGTTGGTCTGCACTATATTTACCCAACTCCACGAATGTGTTGAGTAGAATAAGGTAGATATACCAAATATTTTCGTCGCCGGTTTTTAGTTAGATACTAAATTTTATTTAGTCTGGACATAAATGAAATGTACTGGAATTCTACTTTTGGAAAATACAGTAACCACGCCCATTGCAGCCAGGGCAGCGAAAACAGCTGTTATCTCATCAACAGTCTTGAAGTATGCCTGATACATCATTGTAGTATGCGTGAAAACAGCGCAAATATTGACAAGAAAAGTTTGAATGATTTGAAATATAGTCGAAGCTACCATTGGGTCAATCGCGTTGTTACTACCGTGGAATTTTCAACAATTTACAAGTCGCCGCTTTTTTCCTCAAGTGCTCGTACTTTTATCAAACCCGATGACATTTCAATTTATTTTTTTAACCGACGCTGCTTTAAAAAGTCTGTCAAAAATAGGTTTTGCTGCACCTGATTTGAATTCCAAATATTTTTATTCGTCTTAAGTATGGGTTTTAACTTTGTATTTACAATTAATCCTTAATGCGTCTATCCCTGTTTTTTCTTAATTGTTAAAAAGGTGTATTTGCTTTAAAGAGTGGCACTTCACAAGATAATTTAAGAAAATTTAATCAGTAATATTTTCAAGTACTCCAAAGAGTTGTATTACGTTTTTTAATTAAAGTAATGCTAACGATATCATATTTGATTTTATTTTTATTTAAATGTTTTATAATACTTTCTCCTAAATAAATAGACGTAGATTCAATGACCAATTTTGTTTTTACTTCAAAACAATTCCCGTAAACTACTTTTCTTAAATCATTATTACATACCCAGTTTGTGTCCCTGTTCCATAATTATTAGTCTTGGTAAATTCAGTTTATTTGTTAAAATTCATATATTCTATTTAACTTTACCAATCAAACCAAAAAATATATTTAGTGTTTTGAGATAGAATAGGTTCTATAAAAATTTGAAAGAAGAAGTCTAGAAAACATATGCAATTATTATGATGGGTAAAAGCCCATTGCCTGCTGCTAATATATTTCTCTTCAGCTTTACACATTTTTTTCATTCTATGTTATTACCTTCCTTTTTTCGATTTTGTAAATTACATAGAATGTCCTTCATTAAAATAGCAGTTTTATGTGCATGCAATTAGGGGTAGATATGCACAAGTACACATATCTGCAACGAGGAAAGTATTAAGAAGAATACTGCACAGCCCTGTTATATAGAGTTATCAGATTTGCAGTGTGTCATTTCAGCATTTTTTCAACATTCAAGTGTACACAAATATAACTATTTCGTTCTTTCAAAAAAACAAAAAGAAGCGTAAATCAGTATTTCGTATATTACATTTTTGACTTATTTTTTTTATTCTATTTAATCATTCACGTTGAACATGTCCCATTTATCCTATTAATAATATATTTATTACAATCATTCTCCTAGGATAATTTTTAAATATTTAATTGTCGGAATCTTGACATTATTCTTTAATTTTTTTAATAAATATAAATTTCGGTAAAAATATTTTTTTTTTCTGTGAAAATATCGAATGCGATACAAAAAATAAATATAAAGTTGTATATAGAGTTTTCTGGATATAAAATAAGTCAAGTAGTTATAATAAGTAATAATATTATTATTTACATATATTTCCCAATGAAGAAACTCTAATCGCTTTTAAGTGTGATTTTTTAAAGATGGCAAGAGTTGAGGATTCATATCTCAACCGAGCTAAAAAAAAATAAATCCGCAAATATCACGACGCAACAACAAAATGTTGAAAATGTTTACTATTATTTTATATCTCGATCACTTCGTATACAAGGAACACTAGTTTGGTGCAACTCTTCCAATACAACTATCATCAAAATTATATTTTCTTAAAGGAATAAAGTTGGTTCAAAGCAGTGCCCTAATGATCGGAAACATTACTCTGTATGTGAATGCAACAATATTATATTCTCGACTGGATGCTCCTAATAGCAGTGTGCTCTATAAGCATTGTTCTTTATAAAGTGTCCTTACTAACGTTCGATTTAAGGGATGAATGACAAAAAGAAATCTCACTAAACTAAGCAAAGGTTTCCTCAAATCGTTCCATGAGTTATCCCTTACCTTACCCTTATTTTTTTATTGTGGCTTTTCTTATTTGTGGAATTTCGAAATAATCTTGCAAAGATGCCAAAATAAGAGTACATATATATAATTTGAATTTGAAAGATATTTTAAAATTGAGGATTATTTTGTTAAAATATTAATATTACAGTATTTACTATTTACTTTTTCTTTACTTTTTCTGATCCAATATTGATATTATCATCCTAAACTTTGTTTACTTAAATGATATATAGACTACAAAATTATAAAAGGTTTTTACTTCATTAGTTGCTTAAATAAGCCCAAAACAAACAAACGAATTAGCGGAGAACTAAGTTCGGATGATCGATCATTTCATACTCTTGCAACTTCCAAGGACTACAGCCAGGGAAATACCTACAGGCACATAAGGCCGGTTAGTTATACTTATGCAATCTAGTTTTCACCAGACTTTATTCTTTCTAAGCACAAATAGGCCTCGTTATAAGAAAAACACGGAAGTTCGAAAATATTAATATTAGGTATATGGGGGGCAAAAGGAAGTATTGAGCCAGTGCAACCCATTTGTAGCACACATGTATACTACTTTCAGGAAGGATTCTCTCTGAATCTCAAGTATAAAGCTGACATCTTGACCAATATAACCAGGTCATCGAAAATTGGCGTAAAAGGGTGGAGGTATGCGTACGATTATTAGGCCGACATTTTGTTCAAACCATAAACTCCATAAAATTATCTGCTTAACAAAAAACCCGCACACATTTTTACCAAACTTGAGTGTTTTAGTGCATATGATAATTTATAACTACATAGTATATTCATGTCTCAACCGTGCCAAAATTATACTATCTCTGACGTTTTATTCCAGGTGTTACAAACTTCCTGGCAAGCTTAACCTTATCTAAATTCCAGCTTCCTAATGAAAATCTTGCCTCGTTAAATAAAATCGAACGAAATTCATGTATGTGTAAAATCGAACCTATTTATCATGAGGAATAGTGGGTATAAATGTGAAATTCATACATACTGGTATGTATCGCATTGTATTTAAATAGGAAAATTGCAAATTGTATTCTTCACTTATGTACATATGTGTACACAAAATGTCGTTAAGTAAGGGTGGAAACCGTTTTCAGCATACAATGATTTTTCATGTAAATAAGTAACACATGCATTTTAAAATACATAAATATGTACTTGGGTGGATCACAATACAGCGCAAAAGCAAGTGTTATTCGACAAAAGCACCAAATTTGAACTTTTCTGCACAAAAGCATTGTCGATGAACTTTTACGACAACTTTACAGCGACGCTTCTGTAACGTTGCATACATAAATTCCTCTGTAGACACGAGGAGGAATTAAAATTACCCTAACAATGTGAGAACAGACGCGAAATGGTTCAAATTAAAGGAGTGAATTTCAGTAAAATTGGAAATAAATTTAAAATGTGCCAACGAAGTCATTTACTAAAATAAAAATATGTTAACATATATGTGCAATCCAGCATCTCTAGTATCTAACATCTTTCTAGTAGCATGTTATTAACCTAATAAAAAGGGAAATTTCAACTCCAAAGCTGTTTAAAGAAGAGGGATATTTTCATTGTATATTGTCCACATGAGTATATTTGAGCATGTTCATAGAGATACACACATGTTAAGTATCTCGACTGTGAAAAAATGTAAACACATGGATACTCAAAAACTGAAAGAAAAAATCCATACGTGTATGTGCAGTCTTTGTTGGTATAGGTGTGTATCGGTGTGACGTCGTACACCTACGAATGTTCGTGTACAATGAAGCAATAATAACAATAGCGGCGACACCCAACGACGCAACTCTCATTTTTTGTCTTTTCCTTTGTTATTGCCCTTGTCGTTGGCTGTTTCACTTTCAAAATGTTACGGCTATTTGTAAGGTATGCGCGTAAGTTCACTGAAATCCCCTTAATAACAGATATTTGTTTTGAAGCTTGCCAGCTACTGTTCGTCTATGGTGTTTCTCCCGTCCACCCGTACGTACATGTGAATAAAAATCGGGCCGAAAGTTGGTTGCTACCGCAATGGCTTGGCTATTATTCGAGCGAGTTTTGAACGCGCGGCTGCGACAACAGCTCACATGAACGCTAAACGTTGAAAAGAGCGAACATCGGCGAAGGTATCCTATCTAGTAAGAAGCAAAATATTAAGTATAATACATATTTCCTGCAATTAAAAGTGTGAAAGTTTAACAGATTCAAAAACGGAACTGCTGTCAAATATCAATGCACAAGTTTAGTTTCATAAATAAAAAAATGTGGATGCGTTTCGTGCTAAAGCTGATGCCACTTAAATATTGTGACACTCTGTAACGGTATGAATGTGGTTGACTGACTTGACTACCGATCGAATAGTGCGAATAATATGTTTTGAATTTGTTCATAAATTAAACTAATCTTACCAAGATAAGAAAAAGAGCCAGTCAAGGTATTTTTTTATTTCGCATACCACATATATAGATAGTTAGTGATCATTACGATCTGAATTTTAAGTGTTTCTGTTTTGGTGTAATATTATATTTGGTCAGATTTAGTGAATATAATTAGTAATATTATAACTTCAGTGTCCGACTAATAAATATGTTTGATAATGTTTCATTTTATTCTCAGTGCACCACACAACATTTCCCAATCCATTTGGATGCACTAATGATCGGTTAAGATAGCTCTGATTACCTTTATAAGAGCTACTCGATCAGCTGTGCAATAGCAGTTAAAACTAGTTTTACAAATTGGCAAAGCTTTCTCTCTGTTTGATCTCCATCTATCTCCCATGTTTCTATATTTGAACTGCTAATGTCATAAAATCTTCGATTCTCTCCACAATGTGGTCAAGGAGAGTTGTACACATGCTCTCTTTTGCACATATGTAGCTCAAAAGAGTGCACCCATATATACATATTTGTGTGCTTAAAAATTAATTTGTTTTCAGCTTAAGAAAATTCGTACATAATTTCTAAAACTAGTTATCTTTAATTGAGTTTTATTTGCAGAGTTCCAGTCACTATTTTTATAATTTATTTTAAAAACTTAAGTTTTTTATGTCTCTGCTCGGTATCCGTCCACCTTTTACCTATAAATCAAAAAACTAGGATAATTACAATAACGAAAGAGTTTTCTTAAATTTTTAAATCTGTAATTCGAATTTGAAGGTACATTGAATAATCAACTAAACTATATGGTAAATATTAAAAATGTATTTCATTTATTCATTTTCCTGATTTCAATCAGCCAAAAAAATCAAACCGGATGGCCAGATTTAATTCCGTTTACCGATGGACTAGTTTTTTCTTTGCGCCGTCTCTTCTTGGAGTTAATCGTTCATATATAATAAAATGAATACAAATGTTCCGTCTTTAATAGTTTTCACACAAAAATAATTATACATACGAACAACCAAATCACTAATTCAAATGTTCATCATAATATAAATTGAGAATTATAATTTAAACAACAATGCTGCCGCGTATCGTACATAACTAAGACAATAAAACAACCATAAAATTAAATGCGATTGCGTTTCAAAAGGCAACTTGTCATATAATAAGCTCGTTTTATTGGACTACTTGTCATTCAGTTGAGTGACCTATTTATGGTGCATGCATATATGTATATAAGCACACGAGTACATGTGCTAGTTTGCTTAAATAAATGATATACCTACATACATATATATATAAGATGATTATATACATATGTATATAAGATGTTTGAATTTCGCTTTCCTAAACTTATGTTGAGGCAGGTCCACACTTCATTACTTTCAAACAATTCAATAAATACGCTCAACTTCTTATATCCTGAACAGGGTGTATTAAGTTTCCCACGAAGTTTGTAAGTTTTAAGAGAGTTAAGTAAGTTTTATAAGAAATCGGCGGAGGTCCTAAAAAAATGTGTTATATATAAATGGTCTGCATGACGAGTTGTTTCCATATGGCCCTGTCTGTCTATCCATCTACATATATATACCCTCAATTTTTGAAATTTCAATCCTTTTTCTCCAGAAAGCTGCTTATTTGTCGGAACCCCCGATAGCGGACCGCTTTAGCCTATAGCTGCCATACAAATTGAACGACAAAGACATGGCCTTGTATGGAAAACTTTCTTATTTGGCAAAATATCTTCACAAAAATTTGTCATGGCAAGCAACGCTTTAGCCTTTTACCAATAACCTTTTTATATTGATATTTTATTCAAATATATGTTAACTGAGAAAAATATTAAATTAAATATATCTATACTGAATTTTTTGATTATACATCTAAAATTTTTCTGTTCACAATTTTGTATATGGTATATGGCAATAATAACCACATACAGTCTGTTTTTTAAGTTTAAATGACTAGCTTTTAGCGTTTTTACTAAGTGCTATCATTTAATTCAAGGGTGAACAAGTAAACTATGTCTAGTATTATCTTATTCAGCTTAACAGTTTTCAATGCAAATAATCAAAGTATATTTTTTTCTTACGTATAGTTAAAATGAAGCGTTTTATTAGATTCAGTTTTGTCACTGTAAAAGTATTATATCCTGCTTAATGACATGCAGTGCAATAATATATAAATATGGAAAATATGTAAGTTACAAAGCTTTATATCTGTTAAAATTATTCAAATTACTGGCTTCCAGGCATATTCATGTTTATGTTTTATAATGTTAGAAATATTATCAAAACCCTGTAAGCATTAAAGCAGATTAGAATGAAAAGCTATAATCATTAGAAAAACTCTCTTGCTCCTGTACGATCGCACGAAATGCAAAAATCCTACAGCAAAATATGCAAGAGCACCAAAGCACCTAATGCTGAAACAGAAATATCTACGAAATGTTCATATGTGTGCATAAGTATGCACATGACGGCTAGCCAAGGGTTGAAATGATTTTGCTACGCTTCATTGCACGAAAATTAACATGGCTTTTGGTGTAACATATGTGCCCGTCATTACATATTATTTTCGTGTGCATTTTGTTTATGTGCCTTGCAATATGTGCAGTGTGCATGGATTTTGCAGGAGCAAATTGTATTTCTCTTGGTGGAGTCTATAGAGAGCGATATATTTAATATGTTCTTGCAAATAAAATTATCAAAAAAAAACATTAGAATACTTTCTCGTTTCCACAGGATCTAAAAAAATATAAAGGTTATAAAACTATATTAATTTGCGAGGATTCATACAGTGGCTCACAGCATATTTCATGTGTCCATTTCTTTAAAAGAAAATTTCTAATATTTTTTATAGATTGTTTAGTAAAAAAAATGTTAAATGTACATTCAAAGGTAGGTTAGTGGCTCACAGCATATTTCATGTGTCCATTTCTTTAAAAGAAAATTTCTAATATTTTTTATAGATTGTTTAGTAAAAAAAATGTTAAATGTACATTCAAAGGTAGGTTATTTTACATTGAGAACAAAACAAAAAGATTCAAATTTTTAAGTATAATATAAACAACAAAAACTACAAGGTAAATTGGCGTCACAGCTTATTTCGTGTGCAAACTCTTACTGTTATTGCCTACTGACGGCTTAGTAAAAATAGGAAAATTTGATTTAAATGGTACATCGGATTATTTTTAGCATTATTTGCAAAAAGTTCAGGTTGCAATTTGCTGAAAGCAAAGTCCAATACGGAGTTAGAACCGAAGAACATATGTGAAACAGTAAAACATGGTGGAGGGCACCTAATGATTTAGGGCTGTATGTCGTCCGTTGGTGTCGTCAATTTAGTTTTTATAGACCTGTGAATAAAACGATTTATTTAAATTTACTAAAAAATAATTTACTGCAAAGTGCAAAGAGACATTGTTGCATTCTACCAAGCCAATGACCCGAAACACGAATCACAATTAATGCAAATATGGCCTATATGGAACTGTCCCCCTTTGGCCATTGTAGAGATCTTACGTAATAGAGAATTTATAGAAACCATACGAAAACATCGCATTAGTAACCAACATTACCTTAAAACAGTATTACTGATGGAGAGGGAGAATATATCTACGGAACTCACTAAAAAAGTTTTTGGCTCAATGTAATCCCAGCTGAGATCGGTTTTAAAACAAAAAGGTTACCCTATACGACATTAATTTACAAAAATCATTATAAGAAAAATTATTGGGTTTTAAGTTTAGATAAGAGAACGAAGTAACCTGTGACATTGATGAACTTTTTATTTTGTTTTTTTTTTTGTTGTAAATATTCTAAGGAAAAATTATTCAATGTTTTTGTTCGTGTGCGCAAAGTCAATTAAATTATCTTTGAACGTACACTTAAGATATTTTTAAAATAAATAATCTGTAAACAATATTACACATTTTCTTAAAATAAATGTGCACACGAAATTAGCTGTGAATCACTGTATAAAATTTTTCGATAGCTATAGAACTATTGATAGTAAATCTCGACGTGAATAAAAATATTATTTTTTAAAATATAGCATTGCTCCTTATCCGTATTTCTTGTTCTTTCAGACAAATAATTTTACAAGAGTACACTTCTAACTTCGATGTCATTTAACTCACTTACAAGACTCACTAAGGTCTAGTATTTATTGAACCATAGAAGGTGTGTCAATGTACATGTTAATTTTTAAAAACAGTAGTCTGTATGGAAATTTATTTATCTAATGATATTATACTACATCAAATGTCGCCCAGAAACAATTTTGATCGAAAAATTTACCCTTAGATACGTACATGGTACTCCCTATAATTACGATTTCGGTTATACAAGCCCAAGTCTTAAGTTGATGCTGTTCAACTAAACGGTACATTTGATGGCTGCGGCCGTTAAGGGTGAACGTTTCGGTTGACTTCTTAAAACACCGGAGGTTCATTGTGGTTGTACTTCTATACTGTATTGTATCAATGGAATCATCTCACACAGAAGCACAACTTGGTGGTGATGCTTTGTTTGCCAATTGCCGTTTGCCGTTTGCGAGCCGCCATATAACCATAGCATACTTCAGTGGGTGAAATGAGGGCGTATTTACCGAAAAACACACACGAGTGTGGCACGTACTTTTTGAACTCATAAGTTTGCGCTTTATATTGGGTAAATTGTGCAATATTATAAATTTTGAATTTTATCTCACGCATTAGATCGTTGGAGTAGTTGACGGTCTATAAAGTTGCAAGACATTAGATGTACCACAGTCGTAACAAGCCACAGCGGATACTAAAGGTCCTTCTTATTAAATGCACAAACGTGAAGGTGTTTTGATTGCGGAAAAATATTCTTACATAAATATCTTCTTGTTTATACAGTGTGTATGAACGGTGCTGTAGGGTACCTAAATAAATGAATAACTAAGTAAAAATGGTTTCATACATTTAGGTGTATGTATATAAAATTTGCGAATAGGTTTGTTAGATAAAAGTGAGAGAATTTTTGTGTTCCTAGAACAAAGGGTGATTAGAGAGATTAGCAGACCTGTTCTCTTGTATCCTTAAGCACAAAAAACGCATTTAGACAAGAAATATGTACAATATCCAAAGTGACACGTCGAATGAGATTACTGTGGGTGGCGAAGAAAATATTCAAAAGCAATGCAATGGCGTAGTATGTTGACCATATTGTGTGCTAGACAAATATTATACTAATTTCTAAACCAAGCTCTTAAAAAACAAACATAGTAATTTATGATAATTTCAATTTTATAGTTAATACTTAAGTAAAATGTGTGACGACTAATTTAGAGTAGGCAACACTAACAAAGTATTTACGGTTGTTAAATTAAGACATATAAATATTTATGTCTGTATATCAGGGTTTTAATGTTAGATATTTTAATATATATGTAAGTGCATTGCAAGCAATTCGCCATCTTATAATTATAAATATAGAAATATTTATATTATTTGAATGGATTGGTTGTATGCAGGGTTCCGAATTTTTTCATTCAAAACTTTGGGTTAAAGAATTAGTTTTTCATTTATTAATTCCGTTGTTGAGATGTAATCGTTTTTAATTTCGATGATGGAGGTAAAAACTAAAAAGTAATTATTTTATTTTTTAATTTAAATGTGTAAGTTTGCGACCAATGCTTTGGAGTATTGACTAAAATACGAAGTACGCAAACTCCAAAAAATGTGAATTCGAAAAAAACTTCATTTTTAAATTCTTATGTATTTTGCTTAAGTTAATTCCGATTTCCATATTTATACACGTATAGTATGCGCCAAATGTAAATATTTAAACAATATATGTATAACCAAAACCAATTTCAATGCCATTACCACCAAAGTTACATGCGCCACCATTTTACCGTCAAAGCTCACTAGCAATTGCTTGAATTACAGATGTTGCCAATTCTAAACGCTACTAACAGCGCATAACTGTAAAATAGATTATGAACATAATAATTCAACAGAAATTGAATAACTTTTAATAAAAGGCGACGTTTTTATCTGAGAAACAAGTAGTGGAATACTGTGTTACCAAATTTTCAGTCTGTGCCACCTGAAAGAATTCAAAGAGAATCCGAAAGTATATGTACTGGCAATGAAACTGAATTATTATTGTTTTATTTTTTGTTATTATTTTTACAAATGACTTTGCAAAGTTTATCATCATCGAAAGCAACAGAGTCAAGTTACTACAAGGGTGATAAGAATTTTGCTAGTTTTCGAGTGTCTAGCTTTCACTGTAGTGTGTTTGTGTTTTCTTTATTGTACCGGCGTATACGAAAAAGAAGCGTGACATGCTTTCGAAAGTTCAGACTCAATGTATGAATTTTCTCAAAAACTCTCTAAACGCAAGCCGCTCTCTGTTTTGTTTCTGGTTTCTCTTCACCATCTTATTCGTTCAATCAAAAGTCCTTTTTCATTACATCAGATATGGTCACATACTATCAACTATGAATGAGAACAGATGGCGATAAAGTACGGTAAGTGATTAAATATCATTGTACATACCTTATAGAAATTCTCATATTATCGTTATAAATATTTGTTACAAAAGTTATGACTTTAGTATTATCTACATCATTATGTCCTTCATTTCACAGTACTTTTCGTATATCTCCCTCATACGCTTTCTTATTCAGCTCTCTCTACACTCCCTTTAGTTTTCTCGCGGCGCATATCCTTCAGTAAGGTAATGTGAAAACGAATTGATGGTAAGAAAATGAAACACGTAAAGAGCGAGAGAAGTAAATGAAAAAGGACAATGAAAACTCACAAGTAAAGAGCGCTTGCATTTTCCCTGATTTCCATGTCCATTAGTTGCTGCTGAATCGCCGGAGCAGTTAGTCATTGTGAATTCGTGTTATAAAGATTGAACTCAAATAATTTACATCTAATTTAATTACCGGTATAAAATACATTAGTGTCTAATTATAGTTTTACTATGAAATAAATAACAATTCACTTTAGTAATATATTCATTTAGTTAAGAATAATTAATTGATCTAACGTTTTCAGTGGACTGTTGTGGAAGGCACATTTATTTTTCATATGTATATACGTAGACTCTAACACATGGAGGAAATTTCAGCTAATGGAGCAACTTTATCAATTGTAAGACATTGCGACCCCAACTAATCATCTTCTATAAACTGGAATGACAATAATTATGGAGCTCATAACTGCAATATTTTTTATATTTTTGGTAATTGCTATCGTTGTTTGTAATCCATTTAATTAGTTGTGCATTTAGTGATTTGCAGTTTTTGTGGTTGCTGTGAACATGTGCAACTTCGTATACGTATACTGAATGTATCCTGAGTGTATACTATCCGGTATACCTTCAGTATACGTAACACGAGGCCACACTTACATCGTTGATTTTTCTTAAACACAATTGGAATAGTAGGTTATATCGTCTTTGTCTTTGGCTGGATTTTTATAATATATACAAATTTCAAAGTTATTATTAATATATTTTATGATATACACATATATAAATATTTACTTGTGAGAAATAAATTAATGACTGTTGTTTGTTTACCAAATTTATTTGCTTACTTTTTTATAAAACCGATCTGATACATTTGGTAAGAGTTTAATATGTTTTAATATATATTTCCTTATTATTAGGTACTGTGGGTGTGCAGCTTCAAAATAATTTCTTTGCAAGTGGCTATTGTCAAACAGAAAAAGCAATTGTATTAAGTTATGTGCATCATTCATATAGTACAAATATATTTTCAGTTATACATGTACATTGGCGCTCAATTAAGTTGTTCATATTGTCATATGTGGTTTATTGAGTAACAAGAAACCTATTTGTATGCTCACTTGCATATATGTATGTATGTACAACAGAGGGAAAGACGAAATCTACATAACCTGCCTAAAATTGCAATATATGAAAAGAAAGAAATTTTCAATGTTTCAGGTGCAATGATTTTTAAAAATTCCAAATTTATTGAAATAAATAAATAATTAAGAAAATAATTTCAGAATATACATATACATATAGAAACAAAATATTCGAAACATACATCGATCAGAAAACTTTTTAGAAAAGTAAAAATTCTGGGAGGAAACTCTGGGTGGTTGTCCAGCGATATATATAAGAGATTTATTTTTTTTAAACAATCAAAAGTGGTAAGTCATAAGTAAGAATAACAAAATGTTGGCCATTACGTAACAGCTCTAGTGAAACTATTCCGGACCCAGTTTAATCAAAGATAAATATGTGTAACTGACACCATTCGACCGCCCTAGGCTAATTATACATTTACAATTACATTGCAAATTGGAACCAAATTATTACTTTGTGTTCATGTAATTATTTAAGCGATCTCACATGATATTAGTAGGCATATTTATTAACAGTTCCACATATTGTTTTCGTTAATACAAAATAAAATACAAAAACCGCATTTATCGGCGAGTTATTTGAATGTTGGGCTTTAACATAAAAAATAATCTTTTTTTTCGTTACATTTAATAATATTATAATAAACTACTATATACGAATAAAAGTGAAAACGAAAGCACCGGTATAAAAATCCAAAGTATAAGTTTGAAGTTGATTCATACAATTATTTTTCATTGGGAAAAGTAATGGATGTTTCATTATTTTTATATTTTTTTTAGTTTTGAACACATTCTTATGTACATATATAAGTACATTTTTTATTTATATATTGCTTTACTTTTATCATAATTGAGATATGAACCACCCTATATTTTACGTTGGATCAAACTGAAAAAAGAGAGCTAAATTTTACAAAAATTGGTTCAGTGGTTTAGAATATACATATATTAGATACACAGTATTAGAACAAAATTGAAATAAAATATTTCGTAAGGGACTAGGTATACTTCATTACTTCATAGGGAACAAAAGAATGTTTTTTAGATATTCTTTTACCAAACAAATCCTTATTTTTTTCCTTGAAAAATAATAAAAACAAAAAGCATGAAACTAATTAACACTGGATTATTTTAATTAGCTTATTAAAATTCATATTTAATGAATACTTAATGGTGCAGCCTTTATTTTTAAAAATATCATAGCAAAGAATTAACCGTATTGGCACAAGTTGAAGGATCAATGCCATCCGCTTTTACTTTTCCCAAAGTTGTTTTTTATTTTTTGATTTAAAGCCTCCAATTCAATTATTTTTTGTGCTGTACAGTATACTCCGCGACCCATTCTGAATATAAAAGTCGATTTAAATAAGTTATTTTCACAAAATTGATAATTTGTAACTAAACGTACTTGAATGATTGAATCTAAAATCTTTTTTAGGGAACTAGCAGAAAACAACGCGCAATATTCGCGAAATTGTGCCTTGTTTGTATTAATTTTTACAGCTTAACTCATAAGATCGCAAATTACGGCAAATATAAAAAGCGAAAGCTTCTCAAAAAGAAGAGTACAATGAAGTATCGTTATCAGTGGTCTATGTGATATCGCTTTTATGATAATTATTTTCGAACGTAATTTGGTTTTAAGTATAGGAGTGGAACTTGTTTTTTCTATTTGTTCCAACAGTATATAATTCTATATCTATCTGGATTAGTTGTATTTGATACAAATAACCGATAGGTTATCAAAACTATTATATGTACTCTAGGGTGATTCAAAAAAAATTTTTTTTTGTCGATTGGTACTCGGAAAAATAAGTTCCTAGTAGAGGTGTCTAAAAAAAAAATTTTTTTGATCACCCTAATGTACTCGCTGTTGCAGTATGTTGCGAGAATACAAAATATGTATGATATTAGTATATTATGTGAACATTTTAGTCAGTTGACAATTCATAATTAAAGGCATCTCATATACAGCACCATCTGTTATGTACTAGCTGCAATAGTGCGCTAACAGTTAATCAGCAGCTTAAAAGGAATTAGGTATGAGTAACACTAAGAGAAACAAATTCCAATAAGTTGGGCCAATAATCGTACTTTCATAGCGTTTGTGTAAGTATCGTTACGTTTTAAAATACGTGCCATTTAATTTTTTTTTTTTTGCTTTATCTTTTTCACTTCTACCGTTATCTTTAAAACAGGCTTGCTTGATAATTGCGCAATGTCTCGATGACCCTCTATTTGCTATTGATTTAACCTGTTTTGAATTTTGTAAAGATCTAAAACACCCTTTAGACCTTTAATATTGTGAAACTCTACAATATAAATATATGTACATATATACAATAATTGTATATATTAAAGAGAGTAACTTTTATAACTCAAGAACGGTTTAACCGATTTGGTTGAAAATTGCTGTGGTAATCATTTAGAACCAAGGATGGACAAAGGATAGATAAGAACCATAAAAATAATAATAACAACATATAGCCATTGCAAGAATTCAGTAATTTTTGTATACATATGTATATGGATTTTTCTTAGTGTTGCTACTAAACTAGGGGTTTTACTTTTTGGAACTCACCATGTGGAACCTGTAAGACATTTTGATTATCAAAACAGAAAATGTCATTGATAGTTACAACGCCAACGTATTGCGTCTACTTCGGTGTATTATGAACGAACGACGCACAGGCATTCATAAGAAACCAAACGCAACATCTAACATAAACAAAGCAGTATAGCTGATATGTTGATAATACTTATGTTCAATTATAATTTAAGATGAGTGCGCCATGGCTAACAAATATTCTCGAAGCATTGTACAGAACAATACAACATTTAAACGACAATGAAGTTTTAGGTGGTGCTATCCTACCACTGTCTAAGATTGCCGACAGCCCAATCATTCTTCGCTCACCTAATGGCACTGACAGACGGCATCGTTAATCCGGATTAATTCCTCAATTATGCAGCGGTACTCCTTTGGTAATCAAAAAGTTTGCAGGAAATATTATTGGAGCATTTGAGCCATTTCAATAATTTAGTAGAAAAATGGCCCTCTTGTCTTTTGATGAATTAAATTGAATTTGAAAATATTTATAAAATAAAACCAAAAATATGATGTTCTTACAACAGAATTAACGTTTTCGTTTTGGTTTCATAAATATACTTTTATAGCCACAGCAAAGCCTGGACGGAGTCCTCTAGTTTAACTATATGTATACATCTACATACATATATAAATAAAAATGAATCGTCAAAATGTATGTACGCTCATAACTTTCATACGACTGAACTAAATTTAATAATTCTTTTTTTAAAATGTTCGTTGAGGTTCAGGGATGGTTCTGTTTCGAATAATTGCCGAAAAACCCCTAAAAACAGCCCTTTTCGATTTCTCATACAAACGAATTAATGTTTGTTCGTTAGTAACGCTAAGAGAACGGCTGAACCAATATTGATGAAATTTTAAGAGGTTGTTCCTTGTGGATTAAGGAAGGTTTAGAAATAAAAATATCTTATACTTTTCATGAAAAGTCGGCAAATTGGATAATTCCAAAAAGTAACTTTTTTCCATAAACATTTTTTTATTTTTCAATTTTTGTTTGTTTTGTTTTTCAATATTTTGATTTGTAAATTATTTGAATAGTTCAATTTCGGTCGCTTGCTTTTTTATTCCGGCTATTCAAAAGAAAAATTATTGAAAATTATTCACTGAAAACTTTAGTTGTGTTTCGCGCAAAGAGGTCAATTGCAGATTGATATTTGTTACGAAGCCACCAAGAGGTCGCCCTAATATCGGTCGGTGTTCTTTTTTCCATCAAAATATGGCAGCCCAAGGCAAGGCAAGGCAAGAAGTACTCCCAAGATGGGGTGACATACGTGCGGAATTATGGATCGCGGTCAAGCAGCAAGCGATCGTCACGATGTCACAGCACGACTTTTCACACGACAGTTACGATGTTTGATTGACTTTATCTTGAAGCAACGTATATGTGGTGCTGTTGGATGCTAGATGTACTCTGTTGAGTGGCAAAATAGAGGCTTTCCGCACGCACACTTTCTTCTTTGGATGATGGTTACACCAAATCAAATTGATGAAATCTTTTCTCTGTAAATTCCTGATGTAGAGAAAGATCCAGTATTATATGAAGTGGTGGAAACCAATATGGTGCATGGACCTTACGGACACTACAATCCCTTTTCGGTTTGTATGTCTGACAATAAATGCACGAAATGGGAATGATGGATATTAACTCTATCGGCGTCGCTCATCAGATAATAGAACATTCAGCATTCAACTTAGAAGAGTGAATATCGAAGTTGACAACACATGGATTGTACTATATTCACCATTATTGTCTAATTAATATTCATATCAGTGTTTAGTAATGCAGTTTGGAGAAATCGATAAAATACGTTTGAAAGTACGTCACCAGAGGAAGCAACATGGCGATTAGTTGTCTTGAACGATACGGCCGATGCGTGAACTGCAATAAAGCGCTTACTTTTGCAATTCTTGAAGGTTTTCCGACTGTTGTGCGTCTCGCAGTTACCTTGGAGAAGGCCAAAATGTGTACTTCAACCCAGAGAATACAGTATAGCCAGTGGAAAATCGCCAGTGACCAAATTTACATTGACGAGTTTTTTCTCAACTTTGGTCAGTGACCCGTTTGCTAGAACATCTATTCGGAAATACCTTGAAATTATGCATGGAGTGCATCGTCGAAGAAACAGTTACGTAGAAAGCAAGGCCAACCTGTAGATGGACATGAAGGTGTGTTATCAACTAATGCATTAGGACGAATTTACACAATCTACCCGAATAACGACGATTGTTTCTACCTTCGGTTGCTATTGATTGATGTACGCGGCTCAACTTTATTTGAGTCATTGCTTACTGTGAGTGGTTCGATGTGTGCAAGTTTTGAAGAAGTAAGCCAGCAATTATAATTGCGGGAACACGTTAATCTCTGGAATGAAAATGAAGTTCGCATACTTTTCGATATAAACATCGACATGGCCAAAGACATTGCACATCGTCTTCGCAATTTAGGTTGATATTTCCGGTAGTTCGATATCAATTCCATCTTCCCTTTATCAATTCACGAAAGATGAACTCATCACAAATCTTCGGACATTGGCCAAATTATCATAACTACGATTCCTTAAGTGCACGCGCAATGTTAGCTGCCAAAAATACCGATGTTGTTGACTTAAACTGGAAAATTCAAAGTCATACAAATCGATCGATCGTCTTGACAATGAAGACGACGCCGTGAATTATCCAGTGGTATTTCTAAATTCTTTGGACAGGCTTGGTATGCCAACGCATCATTTGCGTTATTATGTTTCGTAATCTTCATGTGCCGAAACTGTGTAATGGAACCCGACGCACCTATCGAATACAAGGAGGAGAATGCTTGATTCTACGAGTTCCTTTGAGTTCTAACGATTTTTCATTTCAGTTCAAGCGTATTCCATTTCCAGTGAAAATTGTTTTTAAGATGACAATCAACAGGACCTTAAAATAGTCGCATAGTATGAGGCATAGATTTGGAAATGCTATGTTTTTCACACGGCCGTGGCGTGCTCACGAGTTGAAAAACCATCTTTTCTGTACACCGGAACAGAAACCAAAAAATTGTGTTTATAAAGCTGCGTTACATTGAAAAAAAAAATGAAATGATAAATTTTGCTTTCTTTTCATTTCAAAATACATAATTTCACGCAGGACAATGGCTGCGGGGTCAGCTAGTATATAAATATATGAATGTTCAAAACACAATCTTTGATTACTTAATTTCAGTATTAAATATATTTTTTATTAAATCTAAAGCTGTCAAAACTTGTGCTATGAGGGTTAATTTTATATGTCTTTGAATTAATTTCCAAAAGATATATTCGTTGAAAGAAGCTCGTTAGATTTAAAAAAAATCTAAGTGAGTGGAATACAGCCGTATTGTTCCTCTAAAAATTTATTGTAAAATATAAAACTACTAGAGGACCCGTCCACGCTTCACTATGGCTGATACATAGATAATACTGCCACCATCTATATATTTGATTTCTATTAGTTGGATTATAACTATTAGTTAATGAGATATAATATTTTGTGAAGCAACTTGTGTTAGTTTACAAAAAAATGGATCATAAAGGATTTCGTGTGTTAATAAAGCATTTGGCGTTTTGGGGAAAATACTGATGAATTTGGGCTCAGGGAAATCCACCGTTGAAAAGATATTTGCTAACCTGGGAACAGGCGAAATGAGCAAAGTAGGTGTCTCGCAAGTTCATAATCCAACAAAAACAACGAATAACTGATTCTGAGAAGTGTTTAAGTGCTCTCTAATCGGAATAAAGCCGAAATTTTTCGTCAGTGATAGAAACATGGCTCCATCATTTCCCACTGGAGTCCAATCGACAGGTAATGACATCAGTCTTTTGGGATGCACGTGGTATAATACATACTCAACGACTGATTACTGAGCCAGTTATAATCTATTTCACTGCGTATTTGGTTGCAGACTCTGTTTAAAATTGTACGCATATATTCAAATGATTCCTACAAACATGAATTTTGAACAAATGCTTATGATTTAAAACATAATTTTTGTATTTATGAGTTGTATTAAATTTTGACATAAAGATATAAAAGGTATCCTATGTCCTTACCCTGGTTTTAAGATACCTCTCCACCAATTTTCAGCCAAATCTGTTCAGCCGTTCTCGAGTTATAAATGGTGTAACTAACATCAACTTTCTTTTCTATATATATATCTCTTTTATATAATATAGATATATATATAGATACGCAACTTTCGTAATTTTTTCTTACATAAGAACCTTCTCCTGATAATAAAAAATACAACAAAAAAAGAATTAGTGAAATCGGTCCAGCCGTTCACTCGTGATGCCGTGACTACGGAAAACGGGTTATATAGATGGAACGCAAAAATTATCGATAATGAACTTTACCTTTTTAAAGGCATACATTCCGAATAAGAGAGCTTACATGATGTCGAAAAATCAGTATATATTTTAGATATATCAATGAAATTATGTCATTGGGTCAATAGTTGTTTACCCCGTCCATACACCCACATACCCAATACCATTATTTTTGTTATTACGAATGACTTTACCAACATATCATAAACATTAACAAAATTATGTAGAGAATATCATGAATGGAGCAGTATAAATTATTTTAGGCCTATTTTGGGTTAACATTTGATGTACTAATTTTCTTTAATAAATTGTCCTAATATAATTAAGTGTACACGTTTTCTTAACTGCAATAAAGTTAGTGACAAATATGAATGTAATCGGTTCAGAAGTTTCCATATACCTAATTTTATAATTTTCTCACTTCTGGTTAACTTTAAATTAGGGATCTTAAATAAACATGTTATTTGAAATAAACATAATTTGGTCTAGCGCTAAAACTTGATTAAATTGGTTCATATGTACCCCTCATGCTTATGTGCCCAATATAATAATTTCCGTACTTTTGTTTGACATACGTATACATATGTATGTATAAGATTTTATGGATACTTTGACTCACTTTCTTTCTCTGATGTACTCTATTAAAAGTTTGGCTCTTTAGTTAAGTACATGATAATGGAACAAAAAAGCGAATATCTTTAAATGAGTGTTTCGGCATGTAGCTTCACACAGAATAATAAATAAATGTAGGGATTTCTGATCGAGCAGATTTTAATAAAGACAAATCATTCAAATTTAAAGATAGATATAGCAATGCGACTTGATTTCACATAACCCTTGCTTTTTATTAGCTTAGGGTCTGCACACTTGAGCATACATACATACACATGTATCTGAAAATATTCTACCTGAAATCAGAAAAAATTTGCGAATTTAAATAATATAGTGTATGTTTTAAATTATCTTGAGTAATAAACCGTATGATTTAAGTACAATTTAACCCTAAATGAATCACTGAAATCAAATATTTAATTTATAAAAAATGTTATTCATTAGAGTTGTCTTGTAATGCATTAACATATCGTTCATTTGCTGCAAGACCAGCATAAATCAAAAAACGTAATTTTTGAGTTAATGCTGCAGAATTGTTCGTTATATCATACTTCATGTTGAGTGAAAAATTCATATGAATACCTCTTATATGCTCCGCTTGAGAAGAGAATATATTTCCTGTTTTCCGTGTAAGGTTATAGTCAGTTGAAAACTTTAAACGCGTTTTCTGGCAAATCGATTTTTTTTGACTTATGCCGGTCTTGCAGCAAATGAGCGATATCTACTAACACAATTCCTGATTGTGATATGAAAAAGCGAAACTGGTATACATACATACACATATGCTTAAAATAAACTACCTATAAGTAATATTTCATTTGTATGATTAATATTTTAATATTAAGCAAGTTTCTTCTAGAGATAAGTATATTCAACACTACTGAGCAACACTTACAAGCTGTACTTATATTTCAAAAGTATTCAAAAATTGGTTAAATCTAGCAGCTTTTGTGTAGTGGTACAACAATAATAAACCAAAGAACCGACAAGCAGAGATGTATAAATGACTAAGTATCTATGTATGTACACCAAACCATATAATACAAATGGAAAAGCAAAATCAATAGGAATAAAATATTTGTTATATCAACATTCCGCCCTCGTCGTTCATACCATGTTGAAATTCATTCCATTTATGCGATCACATTGTACAGTTTTTCTATGTCCAATAACAATACTATAAGAATTATGTATTCTTGGGCGACAACATAATTAATATTCAGGTTATGTTATGCATGGCGCAGCTAAGAAAAAATGCATAGCGCAGCTGATGAGAAAACGAAACCAGCGAGAGATATCGAGAGAAACGGTGGTGGTTGTGGGACATCCGTTGTTATGGCAACAATGTTATTCGAGATAGCCAGATGTGGCCGGAGAAGGAGAGCGGTTGCTAGTTAAGCATTCGCACGGCCATATTTGATTTCTCAAGGTACCAATCGAATATTTCAAAATCTGTGGCTGGTCATGCGTATTCACACATGTATTTATGTATATAATTCAATATAATGTAAAAATATAATATATATATATACATATATACATACATAAATATATATAATTGACATCAAAAATTTGTTAATATAATAGTAAGCTTTTCTAACTGTTGACAAATTTATTTTTACTTACAAATATAAAACAAGACGGAATACAATACACAGATAGTAGAATTTTAAGAACTACTGCAGTCCGAGTGTGCTACTACTGTCCTTTAGCAAAAGCCATGTATGAGTACATCATTCTTGATAAACAAATTTGACAATATTTTAGTAAAAGATTACTTTGAGCTTTGAGTAAGAGAAATCATTAACAGTGCATAATAATTTCAAAGAATTCAAAAATCTAACATATTAAAAATTTTTAGATTTATTGAATAATGTTTTCTAATTCTTTGTGTGTAACTGTCTGTATAGTATAATCATAAAATACTTTTGTTTTGGTGGTGTACATAGCATTACAGCACTAAACACCTTGTTTGCTATATACTAAAAACTATATGAAAAATTTCATTGTACAGTCGAATATCAATATTTTATGTGTGTTTGAAATAGAAATTGACAGTGTTTTATGGTTCTAAATAACTACCTTTGGCACAGTGTGATTTAATTTTCATAAAAAATTTAAATATATTTGATCCATATATTCCTTGGCACTCAAAAAGGGTTGGTATTACAGATGGGCAGAATCGGATCATTGCTCCACAAAGCGCCAATAAGTTCCACTCTAAGATACATGGCTGTTATTTATTAGGGAAGCCATCTATGGTTGCAACAATTTTTAAAAGTAGGCGTGGACCTGCGCCTTAATATGTTTAATATGCAAATATCCTAAGCCATTCAGGCTGTAATAATCAAAATACTAATCAAAAATCAATCAAGGTTTCCTTATAAAATTTGGAAAAATAATTCCTTTGAGTTTTTTTATTAAAATTTAGTGGATAAGATCGGATGAAAACTTGCCATAGACCAAATATAGCTAACATCAGCATTTTAATTTTACTTTACTTCTTATATAATTGCATTATTTCTCAAAATTGTTAAAATAAAGTTTTAAAAATCGAAAAATTTTACGGATTATTCTATACAACTTTAATTAAGAAATTATGGGTCTAGATATGTCACAGTTGTTTATTTTCACTTTTAATTAATGATAGTATATATAAATAAAAATCTAAATAATCTGTTATATGGGAATTATTGATGTCCGATCTGGCCGATTCCAACAAATGATCAATAGAATATCGAAATGTACCAATATATTCAACAATTTCCAAATTTTTATACTCCATAAAAGATTCAAATATCGCCGGCTAGATACCTGGGCCGTATAACATTTTCAGCATATTCGATTTTTCCGTGTTTTAGCGCCCTGTAAATCGATACGCTCTAATATAAATATAACTTTCTAAATAAAGAATTCAGTAAACTTAAAGGAAATCACGGTAGATCAAATGCACTTCAACTTATTACAAACGGCGAGATTGGGTATATACTGAAGACATTTTAAGTGAAGACAAGACAGTTTAACATGTTTTAGGCTTAAAAAATAACAAAAATCATTTGTCTTACCCTTTGTAATGGTATTTCCACTTGGGCGTATTGTGCATGTTAAATAAGCTTTGTCCAGCCCATATTTGATATTTTTTCACTTGTTCGTAAATAATCAAAATGATGTTGTCAACTATACAAAGTGACCATTGTTAATTTATTTAAATATATGGCATATACCATAAATTGTGATATCTTCAATTAGCTGTCAGAGAACCAGACAGACAAGCGGGCGAATGACACGACTTGAACATAGTGAAAAAATCCACGTCATCCGGCTAATGAACTTTTGTTTAGTTAAGTATATGCGCAACTGAAGAAAATGTGTACTTTACATTCAAAATAAATAATTTGCGCAAATAACATCAAACATCAACATAAATCTTTGACAACATCAAGATGACTTTTTAAAATACGAAACATTTCCATGTGTTGTTAAAGCTATGTATTAATTGTTACAAACGTTTCAAAATATGTAACTAATAAATTTCAGCCGATTTATATATATTACACTACAGTTCCTTCAAGAAATATTGCAAATACTAAAAATTTCATACTTTAAATATTTTGCAAAGCAATTGCAAATCTGAAAGTTGTTAAATGCAATCTAAAAGCAGAGAGTACGTAGACTTACACAACTATTCATGAACGCACAAATTAAGTAAGTGAGTCAAAATCATATATGTAATACCCATGTATATAGCTCTGATAGGTACTAACTCATATTTTATTTATATTCCTTACATTGTGTGCTTATTTATCCGTATTTGTTGGAGTATAGAAATTAAAATTAAAATTGCATTTACATATATGCTTCCTTTTTTGTGAAGTTCATTTTCAAGCTTATGTATGTACACTATGTATATATAAGAACACATGTGATGCAGAAAGTGAGAGTGACATCTTTGAGGAAATGCTAAAGGATTGCAGTTTATGAGAATTTCACAACTATTTAAACACATTGCAACAAAGTACTAAGTTCATATGGCTACATAAGAGAACATATTTTCCACAACAATGCACTGAGTGTACCACGGACCATTACATATTTTAATGTTGCTCTTGACCAACCAAGTCTACTATTGAGTGGTTTGTCTTTTGTCCTTGAAATAAATTTTTTAAAATATATAATAACAAAGGAAAATGTATGTCCTTCAATACACTTTATATGGTAACAAATTATTCTGAGCATATGTACATACATATCTAAATATATCCTTAAGCTGTATGAGTCAAAACAATATATGTATTTTAATACATACCGAACACTTTCGATTGAAATATTATATCGACATCGATCATATTGTATGACGTTGAGATCAGTGCACGAAATTGATGATCTCATACATTATTAAGTTAATCAAATTAACAGAGTCTAAATAATTTGAATCATCTGCACTTAAAATAAATTTGCAATGTGAAAAATATTTGGGTTACTATAATCAGTAATGAAAATAAACATTTCTAAAGCTGCCAGTGATCTAACATATCATTACTTAGAAATTATATTAATTGTAAAGATTGTTATTTGAAGATGGATTTGATATAATTAATCTTCCAAAGGTTAAGAAAATCTGTACTTTCAAACGATTTGAAGATTTATTAAACTGTTTTTATACTCTTGTAACATGTTGCTACAGAGTAAACCAGGATGTCAAAAGAATTGAAATTTGATGTCAGTGCAAGCTGTAACTTGAATAAAAGTTAAGATATCGTAATGAACTTGGTACACGTGATCTTGGATAATAAATGATAATAAAAGGTAGGGGGAGATCGTAAATGGACGTTAGTGGACCACAAAAATTTGTGAAATTGAACTACAACTGCACCTGCTTAACATATAATACAATTTTAAATTCCATTCGATTTTTTCACTTTCCAGTGTACAAATCAAGAAGAAATTAATATATCTAGACACAACTTTGCACAAATAATTCCTTTAAAGTATGTCGCCTCATGACCAAAAATTGTCCAAATCCAACTAAAACTGTTCCAGTTTGAGTCAAGTTTGGAACCCAATACCTATATTTGAATCAATAAATGAGACATATAATTGAAATTAAGGGATAATTCTTTCCTGACAACAGTACGTCTATATTTAAAAACTAGGTTGAATCGGGAAGATTTTCGAACTTCCGAGGAACTTTATACCACGACCAATCTGTGAGTTATCTCAATGAAAATGATAGAGCCTGTTTTACGAAAACTTTCCTTAGGTCAATATAACTGATATTCAAGATTTTTGAACCTCCGGCCAATCAAACCCAGAAATCCTTTTAATAGTATGTGGCATGTTAGTAGTATATGGTATTGGAAAATATAGATAAAATCGATACTTCCCCCAACTCTTATATACTTCATATAATAATTTTCATCTCAACAAACCTTATGAAGAATAATATTCACGAAATTTGGTACAGATTATTTTTTAAGACAACAATGTAATCTCCGAAGAAATTGTTCAGAGCGGATTACTATATAGCTGAAATGCAAACTGAATGATCGGAATCAAATGCTTATACTAAATTTGGTATGGATTACTGCTTAAGGTGACAATATAATATCCGAAAAAATTGTTCAGATCGGATTACTATAGCATATAGCTTCCATACAAACTGTGAAGGGTATTTGGCTTCGGTCCAACCGAAGTTAACGTTTTTTATTGTTTTTACCAATTATTGTTGTAATTTCATATAATATTAATACTAAGGATTATACTTTGATTACTTAGTTACTAAAATGAGGTATCAACATTAAATTGTTCATTAGGGCCTCCTGTCCTCATCCACAAAATACAGTTAATCGAAACATTATAAAGTTCCATATCTATGTCTATCTATATAATAATTTTAATACAGATGTCTTAAAAAGATAATTTGATAAAATCAAATAATAATCAGTGTGTTTACAGCTGCTGTTTATGTCAGTCGTCCTTAGTAGTGTTTGTCGAATTTTACAAAATTTTTTAATTTATTTGTGTTAAATTTTTGCCAAACAAACACAAATATCATTAAACAAACATTTGCAAATTCCACCCCGGGCGCAACGTCCTGGGGCCGGCAAGACGATCTTCGCTGTTTTTTAATATTCAGAAAAATACTTTAACAAATTTTTTTACAAAATTTATTATAAAAGATAAATAGTTTTACACTCACAATGTAATAATCTGAATAGCAATGAAAAATATTAATTTTTACTCGAATACTCTTCAGTTTTTAAATTTGTCTTATATCTTTCTTAAAATTAGTGATAGAACTTAAAGATGCACTTTTCTAGCTTTGACGACGCAGTTACCCTATGCTTTGAATGTAACAAATACTTTTATTTCTCCAAATTTTCAAAAATGGTATTTAAAAACTCTAATTCGGGCAAAAATTTCTGCAAATTGTGTCAAAAGTGTACAAGTAGGGCGAAAATGGGGGTTTTCTATGGCTTTTAATATTATGTCTTGTAAATTTACTATCAATTTCCTCAAAAACCGTATTGGTGGTTCCTAAATTTTATATACTTAATATCGAAGATATTTTGTAAAAATTCACTTTTGTTTGAACCACCTCATGAAACTTGTAGGTTGGTAGATTAAGGGGGTGGCAGAACATCCTTGGCCCCGGGCGCTCGAAGTTGTAGCTACGCCACTGTAATCAAGATATTTATATTTAAATGAGATATCAACTCAGCCAAAGAAACTAAGTTTAATTTATTAGGTATAAAAGGAAACCAGCAACTAAAGGTTTCTATAACAATTTTATAAAGATATTCTCACAATTTTCAAAACTTTATAATGGGTAACATTTCATATTTTTTCAAGTAATTGGAAGCAAGGTAAGAAATATTTTATCTGATGAAATAAAAAATAGAAAACCGTTAGACCCTACCAATTTTTCAAAGTAGAGGAGTAAAACAAAACAAAGGTTTTTTGAACACACCGTAACTCTGTATTTATGTCTATCGATTAGTTTTATGTAATGCAAACAACCATTTGGTGAACAAAAATATTATACTCTGTAGAATCATGTTGCCATAGTATAAAAAATAACAAAAATTAACTTTATCATATTCGTATTAGTAGTATACAAAACTATGAATGGAAACAGTCCACATGGATGTGAGTTATCAAAATAAAGCAGCATAAATATATTTCTCTAAGCATACTTTTTTAACGTCAATAGTGATTTAAAATGTGCCATACTTTGCTTAAGCCTCGTATACTCAATATTTCTAATGGCTTTAATATTTAACATGTTATTTAGACAAAATATCATTTTGTTTATTTAATAAAATCGAATCCATAAACATAGCCAAATATACCCAACCTAATGCTTTCCGTCCATGTGGTGAAAGGTTATAATATATTAAATGCAACACGTTTTAATCTAGAGTTTTGCTGCCAACTGTAAACAAATTTCAACGCCTTTAATTTAGTTTTAGCACTTCCTTAAGGGAGATGTAAGGATTTAAAATTTTTTTATTTTGGTTTTTTTTATTAAATGCGTAGTATTCAAAGATATTTTGTCAAAATTTCAAGTCAATTGAAGCGAAAGTCACTCACCTTTTGATAGCTTCAAAACTTCTACACTGATCCTTTTGAAAATGTGAGTACTATTTCTTTATATTATTTGCAGGGTAAACTTCTTTACAAACTTTTATTTCACACTAAACAATAAGCCGAGTTTACTCATTTCAGGTGTTTAAAAAAATTTTAATTTCGTAAAACCTTCTCGGCTTTATCTGGGATAAAGTCATTATCTAACGAATTAATCTTCATTTTCAGAATTCGATTGACCGAACACCAAGTTTGAGGGGCACTTCACTTCTTTCTTCCTAAATTACTGCCATTTCCGAGTTTTTTAATGTATCTTCGTGAAAAGAACAAACATTCTTCGAATATCCTAAAAATCATGTATATTTTATAGATATTAGATTACAAACACTTGGATTGCTTACACTAGATCTTTTTTTGCTCTTATGGGTGAAGTTTTCTGCAATTTCAAAAGATTTCTCTTGCGTAGCATGAAAGAATAGGGGATTTCATTCCTTCAATTCATATGAATTCTTTATTGTGCATATTTAAACAAACACAATGAGACAATAATACTAATGCCGAAATGATATTTCTCCAACAACAAATTACAACAGATTATTGAGTGGAACAAGACTTGCTGTGCTTGACTGTTCAGTGACTCTCTACAACACTTACAGCCCCTGTTTCGACGTTGCAAATTTTACCTTCACTTAAAAGCTGTCAACCTTATGTGCATAAAATATTCAATTGTATTGGCCATAATTTTAGCCGTAAATACGCACGCATACGCGTCATTAATGCGTAGGATGTATAGACTTAAAGAGAAAAGAACCGAATACACTTAACGAAAAACTCTTTATTCAATTAAAAGCACATACAATGATTGGGAAGTAAGCGTCACTGTCACGAAATTTCGTTGGAGACGAAGAAAGCCGCATATCTAATTGGTCGTGAAAGGTTTACATTATATCTTCATTCTCTTAATAACTATTTATTTTTACCTGTTTACATTTGGTGTATGTATTTCATTTCAGTTATATGGTCTTGCTATACCAAGTCAATACAATTTATGCAATTGCACCTGCGTTTGTTAGTTTTTCACTTAATTCACAAATAACTGCCAGGTAAAGCAGATGGTTTGCGCGTCAATCGCTTCAAATTAACTTTAAAATCGCCCAACACTCCTGCATCGTATTTTGCTTCTTTCTTCAGCTTCAAATTTTTTCTTATATAGATGATACGAGTATATCAATTAAAGAAACTTATTATTTTGGAATAGAGAAAGCAAGGGTAAAACCTCCACTGCGGATGTAAACATAATTACGCCCTGTTTGCTATAAAAGTATATCTCAGTGTTTCAGATGCATAAGATCACCTGCATTTGACAAATTTCTAACATCAGGGAATTACTGGTCCAAAATAAAAAAGTCGATAAAATAAACTTTCAAATCAATTAAAAGAACTTATGCATAGCTTATCCAATTTGTTTACGGTTTTTACGTATTACCTATTAGAAAAGAAAATTAACGCAGTAATACCGTACGCTACAAAAACCATGGTTTCTGCCCACTTTCTATTACACCAAAGAATTGTGCTATTGTTAAAAGATTTATGAATTATGGTGTTAAATACAGGGATGAATTGTCATAATTTAGCATTTAATGAAACTGCCGTCAAAAGATTAAATCGCAGTTGTCATTTGCGACGAACTATAAAATACATACGAATCAAACAATATAAGGAAGGCTTCTTAAATACTTAAAAATAGAATAAGTAAATAAATATTTTTATGTTTGTGACGGGGCCTATACATTCACATAAAAACGCTTAAAGATTATTAGGGCGGATTTACAATTATACCACATAACGAGTTTTTCAATAGCTACAAAAGTAGACGTTTGACATTTGTCTTCAGTACGGGTTGTCCTTTCAACATACAGAGATACACGATCCAACAACGAGTCGAAATTATTAAAATTTACTACCGAATTATGGAAACAGTGGCCTAAACTTTAAGAGCGCTATGTCCAATTTATGGTCATCATAATTGTCTTGTCAAATCATTCACCCACAGGCACTGTACAAAATGTCCCCGTGCCAGTGAGATAAAGAAGTGCCCGAGAATATTGATGCCGCCAGCGCATCAATTGAGGACGACCGATATCAGTCTCTCACACGTCGTTCTCAAGCATTAGGCATTTCTGTGACGTCGTTATGGCGAATTTTGCGAAAAGATCTAACCCTACATCCTTACAAAATCAAATTGACTCACGAACTGAAGCCGCTTGACCACCAGAATCATCGTATGTTTGAGAATCGGAATTGATTGTACTTCAACAAGAATAAAAAATTTCACTAACATCCTAAACCGTATGTTGTAAATAAAATATGTATCATATTATATTTGACTTGCCCTGAAAACCAAGTAGAGTGACAGTAGATGAGCTTATAAAAACATTTATTAAAGGTTTCAAACACCTTCACTATATGCGTTCAGTATATTTTGAATGTTTCTTAATTATCTTAAATTGACGACATGTCTGGTTCTTGACTAGTTAAATATAAACTTGGATTCAAATATTAGTTTAGCATTTTTTTCATGTCAAGATTATTTTATTATTTTCTTGACCAATTTATCGATACACTGCAAGGAGTAGAGACTCATATAAAGCGAGATTCTGACTAATAAACAAAATTATTTTCAATGTAGGTAAGTATATCATCACTAAATATAATTTAAAAACAAATTTGTGAGTTTCGTTCAAAAAATACATTTGTTAAATCAATTTAAAGTTTTTATAGATTTAAATTCTACCGGCAATTTATTTAGTTTTATCAGAAATAATAATTTCAACTAGTGAAATTACTCAATTAGAGCGAAATTAATATATTATTACCGAATCTAAAATATATTTCTGGAATTTTATCTTTCTCGACTCTTTTCGTATTTAATATTCATTCAGATAAAATGATGGTTTTTATTTTACCTTTGCGAGGTGGTCAAAGAGAATGTCACGACAGAAGCTTTTGATTGCTTAATAAATCAATCATTAAATGCTTTAAAAAAAGAAGATACATACATGTGCATATCTTCTATCAACAATGTGGCGCTTTGACTAATACCAAGTTTCACAACTACCTACCATAGTCAAAGTTTGATAATGAAATATTCAATCATGTACGTGATTAATAATCATACATACCGTTTATGTATATAAAGGAATACATAGCTAAACAGTCGGATTCTAGGAGTTCTTTATTGAGGAGGGTGTGCACCATTTCAGCTATATATGAGCACATATGAGTACAAATGTACATATATGTGCTAACACCCATGTTAGCCATTTTACAGGTTAATTCAATATAAAATACATAGTGCGGTAAGAGAAATGTAAGGGATAGTAAGTTTCCATATACCACATAAGCACGGCTAAAGGTTCCACAAAGCACACCTACACAATAAAGTATAAGTACGTATGTTTGTGAATTGGTGAGTATATAAATACATCTTTTTCTGCAATTTGCTCAAAAGTGCAAAATGTTTGTATACTGTTTTAATAAAGTTGATGCAGTTGATTCCACTTATTTATATTAGCAGTATTTATTTATGTTGATGGCGTTTCCAAATAGAAGCCCAAATGCTCTACTACTAAAACGAAAAGGCAAATAGGAGTTAATTTAGGATATATTCAATATGCAGCTGTAAAAGTTATATACAAGTAAAATATTTCCAAGTGTCTGCGTAATATTATTTTATACATACAAGTAAGGAGGAAGGGCAGAATATGTTATACTCTCGCAAATTTCAAGGATCAAAAGGATATATTTGCCAATGCTGGTAACACTTATATTAAAAATTTTGCATACCATCCTTAAACGACGGTATCGTGAATGGATTACAGTTAGTACTTACTGAGTACCAATAGCCAAATTTTTACTACGGATCGATATTAAATATTCACGATTAATTTTTCTGAGTTATCTGAAATAGAGACGTAAACTCAACTACAGTATTTAAGGGACTTTTGGCTAATTTTGAAACTTTTTAGTTATAAATTGATAATAGGTGTCTTAGATGGTATGCTTCTCCAGAAAAGTTTCTTTGGAGCGTTGACCTGGAATACACCACTGCTTATATTAAGTACCTTACATATTTTCACTTCTCCAAGTTGACAACGGCTTGCCGAATAATGTCTCTAACTCTCAAGCGCTTATATATTACTTATATAGTTATTAGAGCAGCGTAAAACATGATTCCAATAGTTATGGGAAGTACTGCTGTATTTATTGCATTTGGTCACTACCACTTTTGGCCCCGTTACTTAATTTAGAATGTCAGACACTTAGAAAATGTGTTTCTCTAACCTTATCAACTTCTCATTTATGTAACCATCTACAGCTACGAAATGCAGCCTCTTTAAGCGAGATGAGCATTCAATCCGACAATAGAGCGCCGATAATGGTGCTTAGCTCGCTAACTGAGCACTCAGAGCCAGTAAAGGATCACTGGTAACTGCAAAGCCGACAAGTTAGCCAGAGAGGCCACATTCTTGAACCGCTTATAAAAGCAATAGGACTGTATATAACAGTTAGAATTTAAAATTTTTTTCTTAAAGAACATATATTTAAAAATATACATAAAAAATATCATATCATGAATATTTTCGAAGTTACACGCAAATTTAAAAAAGCGTTTCAGAGCGCTTGTAAAATGCATTCCAAACTTTAAACATGTCTTTCTCAAAATGGTGTTTTCAAAGTCGGTGACCAATTTTACTCGAAAACGGCTAAACCGTTTAGTTTTAGTCTAAATTTTAAAACGACCCTCTTAAATATTTTTTTAGTAGTTTCTCACCTATAAATATTTCGTTTTGTAATCAATTTAAGGCGGAAATTTTGTTCAAAAATCGGTTTTTTTTTTAGAAACAGTTATTTTATCAAAAAGTTTTGTTTTATTTATTTCTTCGATTAATTACAATATCATTCCTCTAATGAAACCTCTTTAATCTTTTAATAATAAAAGGATCCAGTTCAGAGATATAGTGGTCACCGAAAACGTCTGTTTTAAGAGGAGCCCAGGATATAAGCTATATATCTTTTCCAAACAAATTTTTACTAATACTAAGTCCTAAAATACAGTTAAAAGATACCACAATATGTGTACAAGTTTTTAGTTGAATAAATTTAAAAGTTTTCTCAGAAAAAATTCTGCCGCTTTCTCGGCATTCTAACTGCAAAAACCCTCTTAATATATTAATGTATTCTTCATATGTAAGTCTAAACCATTTCTTGATCATAATAAAAATCAAAGAAGAATTCACACAAATTCACCGATATAAACAGTTTAAACATACAAGCAACTGGACAGCCAAATTTTAGTACGTCGGATATATTACAGCTGTGGGAGGCCTGAGTTTTTCATTTACTTTTGGTAATAATCTAAATATTTTCACACAATTTCACTAAGCTGGCTAAATATGGGCGTTGGGCGTTTTTTGCAAAAAGTTTTAAAACATAAATTAAACGTTATACTTTTGCGAAGTCATATTAATATCGGTATTCTGCTTGAGACGATTGTCTCATGTCTCTAATTGTCACAATCTTAATTTAGTGACTCTTTTATACCGATAAATACCCATATAAATATTGACCGATACGAATGGTACAATGACAAAGATAAATTTGATAGTATATTTTGTATGTGGACTAGGGAAGGTATTGAACCGATTTATCCAGTTTTGTCATAGGTCCCATTATACCGATATTTTCCTTGCGCAATTAATCATTTTCTGAGCCGGGATGCTTGAAAAAATAAAGTCTAATTTCGAAAATTTTTGGGTGAAAATGGCATACTTTGAATGTAAAATTAATGTTGAAGAATACAATGGAAATTAAAATTATGTTAAATACGTTGATACCAACGCCGTCTACTCTGGAACTTGTTGTTTCATCAAGTTTAGCTGTTAAAGTTTTATTTGTTTGTGACTTATTTAATCTAATGGCTAAGCCCATTGTTTTTTACTTTTAAACCACAGGTAATATACTTGTTCCTTAATTTATTATAAAGAACATATAGCAGTTTATTTTGCGGGCGTGGCAGTATTCCGTTTTCACCTATCTGCAGTTACAATTATTCGAAGCACCAGGAAACGCATGTAATAAAATCCATCATATGCGGACAGACGAAAAGACGGATAGTCAGACATTTGGATTTTAAGTCGTCTCTTTCTGTTCATCACTTTGCTGTTACATAAATAAGTCCTTATATATTTATATTAGGATTTGGTCTTACCAAAAACCATCAGCTGAACAAAATGTGTCTACTCTGGTAACATATTGTCAGAATATAAAAAATTTACACGATATAATTTATCGTTACTGTTCAAAATTTTGCATTAATGCAATTGTAAAGGAAGAGCTAAGTTCGGGTGCCACCGAATATTTTGTACTGTTGAAACTTGCAGGAATCAAATCTCGTAAAATACTTTAAGGTGTAAATGTCAACCAGGGGATCGGGATCCAAGCATTTTTATTGATACATATGTATACTATATATAACTCATATCGTCACCTAAAATGCAATATAACATAACAGCATTTTCGAAAATTTACAGTGGCGTGAATGAAACACTCAATAAAATGGAACAAGAGTGAAAAAATTGTTAATATTGGTTAAAACTGGTTCATATATGAGCGCAGAACCTGAAAATGTTGGACATATGTAATATTATGTATATTTTTTATATTATCTATTAACTATTATCATGCTATATACTAAAAAAATGTTCCCTGGGTTTCATTAAGGTGCCTTACATCCAATCACCAATCATATGGATTAAAGTCAGTCAGATGTTCGAAAATCCTATTATTATTAGCTATGTAGGGGGTAAGTGAAGTTTTCGACCAATTTTATTTGTTTTAGGCATACTGCTATGAGTAAAACACGCCTTGTAATTTTCATTAGTCTTCTTTACTGTCGTAGATACCGCTTAATCGATTATTCATTGTGATAACTAAAATATTGGCGATTTATACAGCATAAAGTCACCCGGTAGTTTAAAAATCTTTATGATAGGTATATGGGGGCTCAGGAAAGTATTGAACCGATTCAAACTATTTTTGTTACACAGAGATACTAATGCCAAGTTTCTGGTTTTAGGCCAAAACTCAACATTAAATAATGGAATCCACATTTCCGGCATTTAGAGGCTCGAACAGGTTTGGTTGGATTTGAACTATTTTTGGTCATATGGTGGCATACTTTAAAGAATTATTATTCCAAAATTTTAACCAGTTATATTAACTAATTTTCATTTATACACTGGAAAGTGAAAGAATCAAACGGAATCGAAAACTGTGTTATAAGAGAAACAGGCTTGGTTGTTTTCAATATCACCCATTTTCACACTGTAACATGGGAATATAGAGGAATGTCGCGCACTAAATTTAGTCGAAATCGATTGGTCGGGACTCCAAACATGTGATTTCAATAAAAAAAAGGGTGATGGCATGCCCATTGTCCAATTTTACCCCGTCTCCAATAAAACCTTCGGCGGTAAATTGTTACGTCTTTGGCATATTTAGTTATTGATTTATCGAACTTTTAGCAGTTTTTGACAGTAGCGAAATATTGGGAGTGGACGGGAATATCTTCCGATTTCATACAGAGTCGGCAAGGTATTTAAGGGTTTAAGAGGTATGTATATGAAACCATTTAGAAGGCGGGGCTACTCCCATTTTTTCAAAATTTTTAACTCACAGGTGCCTTATTCTAAATTCAGTTCTTTATCTTAATTTGGTACATGGTTATGGCATTTTATAGGTTTCATGGTTTTTGTGGACGAGGCAGTAGTCGGATATAGGCGTACTATCTGCAATACTAATAATCCCACGATGCCGAAAAACATGGTACTCAGGTTACAGCATGAACAGAACGGACGGATGAACAGACAGTCACCCGGATTCGAACTCGTCTCTTCGTCCTGGTCATTTATATATCTATATCGATTAATTTTAGGTGATACAAACAACCGTTAGATGAAGAATACTTTTATACTCTGCAGAAACAATTTGCAAAAGAATAAAACCAGTCTTCTTAAACTGTACTATATTTTCTTAACGAAAAAGCTTACTCTTCTACTACTATTGCGTAAAAGTTATCTAAAACTTACCGCATAACTAATATTTTGTGAGCAATAAATAAAAGTTATAAAATAACTCTTATTTTGTAAGGGAAAAATAAAAATCAAACCAACCATTATTTTGTAAATAAAAAATGTACTATAAATTGAAAATGAAATTGAAAAATAATTATTTAACTGAATTTTTTACTCATGTCCTCATAACTGTAACGGTTCCCGAGTTTAATTGATTTAAACAACCTTAGGTGTCAAAACTTTTGTACTCTCTGTTGAAACATTCTTTGAGAATATAAAAATTTACATATCGTTACCTGAAATGCAAAATAAAAATAAATCTTTTTCTCAGCGGTGTAATATAGCTTTAGTGATTATGAAATATATATATTAAACTTACTAGCGCTCGAGTCTTCACATTTAATTCTTTTATGGTGTCAAAAAACATGTGTAATGAGCTTTATTAAGACATCTTAATTTTTTCTCGAATTATCACTTCTACGGACCAATGAATAGACGGACAGATAGTCACCTGGAATTCAACTTGTCTCATCAGTCTGGTCATATGTATATATTTCTATACGAAACTCTACAGCAATTTCAATACAAACAAATGTAAGGTGTACAAATACAGCATTGTCGTATAAAAAATTTAAAAATATCCATATATGGGCTATGGCAAAAACGAGAGTCACTTGAAAACTATAGTTTTACTGAACTAATAATTGCGATCCAATGTCAGCCAGGAGTAAATGAATGCCAGTTAAGATTTTTCGATGATAATTATTTGTAGCTTTTAACGCCAGGGTAGACAAAGACGGTACCTCTGTACAGCTTATGTTGGAATCTAGCACTAAAGGTAACCATATTTCGGGCCCGGCGAAGTCAATCAGCCTCAACCCATTTGGGGATATTTCCTCATGGAGGCATGCATCAGCTTCTTTGTCAGTTGCCGTCTTTAACCAAGCTGCGGCCCTTGAGCACACAAGAATTTGGGGCCCTTTTTGAAAGTAAAAAAAGACTCATACTAATTTTTTTACATTTAATAAAGGTAATCAAATACAGTATGTTATAAATGTCATTAACGATGATGCGTGTAGGTGTGTGTGCTTGTGGGTGTGTGTGAGTGTGTGTGTGATATCGATTTCTTTCGGGATTTCTGTTGAGCAAAATCTTCTATTATATCTTTAAAGTCAATTTTTCACTCAGTCGATATTGTAACATTGTTGTTCGCAATTAATTTTTTATTCTCTTAATCTGCGAAAATGACCGCCCTCCACTACAATTGGTAACCATTAGACAAAGGAATATTACAGTAGCAATTTCTACGTTTGCAAAAGTTTCTTCCAATTTATCTGGTTTTATTAGGTTATGTAAGTTTGAGATATTTAAATTCTCTTATTGCTTTGCTGTATTTTTTAAATATTGGCTTAAATGAAAACATTCTATTTTGAGCTCATCTGCATTAATGTCTTCATGATAAAATTCTGAAAATTCTTTGCATTTTTTGATCAACTCGCCAGATTCAATTGTCGTTAACTGACAAAGAAAACTAAATCGACTATAAATTTCTTGGTATGCTGCCGAACGTTTTTTTAAACGTGTATTTAATGTGTCAATTATGGGAATGAAAGTATCTACACGAAACTTATAATAGCCTGTCAACTGTGCACTCTCTAATGATCCTTGAAAAAAAGTGATGCTTGTGCTGCGAATTTTTTTCTTTCAAATGTATCTTTGTAGTCAGAAAATGTATTTTTTTGTTTAGCAGTCGTTTCGTACTGATCAAAATTATTACGTGCGGTATTGACACAACTGATCAGAGATTCGTAAAGTAGACTTGTTTTATTCATAATTCACAAAAGATCATTCAATATTCCGTTAAAATTTTCCCTTTTTTTCTAGGCTTTGGGCTTCCTTTCTAGTGTCTCCTGGTTGATTGGTGTCAATTTCGATTGAAGACAATGTTTCAGAAATATTTAAATAACCATTTTGCAAAGCATTAATAGCATTGGCACGTGCAGACCATCTAGTTTCCAAAAGAGACTTTAGGACTTTATTTGCTCCTAAATGCTCTGTCAAAATTTTCCATCATTTTGTCGAAGCCGAGAAAAAATTGAACAATTTTTGCACAAATTGAAAGAATGATACCGCTTCAGTAACACACTCAACAGCCTGAACACCCACTAAATTTAGCGAATGTGCCGCACATGGAATGTAAATCGCAAATTCGCAAATTTCTTTTATTCTTGACTGAATACCAGAGTACTTTCCAGACATATTTGATGCATTGTGATAGCTCTGCCCGCGACAATCTTTTATAGGAATACCAAGGCTTTCAAAAAAGTTTAAAATGGTATCTGCTATATATTGCGCATTATGTTTATCCATAGGCAAAAATTGCATAAATCTCTCAATAGGCTGTCCGTCTTTTACGTATCTAACTATGAAAGTTAGTTGGTCAACGTGGGACAGATCTGGCGTAGAATCTACGCTAATAGAATAGTACTTTGCTGATTTAAGTTCTTTGACAATGGTTTTCAAAACTTGCTGTCCCATTAAATTAATAAATTCATCACAAATATTTGCCGATAAATATGATGTACTTCCTTTTCCACGATTTCCACAGTTTTGTATGTGATCAGCAAGAAAAGGATCAAATTCACTAACCAGTTCTAAGCATCCCAAATAATTCCCACTATTTTGCGATCCTAATGTCTCATTATCGCCACTAAAAGCAAGACCTCTTGAAGCCAAAAATTTCACTAGTGCAACAATCCTCCTAAGCACATTCTTCCAATAGTTAATTTCTGTATTATATTGGGACAGCAACTCAGTATCAATTCGTCCAGTAGTTTTCATTCTTGCAACATAATTCATCATAAATTCCCTTTGCTGTAAACTGTTCTCAAGCTCTATCAATAAGTTAGTTATATGCTTCCAATCTTTATATCCATTAGGAAAACTTAAATTATGTCCAGTACCAGTAGTGGTATTAAATAGACGGCAGCAATAACATTATACAGATTTCTTTGCTGGTGAATAAAGGAGCCATTTTCTTTGTAAAGACTCACCATTCGTCAATTTACGAATAAAAATGTTTTTAGTTAAGTATCTCTATTTTCGTTTTACTCTTTGAATCTGCAAAACTGGTAGAAGTTTCAGAGAAGCCACTATTTATATTTTGGAAAAACTCTGGTCCTTTTCGAATCCGTCGTCACAGTAAGTACCAGAGTCAGGAGACGCAGATAAATTCTCTAAGCTTGCAGTTATTAATTCACAGTGGCTTGAAGTCGATGGTTCAGCCTCTAATGTATGTTTGTTATTTTCGTCACATGTAACCTCTTTTCCTGGTGACAATCAGAGGTAATTTTATCTTGCGATCATGAGAATAAATAATCCCTCGCCTTATTTGTTTCTTCAGCCGTAAAAAACGAAGTGAGCTTTGGAAGTTTTTCCGTTATTTCTTTTTGAGCTGTAACTTTTTTTCTTTTTTTGTGAACCACTTAAATATGTTCTTTTCGACATAATGAAATAATGTCTAAACGAACAAATCAAAACTTCTGTCTATTTTACTCAATTTTAAATATCAAACCTTAAATAAATAATCCAGTGTTTATTGATCTCAGTATCAAACGAAACAAAATAACGCCACTCACTCACTCCTATCAGACTGAAAGTTGGGAAGATCCCTGAATGATGTATTATTATTCGAGGATTCCCCCAACCATAGACAATGTCGACATTTATGTTAGGCCTTGTTTACAAGGTGCGGCTTGACTTTAGAATCAGACTGATTGCGTGAGTGATCGCTAGATGGTGTACTTAGTAAATTAAGTAGGATGCGTTCGGAAAGCTACCCTCTGATAAGATTACTGATTTGTGAAAAAGTGTAATATGCCCGACAAAAATGTGTGAGAGAAATTGTCGGTCCTTCGGGGCCCCCTGGGCACGGGCCCCGTGTGCCCTTATGGTGAAGACGGTAGTTCCTTGTAGAGTATGGGAGACCTCAAAATCTGCGCCAAATACCATGGGATAAGCCTCCTCAACATCGCTCATAAGGTTCTATCTAGCATATTGTTTGAAAGATTAAAGCCCACCGTCAACAAACTGATTGGACCTTATCAGTGAAGCTTTTGATTTGGAAAATAAACAACCGACAATATATTCACCATGTGCTAAGTCTTGGAAAAGCCCGAGAAATTTGGTATCCCCGCAAAACTAATACGGTTGTGCAAATTGACGTCAAGCAACACCAAAAGCTCTGTTAAGATCGGGAAGGGCCTCTCTGAGCCGTTCTATACTAAACGAGGTTTCAGACAAGACCATGCATTTCTTCAATTTGCTGCTGGAAAAAATAATTCAAGCTGCAGAGCTTAATTGAGCGGCTACAATCTTTTATAAGAGTGTACAGCTACTGGCGTACGCCGATGATATTTATATCATTGGCCTTAACAACTGCGGCATTAGTTCTGCTTTCCCCACAATGGATAGAGAAGCAAAGCAAATTAGTCTGATGGTGAACGAGGGCAAGACGAAATATCTCCTGTCATCAAACAAACAGTCGGGGCTCTCGCGACTAGGCAGCCACGTCACTGTTGACGGTCATAACTTCGAAGTCGTAGATAATTTCGTTTATCTTGGAACCAGCATCAACACCAACATCAACGTCCACCTCGAATCCAACACAGAATAGATCTTGCTAACAGTTGCTTTTTCGGAATAAGTAGGTAATTAAAGCCCTCTTTCGACGAACAAAAGCAAAACCCTATAAGTCACTCATTATTCCCGTCCTGCTGTACAGTGCAGAGGCATGGACGATGACAACATCTCATGAGTCGACATTACGAGTTTTCGAGGGAAAGGTTCGATGGAAGATTTATAGACCTTTGCGCGTTGGTCGCGGCGAATATCGCATTCGGTGGAGCGATGAGCTGTATGAGATATATGACGACATTGACATAGTTCAGCGAATTAAAAGACAGCAGCTACGCTGACTTGATCAAATCGCACGAATGGACGAAAACAATCCAGCTGTGAAAGTTTTCGACGCAGTACCCGCTGGGAGAAACAGAGGAAGACCTCCACCCCTTTGAAAGCACCAAGTGGGAAAGGACCTGGCTTTGCTTTTAATCTCCAATTGGCGCGCTATTGTTAATTCGGCAATAACCGAATAAGCGGTTTCAGCAACATTAAAGAAGAAGAGTTACTTGTAGGTATCCATCTTTTTGCCGAATGTATCCGTAATAAGTAAGCAATGCGGATTTCTCAAGGGCCGATTTGTCACATATATCGTTTGTTGTTCTTCTATTAAACTTTATGATGAATATATATGTTGGCTAAATAACTAATGGGTCTAAGTTAAATCTGGTTGATTGTAAGCAGTTCACACTTTTGAATAATCAAGAAAAGTTACACTGTAATCAAATTTTTTTATTGTAAAGTGCTGACACCTGGAAATATGGCTCGCCTTTAAGCCCTTTGAATTTGGAGAGTAAATGCAACAATAGTACATTTAATATTCTTCTTTCTTATCTACCTGTATACAACCATGTCAACGTATTTAAGGAGTTATTATTAAATATGTAAGCAAATGAACGTTGGATAAAGTCGGTAGATATATTTCTATTGAAACTTGTTTTTTACTAATTGCAAATTTGGTCGTCTAAACGACAATCGCAGTGTAAATTTTGGACATACATTTACACAAATATACATTTTTATTGCTATTTGCTAAACCCATTTTAACTCAACTGAGTCCGTGTATTGATTTTAAAAAATCTTTTTACGGGTTCTAAAAGCAAAATATAACAACGAATAACAGCGATGCGGGAAATCCAAAAGAAAAGGAAAACAATTGTGTTTTAGCAACAAATATTTTTTGCCTTTCAGACTATGAGAAAAATACTGAAATCGCAAGTAAGCAACCAACCCTTTTTCCTGCGAAAGGTGCATTTTCCACCATTCTTGCTGTAACGTATTCCGCGGCAAATCGAAGGCCGCGGGTGAGCTATGTTTAAAAATGAAATCGACACGGAACTCAAAGGGCTATGGCACCTGATGCGCAACCACTCAGCTTGGTTTTTTCTTTGTGCCACTTGGCCTATTGTCATTTGTTTTAGTTTTGCTTATTTAAGATAGGTATGTATGCGTATCTATGTATATATGTAAGTAATATAGTCAAATATATTTTCTTCATTACCTGTATAAGTAACATATTGCATATCACTGGTATTATGTGATATTACAAGCCATTTCAATGAATTTTCTCCTCAAAATCGCAGACCTACATAGGATAAAAAATAAAAACATATATCACAAATAACTTAAAAGATGTATCTCATCGTTCGTATTGTTTATTTTGCTAAAGTAAAATTAATGTCTTATGTGTTTGTTTATGATAGACTCGAGATAACTCACATGTTGACCGATATATGCGATATAAAGTCACTTGGAAGTTCGAAAATCATTTCTAACACGCAGACATACCATTATCAGGTAAAGATTGTCCCTAAACTTAATTATGTATCTCACACATTGGCTGATATTTGTGGGAAAAAGGGAACTTTTATACTGGGTTACAAATATTCAGTAGCTAGGGGCTAGAACAGTTTTTATTGGATTTGGACAATTTATGGACATAACTGGTATGTTTTAAAAGCATTATTCGTTTAAAGTTTTATTCCGTTATTTGCTTCTTGATTTGTACACTGGAAAGGAAAGTGTCAGGTTAAATTTAAAATTTTGTTACATGAAAAGCAGGCGTGACTGTTGCCCGATTTTTCTCATTTTCGTTCTGGTACATACGAATTTTAGAGGAATTTTGAGTGCCGAATTTGGTTGAAATCAGTCTAGCAGATCCTGCGATTTGTAATTTTACTTAAAAGTGAGCGTTGCAACACCCGTCGTCCAAAATTACTGGCGGTGTACCGTTATATGAGGAGTGGGCGGAGTTATCATCCGATTTCATACATTTTCACATTGTCTGACATAGGAGAATTTGGCTATTGTAGCTTCAGTGGCCTAGAAGATATGTACGCTCTATTAAAGGGCTGGGCCACACCCACTTTTTAAAAATTTTCAGCCCACAGGTGGGCATTGATATTGCAATTCCCTTTGCCAAATTACAGTTATGTGTCCTATTTTAGTGTTTGTTATAGCATTTTATAGGTTTTTCTTCAATGGCGTTTTATGGCCGTTACAAAGTTCCGATTAAATTCAACTCGTCTCGTCATCTTAATCATTTATACATTTATATATAATCTTATATAAGTATATCTTATTCTTTTATGTGATACGTACAACCTTTATGTGAGCAAAACTATTATACAATTTATTTCTCTTAAATTTGATGAGTGTAAATAGTACGAACTGTTTACACTGATGAAAAAAAGTTCACGGAAACAAGAAACATTTGCTGTGACTTATTGTAACATTGTTATACAAACAAGTTACATTTTTATTATCAATCAATCAGTATTAATTTTGTTGCTTAAAACATGAATAACAATATAAAAAAGTATAATCATTTGTCATTTATGCTTCATTTTATGAAAGTTGACATCAAGCTGTAATTAATGGATTCATAAAGGATCTGAAATATGCATATACTTATCTTTTCATATTTATACTGCTAAAAAAGTTGTTTTAATAGGGGAAAAAGTGGGTTTAACTGTTCTTAATTGAAACGACAAATATTCTTAATTTTTAAAATTTGTTTAATAATATGGTTTCTAAATTATAAATATTTCGTGAATATTTCTTTATTTATTTTAATTATTAGATTATTATTATGTAATATTCATTAGTGGAATTATAATAATGAATTGGTCAAATCTCGATAAGTGATATATTCTATATTATTTAATCAGGTTACAAATTAAATTAATTGGTCTTAAATTACGTACAGCTCATCGTATGCTTTAACAAATAAATTATTTTCTGTTTCTATTATTTTTAGGGCGTAAAAGTCATGATAATAGATTGGCATTTCGTCGGTGTATATCAATTGGTTTGCAGGTATTTAATGGATGACGTTGATAAATGAACAATATCATTAATGCACCGCGACGCGCACTTAGCTTCTCAGTCGGAAGTAGCTTGTCCATTAATCAGCAAGAATAAATAAGAAACGTCATACGTACATTTACGAATGCTGGTTATGTATGCATACATACATATATGCACAAGCTCATTCTATTGTTAGGATATTAAATTTATGGTAGTGGAAGTGTCGGAAGATCCTTCAAAAGGAGCAAGGTTTGAGCTTTAAAGCGGGTGAGGCAAAACTTCTTAGTATTCGGTTTCCAAATACCGGTTAGGTCTTGCAATATGAGCCCGAGTGATGTCATGATGGACTATTCTTGGTTATCTATTGGTAGTAGCGTTTCCCATTAATGGTGTCATCCGTTCTATAAACTCAGATTACAACACGCTTTCCCGATCTTATCAACTACAGAGCATTGCATTGCTTAGGGGTTATGGAAATTTGACTTTAAGTTGGATTCCGCTGTTTGGCCAGATTCCACATATGTTTTTGGATTTGGGGTTGTCGTAATGGGTCTATTTTTCATTACCAGTCCAAACCCTATGTAAAAACGACCTCTTTTTCTGAAAACGATTTGAAATGGCTCTTGAGTGACTCTCAATGGCTCTCCGAGCTCTTTATATAATTGGCAACAATCTTAATCAAGTACCAATTCCAATTCTCCTTCTTCAAACTTTTTGCATGCTCACGACGGTCTTTGTTTATCTATTCAAAATGCTTTAAATTCGTGCAAACCACCTTTGGAAGGTATGAAAAGCGATTACTTTTGCCTAAAGTCATATTAAAGTAATGAAAAAGGGCTCCGCCCAAAAACAATGTTTCCGACACAAAATGTAATACATATACTGAAAAAGAACTAATTTTTGTGATATCAATCTGCACATGACTTTTTCTTCATGACAAAGCAGCCATTAAGAGGTTATGTTCACTTGTAATTTTGAAAAAAAAAAATTTTTTGCATGTTTTGAATTTATATATTATTCGAGAATATAGTTTCGTCTCCGAGCGTTTGAAAGTAGGCGGCACCGTAACCCGGATAAGCAGCAAAACTTTAAATGCATTTTTCTCGAAACGATGTGTTCAAAGTGGGTGAGGAATATTTCTCCGAAACGGCTTGACCGATTGACTTTAAATTTTCACGGGATCGTCTTAGATACTTTTGTCAGCTAATGATCGAAGGAATAAAGTTTCTGATAAAAATAAAAAAGTCACTATAAATTGTAAATTTTCGTGCAAAAAAAGATGTTTTTCTTGGGGAGCCGCCACTTTGTATAAAATGAAATTTTTGACTATTTCTTCGATTATTACCCGTATTTATCTATCCTAAAAGTAATTTTAGTTTTTTTATTTCAGATAATTTGATAATGCCTTAGGAACAAACATTTTCTAAATCCAGCAAAATCTATCTAAGCCCCTCTGTACCGAATATTTGGTCTCCAGTATATTTCGTCCAACATGTGAGATATCTTAATGAAAAGAGAGTAAAAGTGTACCTTTGGGCGTAAAATAGATAAAATAGAGCAACAAATTGACCATATAACAAACAAACAACATCCGGGTGACTTTGCTCGATGCGATTGCTGATCGTATGTGAGGTACCTAAATTAATTTCAGGGAACACTTTATTAGTATGGGGCATAATAAATGTATGCAAAAATAGATAAAATCGAGCCGCTACTACATATTATATATATTTTAAGTTATAAGTACTTGATCAAAAACCTTAACTCAGAAATTTGTATTATCTTTCATTTGGTGCTTAACACAAAATATCTATTTTACATTATATTATATCTTTCCGACGGCGGAGTTTGTTCCTATTTCAATTTGGAGTACATATTTATGATTTGCAAACCTCTGCGCAAATTCCATTTAAATGGAAAGACAACAAAAATATGCTAAGAAATCAAGGGAAGCCTAAATCCAGCAAAAGTAAATAGCGGTGGTTTTAGTAATATATTGCACATTAAGTATTTGATGTACTTAAGCAACGAAAGAATACCACTTTATCATTCTCTCAAGTGGGCAAGATCACTCCCAACTTACTGTTTAAACTATTTCTGAGTTGTGCAATCGTTCCATATAATTTTGATTATCCTGTTTTATGAGCATAGCAATATCTCTTTAAAACATAGCTTACATACTTAAATAAAACTTTTTTATTCAGTGCATAAGTTATATCTAAGTGTAAAGACATATTCGCATTCATTGTAAAATTAGTATAATATAGATCGAAGATTCTGCTTGTTAGAATTATTCAAATATTTTGATTTTCATTCTTAGGAAGTATTTTCAGTATAATATGTAATGTTTTCAAAAATAATTTATTATTTAAATTATTTCAACGATTTCATATTTACAAATTCTCACTCCATATCCTAAATATTCTTCATAGGATAAACATACATACTATATATACATATGTACATGAACATGTACGTATTCTTCCTTTCTCTTCATCTCTCATATTTTAATCACATGGATATTATCCTTCTTTAAACTTAATGCGTTCGAAATGTTTTGACTTAAAATTAATATTTCAAAGTATTAAAAAGCAAGATTTTTACCTTAATAATTTACATAATATAAATCAAGTATAAGTCCTTAAAAGATAAAACTGATACATTTCGACCCCGCTAATGCAGAAATATTTTATAAATAGTAAATACTGAAATTTACTAAAATAAACTAATAAATTTAAATTTTACTTATTTTCTTCAAGCGGTTAAAGTCATTCTTAATATTTTTATTCCCATTCCTATTATATTCTAAGAATTTTAAGTGACCTGCGAATCTACGATGACTGTACAAACAATTTGTATCAGTCTGCTTTCTTAAATATGAATAGCATGTATGTAGATAACTCTTGATCCACCAATGCCAATGCGACTTTTTTCAACTATACCAACCGCAATTGTGTAAGATATTTTAGATACATATGTGTGTACATACAAGTATTTCCTTATTTCAAATATTTTTAGAGATTCCATTAGCGTTTCAACTGGCTGCCATCAAATGGATTCAAAACTCATTGAGAATCGACCAGCAAATGGCTTCTATTGTTTGTTTCCTCGTTTTTTTCGATCGTTTGCTCATCGTAGCTCGCTGCCATAAGCCCTTTTCAAGAGTATGTAATATAAATATATGGATATTTATGTGAGTATTTGTGGGTATATGACCCTTGTAATTAAATATGAAACATTTCAGCCAGAGTACTTGAGATTTCATATTTTTATCATCAACACTTTCGTCATCGTCAAAAGCGGTAATGGTTTCTTCGTTCAGCAGTAGGCAGAATTTTAAGAAAGGAATTTCATCTAGAATTGTTACTTCTATGTTGGTTTCGAATGACTCTGAAATTTGAGTCGAAACTCCGATTAAATTTCTCAGCTTTAATATTTATTAGTCATTACACGCTTGCCAATTTTGATTCTATTTTAAAATGGTATATTCTATTTAGATTTAAAATAATATATTTTAAACTTTATCAAGTAAGCAATACAACTTATAAATTCTAAAACGGTGAAATACATATGCTTTATTTTCGTAAGATGATTGTAAGAATCCGTAATTCCTGTGGCTGTCCAAAATAGGTACATAAACTACACACCTAAAAATAAATATGGAGGGACTAAGTTCGGGTTGTAATAATGGAAAGCAAAGGAGTAATTTAAAGTGTCGGCAAATCTTTATATTATACCAATAAGAAAATGCTAAGCTCGTGTTTAACGGAACATTTCTCATTAACGTATTAAACGTACAAAACACATACGGACCAGAATAAACTGTTTAAAGTCAGGTCGAACATTCAATACACTGAGTGAATATCTTAATATATGGTGATATAATAATTGATTACTCTTATGAGTGAAAAATTTTTATCATTAAATATAGTTAAATTTCAATATATCTTTTATATTTATGTTCCAATCAATTTATATTGCAATCAAAGGAACAAGATTTACTATATGGGCTTGTAAAATATGTATATATAAGACAAAAGTAAACAGAGGGACGAAAATGAAAATGTTAGACCTGATTTCACTACTTCAATTTTTTGAACGCATATACATATGTATATGTTGATTTATACGACATAAAGTCAACCAAAAGTTGGAAAATCGTAATATGACGGCTAGGAAAGCACCACGCCTAATATTATCATAAAGATCGATGCTAAAGGTTTTCATAATAAGTAGAAAACATCAGAGTAGTAGAGTAGTTTGACCATCGATTGAGTAGCCAATTATCTACAACTAAATTTAAAAATGTTAACCAAGAATGGTTTTTTCACTAAATTCATATATTTAACACACAACTGTTTTGGTTTACTAAATATCACGATTCCTGTCCAATAATACTTATTTGCAACAATATCAGACATATCGCCATTAATAAGGCAGTAATTGCAGGTGAATAACTTAACCATATAGCTAACTAAAATGATAATTCGAGTTTCTGCTATTCATGCATATAAAATATCCTTTTAAATACTTTCAACTTGCTTGTGAACTAGTATATACCGTTTTGAATTCAAGTTGTTACTAACTGTGAATTCAGCTAACAAAACGTGTTACCGACGCTCCATTTACAATCAAACGTTTTCCTGAAAGGTTGACAGTGATGCCGTAATAAAATGTTATTTTTATATGAAATTGAAACATAAAAGATAGACGCACAACCAATCGAAAAGAAACGTCGGCATTTCTGTACAACAGTAATATGAAAATATACGATAGTATTTATGAAAATATATAAAGATAGATGTGAGTAAGAAATATGCATAAAAATTTAATTGGATTAAAGGAAAATAAAATGTTATAAATCAGTTTGGCTGTTATACGATGAATTTGAAGTAGCAGCTTGAGAAATAGCCACTTTTACATATTAATAAATATATTTATAACAACAAATCCTCAAACAAAACTATGGAGAGTACGTTATATATAGTATACGTAATAGGTAGACAAATGTATTTTTGAAACATTGTAAATATATTTTAAGCTATGTGCATTTGTACTAATCAAAACGACGTAAAAACGTATATTCTTTGTTAAATAAAATTTTAAATGTACACTTGTCATAATATCATATGAAGAGCGGAAATTTTTTTACGACAGGAAAACTATTCGTATTGCTTTTATTGATTTTATGCTAATGTAACTAATATACTATCGTCTTAGTCATTATCATTTTATTCGGATTTATAATATACAGTAACACAATGCTTCAATTTTTATATAATTCTAAACATTTTTTTCTTATTTGTTTATTATTTAAATTTAGGTAAAGGGCGGAAAGTCCGAAATAATCGAAAAACAGGAATGTAATAAATTTTCATCTTATTTTGCACAAAGTGGTATAACTTCTTTCCTTTAACAGCTACAGTTGTATATCTAAGCTAAAGAATATGGTTTTTCACAGTTGTATATATAATATACGTATGTACATATGTATGTATGTATTTACATAGTATACGAATTCGACTTATCATACCATTTACTCTTTAGCAATTGTAATAGCGTATATACTACATATATATTCTGCTGTGTATTTAATCATTGGATACGGTGGTAACATATGTGACCTTATATAAACTTCTGCGCATGTTCATTTCGAATATAAATTTATAATACGATTGTTTTTGTGTGAAACATTGCTACACCCAAAATAAAAGCTCTGCCAACAGTAGGTAAGCCAGAGAATAGGATTGTTCAAAGTTTCACATGTATTCGAAAGAAACTTAGCGATGCCAAACCAACATTTGACTATGAATCCACGAAAAAATTGTATCCTTTACCTTGTCCGATTTAACATTTCCCTCAACTACTAATATCGGAGACATAAACCTATCACATCGAAAAGCGCCCTCTGTGAGTAAATACCAGCAGCACCTTGTTTGGAACTTTTCCCGCAAGTTGGTGGTGCCTTTTTACAGACGCAAGGCAGAAATTATCTCATTAACATTCTCTGGTTGAGATATCCACGAATGCCTTCTTAGTAAAACATAGAGAGAAAATTTCCCTCCTGTTGAGAATATCTTTTCACAACTACTCTCACATTAGCACCGGCACCAGTTCTAATACAATCAAAGAATTGATTCTCTCCTTCCCGACGCAACAAATACTAACCAACCATACAACTACTATCGCAAATGGCGACCTACCTGGTCGACAAGCTGAACACTTTTGCCATTGGCCGTTGTCATAACGACGGCAAACCTGTTTTTATAGCAGACGGCCATGTACGAAAAGGCCAATGCATCTCAAAGGTTTTTCCTTTTCGTTCTTCCTAACGAACTAGCTACATTTATAGAAAGAAGTGGGTATCTAACAGCCATGTTCTTTAGTATTTGCCTTCACGGCATTCGTACTGCGCTTTGACTTCAGAAGGCTGCTGTATTTGTTGAAGTATACCCTGGATTCCGGACGATATAATTGCATAGATATTAAAAAAAAACATGATTTGATGACAGTTGTCTAGGCAGCAAGCTCTGCTCTTGGTCAAATAATTGTTTTGTTAAAGCTCATTCGAGATCAGATTATGAAACACTCAGAAAAAAACTTTTAGAAAACTTTGCATATTGATATTAAGATCTTAAAACATCAATATTACTGTAAAATAAAAATTCACATGTTTACATATTACAGTATTTGAATACAAAAGCTTAAAACAATAAATTGAATATAAATAAGTTCATTAAAAATTAAAATTTCCAACTCCACAGTTTTAAACGCTCGGTTAAATTGCTGTCTGCCAAAATGACGCTTTCTGATTTAAAAGCTACTCTTTTAATAAAATGAAAGAAAATATTCCGAGATGGTACATATGTACATATGTCGGTGGTGTTTTGAAGTCATGAAAGGTTTTACAAGTTGAGTTAACGAATTAGAATGTTTGCATGTAAGGGATCTAGCAACCGTATAAGTTTTTTATTATTTAATATCTTTTTTTATAATTTACCATTTCCATTTCTTTTGGAGTTTCAAAACTCTACAAGCACATAGCAGTTTTAAAATTCAGCAAAATTTAGTTAATATCGAGTACTTACATGCAATAGTGAAATTAATTCAAAGTATATAGGATCATGTTTTTTTGTTTACTTTACTGTATATGTACACATATGTATATATATATACATATATGTAGACAGAAATAAATATAGGATATTCTGCATATAATTTTGCAATTCAGTAATCCTACACTAGTACACATTTTAAATGTATGTAATTAGACGAACTCTAAACTATTTTTTATTAATTTCGATATATGGCTGTCATTTTATTTAAATTATTTCCAATGTAATGTAAACAGTAGCAGAAACCATCAATTTGTCTCTAAGTGATGGTATTCAAACAAAAATATTTTTAATATTGCAATCAACATGCACACTAATATACCTACATATGTCAGATGTGCAAATTGGCACTTATGTGTAGTATCGCAGTAAAATCAGATGCGAAAGGTGTAGGTTATTTTTTAGTGTCAAATGTTGCTTTGCTTACATAATTTTGCGAGTTATACCTTGCCCTTTCAATTGACCAATTGGTAAAATCTTATGTTTTGATTTTATGATATCGTTATGATGTGATAATTGTACCAGTTAAACACCCACCAGACACTGACAAATAGATATTTAAGCGAATAATAAAAAATCGCAGTGATGAATTAAAGTAATACAATATTTGTAATAAAACTCTTACACATCATATATGTATATTCATATATTTATGTATATGAAATATATTCATATATTTAAGGATAGGAATTCGAAACTAAATAGTAAGCCATAACCAGTCCGTTTTAAGCAATTCACACGTTATGGATCTTAGACTTTAATATTAACCAAATTTTCTTTCTATAATTAGAAATACAAACAAGTAAGGAAGTAGGAAGTTCGGGTGTAACCGAACATTTTATACTCTTGCAACTTGAAAGGACCAAAGTCGGCTAAATTGCTTTAGGTGCTGGCAAAACTTTATATTAGAAATACTATATTGCAGAAGAATTCAATATTCATTGCTCGACGATATCGTGAATAGATAACAATCAAATTAAATATGTTATTAGTTCGAATTTAATATTTAAATCACGTCAAAGAAAATTACCATATACTAAAATCATTTTGAAATGAGAACTCAACCGAAAAGGCTAAATTTAATAGTCAACCAGGTGATTAAAATTCTTTATAATAAGGAAATGAAGTTTATACCGATTTCAATCATATTTCGTAGAAAAGTACATAATTTTCAAGAAAAAGTTTCCATTTATATTCGGAAATCATTACAACATATACAATATATTGGTAGCAGATAATGTTATATTTAAAAACATATTTTCAAGCAATTTTATAAATATATTACTCATACACAGATCGACATATTCAGAATAAAAATTGTTAGAAAAACGTTATGTGTAGTATATAGGAATTTGGGTAATTGTAGACTAAATTCAAATGGTTTCGGCATGAAACTATACATAGTATATCTAGTATTATACCTTCACAGGCAGACAGATATGTACGGTATAAAGTCAACCGGCAGTTTGAAAGTCTTATATTAGGCATATGAGTCATAGAGGTCTTAATGAACCGCTTTTATCTATTTTTGCTATTACCACTTATTGTTAACAGATCAGAATAGAACAGAAGATGATCTCTGAGTTTCAATAAGATACCTTACATGAAATTATTACTCTATGCGCAATAACGCCAACCGAATGTTTGAAAAACCTGGTATCCAGAATTCGACCACTTGTCACATCATTAGTTTGTTAATTATATCATTTTGAGTGAAGCATTTTTGTTACTGTGAAAAAAATTAATAGCCATAACCATATCTAAGTTTTAGATTACATAACCAGCCGTTATGTGAACAAAACTATTATACTATGTAGCAGTATTTTGCAAGAGTATAAAAAATAAAAACCTGCCGTGTTGCCATTGACGACTTAATAAGTGTAACTATACAAATATTTTATGGTGGATAACACCGATGATGTGTTAATGATTATTCTACCTGTACACCATAAGCTTTACTCATCTCACTACACCTTTTAAATGTGATGAATACAACAAATTGTGTTTAGTATTTACTGTTTTATAAGCTAATGAGCAATATGCTGCTATACAGGGCACTAGCATTTTATGTATAAAGGTGTAATAAAAATTGTGTTAACAAACAATCGGTACATGACTAAGCGGTGCAAAACGGAAGGATAAAATGAATATGTGTTATGGTAAGTCATAGCAGCTAATGAAATTACACAAAAATACAATAAATGTTTTAATGCTTGCTTCAAGAGCGAACTCTCGAGAGTTGCAATTGAAGGTATATCAAATCGAAGTATTGATATATCCAGAATAAAGTTATTGTGTCTTATACTGAATGATGCATATATAATAATTTTGTGATTTCACTGACAAAAAACTGAGGACGAGTTTGTATATGGGCGTTATACGACAACTGCCACGCCCATAAAACGTCATTGAGCGAAAACCTATAAAGTTCCATAACTAAGCAATAAATTAAGACGTAGAACAGTAATTTTGCATAAGGAATCACAGTAGAAAGAGGCACCTGTGGATCAAAAATTAAAAAAATAATGGGTGGGGCAGCGCCCTCTTATTGGTTTTATATACTTGTCACCTAAAGCACTTAAGCTACAATAACCAAATTCACTCAGGACCGTCACTGAAGCAAAGATGAAATTGGAATATAACCCCGTCCACTCTTTATATAACGGTAACTAATTATGCCCGAGACTTAAACTCTTACACTCGATGGTATGAAAGAGTTGGGATAAATATTGGACGGCGCCGCCCATTTTTAGGAAAAATTACAAATCGCGGTATGCGCTTGACCGATGCCATCCAAATTAAGTTCGTGATGTTCTTATACATTCCGGACCACAATTACGCCTACTTTCCATATAGCGCAATTTTAAATTCCATCTGATTCTTTTACTTTCAGTGTATAAATAAAATTCATGGATAATCCTTTCATGACAATGGCATGTATGTGTGTCAAAAATGGGAAAAGGCCATATACCTAATTTAAAAAGTTTCGAACTTCCAGGTGACTAAATACAGCATATATCGGCCAATATCTGAAACTCATAATAGTTCATATTTGTGCCTAAAATGGATGAAATGGGCGAAAAATTGACCTAGCCACCATAAAATTGATGTCAAGATTTTCGAACATCCTGCCGACTTAAATCCATATTATTGGTGATGGTATGTGACGTGTCATATTTAAACTCAGGGAACATTTTATTAGTATGTGGTATTGACAAACATAGAGAAAATTGGATCGCTACTACCCGAACTCTCATATAATTTTCGTTTTTCTAACAAACCTTTTGCCGAATATGTCAGTCAGTATATGAGTTATAAGTTATAAATATAAATATGTATGTACATATATATCTTCACGAAATTTGGCATGTGTTATTGTACTTCAGCACATAGCGAAAAAAATCAGTATCTAGTAGGGAACATTTGTTGTTATAAAGGGTGTTATAGCTTCAGTGGATCCAAAGTTAGCGGGTTTTCTTGCTTTAATTGAACTTATGTTCCCTTAATTTAAACCCTCTTTGAAATTTATTTATACATGTTTATGTGAAAACGAAAGTATAACTGCACCTGTTTGTTTTAGTCCTATTTGCTATTTCTTTTTTCTTTGAAGACCTAAACTTTATAAAATTATATTTCAGCTCTGTGTTAAAATAACTTGATTTTTTCAACATCTATGTATACAGTATATATACATATATATACATATATATATCTTTAGTTTAACGTTAAAAAACCACCGCCTATTGTATGACAGCTGTATGATATAGTGGTTCGATCTGAACAATTTCTTCAGCCTTTACATGTCAAATTTCATAAAGTTATCACAGTAAATAAAAATGCTTTACATACAAGCAATTTATTCCGATCGTTCTGATTGTATGGTAGATGTATGCTTTAGATGTACGATTTCAGCGATTCTGACAACTGGGCAGCTCCTTGGAGTTAAAATGACGTTTACATAATTTCAGATGGATATCTCAAAAACTGAGGGGCTAGTTCACGTATACATATACAGACAGTCAGATACAGAAATGGCTAGATCGACTCAGCTCACCATGCTGAAGCAAACTGTTCAGGTTATAAAAATGCTTTTAAAGAAAAAATTAATAATGTGCAGTATGGTCTTAATAAAATAATATAAAGAGTTTAAATGAACTAAATACTTTAAGTATTCAATTATTAATCTAAGAGGTGAAAATTTTGAAAGCTATATGGATACGTAAAATGTTGCTTTTAATCAGTATATTTATTATAATACGGAATATTTTAAGTAGTAGAAGAAACAAGTGAGCCTGTGATGCCAAATAAAATTATATTAAACTAGGATTTGTTGCATATTAATTTTAAAAATAACTAATTGCGTCTGTAAATTTCAGCAATGAATACTCGTCACTGTATTGACGAGCGGTGCATTTAATTTGTCTGTGGTAAACTAAGGGATGTTCACAACAACGCAAACCACATACAAGTAGTTCGTATATCAAAACAAGAATTACTTTTTCCAATGGCAACGCCATCATTTATATGAATGGTGGATGTTGCAACAGAAGCTATGAGTAGAAAATACAATATTTTCGAACACATTGCACTCATTAGAGCTTCTCCTCTCCTCGTATATTTCTCTTACATATGACTTTTACAAACAAAGACGGTAGTGAGAAAGATATTACGAATTTCTTAAACAAATGTAAGGGTCAACGAGTAAACGGAGGAAGCAAAAAAAAACATTTCCACAGAGTGTGAAGCTTTGCTGGAATATTTTTTGTGTTAACCTTCGTTCATTATTTTGGTGCTTGCGTAGAATCATTGCTTCATCACTGATGGCTAAAAAGACAAACTGCTGTTCCAAAAAATAAAGTAAATATGTATATTTTGTTTTAACTTAATATTTAGCATTTTTGGACTCAAGTAAACTAAAAACAGATTAGAAACTACAAATTATAGAATTACTTCAGTAAAACTTTAGGTTTATAGTAGTTTGAGTAAATTATTAATATAATTTATAGTGCAAAGTAAGAACTGCAAAAGTAGTCCATTTATCATAAGTGGCCTAGGGTTTTACAAATACATATTTACAATTTACAATAGATGAAGAGTATGGAGGCATGAACTGCTACTTCTTACTCACATCACTTTGTAGCGTTCTAGCGTATTAAAGAAGCTTGACAACAAGTTTGGGTATTGGAGTAATTCGTGACAAATTCTCAGAAAATGCTGAGATGTCTTCTCCGCAATGTCACAAAATAGACGGTTTGCTGCCACCAAATGCCCAGTGTGTGAATATGTCACTTTAATGCCACAATTTACACAGTATTTTGGGTTCTTCTTCAACATTTCATAATGTTGCTTTAGAAAACGAAAGCGATTTTCTTCATTTATCTTGAGCTAACAAGAAATGTTCGCACAGCTACAGCAACGCGCATTGGATAAGTTAGGCAAAAATAAATGATGTTGACTTTGAATGTTTTGAGAAGATAGAAGAGAGGAGAATGAAATCGGATGTAAAAATCCCAGACAGGAATTCAGATAAATAATTCATTGTTGTAGTCTGCAAACCTCATTTTGACTATTTATGTTAATTAATGAAACCCAGTGTTTAGTTTATTAAGCAAATTCGGCAACTTTGACAGTGAGTGAGAGAGCCGTTTATGAAGTAATCGAAACTAATGTGAAATGTGATTAATTTCTTGTACGTGTAATGTAAAATGACTTTATATATTCATGAATATATGATCTTCAATACCTTTTTTTTGTTTCTAATTACCTAAACCAAACACAAAAGTACCAATACGAGAGAAATGAAAACACATTACTAGAAGCATAGCATATGTTAAGCCCTGTGTTGTACGTATCAAAATGGATTAAACTATAGGGATATAAAATGAAAGAGTTTCGAAAAAATACAAAAAGATCACATCTGTGTCGAATAATGCTAAGGGATGGACAGCTGCCGTTATGAAACATTTTTGTAAATAATGGCTGCCGATGGAACAAATGATTAGAATACAAACAAAAAGTTAAACGAAAACGAAGACATACTCAATTTTCATTGCCTTAGGGGAGGGATAGTACTTAAAAACAAACATAAGCTTTAGTAAATGCTAAAAAAATGTTATTTTAGAACAAATATATATATATATATAAATATATAAATATATTTAGTAAACAGCTATACTTGTATGAAATACATCCTCTTCTTATTTTTCCCTCACGACCAATAAGGGTTGCAGATTAGTTAAACCAATGTATATAAATTATATAAACGAATCCAGGCTTTTAAATTTAAACATACAATTTTGAACTTTTGCCAAAAATTTACGAAGCACATCATTATTATGATGCACAACGGATGTGTCGGAGGTGGGTATAGAAGAAAACATGACGGGAACGCACTCAGTTGAGTCGAAAATTTTTAATTCACCCAAGCATTGACTTATGTATGTACGTGTGTTGAATTAAATGTAGGGGAACTGAGTGGGCGCGATCCCGTATACTAAAAGCAACATTTGCATATCAGTCACATCACCGTCGGAAGAGTCCAACTACCCCAAGTTAGCTTATTATAAGATTGCACATTTTCTATAGCCAAATTTCGATGAGTGGTGTGAGTATTAGTGGATGTACGTGATGCGGCGAGTGTTATAAAGAAATGACGTTCGGTTAAATGAATGAGCTGGGGATGAAAGATTTTTCAGTTTGAAATCAAATATATGGGAATCACGAACTTTCAGAAATTTGTAAAAACTTTTTCATTTAAAATATCTTTAATACACGCATTTGTTTATATCTATAGTATATGTATTGGAGCGCAATTTAACGATAAGTGCAAATTCATGCAATTTGTAACTTTTGCATGGTATTAGCCACTAAAGACATTATAAGTATATGTATGTAACATTTACTGCAATTATTCTGCTGTCTTTCTGATTGTTTGTCGCATGTGATATTTTAGTACCTTTACCATTTTATCCATTTATAATTTTACCCAAAAACTGAGTCCTTTAATTTTTTTTTAATTTCTTATTTTAACGTGGGTGTCTATATTTGAGAATTATTACTTAAATACGAACTAATGACGATTTCTTGAGATGTTAGTTATAATAATTTTGTAAATATACTTCACAATAACTTACTGACACATCACAACTCGCTTAAATTTTTTTATTTGTTTATTTAAGGTTCATGTTCTCAGTACAATTTTTCCTACTGAATATTTTTTTAGTTGACCGCAAACTGTGGTAACTTACTAAAACTTAGGACTTACTTACTGTAAACTTTAATGGTTAGTTCTGCTGTTTCGTTTGTGAAAGGTATCGAAATAATTTATTTTATAATAATAACTGTATTCGAAATCCCACTTTCATTGCGTTGCTGCTTTCCCGTAACCGAAATTTAATAAATAATCCTGGACTTGGGTAAAACATTGCATGCCAATCTGATGAATGTGTAGATTACATTATTCTAAAAACAATATTCCCAAATGTAATTTAAAAAATATGGCGAAGAGTGTTCACTACTGCAAACAACAATTGGTCATTGGCCCTTGCTTGATGATTGTTGGAGTATAAGTTGGGCATTTGGCGATGAGTGAAATTTCCAGTGATTGCTTCACGTACCTTTGCTTCAAGTTCAACTTGCAAACATGCTTATACATATGTATATACCAATAAACGGCTAGCTTGAAGTCAGTCATGTGATATGGTTTGAGGTTGTGTTACTGACGTGTTTCGATGGTGTCGATATGTTCGCTTTCATATTCTGTTCTCTCGTTTACCATTCTCATGAATTTACAAGTAGCGACAAAGTGATTTTTTCAATTTTTTGTGCCAAATTTACAAGCGTATATACGCATAGGATACATTTTTATCAGAATATTTGATGCATAAGACTTTAGAAAGCTTCTTTAACGTTTGCATCATGTGCAAAAAGTTGTTTGTATATTTCGTTAATGCAGTTTCTGCTCTGAATTTAAAATGTTTGGTTTGTTCGCATTGTACCAAATTCGTTGTTATAAAACAACATATGAGAAATAAAAGAAAAGTTGATTCAATGATTTTACAAATATAACAAGATGCCCTGTTTTCTTTCATATAGATACACATTCTTACCAGAAGCACCAAAGCTTGTATTAACTGCAGAAACAATTACAATAAGAAAATTCTCTTTCATACAAAATTGTTATCGATTTTTTTACGTGAGATATCCCACGAGGAAACAAACCTATGTATTTAATAATACGAGTAAATTTATTTCAAACTAGTTTTGAGAATATTTCCATTCCAACGTCTCCTCACAGAACTATTTTAAGCTTAGACGGAAACGACTTCTAGAAAAAAACTGGGTATGCTAGTTAAAAAGTACCTAAACTTAGTTACAAAAAATTAGAAACGTTTCACTCTCACAAACAGTATTTAAGAATATATGTTTTAAGTCTTTTGAAATTTTTTACTTTCAATTTCATATTAGGAGATCAAGCCATGTTCACACAAAGAATTTTACAAGAATTTTCAAAGATCTAATTTACATTTTACTAATCTCTACATTGTTCCATCTTCGTTGCACATGTAGGAAAATTCAAGATTGTGAAAACAATACTGCTGTTATTTACTTTTATCAAATACCATTAACTTTCTAAACTCTTAATTCTCTTTTACTGGCATTATTCCACTTTAACTTTTCAGTGTATATATATTTTTTTAAATAAATGGATAATCTTTTCTCTTTTTATAATCTTAAAAGAAATTTTATTTTAATAAATACTCTTAATTTTCTGTTAGTAATATCATTAAGTAGTTTGACTTAAATTCACAAGAAATTTTCGAATGAATCTCATATTTTCCTTGAATATAATAGAATAAGTAAGCGCTGTGTCTTAGCGCTTGATGAAATAAACTGTAGACACCACAGAGAAAAATTAAACATATACAAGGGTGTAGTGAGAGTGAATACAACCAACGCTTGTAGAAATGATCATAAAAGTAAGCATAAAATTCACTGTTCGACCTTGGAAAGTAGTAAAAAATTCTTAATGGCTCTCACTTTTTATAAACAGAAAAGTCTGCAATGTTAAAGACATGTGACACGCTTTAACACCAAACATATAACTGTTAAAATGCCAACAAGAATAATATCCAAACCAACAACAAAATTTCAATGCCAAATGGATTACAACAAACACTAAATATCTTAGTGCAACGGAGACTGGTCTTTGTAATGAAGTGAGTTGTGGTTTGAACAAAATGCTAAACAATGATGAGAGAGCCCCGCCTATCTTACCCTCTTTCACTAAAATGCACTTATGAGTTTTTTATATACCCTCACTGCTCGCCGGCTTGAACTAGCTGAAATAAAATTGATTTTGTGTTTTTATGAGTCTCGCAATATGTTTTATAGAAGTTTTGTTTTTACCTAACGATCATTTGTAACACCAAAAACTAATCGAGATAGGCATAAATTTTATGTGTCACAATGATTAATATGGCTAGATGAGTTCAAACTGTTTGTCCATTGGTCCGTGCAAATGAAACCTATAAAAAAAATAAATAAATAAGGAAGAACTAAATTCAGGTATTTCCCAACATTTCATACTCTTCAAAATTGCAAGAATTAAAGCCTGGGAAGTACCTTCACCTCGTCTACGGCGAGTTTTTTACTCGTTTTAAGCACAAAAAGGCACCGCTATAAGAAAACACGGTCTTTAAATTTTATTATGATAAATCATATATTGGCTGATATATGAGGTATAAAGTCATCAGAAAGTTCGAAAATCTTTATATTAGGTATATAAGGGCTAAGAGAAGTATTGACCCGAATCAACCCCTTTGTAATATACAGGTATATAGTACAACTATAAGGAAAGAATTCTCTCTGAATTTATACAAGTATGTACATATATATCTCACACAGTTTTGGTTTGATTTACGCAATTCTCAGTCTAATGCACTATTCGTGTAAAGCTTTTTCCTGATATAAAAATTCATTTTTTATCGGAAAGAGAAAGAATCAAACAGAATTTAAATTTCTGTTATATGAGAAATACGCGTGGCTGTAGTCCGATTTCCGATATTAAAGTTTGGTCAAATTAAACTACTGCCACGCACAAACATATTCGTTAAAATTTGATAATAAGCGTCATATCTCACAATTCGCATTGTGTGTCAGAAACCACTCGACCAATTTCAATGAAATTTGGTTCACAACATTATATGTGCATCTTTATGTATGAAAATTGGAAAAATCAGACTACAATTAAATATACATATAGTAAAACATTATTTTAAATTCTTTATGATTCTTTCACTTTACAAAATATAAAACAAGTAACAATAGGTATATCGGAGAAAATCTTTGCTCATACTATTATGCCTTCATAACGTGTCAATTTAAAATTTTGAAGGCCGCAGATAACGAATATGTGGACTTCAGTACCTATGACTGTAAATATCGGTCACGCTCTGAGATATATTAATGAAATTCGAAAGGCATTTTTTCCTCATAATTATTTCATCTGTTACTGTAAATAATGCATGAGCGGTGCATTAAGGTCCGCCCCAACCATCTCACTTAATGCAATCCTGAACATAACGCCGGTGGACATTGCCGGAAGGTGTATGGCCGCAAAGGTGGCTATTAGGCTCAGGGAGTCTGGGTTCCTAAAGGGACGTGCATCTGAACACTCGGATATCCTCACAAGCTTTGACTGCATACCGGATCATCTGGATCATGGAGTCGCCATATCGAACTCCGGTGGCTCCTTCTCTGTACATATACCGACGAGGGAGGTTTGGCAGGGAAGAAGTCGTTGGAGGAGAGGGGCAGTAAGATTCTTTACGGATGGGTCGAAGCTTGGGGGGAAGGTTGGTAGAGGGGTCTACTGTCGGGAGCTCTCCATAAAATCCAGCTTCAGACTTCCCGACTATTGCAGTGTTTTCCAGGCTGAGGTTGCAGCCATCAAGGTAGCAAAGAGTGTCTACCTTCAGAGAAGTGACCATTCACTCAGACAGCAGAGCGGCGAAACTAGCCCTGAACTCATTCACAGTGCGTTCAGGGTTGGTCGAAGAGTGTCTGGTGTCACTGTCTCTGGCGGCGGGAGCTTTTATTATAAGACTTGTGTGGGTGCCGGGCCACAGCGGGATCGCAGGTAACTGCAAGGCTGATGAGCTAGCAAGAAAAGGCACCCTAGAATCGCTGTCGGTAGAATGGGAACGGGTAGGTGCTCCTGCATCCTCTTGTTCTCTACTACTGGATAGCTGGGCCTCGAGGCTGCTCGGTCGGCGATGGTCCAGCATTGGTACCTGCGCGGTCGCAAGGGCCTTTTGGCCCAAGATAGATCGCAGAAGATCTAGTGAACTCTTTGCCCTCAGGAAGGCTAGCCTCTCATTAATGATGGGGCTCTTGACGAGCCACTGCCCTATTGGCATACATGCGGTAAGACTGGGAATCTTACCGGACGCCGCATGCAGAAGCTGCTTAGAAGAAGATGCAGTAGAAACTAGCCAGCACTTCCTTCTTGACTGCCCTGCTTTTGGGAGATCAAGACTTAGACACTTGGGAGCACATAGCTTCAGACTACCCGCCGACCTGGCGGGCATAGAAATTAAGCGCCTCTGCAAATTTGTATTGGATACTAAACGGTTTGCCGATATCTGAGTCCGAACACGGGAGTTCGATTTTCAATGGCTTCACAAAGGACTACCACTATCAGTCCATGTGCGATCTCTGATCAGCCATCTAATTTAACCTAATGCAAATAATTCAGTACTTTCCTAAACCTCCTTGTAGCTATTATGATAATTTTCAAACTTTCGGTTACTTTGTACAGCTCATGGTGATCAGTATGTGCGATATTTTAATGAAATTTAACGGATATGATTTATAATATGAATGAGTTTTGTTATCAGCACTTAGCCCTTATTTTTAAACGAATTCGTTTACTCGAATCTGAAAAAAAATTGCATATTTTAAACTAAATTCAATTGAAAATTGCCATTTAGAAACGATTACTTAATAAATTTAGAAAAGATAACTTAATAAATTAAATAAATTGAGAGAGCGTATTTTTCTTATGCATATGTGGACTTAGAACAAATCGAGTGAAAAGTTGCCCTAGACCCATACAACTAACAGGCCTTATGTACCTGAAGGTACTTCCTTGCGTTGAATCCGTGCAAGTTGCAAGAGTATGAAATGTTCGGTGATACCCGAACTTAGCTCTTGCTAACTTCTTCTTTATGGTTTCTTGTAAATCTACGCAGGCATATAGACATAATTTGGCACACATCAGATGAGGAACAAACGAAGCCTATTTTTGCTAAATGTTTTATTTTTCTTCACTACACATTCTTAACGAAAAATGTTTAGTTTGGAAAGTAATGCTCCATATATGTAAATTCTTGTATGAAGGTTAGTTCTAAAGTTGGTTGTTATTCTGAGTAAGCACAAAAGCAATCCAAAAACTCCACATTTTGATATTTTAAGTAAATTTGTATTTAGTTTCGAACACTTTTAACATATAGATATCCAAGTATTTAATTAATGCCAATATGATCATTTTATTTATAGTGTAAGTATATGGAAATTGTTAAAATTTGCAAACATGTTACTCTACTGTTCAATACTTTGCTGACTTCACTGACGACACATATAGTATTTTATTTAACTAATATATTAATTAAGTTATATTTTTATAAAGAATCGTACATATTTAGACTAAGTTTTATAAAAACATAAAGGATATTCGGAATATAATTAAATAAATTAAACAATTCAAAATATACACTAAATAAAGATAAGTAGACTGTTACTTTTTGAACAATTTATCTCATACCGCTTAACTAGCGAGAAATAACTAAATTGCTTAGTGAGAATATGCATGATTGTGTTTTAAATTCCATAACAATTGACAGACACATAACCTTCAAATCACTATATGGACTGCGTTTTCTTTTTGTTTTTTTAACACACTTCTCTTTGTCCTTGGGCAACCCTTTTAAATGCAATTTATGGAGAAAGTGTATACTCAAGGTTAGAATATTGATTTACAGAAAAAATTTATTTTGAGCTCACTTTGGCTTATTGTATACTCATTGTTTTTGTAGAATACTAATTTGAAGAACTGAACAAGAACTTACCCTTTAATAGGAAAGGATGGATCCTTGCTGTAAATATAAAAGGGAAGAATTTGATTATTTAGAATGAAGAAAAAAATATTTAATCACATTCGTCAGAAAAGCAATTACGAAAACAAAGGGAGAAAAATAAAAGATTTGAACATATTAATATTCGGAACATAATTATGTACCATATATGTACCATTATGTATGTGTGTGTGCAAATATATTTATACTATATAATCAATCTGAAATTCACACATAGGCAGGTAATACTCGAATGTACATACATATGTATTCAGCTTTGATTTGTTTCAAATAGTTACTCGCATGGTAAACATTCATTTTAATTTTATCCCACAGCAAGAAAGCCAGACATGTATGCAGTACATATAGAACACAAGTATACACGTTATTCACATTGTTATTATTTTTTGCCGTTCTAGAAAAGATTTTAAATACAAGACAAGTACGTGACCACCTTGTAAAAGGTGTATCCGCCACAACCGGTCGAAATAAATTTATATTTTAATGTTATTCATTGAACTGGTATCTACAAGTTAGTAAGTTATAGATGTCACGACTACTCAGAAATGTAAAGCATTAGTGTGTGTTGCAACGAACAGTATCTCCGAGATACGAGCCGCTTATAAATCAATGAATTGTCGCCATCTCATATATACATTAGGCACCTGGTTTGTAGCTCGTATGTCGGTACCTAAAAGAAGACATATTCATATGGAGGCCTTTTAATGGAGTGGAAACAAAAGGGCATAATTTTAAAATACTTTAGTGACGACAGTGTTTATATTCCATTCTTCTTTTTGTAATTTGAGAAAGGAATGCAAATCGAATACGTAGCTTATTAGTATGTAAATCGTATAAATAAATTTAATAAAATATGGTCACTATAGTTGACTCCGCAAAGAGTTCATTGTCAATGCCAGTGATACTGATCAGCCTAGTTCCAGTGAAGCCACTACTTAACGGTAATGACGTATACTTGTATACGATTGAAAAGCAGCAGCAGCATAGTCTTTCTGAAATGGGGAAGCTGCTTTTTACTAAGTATTTTTGTTTATCATAATTTCATTTGTTCAAGTATTAATGTATGTCAATCCGACTTTTATATAAGCCCTCTCTCACAACAGTTGCTGTTACCAAAATACGGAGGTTAATACTGATAGCGAGGGGTAGGTTGCAGAAATACCATGGATCTAGTATTCGCCAATCCATTTCATACTTAACATTCGAAAATAAATTGTTTAATTTAAAGACATCATATTCGAACAGTGGGACGGAAATAACAAATTAAAATAAATATTTTGCGAATATTTTTAGAAAAAGAATAAATCAGCTACAATAATTTCGCTAATATTTATTATTCTACGAATATACATATGAATATGAATATATCAAAACATAGAATGTTTTACTTACTTCTCATATGTGTAATATTAGGAATTGCCATAGATAACTATAAGATCGATTTTAGATATACTTGTGGTCACAGTTCATGAAACTGTTAATGAATTTGTAAGATTTCCTGTGGTTTATTTTTAAATTTTTATTTTCATTTTACTTAAAAAAAATCAGAAAACAGAAAACAAAATAATTGTAATGATAGTTTTGAAAAAAAATAAGGAGGCATCGAAGTAAACAGAGAGGCAAATGTCGAAAGTATATGTTTCATTTTAATGAAATGTCTTTTAAACGATTTTTTATAATTTTCTAGTACACACAATTTTCCACAGTACACTCATAACTTTGATAAAATCGATATATTTCAGTAAATGTAGCAAATATTCCCCTCTTCAACTTTTTCATACTAAGTTTCGGAAAATTTCCACAAATGTCAATAAAATAATATTTTTCCACGTCCAACCCTTTGACAAATTATTTTATTATACATACATACATACCTAACCTGATCAAATATTAAATTACAGGGCTTATTTTGAGAAAATATCTCAGGTGTTGATGATTACCCCCCTATTCGAATCAAATGGTAGACTGTACCCAGATATCGGCAAAATCGTTTTTTATGATTTGTCCATACAAACTACTTTTGAAACGGAAGCAAGAATTTTGAGTAAACTTAGATATTTGATAGATTGAAATTCAAGATATCTCCACGTTTGGTTTTTAGTGCAAGCTTAAAACTTTTCGCATAATTTTCCCCATATGTATTTTTGGTAAGGTAAAGGTATTATGGTAAGGAGTCTTATAGGGCCTGATAATCATATGCGCGAAAAAATACGTAGAACCTAATCATGATTGGAAAGCTAAATTGTGATTACTAAACAGCCGATAATTACGTCCAATCTGTACTCTCGAAATCATCAAACTTGGAAAGACGTCAAGGGTAACACACAAACTTTTTGTAGAGCTGTGTAATAGTTTTAAATATATGAATAATAAAGACAAAAGTTGGGTATTAGTGTAATATGTTGACAAATAACACATTTGCCTCTTCGTATAGAAGTTGACATACTTTATAATTTGAGCTGTAGACTCCGTGAAAATGTTAAGTATACATTATTTGTGATAGTGACATTTTATTAAGAGCAAATAACTTCAGTTTATTCAATCATGCACCATTAAGTTTCATTAATGTAAATGTGCCTACGAAATAAATATTTTATTAAAGATTGCATATAGTATTTCATATTTCGAATTTAAACTTAACGAATTCTACTCCAAATTCTCATGGCACTGATACGTGTTCGAAACGAATTGAGCGACCCCTTTATTACAAAGCTACACTTGCGTGTCATAGTAGCAAAACGCAAAAACTTGCTTCATTCATTCATTAAAAATAAATGCATTATATCTGTTTTAATCGCTTGTGTACCGCTCGCCGCCTGTTTTCTTTCAATCAAAAAATGTATTTCACTTACACTTATACCAAGGTACTTGAAAAGCCTCCTGCAAGGCTGATTAAAGAAAACAGTAGTGATAACGAGTATAAATATGTTATTATATGCTTATAAATGTTTAGTATAAAATTGTGAGAAATAAATTCTGAAACTATATTAACATAAAGACTATAACTTATTGCAGATTAATTCAAAGGTTAGGTATGAGAAATAAAATTTAACGCTCTTAAAACATGGATGGTGGGTATATAAAGGCACGAGTTGCCTAAAAATGTATGCATGAAATGAAAGGAAGTAGTAAGTTATTATTTAATTTTATGAAACTGAATTAGTTTTTTCAAGTTAATATCGAATTGTACATATAACTAAGATATGGAAACATTGACTGCAACTTGAAGCAGATGAATAAGAATTTATATCTAACTCTGAAGAGATCAAACTGAAAAATTCTCTGTTTCTCTTACCTCCTTTTTCAAATAAGTTGTATATAAAATCCTATTATGTAGTAATAGTTTCAACTTAAAATGAAACTTTAACATGCTGTGTTTTTTACAATGAGGAGCTGTAATGTTGTCACTAATATGTGAAATTACTCAAAGCAATAACAAGTGTAAGGTTATTTTACCAGTAAAAGCTTAAAATAGCTCCGATATATCAGAAATCAAAGGAATCAAAGCTAAGGAAATACCTGAAGATGTAATATGTCAATCAGAAGATTGGAACCCAAGCAATTCTCTAAATATATATAATATATATAATTAAATTTAAAAATATTAGAAAGACGAAAATCATTGTATGTAGTACATATATATGGGGTAGTATCGACCCAAATCGGTTATCATTTTTGGTCATATGCTGGCATACTTTAAAAGAATTATTAGTGCAAATTTTCATCGCGTTGTATTAATTACTTCTTGATTTGTACACTGGAAAGTGAAAGAATCAAATGGAATTTAAAATTGTGTTATATAGGAAGTAGACATTTTATATGTTTTCCGTTAATTGAGTTTTGTGGGCGTTTGTACTCAAGTTAAAGCTTGCACGGACGATGGACGGACAGAGAGACAGTTACTCGAATTTCAGCAATTCTTGTCATCTTGATCATTTATCTATGTGATGTAGACCTATACCCGATAATTCATAGTTTTCTTCGCATATTCCGCACACTTTTTGTGACGAATGCGAGCTCTGAACGCTTTTGTTCTACACTTTGCCGCAGGAAAACATGACTGCGGACGAACAAGATAGATTGATCTGCCTGGCGTTGCTTTTTCCGTTTTTTCAATTTAGTGCGATTTGACAAAAATTGTTCTCGGTTTCCAATGAATATTTACAATATGTTCGGAAATTTTAATTTATCTTATTATGTTATTTATTATGCAACTATGCATATTTTTGCATGTGATATGAAAGATGAGCGACACAAATGAAAATTTGCTGATTATGAACGACAAAAGAGTACAAGTGTGAACGCAGCCTAATACAGAACACTAAATTGAGCCACAATAAAATTCCTAAAAGGCAAAGTAAACAAATAGGAAAACTGCAGCAATTGCAACTGACGGTACGAGTAGATGCTAAGTGAATACAATAAAAGACTAACACATATATTTACCAGTTTCCACTGCAGGCAAATTTTCGTATTGTACAAAAATTCAAAAACATTCATGTCTACTTTCATAGATATAAATATCGGCTATTTAACACCTTTTTAGGTATTTTAAGGAGACATCGAAATAAATTTTAGCGCAGCTCAGTTCAATTGCCATTTCATCGATGTTGGTGTAGTAGAATAAGACACTGGGGTAGAAAATTATTTAAATCTTGATTTGTTATTATTTTCCTTCCTACAAATATTTTCGAATTCTCGCAGCATGTTGCTACAGAATATTATAGTTTTGTTTGACTAACAAATTTTTGTAACAAACTAATTGATCTATGTAAATAAAGAGTTATGTATACACGAGTATAAATGACCAAGTTGATGAGATAAGTTGAGTTCTGAGTGATTGTCTGTTCGTCCTTCCCTCTGTGCAAGCGACAATTTGAGTAAAAATTTAGATACCCTGACGAAATTTGATACACATGTTGCATGGAATCCAATTAAGGTTGGTATTCCACGGATTTAACGGAAACCTATAGACTGTACTATATAGGCTTCTTATAGGCATAATTTCCATATTTCACGATCCTCTTAATTGAAAATGGTAAAATTGGCGTATAGCTACGCCCACTATCCATATAACAGAATCATTAAAATTTATACTCGAGAGGGTACAAAAAGGCTTCATAGAAATGCGTGTGACATCGCCCAACTTTGGGTACAATCTTATACCTCAGTAACTACTTGCCCACTTCCAACCATATTATCTTCATATATCTCTGTTTTGAATTCTATATGATTCTTTCATTTTACACTTTATAAATCAAATAAATAAAAAAAACCTCCATAAATCAATGATCAATGTCGAAATAAAACTTTGTACACAAAGTGTAGTTAAGGTATGCATTCTAACGTCCAAAAATAGGCGTAAGTGGACAATAAAAGTTCTCTTGGTGGTGGCTTAATTTAGAAAATGTGCGATATTAAAATAAAGTAGATTGAAGTAAAGATTTCTTTAAAACAAGTAAGTAATGTTTAAGTTCAGGTGCAACCTAATACTCTCGGAAGGTAAAGTGATATGCGAGATCTTCGTATATAGTTTAATTAAAAGAAGGAAGAATTACATCCATTATTTACAATCACAAGTAAAAAGATACACTATTATAGGAACGACCCCTTGTAGATTTAGTGTATATAACACCCAAATATGCAAAAGCCAATCATTTCGGCACGTCTTGCCACAGTGTGAATGATAGATAACCACTCCCTCTCATTAAGGTGAAATCACACATATCCGGACTCCTCGACCAACATCAACCCAAATTGGTAAATATCATGATAATGACATTCCCATGTTACAGTGCGAGGATGGACGAAATTGGAATACATGCACAAATCAGCTAATATTTCCATAATGCCTTTAAGGAACGCCATCTCAGAAACCGAAAATGTGACCCCCAAAACTTAGACCTCACTTTTAACCTAAAATATCAGTCAATATGAATCAGGTCAATATATTTCTTAGTCCTCTTATACCTAACGGAAAGATTTTCGAACTCCCGACAGATTTTATTCCCATATATCTGTCAATATGTGACGGTTACCCAACGGTGTACTTTAGCGCCTAAACTGGATAAAATCGGGAGAAAATTTCTCTAATCCCCACATGGTTGAGTATATTTTTATGTAGGGTAACCCCGTCTTTTATTAATTTTAATTTGAATGCTTCATAACCTAACGGTCCTTGGTGGAATGTTTTTAGTATTATATGGTACAGCGAATAAAATTGTGAGATCTTTACTTTGTCTTTCTAACCTCCATATAATGACGCTACTCTAACTACTTAAAATACGGTTACTGCATAAGCAACAAGTACAACAATAAGAATAATACTGTAGATTTACTTAAGATCGCAGAGCCTTAGAATCCTGCAAATAAAATATGGAAAGAAATAATTATCGATACTCTGTTCATTAAGTTAGCGCGCTGTCTTGGATACACTGCAGTTTTGAAGAAAAGCTGGACACATGTTAGATTCATTGTAATTTTTGTTATTTCAGTTGACTCTACGTCAAATATACCGATCAATAAGATATGTTTATGTTGTTAAGAGAATATTTCATTTTCTACATAAAGGACAAGTAAGGAAGGGCTAAGTTCGAGTGAAACAGAACATTTTATACACTTGCCACTTGTAGGAATCAAATCTGGTGAAATTTCTTTGAGTGCTGGCAAAACTTTATATTAGAAATATGTTGCGAAATTAATTTAATTTTATTAAAAAGTCGTAATCCCCACATATTCGGTATCTGGAACTCTCAAGTACACAAGTTATCGTTTTGGTCCGATTTGGACACTTTTTGGTCACAAGGTGGGAAAGGAAAGAATCGAGTGGAATTTAAAATTGGGTTATATGGGAAGTAGGCATGGTTGTAATCCGAGTAGGTCCTGAGATATGGCTTTTAACTGAAAATGTTTAAAAAATTTTAGCCCGCAGATATCCCTTATTATGATATTTTATAAATTTTCATTTAATGGAGTTTTTTGAGCGTGCCAGTGGTCCGATACCACGAACTCGTTTTCACCTTTTACAAGGTAACACGTGTACGAAGATTTTGACTCATCTCATCAACCTTGTCATTCCAATATCTAACTCGATTAATTTTAGGTGATACAGACAATTGTTAGGTGAACAAAACTATTATACAAGAGTATAAAAAAACGAATATTATTACAAGATCTGTTCAAAAAAAAATTGGTGCATTTTCAAATTTCGCAGGGTACATACATTCGATTACAGATTTTTTTTTACACTCGTCTCGAACATATATTCCCGGTTTCAGCTATATAGCTTATTTATTTTATTTTTATGAGAAATATAAATGTTAGACGTGCTTTGCGTGTTCGGAAATTGCCTGCTGTCGAAAAAGATGGATCAAGAATTTGCATTAGATTTCGGTTTGGATGACATAACCATATACAAGTATCCATGATTCGTCACGAGTTATTACTCTCTTAGGCAAATGTGGATCACCGTTGACGTCGTTCAACATTTCATTTGAACAGACCTCGTATATGTAGCATGCGGGATTTAGGGGTATTAACCCCATTTTATCTATTTTTGCCAATATTACATACTATTAACATGCTCTCTCTATTTCATTAAGGCGCCTGACTTGGCTTCATGACAAGCTTATACCAATTTTATCATTTTTAAATACAGAGATACACCGCTAGGAGAAAAACACGCTCACTAAATTTAGTTCAGATAACTCACATATTGGCCGATATAAGAGAACATAAAGTTGTGTTATATGGGAAGTAGGCGTGGTTGTAGTCCGATTTTCGCATTATATTATGGGAATGTCAAAATAATACCAAATCTAGTTGAAATGTAGGTCCGGATATATGTTATTTCACCAAAAGATTGGCGGTACCAAGCCCATAATCAAATTTTGTCACCGGCTCCAATAATGTTCTCTTGTGTCATCTTGGATGAAAACTCTAACATCTTATTTCATTTATCTCACTTTGGTGAGTTTTTAACAAAACCTTAATATATGTATTGAGCGGGGTTATCAGCCGTTTTCAACAATTTTCGTTCTGTAGTAAGAAGGGTAGAAGAAAACAGTAATCTTCCTTGTCATCAAGAAAATACACATTTTAATAATGCAGCCATATACATTTTTTTCTTTTTCATTGAGTTGTTTATTTAATTTTCTTCATATTTATTTAATACGTACAATTATGTACGTACAATTATGTATAACTTTACATACTTGCTGTTATTCCAAGCTTGCGCTTAATTTATTAAAATTACAATATATAGTAATATATTCATCTGTATTTTTGTTTCCTCTCCCCTTAATAGTTAATGCAGAGATTCTATTTTCAAGAGAAATTTTTTCATATGAGTTTGCATAGTTTCGTGTTATCTATATTATTTGTTTTGTTTATTATAGAACTTTTTCTAATTTTTGGTTCTTCTTATGACTGAAGCGAGAAACTTTTGTGATTATTCACATACGTCAAAGCATTCTGCAAGGATTTAATCAAATAACTTCAATATATTTTTCAAGGATTAAGAGAGTTGACAAAACTATACTTTGGTTTAATGGTTTAGAATAGAGGAAGAGAGGTTAAAGGATAGAGTGGAGATGATAAGTGGAAAAATATCCGTTCTCTTGTTTGTATACAAGTACATAATACAAAATACTTGCTTGGAGAGATAACTTCCTTTCATTCGTTTCGATGACGCAAGATGCCTTGTGTGTACATTATACGTTTCTGTTTCAATATCCAGGCACTATATCTCTACCTTCTAGGGTCCCAGGTAAATATTTTCACAAAACTTTTGAATTTTCATTCAAACTATCTGCTCTGAACATTTATACTATACACCTGTATGTATATACCAATTTCTATGCACGCTTATAACATATTCGTAAGCATAATTTACCATTTGTTAACTAAACTTGGAAATTAAAAATAAATTATTTGAGGTTTGTTGATAACTTCGATATGTCTGATTATTTTTAAAGGCAGGCCAAACTCAGCCGCGTAATGTCTACTACATTTGTTTAAAATGTATATTGGCATCTTTAGAACCTTAATTATTACAATGTCAAACTGCACTAAACTAAAATAATAGGATACTCCAGCTTGAAAGTATACTTTGCCTAGTATTGTCAATTACTTCTCCTATTCTTCCGACTCTTTGAAAAGATTAAACGAATAAATTGTTAAGAAAAAATTAATACTATTGAACTTTAGGACGAAAAAACATGAGTGCGAAGAAAGAACTACGGGAAAACTATACAATTTTGCAATAGGCAGTGGTTAAATTGATGATTTTATATAAAATATAATAAGGTTTAAACTATCTACATATGTATTCTGTAGCAAATATACGTATTCAAGAGCTCAAGGAGAGTTCATGTTGCTAACCTCTACCATTCTCCTCGATCGAGTTCCAACTTCTGTGCTAGAACAGTCCTTTAACTTGTGTTTCAATCCGGAATACAAATTTATTTACAACTGTTTTCCACCTGGAGTTATTTTCTGCGCTCTAGTCATGGAGTCTTTTATATGTTCCCTTATGCCGCACTAGCATGCCCCACAACAATTTCAATTGAATCCGCCAAACAACATCAAAGCAGCACAGCTGTCATTTGACTTTCCTTAAACTCCAGAGATGAAAGTCACATACAAAAACATTGTAAATACACGCTTTACGATTTTTTTGTATTTTCATAACACAAAATGTTCGGTTTTTATGTTTATTGAGTAAAACACAAAATAGATTTTCTTTGCTTATAGAAAACGGTCGTATATAATTATACTTGTTTAAATTAAATTAAAACAAGTAAAGAAGAGATTAGTTCGGGTGCAACCGAAAACCTTATACTCTTGCAAAGCTTGGGAAATACCTTAAGGTGAAAAACGTTAACCAGAGGATTGGAATCCAAGCAATATTATATATATATATATACAGCTCGTACACTGACCAACGTATTCCATAATAATAGTTAGAAAAACGAAAATCATTATATAGTAGTAAATGGGTGTAATGATAACATCGACCCGATTTTATCTATTCATACAAATACCACATACTATTAACATGCCACATACCAAAAAAGGTGTTCCCTTGATTTTATGACGTACCTCAGATGCAACCACCCATCCAATCACCAGTTGGATGTTCGAAAAGTTGTCGCCCAATTTTATTTATTGTAAGCAAAATATAAGTACACTGTTATAACTTAAACACGCTCTCTCATTATCATTTAGATAACTCACATATTGAGCGGTATATGCGGAATGAAGTCACCCATAAGTTAGAAGAACTGTATATAGATACTGGGGTCCACATATTCGGTTCCTATGGACTTGAACAGTTTTGGTTGGACTTGCACATGATTTGGTTATAAAGTGGAATACTTTAAAATAATTATTTGTGCAAAGTTATAAACTGTTAATAACGACTTCTTGGTTTGTATACTGGAAAGTGGAAGAATCAAATGGAAATTAAAATTGTATGGCTTTAGTGGTTTATATGTACATTAAACTTATTAGAAAGCGGGGTCACGCCCACTTTTTCATATACATATATATGTATATTTTTTGCTACAGGTGCTCCTTGCTACTGCGATATTTTGTGCTAACTAAGAGTTTTATATCTATAGTAATACAGTCTCTCGGATATTAACTCGTCCCGGCATCCTGATCATTTATATTTTATATACATAACACCATATCTATCTGGATTAGTTTTAGATGATACGTACAACCGTTAGGTGAACAACATGTTGCTAGAGTATAAAAATAAAAAATATCATGTTCATCGCATATCAGTCTCTTATATTTTCAGCTCATTTTATAATGCTTACTAACATTCAAATGATTTAGTCCATTACTAAATGTGTATTTTTTTATATTTTTTTTAATAAATTACATGTCACGAACTTATTTCTAAATAAGAAAATTCGATACCGCTACAGCTATGTATGTATATCGTGTGACCAAATATGAGCAACACATGGAAATTTTTAATGGTAAGTTGTGCGTGGCCGTGGTGTACATACATACATATATATTGCCGCTTTTAGAAACTCTTAAATTATGTCTTAAAATTAAAAATGTTTTAAAAAATATCATTGATTAATTTTTTCAGATTTAAGCGACGAATTCAAACATCAGACACGAAGTATTTTGGTTAAATGCCAACAACGCTGACGATATAACTACATATTTGTATGTATAAAACTCAATATTTGCTGTAGATGGTGGAGCGCAATATACCAAAGTGAATTAGGATGCTCAACCGTATTATGTGATTCAGCCTTATAAACATAAACACTATGCCTGTGAGTAAAAGATTTGCCGGCAAAAGCAGGACAATACCAATCCAATACCTACAGAGAAGCACTGTAACTATCTCTTTCTGACATACGCTGATTTCACTTCAACCATTGGGCGATACCTTTTTTCAATTTTCGTGGATACTACAGTAGTTGTTATGGAGATGAATACAATCAGGCTACGTCACCCAAGATAAAGCTGCTGCTGAATGCTGTACGAAATGTAGCTAATTTGACGTACTGCTAAGAGTGCCATCTGACGGCAAAGTAATTTATCTTAAATGGTACATCAAGCAGTTGTAGGCATCTCTTCATTGGTGTATATATTCCGATTGGAACAAAGAAACATGAAACTCAGAATGGAATGCAGAGATAGAAAATAACAAACGGTTAATTCACATTTTTGCCGCTAGTCTTCATCCCTATTTATTATATGTATTTAATTTATGATATACATACATACATGCATGTGTTAAGATTTTCCTTTTAAGCAAATATATACTTTATTATTGCACTGTTAATAAACATAAACAGATTTTCTTCATCATATATAATAATTTAATTTTAATTATTTTGATTGTATCTTTAATTTTTAAGTTTAAAAGGGACGAAGGAATTAACTACAATTTTTTATATGACTATATGAAGAGAATTTATACGATAACCCACAGTCAAATCAACAAAAAAAATGTACTTATTAGTCGATGAGAATCCAAATTGAACTTCTGCTATTTATGTGCAAATGCATATATTTTATTTTGATAATGTAACTTTGAAAATTTTAAGCTGTACTGTAATAATGTCTCAATATTGTAAGAGGTTTGGTAGTCCATTTAGACACTTAACATATGGTCATATGTTATGTTAAAGTTTGTACTAGGGCATTATTATGTAGTATTTAATTTCTTTCTGAATATTTGGTCCGAAGTACTATTGTAGATTCAAAAGGGCTAAGATTGAGCGTAACCGAATATTTTATACTCCTGTAACATGGAAGGATCAAAACCGGGGAAATGCTTAACATGTAAAGGAGGGATGGTTGTAGTCCGATGTCGTCTACTTTTGCACTAAGATACAGAAATGTCAGTATAATGATATGCACCGAATTTGGGTTCGCAAAATCTGGTTATCTGTCCCTTCATCTATATGGCTATCCATCAAAACGACAACATGGGTTAGAATTCTATCACTCTAGCTCGAAGCCCCATAAAGAACATCGAATGATTTTCGTTATTCTGGTATATTTTTCTTAATGACAAATTCCAGCATATTTTAGTTTAATGCCTAAAGTAAATGCAAGCAGTACAGAATTTTTCTACCAATATAACCAATATTACGATTTCTAACTTTCCAGTTGACTTTGTACCTTTTATATTAGTCAATATGTTCGATATTTTAGTGAAACGTAGCACAGTGGCACCGCTCCATACATTTCTTGGAAAAAAATAGAAGGAGTGGTCGTACAACAATGAAACTTTGCAGAAACACTTCTCTGGACTAAATTAAGAAATTTTGAAAAAATCTTGTAAAACCGCCCACTGCCACACCCACCTCCCATATAACTGCAATTGCCAAAATTTTTATTTTTGGACCTAGGGACTTGAAATTCGGGACACTTCTTAATTGAGTTCTCCTGATGAAAAAAAATTAAACTTAAACGCAAAGTGACGTTATTTATACCTTTACCTTGATAAAAATCCAATATAATATGCAATGTTTTAATTGAATATGTAACAGGCGAAAAATTGTGTTAGTTTTTATTTGTAATATTATGCAAGCACCATATCTTTAACAATGGGATCTAGTTCTAAGGAAATTTTGTTCGAATGACGCCTTAAGCTACTTATATAAGGATCATTTGTATGAAATATTGGAAGTGACTTTTGAAATTAAAATCGATGTTACTAAAAGGGACGGTAATTGGCGGTTGTTTTTTTTTTAATTGAAAGTAAAGACTCGGAACTTTCATTTTTTTATAGTAAGAGGGCTAAGCAAGGCAAAGCACATAAAGTTTTTTTCCATCAAAAAATGAAAAGTTGATATTTTTTAGTATAATTTTTGAAAAATTATAAAAGGTAGCTTACTTTGCCAATTTCAATAAATTTTTTTTTTATAAACAAGTAGGTGCTATATTTTCACTAAAAAATAAAAGAAAAGCCATAGCTATAATTTTACACACAAAAAAAATTCTTTATTTGGACAATAATTTTAATCTGATTTTATTGAATAACTTTCCGTCGACTTCTGTTAGTTTTTTTAACTATAAAATTTCACTTTTTATAAAAAACCTTGTTGAATTTTTCTTATTCAAATATTTCTTTACAAAACAAAATCATTAAAGTTTTGAAATTGGAAAGTGGAAAAATCCTATTTTTTCCGCCGAAATGCCACTGTGCGTAGTGGAAATGTTATCCATACCATATTTTGGGTAACTTGAATATAAATGAAATCTAACAGATCCTGGTCTAGGTCTTATATACCTAATAATATAGTCTCTGCCTGGGTGATTTTGCACCCATATATGTATATTATACATATGTATATGTATATATATAACTAAGCAATCAGGATGACGAGGCGAGTTAAAACCCGGGTGTCCAAGAGATAACTAGAGAAAAAGTTAAGATATTTTTATGAAATTCGGTAAGCGCGTTCCATGGCAAACAAAGTAAATAATCGTAGATGGGTGATTTCGGACCACTGCCACGCCTACCAAACACCATTAACCGAAAATGTATAAAGTACCATAACTAAGCACTAAATTATGATATAAAACTCTAATTTGACATCGTAAGTATCGCAGTAGCAAGGACTCCTGTGGGCGAAAATTTAAAAAAAAGTGGGAGTGGCCCCGCCTTTTAATAAATTTTATGTACATATCTCCTAAACCACTAAATTTAGAGTAACCAAATTCAAATCCAAATCCAAATAATATAAGAACCTCCTACCGAATGTGAAAGAGAGTGATATCTTACCGCTCACCCCTAATATAACGGCACTGTTAAAAAATACTAAAAACGCGATAAATCAACAACCAAATACGTTAAAGACATAAAACTTTACCTACAAGATGGTATGAGGAAGCTTTACAGGGACCGAGTTCGAAATTGAACGATGGGCGTGGCACCGCATCCTTTTAGGTGAAATCACATTTCTCGAGACCCGCTCGACCGATTAGAACTAAGTTTGGAATTCCTCTGATATTCCCATATTGCAGTGTAAAAGTTTTGGAATACAGCCACGCCTACATCCCATATAACAAAATTTTAAACTCCATTTGAAGCTTTCACTTTCCAGTATACAAATCAAGAATCTTTGCACGAGTAGTGCCTTTGAGATGTGCCACCTTATATTCAAGGCCCTAGGTACTGAATATGTGGACTCAGTGTTCATAGTTAACTTTTTACCGAAAGTATTGTTCATTGTTTGAGATATATAAATGAAATTCAGAGAGAATCCCTTATTGATGATAGTATATCTATGTACTACAAATTGATTGAATCCTGTCAATATTTCCCTTTGCCCTCATATACCTAATATAGAGATTTTTGATCTTCGGGAGATTTTATGGCGCATATATCGGCCAACATGTTAGTTATCTTAATAAAATTGAGAGAGCGTGTTTTTCTTGTGACGGTGCATCGTTGTGCTTAGAAGATTAACTTGAAATCATTCAGCGAATTGCTAAAGCCTGATTCAAATATTTTGTGATTATGATTATATGTATTTTTGACTATGTAAGCTAACTTTATATTCAATTTTATATCACTTTTTTAAATGGCAAATTCGTTTATTAATAAATTTCTTGATATTAACACAATATTTAACCATTTCCTTTTTAAAGAATATATGCATTAAATAAATTTATTGAAAGCAAAATTTTTTTCAATTCACAAATAATAGCACCCTTTCGTTTACCCAGTTCTTAAGTTCTTCATTTTTTCGTTTACGCTTTCAACATGGTACAGTAGACGTATACATTCACATTTTCGCACACTTTTTTGTATATCTTGTGGCAATTTCGGGTGGTTTTCATGAAGTGAGTATCATAGTTTGATAGTTTGTTCTGTGATGTTATTATAAAAGAACAACATCTAGAGTTTAAATAAACCCCATCTCAAACTACTCAACATGCAGCTCTCTTCAATCAAACTTGTGCTCATATAAACTCTATGCGTCTAAAAGCATAAATGACTACAAAAAATTTTGTAAAAATATAGCTGCAAAATGAAAAGCTTCTTTGACTCTTCTACAACTATTTCCGCTTTTTCACTACCCACTGCGTTGCTGCACACGAGCATAGTGACTACTAGTATACATGACTGCTGCGCAAGATGACACAATAATAGCAACAATAAAAGCGATTCTATAAGAAAAACAAAACCGAAAATATGAAACAAAAGGAGAGTATAAAACATGAAAGTGGAGAGCAACTCGAAATAGCATTAGTGATTTCAATGGCCGCCGAAGAATAACAAACAAAAATTCTATATGGCCGGATTGTATGAGCGCTGTCTTTCTCTTGACATGGGGATGGAAATACAACACTAGTCATGTGAGCGCGAACGAAAGAGCAAAGATTGAGCAGCTAAGGAATAGTAGGCAGATTATGGAAGAATTTTCGAGCATGGATGGCTGACATCAACTGAGTAGAAAAACAAAACAAAGAACTGTGGATATGTATAAATATGTACAAGCATGTGTACTCGTGGTTTCGTAAACATATCGATTGTGCGGTGCTGATAGAAATTCGATTAAGCGTTGACTAAACAGTGGAACATAAGTAAATTCATACTTGATTAAATAACTGTTATATTAGTTAATAATTATTCAATACTTTTATAGTCTTACATTATTTTTAAGCGCAATAAAAGGGAAGGTGTAAAAAAAATATTTATCCATAATTGTATATGAGAGCCATTTGGGTTTTGGGATGGTCGTTTTGGTAGATTGTGATATTCATTATAAGTTTATGAAAATCTGAACGCCATTGAGTTATTAGAAATTTTTTTCCCGCCAATATACAGTATATATTTAAGTACGCCAGTGACTCAAATACATTCAGTAATTCATCTCTGCCTTTAAAATTTGCCTTATTAGCTCTTAAGCTTTAAAAATGTATGAAACAACACACTGCACACTTTCAATACTTCAATAAGTATTGTTGTGGCGATCAATAACTGAATCAAATTTACAGACATACTAGATTTTTGCTTTTTGAGAACAGATTCACAAATAGTAACTACGTTTACAATAAAGGGTAGAAATTTTTAGCCCTAATTTAAGTATTGAGCAGTTTCAAATATTATTTTCCCAATGACATAACTGTTAAACATTTCTTTCAACTTATTAATATTATCTTATCCAACTTACTTAAATTCATGGCAGGGTGTATGTTCTAAATAAATAAAAATTAAATGTAATGTAAGTGTGGAATGCTTTTGCTCTATTTACAGTGTGAAAAAGTGTGTTACTCTTTTCTTCTCTATCTGTTCATTAGAATATTGCTACCGAATCTCTAATAAGGTCGCCTCTGCTGGCTATTTTATTTGTATTCTTGAATTGTAAATAATTTAATTTAACATGAATGCTTTTGATAGAGAACGCGCTGTCTTGCGTTTATGTACATGTTTACATAGTTGTGTAAATAAAAAATTAAAAGTATAACAAATGTATTATTTTTGTAAGTACCCCAGTTAAGACCGCATGACAAATTAAGACCTTAAAATTAAACCCTATATCTTGGTAATATGTTTTATATACAATGAAATTCCCCATAACCGGATACCCACCGTCGCGTGTTGATGTTCGGCTATGGGAGCTGTCCACACCTGGGCGCGTGGCAAAAACGCGTGTTTAAAATGTATTCTTAGAGTCAGAAGCTGCAAATCAGAACTATATTTCTTCTGAACTAATAAACGCTAGCCAATGTCAGCTAGGAGTGATTGAATGCCAATTATTCTATTTTCTGGTTTCCGTTGAGTCACTGCGTATGCCAGCGCAGGCCAATTTTTTGCCGTTTGTTTTTAAATAACCGCCGCAGAACTCCGCATATTAATAAAAAAAATAGCTACTAAAAAATAGTACGTATTTTTTTTTTACACATTTTATAAAATGTGGTCCGTTATCAGAAATATTTTGAATGAAATATTGCAAACATAATGTCTGTGTCCGGTCATGTCTGGTTATAGAAATTAGTTTTGTGTTAAAATATTAATGAAAACGATTTAAATTTTATGAACACATTTGTGCGGTTATTAAAGGTGGCAGTTATTACTCATGGAGAATTTTACTGTATTCACAATACTTTTATTCTGGAACATCATTCCAGATACCATCATTTAAGATATCAGTCATTAATAATTTTGTTAGATATGTAAAGTCTAGGAGAATATATAAATCTATTTAACTCTTCGGATAAAGGCTTACATAATTTACAAAACAAAATCAATGTAATCCAATATCGCTTTGACTTTGTCATAATTTCATTACTATATTCTTTAGTTTCGTTATTTTTCTTTCTAGTTTGTTTTTAGTTTTTTGAGTATTGTGGTATAGAAACCTTTTCAAGGAAAAGAGAATTGGAAGCAATAGCTATATCCAAAAAGCAAATTTGTATTAAACAAGACATTAACTACGGCAGCACAAAAGCATTTGTAGAAAAAGTTGTTTAAATCGACTCAGTTCATCAAGCTGATCACTTATAAATATACTATAAATGGTTTCTGACGTTTCTTTATTGGTGTTAAATACATCGTGGCAAACTTACCCTGTTCAGGATATAAAAATCACGATTTCAAATCTAAAGCTATATAAATTCCGACTTAAATTTAATTGTTATCGAATATCTGGAGTTATTTTTAGGGAATTTTGAAAATTATCGAAGAAGCTGCTGCCAATTTGTGGTATAATTAAGAATATAACATACCATTGCCTGTATAGTTGGGTTAAGAAATAAAGAATAAAATGCAGTAGAAGGCTTACTTACACTTAAACATGAAATTTCACTACTTTGACTACCTTAATGAATCATATCACACGTCACGTGCCAAGCAAACACATTTCTAACTTAACCAATCAAATTATCCAGAGCTTAGTTAACAGGATATATTTGATTGAGTTACAATCCACCCTCAAATATTTTGCAAATAAATTCAGAGAAGAAGGCAACACTAAACCCCATTCTATCGTTGCACATTGAATCTCAACCTACAACAACGAATTGATGCTGCAGACTTTAGTTAAATTAAACTTCACAACATCTTGTTACCTTTGAATTTGGTAACTTTTACAAAATATTTTATAGCCTTGTACGCATATAATAGCACTCCCATTTTTTTCTGTTAGAATGGGACAATAACAAAAAGTATTTCATCTATATATAAACATATGTTATTCTCCGGTTTTCTTAAAACACAATAAACTATGTCCTTTACCCTTACATCACAAAACATCTGTGGCGCAATCAGTCTTTGAAATGAAATGGATGGAACAGGTGAAATGTCTGTGCGTGTTGTTTCATATTTGGGAGTTTAGATGTATCAAAACAAAATTGTTATATGTATATTCAAATCACATATAAGAGTACGTAGATGTTAGATTAATATAAAGGAAACATACAAATGCGAAACTACATATAGTATTTCGTTTGTTCACAAATCGATTTACTATAATACCAACAACCAACATGTCAGTCATCAGTTAGTTCAGGCGTCTCTCGATGAAAGCTATTGCTTAAGCAAAACATTATAAATTTTGAAACTTGGCATACGAATAATTTGGAATGCTGGTGCTACAGTTTGATGATGAACAGAATCGGACTATTGCTACGTCTTCTTCCTATTTAATACCATTTTGAGTTTCATCAGAGACATTTTGCCGCAAATATCAATGCAGATATCCGAATAAAAGTTCACACAAAGAATGATTCTGATAAATGGCGATTCTCATTTAAAACTAATCAATCAACCTCAGACATCTGTTACAAAATGTATCACATACATCTATGATGATATGAAGCCAGGCAGTTTAAAGAGCTTCGTTAGTTCCACAATTCAAAAGCAAACTTAATTAATAATAATATATTAGATGTTATCTTATAATTATAAATAAATCAATAAATATAAAATACTTACGTATTTCTGAAAGTACTTTGCGCCCCTTTCTCGTCCAGATTTCAGCTACTGGAAAGATAATAATATAAATTAAACTTATATTAAAAATTAGGTTAATTACAGCATTAAAGAATAAAATGGTGTATATATAGTATGTATGGAGGTACCCTGCTAATTGTATTTCATTTCATCTCCGGACTGGTTTATATCAATCCATCTTTGAGTAAACTATAATCATGCATATGTACGAGTATATATGTATGTATGTAAGAACTTTTTGCAGGCAATCATTTCATCATTCCCTATCAATTTAGTGTATATGATGGTAGATGCAATTATATTCTGTTCATTTCCTACTCATTACTATCATTTCACGGTCGTAGAGTATATGATTTCATCTTATTTAATATGACTTACGTAATAAAAAACACCAATACAACTTTTTCCATTATCCATTCCATTGTTAGTTTAGTATATATAAGAACTTTACATGGAAAAAAATGTTCCAATATTTGTGAAAAGAGGGGATAAATCGGAAAATTAGAATTTTAATTTAGCCCATGATTTATATATAAATACATAATACAATACAAAAAGATACTTTTAATAAATATCGAATTATTTCGCCATTCGCTCCCTAATAGAAATCATATAATTAATTTCAAATTAGACTAATTTTTTAACATATTCACGGTATTGATGACTACCAACTTATTTTATAAAAAATTATTTGAGTAAAGTATGTAAGAAGCTTAATGCAAATTGTTGATCAAAATAATTACAACGAATAGTGTTGCGAGGGTACTTTCTCATTTTGTTATAACGAAATTTAAAAAAAGAATCAGTTAATAAAGAACTAATTAGGAAAAACCACAGATTTTCCAATACATAAGGTAAAATACAAGCATGGATTCCTCTATACCAAGTTGCAGTTTTATATTTTAATTTAGTGGTTAGTTATGGTATTTTAAATATTTTAGCTTAATGGCACTTTGTAGGCGGGGTGGTGAGCCGATAAGTCCATCAGTAATACTAACTCGATTGGGTGCCCGGAAATGTGTGTACGAGGATAATCTTAATTTTTACCAACGGTATCGCTTGCACGGATAGGCGGAAGACAAGTAGTCACTCGGAATTGAAATCGTCATCCAGATCATATATATATACATAACTCCATATCTACTTCGATTAGTTTCATATGGTACATCCGTTAGATGAATAAAACTATTATACTCTCTGTTGTTACATGAACCGAGAAGGTATTGAACCGCTTCTATTAATTATTAGCATTAAGTCATACTGGTTTTAGAAATATATGCTCCATAGATTTGATCAAATATCCTATAAATTAACCAATATAATAGTACACTCTGGAATTTTGTTTTTTTCGACAAACGGCATTTTATTAATCGATTTTGCCTATCTACAATACAAACATCCTCATGGTTCCAAAGAATATGTGTACCCAGTGATATTATAATATCTCAATTTTTACTCAACCGCATGCCCGGCCAGACGGAAGGGCGAACTGAATGGGTAGACAGGCAGGTAGCCAATTCGTTTCGTCATCCTCATTACTTGTATTAATCTTAACTAGTGCAAATAACCGTTAAGTTAACAAAACTTTGCAAGCTTATTGATATCCTCATTTCACTTCTGCATTAAGCTAATATATAATTATAGAGACAATTTTTGAGTCATTCTGAGACAAATTTAATTAATTTCATTCATACACATATACATATATAAATATAGGTGAATATTCTTAATTTTATTAGTAAAGCATATTAGATAATGAAAGGGAGCAACCGCTAAGGAGATGTGATTACAATCGCACCCGCAACAATAGTCTCAGTGACAACGTTGTAAATCGTTCCATCATATCTAAATTTTGTATAATAATATGGCTACTATTACCGCGTACACAATACGGTAACACTTGAACTGCAACACTTGTATATATAATTTATATATTTGCTCCTTTGGCTCACAAATCATTATTTTACTGCCCATTGCGAGTTGTTGAGGAGAAACACAAAAAAGAGAAAATCGCCAGAGACCTCGGATATTTTATTTAACCAACTTTATAAAACTGGAGATATACACACAATTACACACATACATATTAGATATATATATGTACATATGAATGTAGTCTTGTTAGTATAAATGCGAATTATTTATTGCCGTCCCACAACATGAGAAAGTACTTTGCAAAGTATAGGAAAACAAAGGTTCCGGAAAAAAAGTAAATAATTTACGAACATATGTATATACATATGTAAGAAAAGTAACTAGATAGTTGGAGTGGTGTGATAGAGGGAGATAGAAAAGAAACTGTTGCAGCAATTGTATTAAATCTTCAAGCTTGTGCTCGTAGTGGCGCGTGCTGAGGCAGAAACGATTGAATTTTTTATGTAATTACATTTTACACAGCGCTTACCCTAACAAAATACTATAACTGAAATATTTGTAGACAAATATTCATTATTTATGGTTAGCCATTAATTTCTGCTCAATGAAACTTCTGAAATTAAAATCAAATTCAGGTTTGCATTTGATCGTAAGGCACTTTTGGATTGACGTATAAGTAGGTTTGATAAATGTTAAAACAAAATAAACATAACAAATACTGAATATTCTTATTAACATGAATGCAAAATTTACGGAATTCAAATTTTGGACATATCATAATCAGACATACAAGCATATACATATGTATGTTATTTTTATACTCGCAGCATGTTGCAATAAAGTATAACATTTTTATCCTCCCAATTATAATTTGTAACATTTAGAATAATTCGATATATAAAAATAGTACACATACAAATAAATTGAAAAGATAACGAGACGAGTTTAATTCCGGAGACTGTTTCTCTTTTCGTCTGTCCGTTCAAGCTATAACTTGAGTAAATATCAAGATATCTTAGTGAAACTTGGTACACGTGTCCCTGGCACCCCAGAACGTTGGGTACTGCAAATGGGCGGAATCAACAACTAAGCTAAAAATTAATACACAGAACAGAAATTTGGTTCAGATAATAAAAGTGTAGTTTGAGAATTAATAAAAAATTGGAAGAAGAAAAATTTGCACAAATCTGATATCACTTTAAAAAAGGATCGCACCACAATTTTTATAGCTGACTTTTCACGGGAAATATCGATCAATCTGTGAGAAGTTGTCACCCGGAAGTTCGGAAATCTTTATATTAAGTATACGAGAGCTAAGAGAATTATTGATCCGATTCAACAAATTCAGGCATACTAATGGTTAAAGGGTTATTTCCGAATTTCAATTATACTTGCATATCTCACAAATCAATCGATATTTTCGGTAAAAAGTCAACTATAAGCACTAGGGTCCTCATATTTGGTACCAGATTGAAAAGTTTCGGTTCGATTTGGAAAAGTTTTGGTCATAATATATTATGTGGGGATTTGTTCTGAACGAATATTCTTATTGTATATGAAATGGTTTCGGATATACGCATGTACATTAAACCTGTCAGTGGGCTAGGCAAAGCTTATATTTCAAATATTTTAGTCCACAGGTGCACCTTGCTATTGCGATCCATTGTGCCCAATTAGAGTTTTGTATCTTATTTTTGAATTAAATTAAGACTTTTTATAATTTTTAGTTTAATGGTGTTTAGTAGAGTCAGATGTTCGATAACGCGCACCTACGAATTCGGCCTTTCTCTTTTGAAAAGGAATCTGTGTACCAAGCTTCATTACGATATCTTAACTTTAAGTTAAGTTACATCTTGCACGAACGAACAGACGGGCAGTCACTCGGATCTCAACTCGTTCTTGATCATTTATATACATATACATTTGTATGTACATAACTTCATATCTAACTCGGTTAGTTTTAGTTAATACAAATAACCGTATGTGAACAAAACTATTATACAAGTACTCTGTAGCAAAATGTTGCAGGAGTATAATTAATTTCCAAGAAGGGGTTAAAATTATTATGTTTTTTATATGAGGAAAAAGGCAACCAGAGGATCAGTTGGTAGTACTGTCAGTCACATTTATGTCAAATTTCATGACAAAGTATTCATTAGTGTTTGAGATACGTGTCGTTTTGTGAGCTGCTAAAAGTGAGTTTTTCGTTTTTTGCGATGTCGAAATTTGTTGAGTAAAGAATTTTCATTAAATTTTGTTTACGGAATCAATTTTCTGCTGCGAATACATTAAGGGGTGCAGAAAGCTTTTGGTGATGAGGCTATGTCTAAAAAAAATGTTTACAAGTGGTATAGTAAGTTCCAAGCCGGCCGTGAACGTGTCGAAGACGAAGATCGTCCAGGGTGACCATCAACCTCAACCGACGAAGCTCACGTTCAACAAATCAAAGATTTGGTGTTGAAAAACCATCGATTAACAATTAGAGACCTTGCTGATGAAGTTGGCATATCGAAAGGCTCAGCCAATACAATTTTGAAGGATGTTTTGGGCCTCAAGCGCGTCAAATATCGACTGGTATCGAAAACATTGAATTTTTTGGAAAAAAGGCGTCGCATTGAAGTGTGTGAAACGATGCTTCCAACTACCAGGGTGTCATGAAATGCATTAAAACTGGCGATGAGACTTGGATCTATGCTTACGACCCCGAAACAACCGATCAATCGAGCGAATATCGTGCCAAAAGAGAGCCGAGACCAAAAAAATCGCGCCAAAGTCGCTCAAAAATCAAGGTCATGTTGACTGGTTTCTTCGATTATCGTGGTGTTGTGCATTATAAATCCCTTCCAACCGGTCAAACAGTCAACAAGGAATATTATTTGAACGTCATGCGTCGTTTGCGTAACGCTATCTGCCTAAAAAGGGCGGAATTGTGGAAAGACAATTCTTGGTTTTTACACCACGATAATGCACCATCCCATACTGTCCTCATAATTCGTGATCATTTCGCCAAAACCTCATCCCCGTACCACCGTATTCACCTGATCTGGCGCCGTGCGACTTCTGGCTGTTCACCAAGCTCAAAAGACCGCTCCGGGAACACCGTTTTTATACGATAGAGGAGATTCAAGCCGCAGCGAAGACGGAACTGAAGGCCATCCCGTTAAGTGACTACAACCAGTGTTTAGAAGATTGGCAAATCCGTTGGTATAAGTGCATTGCATCGGGAGGGGATTACTTTGAAGAGGATGAAATTGATTTGGAAGAATAAATAAAGAATTTTCAAAATAAATACAATGTCACCTTTTGGGCACAGTAGTATATATATGATGTAAAGCCGAGCAGAAACTTAAAATTCTAATATAAGGTAAATGCAACTAAGCATATTACTACCCGACAAAATTGGATCCCTTTTTGGCTAATAAAACCAATATAAAGCAAAGAGAAGTTATTTATTTATATAAAATACTAGCTGACCCCGCAGCCGTTGTCCTGCGTGAAACTATGTATTTTGAAATGAAAAGAAAGTTAAATTCATCATTTAATTCTTGGTGTTTTTTGTTTTTTTTTTGTTTTCAATGTAACGCAGCTTTATAAACAACATTTTTGGGTTTCTGTTAAGGTTTACAGAAAGATGGTTTTCCAACTCGTGAGTACGCCACGGCCGTGTGAAAAACATAGCATTTCCAAATTTATGCCTCACACTATGCGACTATCTTTAGGTCCTGTTGATTGTCATCTCAAATGCAATCTTCACTGGAAACCGAATACGTTTGAACTGAAATGGGGAATCGTTAGAACTCACAGCAACTCGTAGAATCAATCAATCGGGTTCCATTACATAGTTTCGGCGCATGAAGATTGCGAATCATAATAACGACGGATCCAACTTTGAGACGCAAATGATACGGTGGCATACCAAGCCTGTCCAAAGAATTTAGAAATACCACTGGATAATTCACGGCGTCGTCTTCATTGTCAAGACGATCGATCGATATGTATGAGCGCAAGTCTCCCGGAATTTGACTTCGAAACTTCCAGTTTAAGTCAACAACATCGGTATTTGTGGCAGCTAACATTGCGCGTGCACTTAAGTAATCGTAGTTACGATAATTTGGCCAATGTCCGAACATTTGTGATGAGTTCATCTTTCGTGAATTGATAAAGGGAAGATGGAATTGATATCGAACCACCGGAAGTATCAACCGAAATTGTACCATTTCCAATATTTAGCGAAGACAATGTAAAATGTCTTCGGCAATTCGATTTTTGTTCGTATCGCATAATAGACGCGGATTTGAAGGCTGATATGTCGAAATGATTATCGCGAAAAGTTACGAACTTCATTTTCATTCCAGTGATTAACGTGTTCCAGGAATTGTAATTGCTCGTTTACTTCTCCAAAACTTGCACACATCGAACCATTCACAGCACGCAATGACTCAAATAAAGTTGAACCGCGTACATTAATCAATAGCAACTGAAGGTAGAAACAATCGTCGTTTTTCGGGTGGATTGTGTAAATTCGTCCTAATGCATTAGTTGATAAGACACCTGGATGTCAATCTACTGGTTGACCTTGCTTTCTGCGTAACTATTTCTTCGACGATGCATTCCATGCATAATATCAAGGTATTTCCGAATAGAGCATTGTTCTCACAAACAGATGACTGACGAAAGTTGAGAAAGAACTCGTCAATGTTAATTTTGTTGCTGGCGATGTTTCCACTGGCTATACTGTAATCTCTGGGCTGAAATACACTCTTTGGCCATTCTCCAAATTAACTGCGAGACGCACAACAGTCGGAAAACGTTCATGAATTGCAAAATTAAATATCCTACAAAGCGCTTTATTGCAGTTCACGTATCGCCCGTATCGTTTAAGACCAATAACCGCTATGTTGCTTCCTTTGGTGACGTACTTTCAAACGTATTTTTATCGATTTCACCAAACTGCAATACTAAACACTGATATGAGTTTTGAATATGAATTAATGGTGAATATAGTACGATCAATGTGTTGTCAACTTCGACTTCACTTTTCTAAGTTGAATGCTGAATGTTCTGCCATTGTCGTCTGGTGAGCGACGCCGATAGAGTTGATATCCATCATTTCCAGTTTGTGTTTCCGAAAGAAAAGCACATGTATAATGTTTCGTGCACTTATTGTCAGACATACAAACCGAAAAGGGATTGTAGTTTCCGCAAGGTCCCTGCACCATATTGGTTTCCACCACTTCATATAGTACTGGATCTTTCTCTACATCAGGAATTTCCGGAGAAATGATTTCATCAATTTGATCTGTTGTAACCATCATCTAAAGAAGAATGTGTGAGTGCGGAAAACATCCAACAGCACCACATATACGTTGCTTCAAGATAAAGTCAATCAAACATCGTAACAGTTGTTTGAAAAGTCGTGGTGTGACATCGTGACGATCGCTTGCTGATTAACCGCGATCCATAATTCCGCACGTATGTCGCCGCATCTTGGGAGAACTTCTTGCCTTGCCTTGCCTTGGGCTGCCATACTTTGATGGCAAAAAGAACACCGACCGATATTAGGGCGACCTCTTGGTGGCTTCGTAACAAATTTCAATCTGCAATTGACCTCTTTTGCTATGTTCGGACCGACAGCGAAAACATGTTTTCGTGGGAAAATGTGGTTTTCGCACGAAAACTTGTGTTTTCGTCCATGTAAAATCTGTCAAACGAAAACACAGTTTTTGCTGAAAACTGCTTGAAAACTTACATTCCACTCATAATAATCGGTGCCTGCTCTAGTTTAATCGATTTTTTTGGAAGACATATTTTGCCGGCCCTAAATTGTCACTTGATATTTGTTTACATTCCATATACAAATACAGCTGCTCACTGTTAAGGGGATTCTCTTGTTCTTGCAAAACCCTTGCACGGTGCACTAATTGCAGAATTTTCTTCTTGGTGCAACGGCACAACAAACACACGCAAAAATTTATTTGCAATGCTGTCTTGGCCTTGCATATTTCGGTATGGGATTTTTGCATTTTTTGTCATCTTGAAAGAGTAAGAGAATCCCCGTATTGATAGTTGTCAGTGAAAACTCAGCGAAAACACAAATTGTCGGTCCGAACGACTTACGTTCCACAACATACAAATGTGTTTTCAAAATGTTTTCAATATCGGTCCGAACATAGTATTTGTGTGAAACACACGTAAAGTTTTCACTGAATAATTTTCAATAATTTTTCTTTTGAATAGCCGGAATAAAAAAGCAAGCGACCGAAATTGAACTATTCAAATAATTTACAAATCAAAATATTGAAAAACAAAACAAACAAAAATTGAAAAAAAAAAAAAATGTTTATGAAAAAAAGTTGCTTTTTGGAATTATCCAATTTGCTGACTTTTCATGAAAATTATAAGATATTTTTATTTCTAAACCTTCCTTGATCCACAAGGAACATCTTCTTAAAATTTCATTAATATTGGTTCAGCCATTCTCTTAGCGTTACTAACGAACAAACATTCATTCGTTTGTATGAGAAAAAGAAAAGGGCTATTCGAAATTTTTTCTCCGCAGAAACCATCTCTGAACCTCAACGAACATTTTAAAAAAATAATTATCAAATTTGGTTCAGTCGTATGACATACTTACATAGATAACGCGGGAAGAAAAATTATCTATTCACCTGATTTTACCGCGGTTGTATATTATCCAATGAGATCTCTCTTCAGCACGTATTTTTTGTAAGTTATCGCAGTTAGTTTCAATATAACCGTTGTCACAATGGCTGAGAAATCCTAAGCACGATTCGTTAATAAAGCTTTGGTGGTTTATGAGATACATACATATGTACATACATATGTACATTAAAATTTAGAGACGAAATCACGGCCACATGTTTAAAACTTTCAAACCACTGATAGAAGTCTACTCTTCGTTATGCGGCTCCAAATTACAGTTTTGAGTATTAGTTTTTAGCTTAGCTATAGCCTATTATAATTTTTTGTTTTAACAGTATTTTTTAGGCGTGGCTATGGTTCGATTCCGTCCATGTGTAGTGCCAACCTTCCTTGAGTGTCAAGGAACAAATGTACCAATTTCCATCAGGATACCTTCAATATTAAAAAAAGTAGCTATGCAACACAATGAGATAAATTTTCATGAAATTAGTAGCGTATATCTTATCATTGATTTTTAATTCTATTGTTGGGTAGTAACGAACCTGAATCACTTTGTCAAACATTTATTTAAGTATTTGTATGTTCAAAAATCTTGTTAATTAAATTGCAATACAAGTTCCTAACAGAAGAAGTCAGTGTTACTTGCATACCTATGCTTTACTATTCCTTCTGTGTTAAGAGGAATAAAGTAATTCCTAGTCTATATACTATGCAGCAGAGCGCTGGGTTTATATATGTGATGGTTGAATGAGTTAGCAATATGCATTTTAATGCACTCGATTGGTGGCCTGCAGTTAAAATAGTGATCAATAAATTATGAGCAGTAAATATTATATTTTATTCGAAGCCTAGCTGTATCTTATTTGAGTTTTAACTCTATGTATATATTCTTTCTCAATATGATACGAAAATGCTACTCACCATTTATTAATTACGTTTCGTTCTCGAAACACTGCCATACACCTACTTCGCAAATAAATTGAATACTTTATAGATTTAATAGGACTATTTACTTTTAATTTTTAACTATTACATAATTTACTCGTTTTTAGTGTAGAGATTTGCTAAACCATTCGTTGTTTGCATAACAGCAGTTGATTGCCATACAGGAGGTATCATATCAGTGTTTATCTTATATAGTTATTGATGCCAAATGTATTGTAATATAACCGAACTTCAAAGATATTTTTTAACAACATAAAACTGATAACATTAAGCTGACTTTATGCACAAATTTGGTTTATATTTAGGACATCAATTACTCATTTCTGTGATTCAGCAGTAAAAATATTTACATTTGCCCTTAGCATGTGGCAAAAAAGCGTAAATTTTCACATTAACCTTTTTTCAGAACTGCTATAATGCAAACAAAAAATCCAATTTTCGTTAAAAGGTTATTTAAATTTATATTTGAAATATTACCCTTCGGTTTCGAAAAGACTGAAAATGTGTGCCTGAACGATTGATACTTTAGTTTTCTTAAGGCTTTTAAACATGTTCAAACAATGTGCAATTCACAATACAGAGATTCGTCAAAAGGAAGAAAAATAACAGTGACGAGAATATCGATGCCAAATGAGACAGAAGACAAGGTGCGGAATTAGTACCAGAAAGCATTAAACTGGAAAAACTATGAATACGTAAAGATAGAAAATAAAACTTAATAGAAAACTTGTCATCTGAAAAACAATTTTCAAGTTTAATATCTATGTTCAATGGAATTGGGAAAGTTTTAAATGTTGACAGATCGTAAAACTGCTAACGCAGGTATAGGAACTCCTGGATGAATCCTTTACCTTTTGCTGAATCTCATTGTTTTAAAAGTATTGTGTGTACCCTCTCTTTTTCGCGCACTGCATTGTCTGTTTATTATGCACTGCATTAGTTTCAGGAATAGAACATTTTCTTTTTTTTGTTTTAGAACACACATTAGGTTCGCTTCATTTTATAAACCAAAAATATAGCAGCACAGAAAATGTGTGTAAAAAATAACCAAGGAACTTGTCTTTTACAGCTAATGCGATCCGTGGCGATACATTTCCTCAGCAGGGAAGAACCCATGTAGTGCGTGAAAAAGTGAAAGTGAAATACCAAACACAACAACAATATTAAAAAAATCGAAGTTCGCATTTTAAGAGAAATGTTTGTATGACTCACATATACCCATCTATACCGCACTTCCTTACTTCTGTAGTGCAGTATATACATATGATTCATATATACATATATATATATAATATATGCAAACCGTCACATAAGCGCTTGCTTGAACAATTTGTCTGATAGAGATTAAATAAAATAACTCTAAACAGCTTAGGAAACCAAAAAATCACTGAATTGTATTTTCCATATCACTTTCCCATACTATTACTAATCGAATAGCGTGTTTATGTAAAGTCATATGTGCATATACACATATTGGGAACAAAGTACATAACACACTGGTAGTTGAAAAAACCGAATTCAAAACTGGTTGAAAATTTTGTTTACTTCGTCATCATTGGGTAGAATGACAATATATGTATACACGTAAGTATTTGTTTGATCAGTTCGCGTAGTTTGATAAGATATCACATATGAATTGACGCCAAATTCTTACATGATTTAAGTGCGTACATCTACTTTTAGGAGTTATATTCGACTTAGACATATGCATATCTACATAAGTTCATTCAACCAGAATATTGTAAAGAGCGGACGACTGAAATAACAAATTTATAAAGCACAGAAATATAATCCACCCATGTTACCAGTACACTGCACAAAGTTTTGAACTTTAAACTTGTTTGTCCTATATTGCACATACTTATTAATTCATGTCACAGTTCTTTGGTAAAATAATATATATTTTACATGTATTTCAATAATCAATGTATAACAAACAATTATAAATGTAAGTGACATTAAGATAATATAGAAAATGATTTCGCCATGAAATCGCAATAGCACAATTTTTGAAGAAATGTACTTCAAATAAAACTTTTTAATCTCTCAGAATCATTATCATCACCCCAAATACATTCCAAGTTTAGAGTTTCGAAGCAGCTACAGCGCTTTCTATGTTAATAAAAAAATATATACAATATATATTTATATTTATATTTACTTATATAATATGATACACGAATAAATTACATATCCGCAGCGCTCAAAGTTTGTCATCGAAGTTCGGTTACATATTTAATAGATAATTCAATAATTGAAGTGTTATGTAAGCCATGACTAGTAATCCCATAGTACCATCAATAGCTAAAATTCCCAAGATTTGAGTAATTCTATCTAGATCTAAAACTCCGCCTTTCTTTTCCCTGTCTGGCTTTATTCGAGTTTCAAATAGAATTGTAGTTTTACCAATTGAAGTTAGGAGTCTAACGTCTATTTTAGGATTTGTGTATTTTATTGAAGTCTAGAGAAGACTTTAAGTTGCTAAAACCTTTACATTAAAAAATATAGTTTCGATATTAATTTAACTGCAGATGAGAATATTGCCATGCGGTAATCGAAAAGCGCATTTTTTTAGTGAAATCAATAAAAATTCAATTTGTTTGTTATTATTTTAGATATAGTAAGCCAATTTTGCATAAAAAGTTATGAAATACTCAATGTATGAGTATTCCCTATAATCCATTTGTGTACTTAAATTATATATATCTAAGTGGTGTATGTGTTTTTTTAAATTTTTTTTCACAATGTGCCATTTGACATGTAAATTTATTCTTGCCACTTAATTTTTGTTTTTTTTTAGTCTTCGAAGCTCTTGTGCGTTGATTCGGATCACATCGCATGGGATGTCTTTTGTAGCTGTAACAAAATGCGATTGACACTATAACGACCCATGAATCCCAATTGTGTATCTGTTTTTTGTGCATATATGTATATTATATACGTTATTCGCCCATTTAAATAAATACAAGCATAAAATACTTATGTGTAGAAAAGTCTACTAACGAGAAAAGAGCCAAGTAAATGAAATTTATAATCAAGAGCTAAGTTTGAGGGACCGAGTCCATTAAATACTATAATACAAAATTTAAACGTTTAAGCAAACTTCACAGGATAGGAAAAACTATTTAAAATTTTTTAAGAACTAAAGTGTGTAAACTATTTAAACATTTCTTGTATATCTTTAGAGTTTAGACGTACTAATAAAATATTCATTATTTGCCGAAACTGTTAACAAATTTATTCAAGACCACGACCACGATGGTAGCTAAATACACTAATTTATTGGTTATGTAAAATATAAAACAACAAGTCAGAAAGGACTACGATCGGGTGCAACCAACATTTTTTACTCTTGGAACTTGCAGGAACCGAAGCCAGGGGGATACCTTAAGGTGTAAAATGTCTACCAGACTATAACTATATAACTCATACACTGACCGACATATTCAGCATAAGATTTGTTAGAAAAACGAAAATGTAGTATTTGGGAGTCGAGGTAGTATTCACCCGATTTTATCTATTAACTATTATCTTGCCACATCCTAAAACATGTCCCCTGGATTTCATTGAGGTACCTTACATATGATTAAGTGTATGATGTTTACCAATCATATGATGTAAAGTCAGCCGGATGTTCGAAATTCTTGATATATAGTATACATAATTTTATATATTTTAAAATATGTTTTCTCATTTTCATTGAGATTACTCACATATTGGGCGATATATGAGGTACAAAGTTACCAGGAAGTTCGAAAATCTTTATATTAGATATACGGGGGCTAAGAAAAGTATTAGCCCCATTTTTGGCATACAGACAAACCATGGTCAGAGACCTGAATTTCAATTATATATCTCACACATTGACCAATATTTTCGATCAAAAGTCAACTACAACCGCTAGGGGAACAAAACTATAATACTTTGTAGCAAGAAGTTGCAAGAGCATAGAAACAATTAATGCTCTATGGGAAGTAGGAGTGATTATATTGTTCTAATTTTTCTGAGAACCATATTTGGCAAAGTGCATGGTGTACAAATTTGAAACCAAAAAACTGGCAGATTCTTATGAAATATATGAAAGCTTTAAATAAAAACCTATTATATTAATTGGAAAGACTAGACTAGACCATTTACGATTTACAAATATTTTAAACTCCACATGCCACTACCCCTAGGGACTAACTACATCGCTTGCAGAAAATCGAATGAACCAACAAGCTTCCCAAAATAATTTCGTTTAATTTTTCTAATTAAGCTTATAATTGAAATACTTCATTTATTACACTCATTAAAGACAACTGATTTTATGTTTTGTGTGTTATGTTTCGAGAATATAAAAGATCTCCCTGTGAAGGATGTAACTTGCGATTTTGGGTACATTTTTAATCATATATATTTCAAAGCTGCCGAAAAAGCTGAATCTAGTTGAAGAAACATGTCAGTCTGGTGGCACATTATTTGTCGGACATGAAAGATTCACATAACTTATACTACTACGAGCCAACTATAGTCCGATATTGTTCATACATTTAAAAATATTAATTTATTCTTTCTAATCTACTTCGTCTCTCTCAAAGCAATCCCACTTGACCCCAATACATTTCTGCCAACGTTTTTTCCAATCTTGGAAACAGGTTGTTAAAGTCAATTTGGTTTGGCTTTTTGACAGTTTGAGTAATTTCGGAACTATCGAGCTTTCACATTTCTAAGGCCCAAATGATCTCTCAAAATGGGTTTCTCTAAACCTTTCGATATTCCAACGATGCCTGTAAAAAAAAGTATTTCGAAGAATAGGTTTTTCTGCGACACTTAAATTAACAATTCTTATTCTTTTTTACTACTTCTTTGGACATTTGTTAATGGATGTTTATAATGGAAGTTTTTTGGCACTTTTAATTGATCAGATTAAGTCTATTTTAGTTAGAAAAAATCTTGAACTTAACAAAAAATCATAAAATTGTTTAGCTTTGTAGTATTGAAAATTCGTTCTTATTAACCAAATCAGTGTTTTTTCGACAGTTTTTCTTAGAAAATAGTAGGAAGATTTAAAAAAAAAAAGAAAAGCTTCCATACCGCGATAGTGAATGGCGTTAAAATATTCTCTCCGAATTGGAACTAGATATCTTCCAAACTCTTCTTCCGAATGAAGTCTTCTAGTATAATAGCGTAATTCGTGAATCGATTTCTCACATTTTCGGCACCAAATCAAAGGATACATATTAATATAAGCCATAAAATTTTGGTGAGTCAAAAATTGTATTGTATCCCTTTCTATACCTGTGAAGCCAACTGGAAAATTCTTATATTAGACATATGTACGTGGTAATATTATTCTCCACTTTTAACACCAGGACACATTAATCTACAATATGCTCGTGGGGGGTTCCTTCTTAATATCAATGGTATACCTCAAGAATTAACCGACATTGTCGGGTCCACATATTCGCCCTCTGAGGCCTTTTGGTCCAATTTGTACAATTTTTAATTGTTTAAAGGCATTATTTCTGCAATGTTCTATATTGATAACAGTAAGAGTTCTCCAATTATATGCAGTAAAATGAAAGAAGCATATGAAGTATATACTTAATTTAGACACTCTCACATTGTAACATAAGAATGTCAAGTTAATGTTCTTCACAAAATTTGGTTGAAATTGGCGAGGAGGTTCTGAAATATATGTATGCTCCTGAAACCCTTCCAAGCCATTTTGGTTGCGAAATCTAATGCTTCTTGCGTGTTTCTTTAATGAGTTGTCGCGCATTTAGTAGTTTACGTAATTACGTAGTTTTAGTTACGTAGTTTTTCGTAGTTTACAACATAGCCTTTTTATTGTAAGTGGGCGTGTTCATCATCTGATTTCACCCATTATTACACTATCTAAAAAGGTGTCCTCGAAACGTTTACCATTTTGTTGACGTGGAAATGGTCCGAATTTGTACAACTGCAATCAAGTAAAATCAAGTTATTTCAATGTTTACTCCAGTTTTTCCTTTCGCAGACGAAAGGACGGATAGGCAATCAATCGGAATTTAACTCATTTTGTCAACCTTATCAGGTAGGTGACGCAAACAACCCCTAGTTAACAACACTACTAAACTATCTAACAACATTTTACAACTTTATAAAAATGTTGTGCAAAGATTCTGCATTCATAATTCGACGATACTTTAGTTGGCCACGATCATATTTAATATATTATTAGATTATACTATATATAACATTTTGTTTCGATATTTATTACTAAACTGAACACAATTAATATATTATTTGATTTAATCTCAAACCGAATAAGCTAAATTTGATATATTGGGTTGTCAAAAAAGTCTTGCGGTATTTTTATTGAATCAATTCGTTTGGCCCATACATCGAGCTTCTTAGTGACTCCAAGCTTCTTCAAATGGTTTATAACGGTTTGATGACTACTATGCCGGTCTCTTTCGACCAATTCAGCGATTTTATCACAATTTTCGACGACAGGCCTTCCGGAGCGTGGCGCATCTTCGACCACCTCTACACCAGAACGAAAACATTGAAACCATCGTTGTGCGGTGGAAGTGGAAACTGTTTCGGGTCCATAAACTGCACAAATTTTATTGGCGCCTTGAGATGCATTTTTGCCTTTATCGTAGTGTACTGTATTTTCTCTTTATTTTGCTCCATGTTTGCGACGCTATAACTCACGAACGACTTAAAAGAAACGACAATTAAGCGTGAAATGAGCTTTCCAAAGAGGTATGGCATGACCCGGTGTGACGAATAAAACTAAAACTACGCGCTTTCAGCGCCAACTAGCGAAAATACCGCAAGACTTTTTTGACAACCTAATATTAAATATATGTGGAAAACGCCAATTTCATGCAGCGCCAAACCACATTAGCGAGCATACCCACTTAATTTCCAACAGTTTAAAGTTTGCTGGAAAGTCGAATGTCAGTATTATTGAACTTTTGAAAATTTTTCCAATATAAAGTTTTCCCAACACCTGAAAATATTTCCATACTTTGTTCCTTGCAAATTGCGAAAATTGTCTGTGAAAATAGCGATAGTACGAAATATTCAGTTGCATATGAGCTTAGTTCTTCATTTCTTGTTTATTTTAAAGTCTTGATATACCCGAAATTATTGCGCCGCCATTGAATTCTGCCAATTGCGACAGTACCAAATATTCGGTTACACCGTAACAAGGTTGAGATGTAGGAAATATATGTGAAATAAAATATAAATATATAATATGTATATATTAATATGTACATAAACATATCGATGGGAATAAAGGATTTGTATATACCGTCAAATTCCACATTGAGGACAGTCCTCACAACTTTTTATTAATATTTTTATACAAAAGAAAATATGAATACGTTCCAATCACTGGGCACGGAAAATATTTTGGTGATATTTGGTTCAAATTATCTCTGACGGACAAGATTTCGTAAAATGTGTCAAAAAAAAAATTGTGTATAATTTCTAGTTCCCGCATTTCAAACTCTTGTTAACTTTGGAATTTGGAGACAGTTTTTTTAACAACAAAACGTAAAATGCAAAAAAATCGTCTTGCGCCATTGCCGTCTGGTTCGCGGTGGTTGAACGTAAATTACTGCGATAATTGTCATTCATTCACTTCTGTCTAACATTGGCACATATTTATTAGTTCTATAGAGGTATGAGTTACACCTTCTGACTCTAAGAATACTTTTTATATTCTTGCAACCAGTTGCTACAGAGTATTATAGTTTTGTTCACCTAACTGTTGTACGTATCACCTAAAACTAAACGAGATAGATATAAGGTTATATATTTAAATGATCAGGGTGACGAGAAAAGTTGAAATCCGGTTGACGGTCTGTCTGTCCGTCTGTTTTTCCGTCCATGCAAGCTGTAACTTGAGTAAACATTGAGATATCTTAATGAAACTTGGTATGCAGGTTTATTAGTACATAAAAAAGAGTTCGAGTTCGTAGATGGGCGTAATCGTACCACTGCCACGCCCACAAATCGCCATTAACCGAAAACCTAAAAAGTGAGATAACTAAGCACTAAATTAAGATATAGAACTCATATTTGACACAGAAGATGGCAATAGACAGCAGCGCCTGTGGAAAAAAGATTTTGAAAAAGTGGGTGTGGCCTCCCCTCTAATAAGTTTAATGTACATATCTCCTAAATAACTAAAGCTAACAACAACCAAATTCGCTCAGCATAATTCTTATAAGAACTCCTACCCAGTGCGAAAATGGACGAAATCGGATGAAAACCCCGTTCACTCCCCATGTAAATGTACTGTTTAAAACTACTAAAAACGCGATAAATCAATAACTAAATGCTTCGGAAACGCAAAAATTTGCCGTCGGTATGGTATGACAAGGCTTTATAGGGACCGGTGTAAAAATTGGACGATGGGCGTGGCACCACCCACTTTTTGGTGAAACATCATATCTCGAGATTCGACTGACCGATTTTCACAAAATTTAGTACGTTGCCTTCCTCCTATATTGCCATGTCACACTGTGAGAATGAAATTGGACAATAATCGCGACTACTTCTCATATAACACAAATATAAACTCCACTTGATTCTTTTTCTTTCCAGATCACATATACTGAAGCAATTAATATAACGAGATAAAGCTTTGTATGAATGTAGTCTTTAGTGTGTGCCACCTTATGATCAAAGAATCCAGCAAAAACTGCCGAATAGGTACCTAGGAACCGATTATTTTGACCCCAGTATCTATAGTTGATTTTTGGTCGAATATGTCGGTCAATGTGAAATTAAGAGATAATCCTTCTATTATAATGATATGTTTGTATGTCTAAAATGCTTAACCCATTAGCGCCCTTAGCCTTCATATACTTAATATAAAGATTTTCTAACTTCGGAGTGAATTTGTACCGCATATATCGGCCAATTATCTCAATGAAATTGGTAGAGCGTATTTTACTCATAACGGTGTGTCTCTATGACTGAAACAGATAACTTGAACCTAGCTATATAACTAATGTCAGGATTTTCGAATATCCGGCTGACTTTACTTCGTATTATTGGTTTTACACCTTAAAGTATTTCTCTGGCTTTAATTCTTACAAGTTGCAAGAATATAAAATGTTCAGTTGCACTCGAACTTTGCCCTTCCTTACTTGTTAAACAATCATTTTTGTAACGCCCTCATATATGGACAGCTCTCTTATCCGGAGAAAAACATTGTGACGGTGCTGAGGAGTTTCACTGTATATCAATATCTTGCTACATTTAAGAGTACACAGAAATAATAATCACGAATATCCATAAACACCCGAAGTCGCAATATTCATCAACAAAGACAAAGACAACCAATAGCGACACATTCCACCCGTTGCCATAACGGTTAGGCGCTATATGCGAAGCAATGTGTATATGCTATAAGCGTGCTTATTAAAATATTAACAACGAATAAAACTAGAAGATTTATGACGAATTAACACTTTAATTAAGAATATTTATTAGTTCACTTTTTATTCACAAACTGAAGAACTGAAGATCAACAACATAAAATCATTATATTATTGATATTTTTAACGTCAAAAAGCAGAACAAAAACCATATCGAAATTGTTAAAAGCACGGTGGTTGAAGCAAAATTAATTAAAACTCAACCAACATAATAAACCTGAACTGGAGATGATAAAATAAAATGAAATTAATTTGCCACCGTCAATTGATTTGAAAGGCAAATTATATTGCCTGACACGGCGCGATAGTTTGTTGAGATGCACATATACATATGCTTTTTCATATATAATTAAATAAAAAGTGTATGCGGTAAATATAATATATATATATAAATAAATACAAATGGCACCGCCCTGCCGGAAATGAACAAAAAAAATTATTTAAAATTTAAAAATTATGGTACCTACCCTTTTTAATTGTAAATACAAATATGCATGATTTCATTTAGAAATCAACAACAAGTAATTTTTGGTAAGGATTCTACAACCATTCAATTTTAGTTATGCCAGACTAAATAAAAGGCTTTCTTAACACATTATATGGTATTAATCCGTTTGCACAATTGTTTTGCGATACAATATATACACGATCTTTGCAATGTATACATACGAATGCCAAAATTGTATATATTTGTAAAACGAATCTTCTTTTGATTATATTGGCATCAGTTTTAGCCGTATTTATTTCCTATCTAATATCTCTTTAATTACGGTGTTCAACGTGCCACGCTATTGGCCTTTTTCCTGAAGTACACAACAAATCAAAATATATTATGGAAAACATTACAAATTAATTAAATGTCATATATAAATACGTATGTAGAGAAAAGTTGATGAGATAATAAGAAATGGGAATAAAAAGTTTGCATAGTGTATAATTCAAGGTAAGCAAGTATCATACAATTACGGAATTCAAGCAAATAATAGAATATAATAATAACCGACTTTTCATTATAAAATTCTTATCTAATCTCAATTTAACAAATAACATTATTATACTATATACTTATGTAAAAATAATTTCTCTTTAATATTGCAGAAGCATTATCTCTTTATTTTATTGATTTCTTCAAATACATATTTTTTAAATATGATGCGTTTTTTGGTTTAAAGTTAAATAAAAGAAACAACCGAATACCTTGCAAGGTTGTCATCACCCGACCGAAGCTATTAATAAAAACGATAAAAAATAAACAATTAGTATATCCACGACATAGACAGCTTCATAAAGAAATGACGGCAACTGTCACAAAATGGATTTTAGCTTTTAAAGCTACAAGTTTATTAATTTTTTCTCTTCCCTCATTAGCATTAATTTTTGGTTTTTGATTGAAACTATATACATACATATGTAGTATATACATATATATGTACACATATGCCGCCGGAAAATGGCTACTCAAGAATATGAAAAATTCAGTTCATATAAAATATGGAATAAGTTCATATAGCAATCGAAAACAAACATATATATGTTCCATATATTAATGCAATCAAGTTAAATGCATTGGCTGCTGCTGACTTCCTACTGTAGTTGAATAAACTTGCTGGCAATTGGCATGATGGAGCTACCAGACATTATTTTTGTATTGTTCGCCAAACTAATTAAAAAACCACTGTACGCCTGGTGATGCTCGGTGCCACAAATCATATTTGTAATACTCGTAAATGAGAAAATTAAATACGAGTAACAAGCAGATGATGTTGATTGGCAAAGACGGCACGATCGATTGACGTTGGATGCATTTTCCGCAATTTGAAATTCTTATACAGTACTTACACAATTACGTCAAACTTTTTATCATATTTTCCTTTATATCACAGAAAAATCCTAATAAGAACTTTTGAAATAAATACCAGAAATATGCTACGGAACGAAAATGAAATTCGTCCGTTGATTGTGGCTAGCCACTTTGGCACCAAGCAACGTTCATTGCTATAGTTGCTATTGCGTTATTGGAAAATTAAATGCATGTATGACTATATAATATACATAAAATAAAGAAATAAGACACTTACTTACTGGAAGAGTGCCGATTTTTTAATTGCACAAGTGTTAAGATGAATTCGTTGAGGATTACACCTGTTCTAATTGTCCACAGTCATAATTACCATAATATTACAATAATTGTAAGCAATATATGAGTTATAATTGCATATATGGTATGTACATAGGAACGTCAGCCAAGTATATATTTTGAACAGCTCTCAAACTTCTTGTAAGCAATATATACGAAAGCGAGTATATATATATTAACAAAAGTCTATTTAGTTTACGGATTTATTATTAATTTAGTTAAAAGTCCTTGATTACTACCAGACAAAAGGACAAAATAATATCCATGAAAAGGCTCTGTGGAAGTGGTGATAAGTTTTCGTGTAAAGCTTTTATTACTCAATACATTGATTTCATTTTCTAAATATTCGAAATATACCAATTTTAGTTGCCATAGGGTATTGCCAACCCACTTGGGATCTTTTATAAAATTGCAACTGAAACTTTAATTTCACTGAGTAAAGTAATGGTGCAGAAAATTACCAAAAGCAAGATGTCAACTATTGTTATTAAGCTGCGTAATAGGTAAGCATGTACATAGGTTGTTAAATATATTTCTGGACTAGGCAACACTAAGTGTTGCCAGGTGCAATCTGACATTTCCATTGGAAAGTTTGACATTTTTTAGCATAACATCACTCAGAACGTTTTGTCATTTAATCGTGAATTGTTTTATTTACAGAGAATTAAAAAATTCATCTCGGCCAAAAAATGGAATTAACTCGTGAACATTTTCATGCGATCATTTTTCACAACTTTCGACGTGGATTATCACGACAAGAGTGCATCGATGAACTAAAATCTTTGTATGGCTATGAAGCACCATCCTATAGCACTGTGAAAAACTGGTACAACGAATTCAATCGTGGCCGACGCTCGCTCAAAGACGAATTCCGTGAAGGTCGTCCAAAAACAGCCGTTGTGCCAGAAAACATCGATGCCGTACGTGAACTGATAATGCAAGACCGTCATGTAACATACCTTCAGATAGAGGCATGCCTATGCATTTCTCGCACCAGCATACATTCGATATTGCATGAACACCTGGCCGTAAAAAAGGTTTGTTCTCGTTGGATCTCGCACAATTTGACAATCGCTCAAAAAAAGGCTCGTGTGGATTGGTGTAAAGAAATGCTGAAAAAATACGATCGCGGTGCTTCAAAAGACGTTTATAAGATCGTCACAGGTGACGAATCATGGATCTACAGCAATCGACCGTGTGGATCTTCCAAGACGAGTCAAATCCAACGAAAACAAAAACCATTTTCGTTGATAAATATGCATATTTTCATTATTAGGCCAGAAATATATATAGCAGCCCTTATAATGAATGGCACGAGTAAGGAAGGTTTTTCCTTCCACGAAGTCGTCGAAGAAGTAATCACAATAATACTAAGAAAATGAGTATTATTCTTATGATTTTCCTGATACACTAAATATTTTTTATCAAAATCTTCTTTTAAATTTTAGATACTAGGTTGTTTTACAACCATTAAGGCTTTTTACAACAAGTGTAGTTTTTATAATTTCACAACATGTGGCCTAAGTGTATAATAATTTTGTTCACCTAGACGTCTTTTGTAACACCTAAAACTAATCGAAATATTATAAATATGTAAATAATCCGGATGACTTGACGAGTTCATAATCTGTCTGTGCAAGCGGTACCGTGAATAAAAACTGAGTATTATGATGAAAGTTTCTACACTTCCATTAAGGAAAAACTTACAAGAGCTATAACAAAATTTGTAGTTTGGTAATGTGAATCACAGTAGAGAGGGCGCCAGCAACTTGAAAATTTTTAAAAGGCCCCGTTTTTTAATAGGTTTGATGTGTAAAGCTCCAAATCTACATATATCAACTAAACTTTGAAACGAATGAGGTCGGTACATTTTGAGACTGTGTGAAAATGAGTAATAAATTCTTCAGCAGCATTGAATTTCACCACCAAGATTGTACGAAACGGCTTCAGTGGAGTGGATTCCTCATAAAACTTATGGATGCCAAAAAAGAATAAAATCGTCATTATCTGTTTAGGTGTACCAAAGAAAAATCCGTTACTTTCGTTATGCCCAAGGGGTTCGTTTGGCTGCCGGCAGAACTTTCTTCCGCAGAAGAGATTGAGGAAATTACTAGCTATTAGAACGCTTCACTACCCTCTCACTATTATCCAGTCATAGTAATAAGGCTAGAGGGAACCGAGAAACCTTATCGATAACCAAGAGATTCAAAAGCTATTAGTTCGACAAAGTGTTTAAAAAATATTTGAAGATGAAGAACTGGTACTACTCAAAGTAGATTACTGTTAAATACAAAAAGAGCACGCAGCACTCAAAAAACCTTTCCAAAATAGCTAAAAGCAGCCGAATCAGAAGCGAGCAAGTTTTGAAGTTTTGTCCACACTTGAATATATTCCCTGGTCAAATCGCGAGAGTATAAAAGGTTCGATAACACCCGAACTTGTTCCTCTCTAACTTTTTAATGTTACTATGTATTTTAATCATTCAATTGCAAACATATTCATCTCAACTAATTTTAATACCGTAATAGCTGCGTAATAGCATAACAGATGATCGTAATATGTATATAGGAGAAACATGAAGATGAAAAATAAGTAGAAACTCTTTGTTTTCAAAGTTTTAAAGTAATCCAAAATATATACATGAATACTTTTTCTAATATTTTATCAAATACTAGCTGACCCCGCAGCCATTGTCCTGCGTGAAATTATTTGTTTTGAAATGAAAAGAAAGTTAAATTTAACGTTGCATTTTTTTTGAATGATAAACAAAATTTTTTGGTTTTTGTTCCGGTATACAGAAAAAAGGTTTCCCAACTCGTGAGTACGCCACGACAGATCCAACTTTGAGACGCAAATGATGCGGTGGCATATTATCAAGCCTCTCCAAAAAATTTAGAAATTCCACTGGATAATTCACAGCGTCGTCTTCATTGTCAAAACGATCGATCTATTTGTATGAGCGCAAGTCTCCCGGAATTTGATTTTGAATCTTCCAGTTTAAGTCAACAACATCGGTATTTTTTGGCAGTTAACATTGGGCGTGCACTTAAGGAATCGTAGTTACGATATTTTGGCAATGGCCGAACATTCGTGATGAGTTTATCTTTCATTAATTGATAAGCGGCAAATGGAATTGATATCAAACCACGGAAGTATCAACCGGAATTGACCCATTTCCAAGTTTTAGCGAAGAGGATGTAAAATGTCTTCGGAAATGTTATTTTTGTTCGTATCCCACAATAGGTGCGGATTTGGAGGCTGATACATATGTCGAAATGGTTATCGCGAAAAGTGTGCGAACTTCATTTGCATTTCAGTGATTGACATTTTCCAGCAATTATAATTGCTGGCTTACTTCTCCAAAACTCGCAGACACCGTACCATTCACAGTACGCAATGACTCAAATGAAGTTGAACCGCGTACATTAATCATTGGTAACCGAAGGTAGAAACAATCGTCGTTTTTCGGGTAGATTGTATAAATTCGTCCTAATGCATTAGCTGATAACACACCTGGATGCCCATCTACTGGTTGGCCTTGCTTTCTGCGCAACTATTTCTTCGACGATGCTTTCCAGGTATAATATCAAGGTATTTCCGAATAGAGCAATGTTCTCGCAAACGGATCACTGACGAAAGTTGAGAAAAAACTCTTAAATGTTAATTTTGTTGCTGGCGGTGTTTCTACTGGCTGCACTGTATTCTCTGGGTTGAAATATACTCTTTGGCCATTCTCCAAATTAACTGCAAGACGCACAACTGACGGAAAACGTTCATGAATTGCAAAAGTAAATATCCTACAAAGCGCTTTATTGCGGTTCACGTATCGACCGTATCGTATTGCCTCCTTTGGTGACGTACTTACAAACGCATTATATAGATTTCACCAAACTGCAATACTCAACATTGATATGAGTTTTGAATGTGAATTGAACAACAATGGGGAATATAGTACGATCTATGTGTTGTCAGCTTCGATCACTCTTCCAAAATGAATGCTGAATGTTCTGTCATTGTTATTTGGTGAGCGATGCCGATAGAGTGGATATTTTCAGTTTGAGTTTCCGAGAGAAAAGCACATGGACAGTGTTTCGTGCATTTATTGTCAGATATACAAACCGAAAAGGGATTGTAGTGGATGCAAGGTCCATGAACCATTTTGGTTTCCACCACTTCGTATAATACTGGATCTTTCTCTAGATCAGGAATTTCCGCAGAAATGGTTTCATCAATTCGATCTGGTGTAACCACCATCCAAAGAATGTATGCGTGCGGCAAACCTCTCTTTTGCCACTCAACAGAGTACATCTAGCATCTAACAGCACCACATATACGTTGATTCAAGATAAAGTCCATCAAACATCATAGCTGTTGTTTGAAAAGTCGTGGTGTGACATCGTGACGATCGCTTGCTAATTGACCGCGATCCGTAATACCGCACGTATGGCATCGCATCCTGGGAGTACTCGGTCATGTGCCTTGGGCTGCTAATGTAAATTGATGCCAAAAAGAACGCCGACGCAGCTTTCTCCCCCTTGTATTCGATAGGTGCGTCACAATCAGTAGGGTTCCATTACAAAGTTTCGGCGCATGAAGATTGCGAAACATAATAACGACGGATCCTACTTTGAGATGCAAATGATGCGGTGGCATACCAAGCCTGTCCAAAGAATTTAGAAATACCACTGGATAATTCACGGCGTTGTCTTCATTGTCAAGACGATCGATCGATTTGTATGAGCGCAAGTCTCCCGGAATTTGACTTTGAAACTTCCAGTTTAAGTCAACAACATCGGTATTTTTGGCAGCTAACATTGCGCGTGCACTTAAGGAATCGTAGTTACGATAATTTGGCCAATGTCCGAACATTTGTTACGTGTTCATCTTTCGTGAATTAATAAAGGGAAGATGGAATTGATATCGAACCACCGGATGTATCAACCGAATTTGTACCATTTCCAATTTTTAGCGAAGACAATGTAAAATGTCTTTGGCAATGTCGATGTTTTTATCGAAAAGTATGCGAACTTCATTTTCATCTCAGTGATTATTCCAGGAATTGTAATTGCTGGCTTACTTCTCCAAAACTTGCACACATCGAACCATTCACAGTACGCAATGAGTCAAATAAAGTTGAACCGCGTACATTAATCAATAGCAACCGAAGGAAAAACCAATCGTCGTTTTTCGGGTGGATTGTGTAAATTCGTTCTAATCCATTAGTTAATAATACACCGGGATGTCAATCTACTGGTTGGCCTTACTTTTTGCGTAACTATTTCTTCGACGATGCATTCCATGCATAATGTTAAGGTATTTCCGAATAGAGCAATGTTCTCACAAACAGATCACTGACGAAAGTTGAGAAAAAACTCGTCAATGTTAATTTTGTTGCTGGCGATGTTTCCACTGGCTATACTGTATTCTCTGGGTTGAAATACACTCTTTGGCCATTCTCCAAATTAACTGCGAGACGCACAACAGTCGGAAAACTTTCATGAATTGCAAAAGTAAATATCCTACGTATCGCCCGTATCGTTTAAGACCAATAACCGCCATGTTGCTTCCTTTGGTGACGTACTTTCAAACGTATTTTATCGATTTCACCAAACTGCAATACTAAACACTGATATGAGTTTTGAATATGAATTAAACAATAATGGTGAATATAGTACGATCCATGTGTTGTCAACTTCGATATTCACTTTTTCTAAGTTGAATACTGAATGTTCTGCCATTGTGGTCTGGTGAGCGACGCCGATAGAGTTGATATCCATCATTTCCAGTTTGTATTTCCGAAAGAAAAGCACGTGGATAGTGTTTCGTGCATTTATTGTCAGACATACAAATCGAAAAGGGATTGTAGTGTCCGCAAGGTCCATGCACCATATTGGTTTCCACCACTTCATATAATACTGGATCTTACTCTACATCAGGAATTTCCGGAGAAATTATTTCATCAATTTGATCTGGTATAACCATCATCCCAAGAAGAATATGTGCGTGCGGAAAACCTCTATTTTGCCACTCAACAGAGTTCTGTGACATCGTGACGATCGCATGCTGATTAACCGCGATCCATAATTCTGCACGTATGTCACCTCATCTTGGGAGAACTTCTTGCCTTGCCTTGGCCTGCCATACTTTGATGGCAAAAAGAACACCGACCGATATTAGGGCGACCTCTTGGAGGCTTCGTAACAAATTTTGATCTGCAATTGACCTCTTTGCGTGAAGCACAAGTAAAGTTTTCACTGAATAATTTTCAATAATTTTTCTTTTGAATAGCCGGAATTAAAAAGCAAGCGACCGAAATTGAACTATTCAAATAATTTACAAATCAAAATGTTGAAAAACAAAACAAACAAAAATTAAAAAAAAAAATGTTTATGGAACAAAGTTACTTTTTGGAATTATCCAATTTGACGACTTTTCATGAAAAATATAAGATATTTTTATTTCTAAACCTTCCTTGATCCACAACGAACAACCTCAATTTCATCAATATTGGTTCAGCCGTTCTCTCAGCGTTACTAACGAACAAACATTCATTCGTTTTTACGAGAAATCGAAAAGGGCTATTTTTAGGGGTTTTCGGCAATTATTTTTTTCTCCGCAGAAACCATCCCTGAACCTCAACGAACATTTTAAAAAAAGAATTACCAAATTTGGTTCAGTCGTATGAAAGTTATGAGCGTACATACATATATTTTGACGATTCATTTTTATTTATATAAGATAAGAAGATAGATTATTTGATTTCAAAAATGTTCCGATATTCTCATAGACATACATACATATGTATCAATTTCAAAATTATGGCTTCTTACGATAAGTATAAGCATGTTTTGAAATGTTAGTATGAATAAATTAGGGAGCTAAACAGTTTTATTGGTTCTGAGAAAATCGTCTTAAATTGGACTGTAAGGTCCTAGCGCTTTTTGTGGTCAACAAATTTTTGTGCTCACGCGACATGTTGCTGCAGAGTATAGAAAGTTTTGTTCACATAGCGCTTGTTTGTAACTCGACATATGTATAAGTAGCAAAACAGACTTACTCAAAATCTGAGAAAAATTTATGAAACTTTGTACACCTCTTCCTTGAAATCAATATTAGGTGAGTAAGACAGTCGTCCGAAGTCGGGCTGTTGCCAAGTTTAGAAAGTGCAGTTAATCAAAAATCTATAAAGTGCTGTAACATATGTATGCAGTAATCTGTAGTTTACAACTTTTTATGGGCGTGTCTTTTACAAATCAGTAAAGGGTGTCATTTCAAAAATGGTCAAGGCCTATGACTATCTTTTTAATGTAATCAACCTTTGAGATATTAAAAAAAAAAAAATTGTTGATGATGAGTTTAAGTTATCTGAAAAACATTGCATGGAAATATGTTCTCAGCTTAGTGTAGTTTAATACCAAACGTAAATACTATCTGTTCAGACAAGCCTATATTATTAGAAATTTTTTAACCGCTTATACGAGTTAATATATAATATATGGTATTTTAATGAATTTACGAAATCATCTCCCAATATACAAAATTCCGTCCGTTTGGTTGAGTGTAATGAATAAGTAAGAAGTAATTAATGTTGAATTCTTATGCAACATTTTTTTTACTTGTTTTTATTTGAAAATTACGTTTGGCAACTTTTAGTAGGCTCATAGAGATTTCTTATTTAAGTTGTGTGAAATATTCGTCTCATGTTTATTGTACATCTTTAACATTCATGGAAAGTCTATATTAATTTATTTTATAGTCTGAAATTCGTGAATTTAATACCGTCACTACCGGTTATCGTCAATCAGCGGCTATGTTTCATTGCATATACTTATACCCGCGGACTGACAGACTGGAAATCTGACATGCAATGTCTACTATTTGATGTTGCACATTGACGCCTATTTCTATGCTCCGCGCGTTCAAGTTGCAGTGTCGTTGTAAAATTTACTTCAGACAAACTGGCAACAGATTCTGTGTATATGTACACTGACATTCTTATAATATATTTTAATAATTTAAGAAGATTCAGTGATTCTATTATCCTCATATCGCAAAATGTATTTACCGCAATTATATACAATTTTTTTTTTTACCAACATTTGCATACAATTTCTTGACACTAGAAATATATTAACATATATATTAAACACTGAATTGTTAATTATATTAACTGTTAAACACATTCTTTTATTTTTTCAAATACTATGCAACTTTGTTAGAAATTTCTGAATACTTACCCTAGTAATGGAACTTTTTTGGTGTAAACTCTTTTCATTATTATTCATATCGTAAATTTAAATAATCCGATATTATGTACATATGTAAACAAAGCGGAGCGCTGAAAACCAATGCCAAATGCATATTCTGTGTCCCCAATATCAAACATCTCATTTTGCCTGTTTCCCCAAAGCAAATACTAAATATCGTATTCATTCAACAGGCAGTTGCATGAGCTGTACTAGCAACGATAACGCTTCATTCGACCCGCCATTGAAAAGAGGCGTATCGAATATTACTCATTAGCAAACAACGAAAGAACAATAAGAAAAGCGACAATAATGAAAAAAACATAACAACGATAATTTTTACGACGAAAAAGTATATGAATGTTTCTATGCATATAAACAAGCTAAGTTGTACAGTGTATATGGAAGTTGTGTTCATGTTTCACTGATTACTGTCAAGTGATTTGTCATTGCACTGTGGTCCCGGCACTTGTCTTTTTTGTTGTAATGTTACGTCGCACTTGACGACATGTAGCACATATAATTTATTAACGAAATTATCGCTTAAACAAGCCATTCCGGCACGCCTATCAACAACAAGCAGCCACACTATATCATCGGATATACGCACATATACTTTTTATTATCGTAGTTCGTTTTAGCTCATGTTCACACTAACATTATTATAAAATTAAAAGCAGGATATATTTGACAGCTCAACTACCTACTCAAAATTACATGATTATATTACAAAATTGCATTTTTAAAATATTATACATACTATCCTTAAAACTATTATCACTAAACCCTTTTACCTATAAATCAATTTTCGACGAATTATATAACACGAGTATGACATGATTATTTTACACTTTTTATTTCATATTCTCAAATGATGGTATTACAATATCATTGCGAGAGATCAATATTCCAATTATGAATGTGCAATGCGAATGACAATATTCTCTTACTAAAACTAAAAAAATATGATTTCGATCGCTGATAACACTGTTCATGCTGCAATTTTTCTCGTAAGGAATTTTGATGGAGGACGGAATCATGTCTAGAAGTTCATGCAAGTGAGAAAAGTTCTCTGATTGCGATTCACTTCGGAGTGGCCAGAAAGGATCCGTTTACATATAACTAAAGCAGCTCACGACTTCCGTTTGAAGGCGAACCATCCCTTCCCAGTATCGTGCGTTGAGTTTGAGACAATGAAAACTAAACAACAGCTTCAGAAGAGATACCCACCTTTTTATGAAGATCATGCCAAACGCATTAAGGATAAAGATTTAAGGGTATGCTCCTGGAATGTCCGGTCCCTTAATTCGGTAAGTGTCGGACGACATCAACTCCGTCCAAAAAGAGCGATGGACGGGACAAGGACTGAGGTGGGTAGGTTCTTGTAGCATTTACTATTACAGTGGCCATGAAAAGGAGCGCACATTCAGTGCCGGGTACTGGTATTCACCCCTGTGGACGACCGTCTAGCCATAATTCGTATCAAAACGAAGTTCTTCAACATATCGTTGATTTGTGCCCACCTCCAAAGTTGCCTTCTATGAGCGCTAGGAGCGCACTTATGAGAGCTGCCCGCCACAATATCAAAATCGTGCTTGGCCAGGGTGAGCAAAGAAGCCATCTTTGGGACAACAGTCAGTAAATGCAGCCTCCATCAATAAACATCCCCTAATGGGTCGAGGCTGATCGACTTAGTAAGTACGATGAGCTTAACAAGCTGGCCGACAGGGGAATTGCCAAAAATTCTATGAAAAGATGAGACGACTAACAGCAGGTTTCAATACCGGGGTATACTCTTGAAGAACCCCGGAATTGATCTAGTGACTGATGCCCAGAGCATCATGGAGGGAACACTTCTCCAGCCTGCTGAATGGCACTGAAAGCATAACACCAGGAAATGGCGAACCCTATTTCCTAATCGATGACGATGAAGCAGACGTTCCATTGCCCGACCATGAAGAAGTTCGAATATCAATTACCCGTCTGAAGAACAACAAAGCGGTGGGGGCCAATGGATTGTCCGTTCACCTATTCAAATACGACGACGAAGAACTGATAAGGAGCATGCATCAGCTTCTTTGTAGACGAAATCATGCAAAGCGGTTGGAATTTAAGTGTTCACTGCCCAAACCACAGAAAGGAAGACCATACAATCTGCGCCAACTACCATGGAATAAGCCTCCTCAACATCGTTTATAACGTTCTATCGAACACATTGTGTTAAATATTAAAGTCCACCGTCAACAAACTGATTGGACCTTATCATTGTGGCTTTAGGACCAGAAAGTCTACAACTGACCAGATATTCACCATGCGCCAAGTCTTGGCAAAGCCCCGCGAAAAGAGAATCGACACACATCACCTCTACGTCAATTTTGAAAGCTGCTTTTGACAACACAAAAAGGAGCTACCTTTATGCGCCGCGATGTCTCAATTTGGTATCACCGCAAAACTAATACGGCTGTGTAAACTGACATTGAAAAAAATACCAAAAGCTGACTAGGCTCCTTCGTCGCTGTTGACGTAGGTACCTGCTGACGACTGCCTTACTCCACGGTACTCAAAATTACAACGGATCAAATCAATGCGTTGATCAGCGCCCTGAAAATGCCAGGCATTTTCAGTACCAATTGGCAGTGTGGAATGGACACACTAACCACCTTGGAAGGGTTCGAGGCCCATCTAAAACCTCTGCCGTACTATGGGTCCGGCTCCCGGTTGCAATGCAACTGCACATCGAACTGACAAAATGTCAATTCTACCCGCATTTGGGTATAAACCACAACCACCACGATACTCCCCGAGGGGCCAGTCCACATGAGCAGCTTGGAGTTACCTCCAAGGGCTCCTACTACCCGTGTTACCAGAATTAAGTCTCCGGTCAGACCTCGTAGCCGAAACTACTACCAGTTGAGCTTCCATACTGCTCCGGACTGGTGGCCAGTAAAGAAGGTGGGGTTGGACCCCACTGACACACAAAAAATACACAACACAACACACACCACTCATACTAAGGACTAACCCTAATTCGCAGTTAAACGCTTTCGCCGCTTAAACAATTCACGCGCATACAACCCTTACATCTAAGTGCCCATTCGTCCAACTAATCCCCATACCCCAAATCCCTAATGTCTGAGTACATCGGGCATTCTGCAATTACGAGTACATGCACCCAAACCTCCACCCCCGCACCACAAACACGACCGGACCTGTCAGACATAACTTGGAAGTCGTAGATAATTTCGTCAATCTTCGAACCAATATTAACAGCAACAACAATGTCAGCTTCGAAATCCAACGCTGAATTAAGAAGTAAAGTCCTCTTTCGATGAACAAAAACCAAATTCTATAGGTCACTCATTATTCCCATCCTGCTATATGGTGCAGAGGCGTGGACGATGACAACATCTGATGAGCCGACGTTACGAGTTTTTGAAAGAAAGTTTCTTCGAAAGACTTAAGGCCTTTGCGCACACGAGTCACATGTTCGGTGTTTCTCGAAGTCGTGGGTCTTCCAGCACAGTCTTCATTAGCGACATCTTCTAGGCTTTCCAAACCACACCACTTCCTGCTAAAGCAACATCTGGGTAAGCCTGCTTGATCATATCAAGCGTCTCTTTCTCAGATTTACCGAGTTTCACACAGAATTTAATTGCGTACCTCTGCTCTAACGAACGCTGCATTTTCGGCTTGCGCCACTGACAGAAATACGTGGCTCGAAAATGTGTGTCCTGACTGACCAGCCGCTCGTCGGGGTATTTATTTATTAATTTATCGGAGTTTTAGTCGTTAGAAGTTCTTAATGGATTTTCCCTAAGCTAATTTGATTATTAAAGATCTAGTGAATTAGAAGGTAAATACAAAAACAGTGGCGGATTCAGAGGGGGGGAATGAGGGAAAGAAGTTACCAACTACTGCTTTGGAAACGTTGAAAGAAACGTTTCCTCGGTTATTCTGCACACTTCATGTGACGAATACGAGCTCTCAACGCTCTTCGGCACTTTGCCGCATGAAAACGTTGCTGACCACGAACATGCTTCAAGATAGATTTAACGGCCGGGCGTTGCTGCCAAGGAACACGTGTACAAAGTTTTATTACAAGATCTCAATTTTTACTTAAGGGGGTATTCTACTCTAGAAATTTGAAAAAATCGAAAATTTTTTTCCATAATTCGATAGTTTTGATATTCAGAAATATCTCCCTAAAAGGGTTTTTCAAAACTCAAATTATTTTCAAAGTTATAGCCATTTTAGTGAAGTGGCAACTAGACCGGTTGAGCGAATATCGTATAACATAAAACTTAAAATGCGTTTTTCTCGAAACTACTTTTTTCCACACGGTACCGGCGTTATCTCAAGTTCTATACAACCGATTTACTTGAAATTTTGTGTGAACTTTCTCTATATAATCCTTTATCGTTCCTACCAGCATCGTGTCAAAATTTTTGTTTTCAATATTTTAAAAAAATTCAGGAATTTCAAAAATGATTTTTATTTTCAGGCAGTCCCCATTTTTAAAAACATTCGTGTTCCCTGATGTAGGGACTATAGCAGCATCCCTACTGATTAAGAATTTCTTTTGATTTTTTTTGCAGACCACCAGGAGAGTCAGGATCAATGTCACCAGAATGAGTCATTTTTTTTTACACCTGTCTCTCTCCCTCTAATTATTTTAATTTTTACAATTTTTTTGTAATTTTTTTTTCTGTATTCTTAAAATATCAATAAAAACACCATAAAAAATGGATAGTAAAAATATTTTTTTGTTTTTTTTTTAAATAAAATTAAAAAAACTGCCCAAAATTTGATTTCTAGACTAGAATACCCCCTTAAGTTACAGCATGCATGGACAGAGGGACAGACAAACTCTAAAGCAGATTCCATTTGTCTCGTCATCCTAATCATATATATAACTTATTTTTAGGTGATACAAACAACCGTTAGGTGAATAAAACTATTAAACTCTTTAACAATTTTTTTTTTCAAGAGTATAAAAATGGACATATACTTCTGAAAACAAAATGTATATACATATATATATAATATAATAAGAAAAATATAAGTTGATATCGCCCTCAGAACCTTTTCATTTCAATATTTAATAGCAGTTGAAAAGGGTATATTATTAACATGCGAATTGAACTCATTCTTTACAGCCTTGTAATATAATAGCTTCATTAAATCACAATAATAATTGTTAGACAAATAAAAATCTAATTAGAATTCATGTAAAAAGTAAGATTAACCTTATATTTAAAGTGGACAATTTTTAAACGTTCAAATTAGAATTTCTATAGAATGCTACACTAGGGTGATTAAAAAAAATTTTTTTTTCTATTGGTACTCGGAAAATAAGTTCCTAGACATCTCTAAGAAAGCCTCTCCAAATATGAGTTTTTAATTGTAACGGAAAGGTCCTCCTAAAAACACTTTTCTATTTTTTCTTATTATCAGATAGAAAAATTTATATCTCGCTTCCAACTACTTGAAAAAATATCTTGTTCCTTAGATTTTGTAGGAAATTGAATGCTCTACAAAAAAGGTCTTGCTTGATTTTTTCGTAATCCCAACCGTTTAAAAGATATTAACAGTTAAAATTTGATTATTTTTGGAAAAATTTCTTATTTCTTATTAATTTTATAACTCAATGAAAAAAAAATTATTATGAATGATGAAACTCATAGGTTTCTGGAGAGGCTTTCTTAGAGGTACCTAGGAACCTATTTTTCAGAGTACCAAACGAAAAAAAAATTTTTTTTGATCCACCTTAATATATGTACATTGATGTTTGACGATGAATATCTCGTAAACGCTTAACTTAATCGAAAAATCATCAGAGACCATTTTTATAGAGCAGTAAATTTCCTACAAAACTATGAGTTTCATCATTCATAATAATATTTTTTCATTGAGTTATAAAATTCATAAGAAATAAGAAATTTTCCCAAAAATAATCAAACTTTAACTGTTAATATCTTTTAAACGGTTGGGTTTACGAAAAAACCGTGGAGACCTTTTTTGTAGAGCATTCAATTTCCTACAAAATCTTAGGAACAAGGTATTTTTTCAAGTAGTTGGAAGCGAGATACATATAAATTTTTCTATCTGATAATAAGAAAAAATAGAAAACTGTATGTAGGAGGACCTTCCCGTTACAATTAAAAACTCATATTTGGAGAGGCTTTCTTAGAGGTGTCTAGGAACCTATTTTTCCGAGTACCAATCGAAAAAAAAATTTTTTTTTGAATCACCCTAATGCTACACTAGTATTCGATTGGTGAACTAATACATACATATGCTGGGTTGGAGAGTCACATTCTAGATTTTAAGAAATATAGTATATTCAGTCTTTCTGATGAATTTTAAACAACAACATTTTATAAAACCTAAATTAATCCAAGAATAAAAACACTTGTTACATATTTCGATGCACGTTACCTGAAATGTGAAATACCTATATCGTAATAGCGCTGTTTTCTACCTTCTCTATTAAACTCATCTTTATATAGTAGCTGGAATAAAAACTGTTACTAATTGTAATTCGGTATCAGCCTTTTAGATATTTTACTTTTAATTGCATTTGATACATTTGTATCATAAAAGAGAAATTTGTAATAATAAAAATGGATTTATGTACTAAAATCAAATACATCAGTAAAATACAGCAACCACTGACGTCTGAAGGTCTACCTTCCTCGTCGGTGACGTCTTGTCTGTCATAGCACTTCCTAAGGGTGAAAAAATTAACTATGTACTTTTCGATATACCTCAACGTATGCACAAGTTTGTTGCTTAAAACAGCAACAAAAATGATAGGGGTTAAGTTTGCAAGGTAGAAGGAAATTAAAAGGAAAGGTGAAAGCCCTATACTGGATTGTAAATAGTGAGGATCGAGGAGAAGTCATGACATATCGGCGCATGTCACATCCGAGTTGCAAGTTGTCTCATCCCTCAGAAAACCGACAATTTCTTATTTGAAGAGAAGGTGGGAGTCTGGGGTATTCTAATAAAATCTAATAAGATTTTGTTCAAGGCGACTAGCCATATTGCATTAACTAACCTAATATGTATGCATCGATGTGTATACAGATATATAAAAGACTGCATTTACGCCAACATCTCTTCAAAAACGTTTTGCATGAATATATGCGGTGAGACTTAGTTATTCGTTGCAAAAGAGCAAAACAACAGAATATGACAATTTAGGGGTTACTTTTCTCGCAATAGTGGTGGTTAGAACCATCGATAGAAATTAATAATCCTAACTTGAATCATGGCGATTTTTGCATTGTTAAATATATATATGACATGAGACCAGAAATTAAAGAAATTTACCTAAGTAAATAAAAAAAACGATTTAAGTATAATGCAAGCTAAGCAATTCACATCAATATTTTTTATGAACAGGTGCATGTAAGAGCGATTGCATATTCAAAGAGAACTGTTATATTAAAGAGAAATCTGAGGAGACTTATTAATGCGTACTGAGAAGAGAAGTAATTACTCACTTACACTACGTCAATAGAGCGCCACTTACACATCCTCAATCGCACGCACACTTTGAAGTAAAAGAGTACCATTGTTTGCGTTAGTATTTGTGAGTACGGTTAATATTCTTGTGTGTGTGTGTTTTTTTTTTCATTGGTGGGCAATCAAAAAATTATTTATATACATATTTTTATAGTAAAAGTAAAATAATTTTAAATATTTTATGTTTCAATTGTAACACAACTATTTGGCATCACCGCTTCAAAACTCGTTCGAAGCTCTAATATTTATTACTACTTTGATTTGAAGACGCTTTACGTAGATGTAATGTTCTTATTTATAAGCAAATATTTGCTTAAAAATTTAAAAAGAGAGAATTGTGAGTGAAGTTTTTGACATGAACAAAAATATTCTATTTGCCGGAGGCATCCACTTAAATCGAATTGCTACAACAGACATTTTACCTTTTATTCAAAAGTATATTGGATAAATTTCTGTTTTTTTTGTGCTAAAAAGAATTGCAATATATTATAATTCCAGTAACAATATCCTTCAAATTTAAACCAGAGATTATTTTGCCGCAATAACAAACTGATACAATGGCTCAATAGTGAGAAACAATTATTGAGCATTGTTATTTAGAATAATTTAGTTAGATCTGCTCCAAAGCACACTTTTTAAATATTCCGGGGTCTATTAACATATTTATATATAAGTACGTTCATTAAATATACATAAGTGATTAGAAAGGGGAATACTTTCATTCCACCGACTTGAACACTATTCGAAATATTTAAAGACTTTTTAAATCCTTTTTTTAGTTTTTGTTTTGCTATTTAGTTAAGACACACCTACTAAGGTTTCTGTCTACACTACTGACTATGAAAATTTACTCGCTTTCTTACATTCGTTAAGTTTGTCTCTACTCTCGTTAACTTTTTCGCAACTTGTGCCGTTTTGTGTGTGTTTTAACCCTTATAAATGAACAATTGTGTTCTGGAGTACATAATTCTTGAATAAAGGTGGACATATACACGCCACAAGCTGATTTTCATTGGTACTGTTGAGTTTGCACACAGTGTGGTATTTTTTAAATAAAACTATAATGGCGTCGGACCACCCTTCTTTCTGTTCTTACACACATGTTTGAAATTCATTCCATTTCATTCTAACTCAGACCAGTTGAACGGGCTGGTATAAATACACATTATAACCGCTGCCATGACAACGGTACAATGGCGAGAGCAGCCGGCTTCGAAACCTCTTTTGCTCTAGCTGGTTGTATTTCATTCATTTACCTGACATTGTTGCGTGCGCACCAGCCCTTGTCACTGACTGCTCACTTCATGACTGTGTGGCATTCTCGTGGTAACGATGATTCGTGAAGGCGTAACATGGTTTTTATATGAAATCGATGTAGACTTGAAGTACCGACGGCAAGTGGTAACTAAAACAGTAAACGAATCAGCATCTGAACCTCTGCGATGTCTCTTCGCGTGTGGATTGCGCAAACGCCTGCATAGGACCGTATTTGTATTGAAATGAAACATAAGCACTCATCCCTTAGCATTTAAAAGCTGTTCCATTTATTTGTTACAAAAAGAACAACCTTCACTTTGAAGTGAAAGAACTGCAATAGGACCGATTTTCACTCGCGAGAAGTTCTTAACCTGTCACAACAGTTTCACAACGGTTACGTTTAAATGAAAGTTCACAATTTTTTAAATTAAATTCAAGTAATCACCGATCCAGCAATTTGAAACGGATTGATTAGAATATTGACAATTGTTACCCCCAATTGCCCTGCCCCATTTGCAATCTGAATGCTGCCAGTCACAATTGCAGAATGCGCAAAGCTTGAATCTTATATTCTCATTTTCTCTCGGTTCTCACCAAATCAACCTGCTCTTATTTCATGGCTGATAAAATCAATAAACACATACACAAACTAACTCACAGCCGTATTAAACAACTTTTTCTGCTTCATTTTCTTATTACATATCAGTTAATGGGTTCTCTGCGCACTTTTATATATACGAAAAAAAAATAAATCAGAACATGCAAATTTGAAAATTTCTAATATATCTATCAGCTCAAAGGTTTATAGGGTTAGCAATATTAATAATATCGTATGGTATGTAACTTCTGGCACACATATTATTTATGAAACATTTTGAATACGTCAAATGAGTGATATGTTTCATATAAAGTATTTTCAAGTTACCAGATTTAATAAATTCCGCATTCCTTTCTAAGTACCCAATTTAAAAAATTTTGTTGCTATATACACAACATTATTTAATGTAAGATAAGTAAAAAATGCTGCATATGTGGGAGTTTGTGTAAAGTGAATTTTTCAAATTTGTTTAAAGTGTGCCCTACAGTATCGATTCCTTATTAGTAAATTCAATAGACGGTTGGATATATTCAACAGCGGCTTCAAATTATGACATCATTAAAACTAGGTATCATAATGAATTCAAAATAATTTTTCATTAAGAAAGAAAGCCGGGAATGGAAGAAATTTCGTATCTGTCTTTTTAATTGTTGAATATTATAACTCATACAATCAGTTCCATTACTAAATTTTGCATGTCCGAAAAGTTAATATCAAGATAAACCTAATTAACTTTAAAGAGATATAAACGCAATCAAAGAGGCTAATTCAATATATGGGATATATGAGGAAATGAATAACAAAAACCTTATATAAAGTATATATTGCTTTGACCGACAGATGCGGTAAAAAATCAACATAAAGTTCGAAAATAATATATATTATAACGTATTTGGGGGCTAAGGAAAGTATTTACGCAATTTTACCCATTTTTTGCAAAATGCCATCCTGCCATCGCAGATGCTCCTTTCCACTGGATGTTAGTTATAGCTCGTTATATGTTTTAGCTTAACAGAATTTTGTGATCAGATTCTCCTTATCTGCAATACCAAACATCTTGGAAGCTTAAGAAAACGTGTATAAGACTTGATTTAACTTATATATTAAGTATCAGATGGAATTTAGAGTTCTAATATTTAGGAAGTAGTCGTGGTTATAGTCCAATTGGTCCCACTTTCATAACGTAACGTAAACACTTAAGGATATGTTATAAGTATACCGAATTGATTGACTTAAGAAGAAGAAAATCTGGACTGCTTTGATTTACTTTACATTAACTATGTTTGACCGATAAATTCGGAAAAAAGCCAATTGCAAGAAAGGAAATCAATAAATAAAAATTTTGTTTAGATTTTTCAATCCATGGCAGTTCCAAAGCAAATCTTAACGAATATTCCGGCAATTCATATAAAAAAAGTCGCAATAGTATCTTAGTTGCATATTAAAACATTAATATGATGATATGAACTGATTTTCGGGAATACTCTATGCCTCTCCATTAACCCAGTTGTTCAACAAGTGACAGCTTAAGTAGAATTATAGATATTTTGTTCAAACCTAGTAAACGTATTCTCGGTATTTTTTGGTATTCTGACGAGTTAATGTTGCATATAGGCAAAGTCGGACAATCGACACAACTAAAAATGACTATTACGCCATGAAGTTTGAACGTCTTACTATTCATACTCATTTTGATAGTATCTAATAGTCGGATGTACTCAAACCCCCCACTTCATTATTGCTTATTGAACGTTAATGGCCACGAACTAGCACGTACCTTGGACTAGAAATAGGAACACTTAATTGGCCAAAACAATTTAAGTATAAATGATATATGATTAGCTTAGGGTAGTAAAAATAAATAAGACTCTTTTGCTCTGAAATTGTTGCCAATACGGCCTTTCGACCCTTTTATGACGGTAAACTGAGCGATTTTACTTTTCAATTGAAAACTCGAATCAAATGCGAAAACGCAGAATCAAGTGGGTGGTTACTTAGGTGGCAATATGCTTATATTTTTATATTTATGTATGGAATAATAAATATGTTTGTAAAGGGTGCCCTAAAATTAACGCTAGATTTAAATTTGCCATTTATATAGTAAAGTGTTGGCAACCCTTTTTTTTACACGATAAAACTAAAGTAATGAAAGCTTGGCTTGAAATATGGTCGAAATAGTGTTTTAACTTCGTGAATTGGGAAGAGATTTTGAAACAAATTTAAATCTTGCGTTCATTTCGGAACACCCTGTATAAAAGCTGAGTCGTAAGCCATTTGGACCCACCAGTGTTCTTGTAAGATTTAATACATACGTATGAGTGTTGTGAGTAAACGTAAGTGTTTTAATACGAGTTTAATGCCATCGTAATTTTCCACTCACACATTTCGAAATTCATATATCGAGCAATGGTTGCACACTAAGTGGCACAATGTTGCGCGGATTTCGAAAATACCTCCGGCTTGTTGTTTTGCTACAAAGCGCTAAATTTTGAAGAAATTTCTAGTCAATGTAATGAATTCGTGCTACTTTTTATATGATATGCCGCAAACAATGTTTATATTCAAGCACTTGACGGTGAAATAAAAATAAAAGGCTCGTTTGTTGACGATTCCCTTAAAACAAATTTTTGGGAAATTCGTATTTTTCGTGGAAAATTAATGAACTAAACTGAGCAGACTACAAATGTTACAATTGTGAATAACGACTAAAACACCAAGCATCACTTTTTAACAGAGCATTTCTTAAAGGATGGCTAGTGAAAAGCGTTGAAGCAGCGGGGGACTACTACGCACGTAATCACTTGAAAACTTCCTATATTCCGTCATTTCTATCTCTTACATAAGCCATAAAAATTTTTATTCTTAATTCACAACTGAATCCGTAGAGAAGAGTTTATACAAATAATTATGTACATATTATAATTTAACAAATCTATGCAGCACATTTTGGCACAGCTTTAAGTTTTTTTTACACCAACTGTAGAAGAGATACATGTCATGGGTAGTTTGATAAGTCTATAATATTTATAAGTGCGATTTTTATCTAATTGGAATATATACATATCAATTGGAGAAAGAAATTTTGGCAATAGCATTGGAGTTCGACTAGCCGATTAAATTAAAAACTTGAAATGCTTACTCAACTAGACTGTAAATTAATAAAAGAGCAAGCAAAATTTCCATTATATTTACTCAACGTCACGAATGAGTTTTCCATTAAATCATCCATATGTTTCGGAATTAAGCACCGCTTTTATCGCTCTTCATTGTTCCTGAATAAAAGTTTCGCATCACTTATTAGTAGTTTTGTTTCCTTTGAAGTGACCGCGTCCGGTCATGAGAGTGTCCAGTTGTTAGAATGAAATTTATTATGAAAACCTAACGTATAACTTAGTTCCTGAATTTTTGACTGATTAAGAGAAGGGTCCGCTTATCGGAGGTGTCCGCAAGTAGAAGTTTCACTCTGTATGTATAGTAATAGTAAGATTATATGTACTATTTTGATAAATAATTGCCCTTAGTGCCATTAAAGTTTTGAATCCTTTCTGCACTCTATTTGAACTCGTAAATGAAAGAATCCATACACATGAAAAAATGTATCAACCACTCTTGGATCTTTTCACTCTTTTAAATGACCTTCATAAACATTAAAAACAAGTTATTTTCTATGCCCGCTCCTTAATGTGCTCTAACTGCAAAATAATGTAAGTTATCGTAAGCAAACTGCCTGTGCCTTAGTTGCTCTTCACATCTTCTTTGTGGAAGGCCATAGTTAAGAATTAGAGCGAAACAAATGGTAGGGACAGGATTTCCAGTATATGGTTAGAACTGTTTTACTATTTTCGGTGTTACAATTGTTGTAAACGCTATACCATAAGTAAAACATTTTCTTACGATTGTGAATATCTTACTATATATTCGAGGTCATCTAAGAATTGACAGCAAACTGCCCAGCTGCGTATTTGGTTCATTTTACACACTTCAGCAACAGTGAAAGTAAATTATATTCGATATTCTAAAAAAATACCTAATGTTTTTAAACTTAAAAGTAATTAGTTGCAAGAGTTTCAGAAACTTATATTTTTTAACTACTTACTATCTAATATATTGCTGCTTTGCTTATTTGCAAAGTTCCATGATGGGTATGACAAAAAAAATTCTTTTACGTTATGATAGTTATGTAATAAACTTATGTTTATCAAATTAATAATAGAAATATATTCGCATTCGCTCAAATAAACCTTCTTATGCGTCAAACGATTAATTTTCAGTTATCCCTTACTGTCTACTAATATATGCAATTAACGTTGCCCTAAATTCGTTAATCAGATATTATAGAGGTCGGTAATTGGGATTTGTTTCTGTTATTATTCTTAAGGAAAACTCATTACCTAACTTTAACTTGAATACTTTTCATTCAATCGTTCTCAACTTTCAAATCGTTCTCAATATTTCTCAGATTTTAGGTAAGTATTAGGAAAATATCTCCCTTCCGTCTTTTTATCTTTTGAATTCGCGACTATGAATAAAGCGCTACAGAGGTCGTATCTGACAATAATATCCACCTTTAAATAACATCTAGACATAACCTACAAAACGACGCTATTAGTCGTGAATAGCCGGAGAAAGACCTGTGACAACGAATACCGAATAGAATACATAATAAACTCGGGTCTGATCGAAGGATTTTTTTTTTCGAAAATTTCGTGTTTTTAAGACCAATTAGCTGTTGATTTTTTCGCAAAACTTTAGAAAAAAATTTCCTGAGGCGGCTATTTTGTTAATTTTCGAAAAAAAATAAAAAAAAACCTTCGATCAGGCCCAGGATTATCTATTTACAAAACAAATTTTTTCCATCTGATTGATTTTGGATGAATCTCCAAGGACTTATGGCTATCACCACAATACCTTTTTTGGAACGGGGTCAACACAAACAACTATAACTTTGGAAATAATTTTTTTTTGCAATTTTCGTGACTTCAAGTCAACACATTCTATAATAATGACATATTACTACCTTTGTAAAATAACACGATAACAATAGCAAAAAAAAATATTGAAAATTCCCATTTTTTCGTGCCTCTGACTACCCCTAACCCCTTAAACTATCTGCAAAAGGCTGGATGCAAAGAATCTATTCCCATATGACCAGACGCTTAATTCTACCATCTACTGCTAACAACTTGACCGATTGAAGGAGACGATCGACCAGAAGCGTCCAGAATTGGCCAACAGGAAGGATGTAGTGTTCCGCCAGGATAAAGTCGGACCACACACTTTGTTGATGACTCGTCAGAAGCTACAGGAGCTCAGACGGAAGGTTTTATAGCCCGGACATAGCGCCAAATGATTATCACCTGTTCCTGTCCATGGCGAACGCCCTTGTTGGTGTAAAGTTGAATTCAAAGAGGATTGTGAAAAGTGGCTCTCCGAGTTCTTCGCAACAGTTCTTGGAAACAGATTATCGAATGAAACGGCACATATTTGAACTAAATCCGATCACCGTAATACTTTTTATAAAGTATTGAATAAAGAGCAAAAAAGTGGAAATGAGTTACTTTTCAACCTAATATGACATTTCTGGTCACAGTTGTTTTGAACAAACTTTGCTTCGAAAGCAATGGCTTATATATATAATAAAGGGGCTATATTTACAAAGAATAATCTGGTTCTGATCAAACGCGATAATGACCTGTTTCTGTATCAAGTTTGGGCAATGAATGAGACATGCTTACGTCATATGCACGAGAATGAAATGATTACACACCGTCCGATATCCGCAAAGGGGTTATTTTCATTAAATACCTCCAACATTGCAAGCAATCAATAAGCAATGTTACTACTCAGAAAGCGAATATTTAGTGACTTCAAATACCGTAATATCGGATTCCAAGGTTGGTCAATGATGGCTTATTAGATATAGCAACATTAATCAACGCCAAGGGAATCTTATTTTATTGGTTTTACTTTTCGTTGCAAACCAGTACTAAGAAAATCATCTCCACTAAACTCAACCAAACTTCCAAAAATTTCTTTATTGCTCAAAGGAAATTGCCATAATAAATGGCGTTTATCAATATAATACTTTTTTACCCAAGGCACCCAAAAATCGTTCATTATACAAGAATTATTTGTTATGTATTTATCATAACTTTTTCCTTTTGGAAATAGAGACTTTCTGACAACTTTGTAAGTACGGTAACGTTTTTATTCAAAGTTGATCACTTTTAGTTCTCAATCAACAAATTATATTTTAATGTAACTATTGAACTATACCTTTCTTAATTAGTCCCCAGAAATTTTCAGTTAAACTTAAAATAAGTAATAAACCTTAAAAATATTGATTTATAAATTATTACAATTAGTTTCTTAAAATGAAAAACTGAAATATTTTAATTTTGCAATTATATATAATTTTAGCAAACTAAAAAGGTTATCATCACTAAATAATTTAGTGTTACTAATAAATATTCAACAACAATATAATATACATAATAAATATACTGAATTATAAGAGTCGCTATAGAGCTCCGCCTATTTAATAATTATATTGGTAGCAAAATTTTTCTGATTAATATCGATATGATATACTATATATCTTTTTTCTTAATTTTCACGTGATAAAACTAGATATTTCGATGTAGAGATATGCTTAGCTAATTTAAAATTTCAACAATTTTTAACATCAGTATGGAATTATAATATAACAGAGTAAATAAAGACGACTCTCTTCAATGTATATTCATATCGATTTAATCATAAATTCGTATAACAACGCTATTTCTGTGCAGCGGCAGTTTACACTAAACCCAAGTTTCACCTTCCTCATAAAAGTTGCAAAATAAGTTTTACAATATCTGCAGCATCAAAATGGGTTTGTTTATATACATATGTGTCATACTCAGCATAGGTAAAAAAAGAAATCAACCACAAAAACATTTGATCTACAATACACCAGTATACCATTAGAGTTGTATAGTATATAATAAAAATTTTGTGTATCTACTTGCACAGTGTTGTGAAGTTGAAACCAAAAATATTATTTTTAGGAAGATCATAGTTGCTAAGATTGGAAATTTATCTGTTTTATAACACGGATTTCGGTACTTCATCTAAAAATGTTCCACAATACATGAACATTCTGTAACATATAGCTATATAGTAAATTGATTTGTCCACCTAACAGTTATTTTTATCACCTAAAACTAATCGAGATATACATACATATACATATATATAGAATTATATACATACACTAGAGGATGCGACCACGCGTTGTTGAGGTATACATTTTATACTATTATTTATATAATAAACTATTCAATACAGTGAAAACTTTATTTACGAATAAAAGCGAAAACGTTTTTGTCGGTATAAAAATCCAAGGGATTGTATTTTAGGTTTAATTTTGAATATGTTCATACAATTTTTTTCATTGCAAAAATAAGGAATTTAATGCGTCCTTTCTGTCCAGTTAATAGAATTGTCCATTTAATAGTCCATTTAATAAAGCTTTCACTGTTTTTTTATTTAGGATTGGTTTTTAGTATTCTATCTTCTAAGTTGTAGTAGCTTAGGAGTCCATTGCGGACAAACAACGTGTCACGTAATCTTCTTATATATAAAGATAATTTAACAGGATAACGAGAAAGTTTGAATTCCGAGTCACTATCTGTTTCTTCGTTCGTTCTAATTGGGATATCTTATTCAAAATTGGTACAAATGTTTCTGGACCTCTACCGCGGCCACAAAACGACATTAGACGAAACCACCATAACCGAGCCCTACATTAAGATACAAAGTTGTAATTTGGCACAAGAAATCGCAGCAGCAAGGGGCATGTGTGTGTAGAAAATTTTGAAAAAATGGGCATGGCCATGCCCTCTTATAGGTTTATTGTACATATAGCCTAAGCCACTAAAGCTAATTCATCCTGGACAATTCTTGTAAGAATTCCAACCACCAGTGTGGAATTGAATGAAATTGGATTGTAAGATCCTATCCCCATATAAAGGGTTTGTTACGAACTACTATACGCGTTAAATCAATAACTAAATGTATCATAGACATTCAATTTTAACAAAGTTCGGTTGGTTAAATTATCTTGACATTTTTGGATAACAGTGTAGATATGGGCAAAAATAAACTTCAACCACGTCTACTTTTCACATAACATATTTTTAAATTCCATCTGATTATTTCACTTCCCAGTATATAATTCAAGAACTATTCAATATATCCAGATAAAGCTTTTCACAACTTGTTCCTTTGAGATGTGCACTTTATGATCAAAAATTATGCAAATCGGACTAAAACTGTTCGGCTCCCATATACCGAATATACGAAAATTGCAAAACTTGTTATCAAAATATCGGCCTTTCTATGAGATATGTTAACGAAATTCGGAGAGAATCATTTCTTGATACCCATATAACTAATTGAAAAATTTTCGAACTTCCGGCGGCATATATCGGCCAATTGTTTTATTTTCCTACTAAAATTGAAAGAGCGTGTTTTTCTAGTAGCAGGGTATCGTTGTGCATACATTGCGTAAAATGTGGTGAACACTTTCCTTAGCTGCTACATAACTAACATCAGGATTTTAAAAGTATGAGATATATGACGACATTGACATAGTTCAGCAAATTAAAAGACAGCTAGGAATGGACGAAAACACTCCAGCTCTGAAAGTATTCGACGCTGTACCCGCCGGGGGAAGCAGAGGAAGAGGAAGATCTCCACTCCGTTGAAAAGACGAGGTGGAGAAGGACATGGCTACGCTTGAATATCCAATTGGCGCCACGTAGCGAAAAGAAGAAACGTCCTCTACGCCATTTAAGAAAAGAACAGGATTTTAAAAGTTTGTACCGCAAATCATCACTTAAGAAAACTTAACTGAGCATATAATATTGCACACTCCATATATACTATAGTTAAATTCTGAAATCATGTACCAAATATGTTGGTAAGTGACCTTGGTCAAACCCTCTTATCCCTAATATAATAAATTCCGATTCTCTGTCTGTATGAGGATGATTTCAATAAAATAATGTAGTTATAAAACATTGTGACAAAAAAGCAACCGAAAATTGTAAATGAAACGCATAATATTTAATTATTCATCAATATTTATTTTCATTCAAAGTAATCCACACTAGATGTAATACACTTATGCCAAAGATTTCGAGGACTGGAGAAAAACACTTTTCATAAGCAATTTTTGGGATGGCCTACTGCTCATTCATTTTATTATATCTTTTCCATCGACTGAAAATGGGTTCTACGGAGTGGCAATCTCAGTTTGGGGAACAAGAAGAAATCAAAAGGAACCAAATCTGATAAATACGGTGGTTGATCGTTAGGTATTCATTGCGTTTTGGCTTTAATTTCGTTTTCGACTGAGTCGAGCAAGAACGGGTTTCATACCTAAATATCCACCGAAATCTTTCGAATGGACTCGCAACAAATATTCAGCTTTCTTGTCATCTTTTCAACATTATCCTGACGATTTTCAATCACCATATCATTCGCTGTTAACACTTGACTTGAGCAGGTGCTGTAACAAATTGGTTGACAGAACGCGCTTATATTGTCATAGTACAAATACATTTTTTTTAATATAATTTACCGAGCAATATGTATAATATAAGTTATGAGTCTTGAATTTTTTGGCAACATCTTTAACATAAAGTTTCGCCAACACCTGGGGTATTTCCCCGACAGTTATCCTGACAAGCCGCTAGAGTATGAATAGTTTGGTTATACCCGAACTTAGCCTTTCCTTACTATTTTAAGTAAAATTTAAGTCTTTCTTATATCAGGCCCATGTTTCGAAATATGATCCCTCTTTCCTTCTAAAGCACACACTTCTCACTTTTCTCGAATAAATGTTTTTCCATACACAAACAAACAACCTTAAGGTAGTACATGATAGAAAGGAAACAGAGTATGTATACACATTCGTAATACTATATAATACATAAGTACATATTAACAACTGAGTATGCACTACACATGCCAAAATAAAATTTACCGTTTTTCTTCTTCTTTTACTTGAATTTCAAACATGTTCTACAATGTAGTAGTAAATTGCATTTTCTTACATCTCATAAAAAGTCCAAAATATATTTTACTTAAATAAAGAATTCTGCAAATTACTTTCATAAAAACTCTATATGTTTGGCACGTACTCACTCGCAATACATCGTATTATTTTCATTTAACTTGTTATATTGTGCCTCCCCGGATCAACGATAAAGTAAGTTTGCCTACTGTTTGAATGTGAGTATTACAACAACATATAAATGTATACTTTGCATAAATAGTGAAACAGTTGCCTACTTTATCACACCCGCTTCGTACGTGTTTAATTTGGTACATCACTAAGGTATCTATTATTACGGTGGAATGTACTATTGACTTTATTTTACACAAAGTACATACTTCTAATAGTAGCAACCAAAATATTGTTCGTAATATAAAACTGGCTTTATTTTTTCTAAATTATACTGACATTCTGTTAAAAACACGAATTAATAATTTCAGAAATGTTTATGTAGATATATTTTAGTGATATTCAAAACATACATTATATGTTTGTTGTATGCAGAAGGTTAAGTTTAGAAAATCTTCCATAAAGTTCCGTTTTATTCATAATTTTTTGAGAGTATGATGAACAAAGTGTATTAGTTGGTTGTAATACCTAAAAATAATTGAGACTGTCATAAAGATATGTATTATATATCAAAAAAGTGTCAAAACATGTTGAATTCCGAAAGTCTGTTTCCATCTGTCGCTCTAATCGTGCAAACAACAACCTTTTCAAAAAATACCATTATAAAATTTGGATCATATATTCCTTAACACTATGCGGAGATTTGTAAGCGTCAAGTGTTTTAACTAAGGCGCAAATGAATTAGCAAAACTGAAATTTTGGGATTCTTTATCTGGGGTTTTAAACTTTTTGAAAACTGAGGGTCACACCTGTTCATATCTCATAAACTACTGAAGTAGTCTACAACTTCATCACACAGTGTGAAGATGGGTGAAATCGACTAATAATCACCCTAATACAAATATTTCGCCAACAAGTAAAGAATCGCTAACTTTGGGTGTAACCGAACATTTTATACTGAACTAACATAGAAAAAAAAATACATAAATTATATCCCAAAAAGGTTGCTTAAAAATTCAGCAGTCATTATCGACAAAGCTTCGAATGAATCGCCCTTATAATTGGCATCCCCTTATATTGTAAGTCATCGACTCACATACTTTCATTGCTACATTTTGCTTCCCATCAGAAATATTTACATTAAAATCAACAAATTATTATATTGGGTATAAAAAAACAGCAACCTGAGTACCTGAAATCAGTACATTAGGGATATAAATTAAGGTCTGGAACAATTTCATATTCAGTGGCTAGCCACATTAAGAAAACTTGTCATCACAATTTCATAAAAATATCACTCATAGCTTTAATGGTTTCTCTGATATGTGCATTAGACCTATTAGATAGCGGGTTCATGCCAAATTTTTGTTATATTATATTGTATTATATACATGCTTATATTTATATTTATGTAACAAGAGTAACAAAATTTCTAAAAGTCCGTTGATTCGGTAAAAAAAACCGTTACAAGCACTATATTATACTGGGCAAAAAGAATCGATGTAAAAATTAGAGTGGCGTTGAATTTGAACCAAATTTGGTGCATCCTATTATCTGGGCAATTTTATGCTACATGAGTGAAATCCGACTACTTCCGATATAAAAAAAAAATTTAATTCGCTTAGATTCTTTCTGATAACGTTCGAAATCGGAACATATCGTTTTAAGTCTCCAAATACCGAATATGAGAACATCAGAGTAAGGGTACCTTCCCTAATAATAATCAACCCTAGCTCACGTGTATCCCATATAATGATTTCTAAACTCTCGGTTGACTAAGGAATCTAATAATCGTGTAATCTTAGATTGTAGTAAAGGTTCTTAGCGGTGTTGTAATCGACTCACAATTTTCCCCGTAGATAATATGGACAAATATTGCATAGCTTTAAGAATGTCAAATTTAATCATTTTAGTTAGATGAGTAGAGAATATTAGAATTATATAAATATATATATATAAATATATATATACTACTTTCTTCTTAAGCCTTAGCCTTAATTTGTCATCTAAATAAATTATTGAAAGTAAACACAAGTCGCCATCAATAAAACAGTCAATGCTCCAAGTTGCGAGTAGTGTGTTATACACATATATCCCTTGTTTACAATATTTATATATTTGTTTGCCTGCACATAAAATAAAATGGACGGCGTCATTGAAGAAGAATTGAATTTGTGAATTTTGACTGGTAATGCTAGTAAGATGTCATATACAAGAAATTGACAGTAACTTTTGTTTATGTTCGCAATATAATGTCTGTCGAACAGTGCTGAACAGCATCGTTAAAATAAATGGATTATTACGCCAATAACAACTATGCAGTTCAGTAATTTATCCAAAACATTACTTCTCCCATGGAAATTGCCTTTGACGAACGATTATTGACCGACGTCTGCTGTTATTAAACAAGGACTCCTAAAATTGATCATTTCATTCCCTCAATACCAATATATTTGATAAAATTTCATATTTCATATATGTAGACGTTGCGTAGATCTGACAAAAGAAAAGCCGAAGCTTTTGATAACCACCTTAAGAATAGGTTTAAGCCGTTTGTCCTGAATAGCGGCTATGAGTGCCAGAATGATCAGACTTGAACATAGTCTTAACAGACAGCAGCGGTAATCCGAATTAACTGTGCACTTAATCAGATCCATATTTATAGGGGACAAACTCAAACTCTCGTAAACAGCTGCCTGTAATTTTTATAATATTTTCAATGAAAATGGATGGAAGATAAACATAGCGGTTGTTAGTCGACCAATTTTTACAAAACAATTTCTTATTGCAAAAACATATCAACACGTTATTTTTAAAACTACATCATAACATAACATCATAACATAAAACTTCTTGTTTTATTATTGAAAATTTGAAAAACAACTGACAGTGTTGCTTGTTTTTCATTCACATTAGATTAAAATTGGCCATTTAAACAATGTTGCCAAAGAAAATACAGCTAGCTCTCCAAAATTTTGAGGATTAGATGGGAGTTAGCAACGGAGTTATCTTCCTTACTTCTGAATAAATCCGGATTAATGATGCCGCCTATCAATGCTATAACTCCCGAATTAATCCGGATTAATGCAGTTCCGATTGGACCACTGTAGCATATGATTGTCATACAAACTGACGTAGTATGAAAAGTTCTTGTGTGAAAACTTTCGTATGAAATGTAAAATATTCTAACATTTGACATAATTGAGTTTAATATGTATGTGTCACCAAAGGCATTTGTTCAAACGCATTACATTTCTTCTAAATGCCCTTATTCAACCGAAATAAATATTAACATTTAGTTAAAATAAACTAAATTAATACATTTGTTTCTTTAATTCATCTCGATATCTCTTCGAGCATGGAATCACGCATGAAACTTAGAAAACTTAAATATTTCCATTTTTAATGCACCTTATAAGTTTTCCTTGAAAGCCATTTTATGGGCGTGGCAGTGGTTAAATACGCCCATCTACGAACTCGTCCAGAGAAAACAGACTGCCTACCTCGCAACGTTACAATCAATCACAACACGTGGGGGATGGGATAGATACCGAGAGCTGACAGAAAAAGAAAGAGGCGAAATGCGTGAGTACGAAGAGCTTGATAAGCTGGCCGACAGGGGTAATGCTTACTCTTGTAGAACCCCCAAAGGTGATCTAGTAACCGATGCCTGGAGCATACTTCAATTATGAAGGGAACACTTCTCCAGCCTGCTGAATGACAGTGAAAGCATAAAGCCAGGATAAGGCGAACCCGATTCCCCAATCGATGACGATGGAGCAGACGTTCCATTGCCTGACCACGAAGAAGTTCGAATAGCAATTACCCGTCTGAAGCAAAACAAAGCAGCGGGGGCCTATATAAAGAATCGACACACACCACTTCTTCGTCGACTTCGAAGCTGCTTTTGAAGGTACGAAAACGAGCTGCCTTTATGCTGCGATGTCTGAATGTGGTATCCCCACAAGCCTGATACGGCTGTGTAAACTGACGTTGAACAATACCAAAAGCTCCGTGAAGATTGAGAAGGACCTCTCCGAACTGTTCGATACCAAATGAGGTTTCAGACGACTCTCTTTCGAGCGACTCCTTCAATATACTCTTGGAGAAAATAGTTCGACCTGCAGAACTAAATATGGTAGAGAAGGTACCATCTTCTATAAGAATATACAGCTGCTGGCGTCCGCTGCTGATATTGATATGATTGACTTCATCAACCGCGCGGTTAGTTCTGCTTTCTCCAGACTGGATAAGGAAGCAAAGCAAATGGTCTGGTAGCGAACGAGAGCAAGACAAAATATCTCCTGCCACCAAACAAACAGTCATCGCACTCGCGACTAGGCTCCCACGTCACAGTTGACAAACATAAATTCGAAGTCGTAGATGATTTCATCTATCTTTGAACCAGTATTAATAACAACAACAATGTCGAAACCCAACGCAGAAAAGCTCTTGCTCCTCTCTCGAGGAACAAAAATTAAACTTTAAAAGTCACTCATTATTCCCGCTCTGCTATATGACGTATTGGCTTGGACGATGACAACATATGATGAGTCGACGTCACGAGTTTGCGAGAGAATGTTTTTGCGGAAAATCGAATTCAGCGAATTAAAAGACAGCGGCATTGCTGACTAGGTCATGTCGTCCGAATGGTCGAGAACACTCTGAAAGTATTCCTAGTTACACTCGGAATCTGCAATTGGTGGCAAGCAGCGGAACCGGTGCCTGCGCCAGTCAAGAAGAAAGCAGCAGGGTTTTTGAAAACCTTGATTTAGTTATATGCTGGCTAGACCAAATTTTTGCCCGATTTTATGCTCGCATATACTTCATCGTTCCGTTTAAATCTTGCACTGCTCTATATAATGATTTGAAAAGATGTATTCTGTATATCTCAAATTATAATAGATCTTTTTATCAACACTCCAATTATTTAGCTATGTTTTTCTGCTAGATATCGCGTTTGGTTTGTTATGAATGAATTTGCTTCTTTCACCCATAATCTAGCAAAGTATCCGCAATGTCTTGATGACGAAGATGTCAATGCCATTTTTTGTTGTGACATTAAATAAATCTGACGAGTTTGTCCTAATAAACCTGCCTGGTTTGGTAGCAATCTGACGGGGTCGTCCTAAAAAAACTGTCTGGTTCAGGGGCATAATCAGTATAACCCTGTACAAAGCATGTATGGATATGAAAATTTTTACTTATGTCTTTCAATTTGAACTACTAAAATTTTTAAATGATTCTTACATGAATTTTGAAAAATGCTTATGATTTCAAATATAATTTTTGTATATTTGAATTCTATTAAATTTTAATATAAAGAGATAAAAAGTATCTTGATTCTAAGCTATGTACCTCCCCACCAATTTTGAGCCCAATAAATTCAGCCGATCTTGAGTTTTAAATGGTGTAGCTAACACGACTTTTTATTATATATATAGACTTAAGGAGGAATTTTGGTCAAAAATCGAAAAATTCGCTATTTCGGCCTTCTTACTGTATATAATACCTTAACCCAATTTTACCCATTCTTAGTACAAGAGCATGGCACTATCATCGTAAAAATATCCCAATACTAGCCTCCCAAATTGACCGACATGTTTGGTAAAAAAATTAGCTATATGAACTGGAGTCCATATTGTTGTCCGGGTCCTTGAAATGTTATAGTCCGATTTCAACAATCTTTGGACGCAAAATGAAATAACTTGTGCCACTACTTGTGCAAAATTTTAATTTTATAGCTTCATTGATATTTAATGTACATATATACTTTAAAGTGAAAAAGTCGGTGGAATTTATGGCAAGTAGGAAATAATCCAAATTTGCCCATTTTCACAGTGTAGAATAGGAATGGTTGAATAATCTGTTACACAAAATTAGGTGTGCGGTGATACGCCAATTGTTCAATTTTTAAACCGGCTCCTATAAATTCCTTTTCTACCATCATGGTTGTAAAATTTGAACCTATGGTGCATTCATTCAGTGAGTTACCCCGTCTTTAGTTGTTTTCAACACAAGTGGGTGAGGTTATAAAATCAATTTATCCATTTCATATGAAACATGCTCAGAAATTTTCCTAAAGATATTTCAGTTTTTACTCAAGTTATCGCTTGGAAAGGAAAGGGAAAAGAAAGACATATGAACAGACATTCACCAGAATTTCATAATCCTGATCATTTATATATAAATCACTTCATATTTCATTTAATTAGGTTTAGGTGATACAAACAACCGTTAGGTTAACAAAACTTTCTGGAGCAACATGTTGCAAGATTTAAGCTACTGAACAGACTTTAGTAAAGTTTAGCAAACTGTGAGCTGTTTGATCACACTTAAAATATAGTGTAGTTTATATCTCAAATATGTTAAATTCGTAAATAAAAAATATGTATATGCGTATTTATGAAAATAAAAATGTGTTCAAAATTCAAAATAAAATAAAAGAAAATAATAATTTTTATTTTTATTTTGAGTAACTTGTCAATGGAAATTCATTATTATTTCAATTGACAAATACTTATATCAATTACTTTTTAAATTAAATCTCAAATCCCTTTATTTTTTTACCGGCAATAATGTCTATAATAATATAATAAGTAAGTTGTGACAGTATATGATGCATACCATAGCCACAACAACGCATGTTCGGATCTAATAATATATTCATATATGGTACATATAAGACATATATAAATACCTGTAACGTTGTTTAACAGTGTTCAGTTTGGTCCAACTTAAAGGGTATTTAAAAACAACGATGAACTTCTCTGTGATTTGATCATCAAAAAGTTCAATGAAAACATTCTTGATATACTATACATGTTACGGTTTTGTTAAAAAGTACGGAAAGTACGATAACTCACTGAATAAATGCTTCACAAGTATTAAATTTCATGACTATCGGAAGTGTTTTACAGTAGAAGGTGTAAAAATTTAACAATGGGCGTAGCACTACCCACACTTAGATGAAATCCTGTATCTCAGGTTAACCGACTAATTTCAACCAAATTCGCTATGTGAGGTTACTCTACTATTTCTATCATGGCCTGTGAAATTGGCTTTGTGCCATTTGGTTAGCGTATCAAAGAACCTACTCTTTTTCAGCACATAAAGAGTATGTTTCTTTTATTACTTTTTGTCAGGTTATATTAGAAACTATTTTTCAATTTTTAGTTTGAGTAAGAGTGTACTATTGAATTTTTTTAAATTTTTACGAATTTTTTTCAGTTTATTATACGATATTGACATTTGATGTTTCAGCTTTATCTGTATTTATTGTTTTATTTTTCATTTCCTTGTATAGAAATCGAAAAGGAGGCAGAAGGTAAATAAATATATCTATATTTTTTGCATTTAATTTGTGAAATCCTGGAATATACCTAAAGAAATGAAAAGAAAATGGATTAAAAAATATTATTTACTTTCTATTAATTACTAAAAACGCCCGAAATTTGGGAAAGGAAATCCATCTAAACGTCATTCAGAAGCATTAACGTAGGAAAAACGTTTTCTTTTAATTCACATTAGCATTTCACATTTTCAATTATGATGAAATTGTAACAAAATTTCTATGATGCTTTGAATCAGCGTATGAAAAATATACATAAAACATTTATTTTTGCTTACTTAATCTATTTCCATAAAATTTTTTGTATCAACTACAAGAACGTCAACTATAAGAATTGATACTAAATAGTATTTGTGCAATATTATTCCCTTTTTCTCATCATCCTCAGACTATTGTTTTCAAAGTGAATAATTAAGAATTTAAACGGCGCATAGTATGCTCCAGCCCCAAAAATATTTCGTTCTTGCTGTCGGTGGCTGTTTCTATAACCAATTTACAAGGCGAATGTTCGTATAAAATATTGTAAATATAGTTTATTTATTTGGTTTTTATCTTATGTACACATACTGGTTTATAAGGAAATGCTACACTGTAGCATCAGTCAGTTGCGTATTTTCCCTATGTTTTTTGGTATTGTCCGTATTGTGTCCGTTGGACTGAATAAAATTTTTATATCTCATGACTCATTGCGACTGCTTACTTATACATACTTGTACGTAAGTTACATTGTCAATAATATTCTATTCGTTTGTCATTTTTATCTCCCTAACCATGAAACTTTGCTACTATACTCTAGGTCGATTTATTGTGCCCCTCCCTCTGTTCGATTAGTTCGAACGACATTATTGCAAACATATAAATCTCCAATTAAAAGTGATTGAAATTTCTACTACTAGTATTGCTGGTGAGCTGACGACCAGTTTCAGCCAAAATGTTATCCGACTAGCCAGACAGGCGGTTAAATAAGTCCTAAAATATCTCCGATTCTCCAGCTAACTTCGAACCGTTTATGTTGGTCACAATTTTTGATATTTATAATGTGGGTTCACACATAATATGTATGTATATATGTGCATATGTTAATATGAATATACCTTACGAAACATGTAAAAAAAGCATTATAATACTTCCTTCTTTTTCTTTACTGGCGTAGACACCGATTACGTGATTATAGCCGAGTTAACAACAGCGCGCTACTCGTTTCTTCATTTCGCTAATTGGCGCCATTTAGAGATACCAAGTGCAGCCAAGACCTTCTCCACCTGATCTGTCTGACGGAGTGAAGGTCTTCTTCTTCCTCTACTTTCACCGGCGGGTACTGAAACCATCCGAACAACATGACCCAGCCAGCGCAACCGTTCTCTCTTGATTCGTTGATCTACAGTCATAGTCATTTAACCAAACATACTTGCATTTTTGTTATTATTTCTTCATTTTCCCAACTTTCATTAATGTTTTCTTGCAATATTATATATATTATATATAGTTTGGAAAAACTTAAAAATTCTTAGACTTTTGGTTAAACGCAAATTACTTTTGTTAAAGAAAAAGTTTAATAATTAATTACATTTCATTTGAATGTTAGGTGTTTGAAAACTCTATTTTTACTATCGCTTTTCTAAGGACATCTGGTTCATTTTCCATTTAGGCTTTTATTCGTTCCTTAAACTCAGAAACCATTTTAAATTGCATACAATCATGCCTCAAAACTGTTTAAGGAGATTGTACTCGTAATGAGTCGATTTTGCCTACAAACCATTCTATCGCTTTCTTCGACACTTGTATGGTAACGTTGTCTTTCTGAAAAATTTACTCTGTTTCCACATAATTTTCCATGAATGTAATTAGCACATCGTTCAGCAACTCTGTATACTTCTTGGAGTTAATTTTTGAGCACAGCCGTAGCATATGATGGAACGTAAAGGAATCCCACACAGTTACAGAATCACCACCAAAGTAGCGTCTCATTCTTTAACCATTTTTTGCCGATATTCTGTCAACAGAAGCTTAAATCATCAGGACCATCAAGATTAATTTTTTGTATGTCTGAAAATATGACGTATTCCCACTCATTCCTCCAGTGAATATACTTTTGATCAAACGCCGATCTCATTTCTTTATGCTTCTCCGACGAGCTCGGCCACCCGACCGTTTTCTTTCATATCTGCTTACGACCCCCTCAAAATATGCGCAATAAATCGTTTGGTCACAGAAAGACATAACTTTTTGTTTATTTGGGCACATATCAGACTATTTTTGGTGGCTTCGCCATGTATTCAGGCTTTATCGCAAGCTCAGCTTAGGTTTGTCTCAAACTTTCCAAATTTTTAGTGAAATTTCCTGACTCATTAATAAAAGGGATTTTTTTTAGCGTTTTTCCCTTCTCTTGTCTAGAAAACTTTTTTTAATTATCCAAAACTCCAATAGTCATTACTTACTCGTACAAATAAAGAATTGAATTAAATTTGCAAAAATTTATTATCTTTATACTCAAAGCGACTTGCGTGTAATCAAATGTTCAAAGTCAATATGTGAAGACTTTTCAAATGCATAAAGGCGTCACTAAGACGAGACGAGATTAACGAGTGACCCGTTAAAACTACAACAAACGAAGATGATTTATAAAATCACTTCTTATTTGCACTTTACTTGGAAAAATTTTTTAAATTCTAAGTGCGTTTAATCCTAATCATCGGCTATGATTGGGGAGATATTTCGTCATGTCCTCATTCATAACCAGACCCATAGGCTTCGCTTCTTTATCAAATTGGTATCATCGTCATAGACCAGCAGCTTTACACTCTTATAGAAGATTGTACTTTCTCTATTTAGTTCTACAGCCCGTATTATATTCTCCGACAATATAGAAGTCACACGACAGTCGGTCTGAAATCCTGTTTAGTATCGAACGGCTCGAAGAGGTCCTTCCTGATCCTTACGGAGCTTTTGGTGTTGCTCAAAGTTATTTTAGGTATACCAAGTTCAGATATAACGGCATAGAGGCGGAGGCTTATACCACGGTAATTGGCCCAGATTATGGAGTCCCCTTTCTGAGGATTGTGCAGAACACATTTAGGTTACAATCATCGGACAAGCTTTTATTGTCAGTTCTTCGCAGCCATATTTGAAAAGCTAAGCCGATAACTTTACAAAGTAAAAATATAAAAAAAATATCACGTTCAGTAAGGTTTTTAATAAACATGGTATCTCCATCCAAAATATTTCATATCCAGTAATTTACACTAACTCAATGGTTTTCATTAAAGTGCTTTTAATAAAGCAAGAAATGAAATATATGTATGTACATACGTATGTATGTATGTATGTGAATGGTAAATCTTGTGGCTTACGTTGGCTTCTACCTACATACATATACATATGTAAGCGCAACAGTTTTATATCAATCCGTTTTCCATTTACCCGCTGTGTTTGAAATCATTTCTGACTAAATGAAAATCGCATTAGACTAAACTTTTCTATGACGTCTGGGTATATCACATTAAGATTGAAAAATTATTGAACTTCATTTGGCTCAATCTGAAAAGTCGTAAAAGCCGAAAGTGTAAATGCAAATGCCTTTTGTTTAGTAGGTATATGCCAGTTATACAAGGTGGGTTCCAAAGTAAACAGGACTTTAGCAAAAAAAAATAGAACAAATGATTTTTTCGGCAAAATAAATTTATTTTATTCAAAATAGTCTCCTTCTGCTTCAATACAGCTTTTTGCACGGTCCAAGAGCATGTCGAACGAGTGTTCTAGCCCGTTGGGGGGCCTCTACGTCTGCATAACGCTTTCCTTCCATGGGCAAATGCATTTTTCCAAAAAGTAAGAAGTCGCACGGCGCCATATCAGGTGAATACAGGGAGTGGTTAATGGTTAAAATATGATTTTTGGTCAAATAATCGGTCACAAGCGTCGATCGATGAGACGGATTGTGAGCAATTTTTGGTCGTCAGTAAATTTGTGGAACAAACCGTGAAAACACATTTCGTAAGCCCAAATGTTCGGTCAAAAGCAATGTTTGGAGATGTTCAATTCCATTTCCATGAATTTTAATGATGATTTTGGCTGAATTTTGATGAACTCACGCACAGTGTTCGATGGAATTTCCGGTGATCACGGATTTTGATTGGCCCACATGTTGTCATTTCGTCATTTAAGTCCTCACGACCACTTTGATAACGTTGAAGCCACTCGTGCACTCTGCTACGGGATAGGCAATCACCGCCAAAAACTTGTTTCATCAATTGAAACGTTTCGGTAAAAGTTTTATCAATTTTAAAACAAAATTTAATGTTGACTCTTTGTTGGAAGCCCATTTTTGCACCAATAACACAAACATACTGACACCTGAAACGCAAAAACTTCACTTCCAATCTACGAAATGTCATGAAATTCTCACTGGACAATCGATAAAGATAACAGGTTCTGACGGACTCGCTAGACATATGTATAGATAGAGTCATCAGAAGGTGCTAGATTCTAAAAGTCCTGTTTACTTTGGAACCATCCTTGTAGATGTATACATATGTATATACGGGCATGTATTAGTATATTCTACACTATTTAAAAATATTGCAATAAAATTTTTACTATGCGCCCCCATCATAGCAACGATTACCATTTTCAGAATATTTTGCCTTCGCAGCTACCCGCGAAATTTGCAACCCATCTCATCAGTTCAGCGCCGGCAATAAGAGCTCAGTGGATGAGGATTTGCACAACTCAGATACATAGCGCATACATACATATATCTACAAGAACGAAGTATCACTATGTTTATTGTTAATTTTCGAATTTTAAATATGTATGCAGGCACCCATTTATATAATGCGTCCGTATTAATATTCACATTTCGCATAATCAATGCGCTTTGTTGGTTTTTATTGCTACGCACTTCATTTGTTTTATAAAATCAGAAAATTTGTCCACAGTACAGCAACGTTCAAATGACGTCGTTTGAAAGCAGCATCATCGAATCTGTCTTGCACTTTTAGATATAACTAATTAATGTACCAGCAGATCCATTTCATTGTAATATCGAATAAGACACATTTTGTAAAGCAAAATTATAAATATTTTTAAAAGTACTTTCAGACATACATGTCGTTCTACATTCATGACAGAAATTTATACATTTATCATTATATGAAAATAGAAATATAAAATAAATCAAATGCGAAAGTTTTCCATACAAGCCCTTGATTCTGATCGTTCGATTTGTATGACTTATATTGCTGCCTTAGAAAATAATCTATACCAAATTTCGTGAATATATCCTGTCAAATGCAAACGTTTTCCATACCAGCACTTGATTCCGATCGTTTAGTTTGTATGGCAGCTATATGCTATAGTAAACCGATCTGAACAATTTCTTCAAATATTACATTTTAGCCTTAGAAAATAACCTGTGCCAATTTTTGTGAAGATAAATTGTCAAATGTGAAAGTTTTCCATACAGAACTTGATTCCGATCGCTCAGTTTGTATGGCAGCTATATGTTACAGTGAGTCGATCTGAACAATTTCTTCCGATAAGTATATTACATTATTTCTATAACCCATAACTCATACCAAATTTCGTGAAGATATATCGTCAGATGAGGAAGTTTCCCGCGCAAGTATTTGATACTTTCTTCGAATATTACAATGTTGCCTTAGAAAATAATCTACAGCAAATTTCGTGAATATATTAGGTTGTCAAAAACGTCTTTCTTAAAATACCCTGTTCAGAATATAAAAACTTCACTTAGATTTGTATAATATTTTTTATGTTTCTGTAAAGTTTGATCCCCATATGCCAATTAGTGTGTGTTTAAAAATGTTGCAGTTACGAGCATAAGTATTTATTTGAGTGGCACAAAGCATAAAATGAAGGGCGCGAAGTCATCGAAAAGTTGTCTCATCTACGGTGGCGGTATCAAAAGTTAACCAAACAGTGGTTTCAAAACATCTGATCTGTTCAAATTAGAACAGCTAGTACATATACTATTTCTATATTTTAACTCCGTTTTGAGGCGTATTTTACATTTAACACACAACCACATATTCTCTTTAGTAGTTTATTGTGTATTCTATGAAAAGTGTGGGAAAAAACAAAAACTGCTCAAGGAGAGTAAAAATTGCAAAAACCTGTTTATATTTATATTTCAAAATATCTATTATATACTTATACTCGTATATATATACATACATGAATAAAATACTTCCAAAAAATTTCTTATGTTTTCATTATTCAACAAATGCACCTTTGTACGAAGTTCACCTTCATTAATCGGAGAGACAATGGGGAGGAAAGGATTATGTCAACATAAAATAAGTAAGGCGAAAAATTAATCGAAAGCAACCAATATTACGCTGTACGAATTTCCGCTAAAGTAAATCTTTGTTATGAGTCATAAAAGTTAGCAACCGTGTCATTGCAAAGGGACCATCATATGAACCTTTTCAAGAACAATTTCAAATACAAAGCATCTATTGACAAATTCTTATGATGTTCAAAACCCACCGATATACATAATTGACAACTTAAGTTTGAAATGCGCATAGAAATAAAGTGAACTAAAAAGGTTGAATTTATAAAACAAAGGCAAATACTGCATATTAGAAACGAATTTCAAGACGAATACAACTTCAGAAAGTGAATCACTTCTACATGAGATATTAGAAGAATTGAATAAGCAAGATGACGTAATAAAAGATACAAAGCAGAAACTAAAAAAGTTTAATTTTAAAAGTGCATATGCTAGTATAACGTTATCCTTATATAAATACCTTAAAATACGTAAAGCGAATAGAACTAAATTCAGCCACAGGTAGCAAATTAATGCATCTGAATTTATAATTTTATGTAAATAGCACTGCTTTTTTTCAAAACATTGCATTCAGGTACTTCTGCAATATTATTAAATATAATAATAAATAACGGGATTTTCAATAGGGAGCTACAAAAGTAGTACTATAGGGACAGCCATAGTTTTTCCTGCACTTTTGACATTTCTCTTTAGTAAGATTTGCCATTCATCATATAAAGTTATACGATCCAACAATGAGTTGAAATTATTAAAACTTATTAACGAAATTCGGAGTCAGTGGCCTCAACGTTAAGAGCGCTATGTCCAATTTATGGCCGTCATAATCGTCTCGTTAGATCAGCAATTGAGCGCCTAGTTGGAAAATTTGAATCCACAGACACAGTACAAAATGTTTCTGTGCCAGTGAGACAATGAAGTGCCGCAAATCAGTCTCTGACACGTCGTTCTCAAGCGTTGGGCGGCGACGTCGTTGTGGGAAATTTTGCTAAAAGATTTTAGCCTACATGCTTACAAGATAAAATTGTCATAAGAACTGAAGGATGTTCGTGAATTGGACTGAGCAACAACTTGAAAATGATCCGGCTTTTCAACGAAGAATAATCTTCAACGATTAGACTCATTTCAGGCTGGATAGCTTCGCCAATAAGCAAAATGTGCGTTATTGGTCACGCATTAATCCACACGTATTCCATGAGTCATCATTTCATCCCGAAAAAACTACGGTTTGGTGCGGTTTATGGGCTGGCGGCGTCATTGTGCCGTACTTCTTCCGTGATGGTTAAGAGCGGCACGTTACTGCGAATGGGAACCGCTACCGCTCAATAATAAACAAATATTTTTGGCCCGAATTGAATGATATGGACTTGGACAATATTTGGTTACAACAGGTCGGCGCCACAAGCCACACAGCGAATGTTACAATCGATTTATTGAAAACCAAGTTTGGTGAACGTGTTATCTCTCGAAATGTGGTGGCCATGCAAAAAAAAAACCGAGTTCCATATATAATGGCATCGAATGTACTTTCACTGGAATAAGAATTTGATTGAAACAAAAAAATTAAAAAACCCTATATAAATGGCACGTTTTATGTATATATGAAGCATAATGGAATCAGTTCAATTCAAACTGTGGTAAAGATGTGAACGCAATTGTGTACGCTGTGCTGCATATTGTCAGCCACTCACATATGAAGCAGTGCAGATATCCCAATTTGAAAAAGTTCATTTTATACCTGTTAAATAAATATGTAATGTGTATATAATGATATGACTTCAAATATGTGCATACCGTATCTTAAGAAATTTTAAAACCCTGTTACTGGTATTGCTGACGTTTTAAAATATTTACGGATTAAGTTGTTGAGAGTTGGAATAAATGGCGTAATTGAACGCGTACTCTTACCATTCCTTTTCTCCAATAGCACGTGAATGTAAAAGAGTACATTTTCGCTGCACAGGGGGTTTTGGGTTTATATTATGTGAACAGCGAATATGCTTCGGTACTTGATTCCCATTTTACAGCTTTCTCATAAAAGCTGATTGAAAATGCTTATTAGATGCAAGATTAGATAGGATATCAACATGGGATGCAAAGAGTAAAGGAGTAAAAACGAATAACTTGGAAAATTGCTGATTCCGTCATGAGAGGGCACGCTACGGAAAATAACCAAATATTTAGCTTAACTCAAGGCTGATGTCGCATTTCTTTATAAGTTATCTAAATAAAGCGATACAAATGCATTAGTGTAGAGAATTTTTTTTTATAATTTTTGATTAAATTCTTTTTCTAATTGCTAGTGAAATCTAATATAATATAGTTTACTAAATAAGTAAAAGTACAAAAAGAAACAAGTATACATAAAATCCTTAGTTTAAAATCGATTTTAAGATATTTCTTGTTTTTATAGAGGAAAACATTCAGCCAATATTTTCGAATTAACGTAATTATAATATTATTTTAATTGTTTTTAATATACATATATCCTTTTTCTATTCAACAATTTTTAATTAACATTTCAACCGACTTTATTTAAGTAGTTACTAAATGAAAGATGGAGCCGCTCAAAGCAAAATCTATTTAACTTGTCTTTCTGAACAAATTATACGTATATGCCTATGTATATGACACAGACTTGAAGTAAGGTTAAGATACATTAAATGTGGTTTTTAGATTAATTCCCTAAAGAAAACCACTATAATACATACTATAGGAAACCCTAACAAATTACTTACACTAGAAAAATATAAAACATTTAATGTTTAATTGCTTCGTATGTCATTAATGTGAAGAAACGTTTTTTTAATTTGCAATCTATTTACCTAATTTTGCTTTTCTGAACCGTAATTTATAGAAGACTTAAATCGGGTTTCTAACATGCGTTGGGAGTATATTATAAAATAGTTATTTCTAAGTTTATTATCTTTATTCGCAGTCTTTACAAACACAATTTTATACAATTGCTTAATACAGTATTCATATTACAATAGCCAAGGAATATATAGTATATGATGCAACGTGTTACATTTCCAAATAAGTTTATTAAGATATTCAAATATAATACATTATATTAAGTGTATCTCTATGGCATATGGGGAAAAATAACAATTTCAGTCTGATTTTGGCAACAAACATATACATATATGCTAATTTTTGTTTTTATTCTTTTAATTGTGTTTAAATAAATTTTATTTTTTACATTTGTTTATAAAATGTGAACTGATCTGAGTAGAACAAAACCGCAAGGTTGTTAAAGTTTGCATAGAGTAGTACCATGTTTTCAAAATCTTTTTCAAATACTTCTGTATCAGTATCGACAGATTATATGGATATTTAAAGATGAGATGGATAAAAATTATATACTCTTCTGCAACAACTTACGAGAGCTTGGAGTAGTTTGTTTCAATACTAATCTATTAATAATTCTTAAAATACAATAGGTAGATAAGTAATACAATATCAACCATACCATGGCATACCCATATCCAGTTCAATCCAAACAAGAAGTTATGTTAGTTTAAGCTGCACTGTAATACGACTAAAATACTACCAAGAAAGTTATGTCCTTAGACAAACAATTTAATACCTAAAGTTTTTATTGCACAGAGAAAAAACATTCACAAACATTGTTTGCTTTTTTTGTACCTATGTCATGAGCTACTTTTGATTTCTGATGTTTTCGCTTTGTAGCAACCTTTTTATTCAAAAACTTTTTGATCATAAACAGTTGGATGTAAGATGTGTTTTGTTTTTACTTTAATAATTAAGATCTTTAAAAGTACCTGTTCGGGTCAGTTTTTATACCCATTTTATCATGAAAATGTTTAGCTTTGAGACGCTGTGGAAGTTGCACATTTACTTATAGACACTTTTTCCCTTCTTTACATCATATCAGTATTTATTTATAAATTGCACCACTTCCTTTGTTTTATGAATAAGAAGTAGAGCTAGGGGTATATAAACACTAACCATACAAACTGTCTGCCCGACGGTTTACCTGTTGTATGAGTTTTCTGTGGCCGAGCTATCGCATAGCCGAAGCATTGAATTGCCGATTCCGCTGCCATTGCCGTCGCCATTTACACATTTATGTATACAAATATCACATAGAAGGACAAAAGCACCAAGCGCACACCTATAATCGTGCGCAGACAGGGCGTGGTTCTGTGGGAATTCGAATACACATTTATAGATATAGATATATGTAGAAGCATATGTTACTTACGTATGTATGAATGCATATTCGAAGTTATTTGTTAAAACATACACTTACATGTACATATTTATATAAAATTATATCGCTAAAAATTAGTTGCACAATATAAATTAGAGATAATATGTCTCAGCAAAGAAAAAATGTTAATTAATATCAATGAATCCAACATTTTCAACAAAGTCAACGATTTTTATTGTTCATGATATATTATTAAAAAATTATTATTATGATTATTGCTCAAATTTAAGTAATATGTACAAGTATAAAAACTTTAAAAATTTAAAAAGATTTAGTGATATGTTTGAATTGTGTAAGTACATCACAAAAATTTCCAAAGTATTCAAGCTTTCCATTTATTAATTTTTGCTCCTATGTAGACTAGACCCTTAAAAAGCTTTTGACCCAGTACTAGTAAAATATAAAGAGGAACAATATTACATTATATTACAACTTTATTTACGTTCTACATGAGTTATGAAACTGTGTATCAAAATTATAGCTATACTTTAGCATGAACTACTAAACATATACTATATGTATATATTGGAGGATGGAGTCATGTGTAGAAGTTCACGCAAGTGAGGAAAGTTCTCTGATCGCCATTCACTTGGGAGTGGCCAGAAACGATTCTTTTACATATGACTCAAGCAGCTCACGACTTCCGGTCTTTGACCAAGTATCCTCTGGGTAGCCTAAGAACATCCGTTTGAAGGCGAGCTAAAGTGAGAAGGCGAAATATTCCCTACTTAGGGTTGTGCGCTGGGTTTGGGACCCGCCACGTAAAAAAATAACCCCAATCAAAAATAAACAACAGCCTCGGATAAGTGACCCCCCTTTTGATGACGACCATGGCAAACGAATTAAGGACTATGATTTGAGGGCATGCATCTGGAATGTCCGGTCCAAAAGACTGACATCACCGCCGTCTAAGAAATGCGATGGACGGGACAAGGACAGAGACAAGTAGGTCCTTGTGGCATTTACTACAGTGGCCATATAAAGGAGCGCAAGTTTGGTTTTGGATTCGTGGTGGGAGAGAGACTCCGTCACCGAGTACTATCATTCACTCCTATGAATGAACGTCTAGCCACAATCCGCATCAAAGCGAGGTTCTTCAACATATCGCTGATTTGCGCCCACGCCCCGACGGAAGATAAGGACGATGTGACCAAAGATGCCTTTTATGAGTGCTTGGAGCGCACTTATGAGAGATGCCCCCGCCACGATGTCAAAATCGTGCTTGGCGACTTTAACGCCAGGGTGGGCAATGAAGGTATCTTTGGCACTACGGTCGGTAAATTCAGCCTCCACGAGGAAACATCCCAAAATGGGTTGAGGCTGATCGACTTCGCCGGAGCCCGAAATATGGTTACCTGTAGTACTAGATTCCAGCATAAGAAAATTCATTAAGCTACCTGACAGTCTCCGGATCGAAAAACCACCAACCAGATCGATCATGTTGTGATAGACGGAAGACACGTCTCCAGTGTTTTAGATGTGCGTGCGCTCCGAGGTCCTAACATCGACTCGGACCAATATATTGTTGCAGCCAAGATTCGCACCCGCCTCTGTGCAGCAAAAAACGCACGCCAACAAACCCAAGGAAGGTTCGACGTCGAGAAGCTGCAATCACAACAGACAGCCGAACGATTTTCTACTCGGCTTGCACTCCTGTTCTCTGAGAGCACTCGTCAACAACTCGGTATAAGGGAACTGTGGGACGGCATTTCAAACTCCTTACGTACAGCTGCAACCGAAAACATTGGTTTTCGGAAAGTGCAAAAAAACAGCTGGTACGACGAGGAGTGCCGTGTCGCAGCGGAGAGAAAACAGGCTGCTTACCTCGCAACGTTACGATCGACCACAACACGTGAGGGATGGGATAAATACCGAGAGTTGAAGAGGGAAGCGAGACGCATTTGTAGACAGAAAAAGAAAGAGGCCGAATGCGGGAGTACGAAGAGCTTGATAAGTTGGCCGACAGGGGTAATGCTCGAAAATTCTACGAAAAGATGCGGCGACTTACAGAAGGTTTCAAGACCGGAGCTTACTCCTGTAGAACCAAAGGTGATCTAATCACCGATGCCCAAAGCATACTTAAATTATGGAGGGAACACTTCTCCAGCCTGCTGAATGGCAGTGAACACATTACACCAGGAGAAGGCGAACCCGATTCCTCAATCGATGACAATGGAGCAGACGTTCCATTGCCCGACCATGAAGAGGTTCGAATAGCAGTTGCCCGCCTGAAGAACAACAAAGCGGCAGGGGCCGACGGATTGCCGGCCGAGCTTTTCAAACACGGCGGCGAAGAACTGATAAGGAGCATGCATCAGCTTCTTTGCAAAATATGGTCGGACGAAAGCATGCCCAACAATTGGTATTTAAGTGTGCTATGCCCAATCCTTAAAAAGGAGACCCCACAATCTGCGCCAACCACCGTGGGATAAGCCTCCTCAACATCGCGTATAAGGTTCTATCAAGCGTATTGTGTTAAAGATCAAAACCCACCGTCAACAAATTGATTGAACTTTATCAGTGTGGCTTTAGACCTGGCAAATTAACAACCGACCAGATATTCACTATGCGCCAAATCTTGGAAAAGACCCGTGAAAGGAGAATCGACACACACCACCTCTTCGTCGATTTCAAAACTGCTTTCGACAGCGCGAAAAGGAGCTGCCTTTATGCCGCGATGTCTGAATTTGGTATCCCCGCAAAACTACTACGGCTGTGTAAACTGACGTTGAGCAGCACCAAAAGCTCCGTCAGGATCGGGAAGGACCTCTCCGAGTCGTTCGATACCAAACGAGGTTTCAGATAAGGCGACTCCCTATCGTGCGACTTCTTCAATCTGCTGCTGGAGAAAATTATTCGAGCTGCAGAACTTAATCGAGCAGGTACAATCTTTTATAAGAGTGTACAGCTGCTGGCGTATGCCGATGATATTGATATCATCGGCCTCTACACCCGCGCCGTTAGTTTTGCTTTCTCCAGACTGAACAAGGAAGCAATGCAAATGGGTCTGGCAGCGAACGAGGGCAAGACGAAATATCTCCTGTCATCAAACAAACAGTCGTCGCACTCGCGACTTGGCTCCCACGTCACTGTTGACAATCATAACTTTGAAGTTGTAGATAATTTCGTCCATTTAGGAACCATCATTAACACCACCAACAATGTCAGCCTGGAAATCCAACGCAGGATTACTCTTGCCAACAGGTGCTACTTCGGACTGAGTAGGCAATTGAAAAGTAAAGTCCTTTCTCGACGGACAAAAGCCAAACTCTATAAGTCGCTCATAATTCCCGTCCTGCTATATGGTGCAGAGGCTTGGACGATGACAACAACCGATGAGTCGACGTTGCGAGTTTTCGAGAGAAAGGTTCTGCGGAAGATTTATGGTCCTTTGCGCATTGGCCACGGCGAATATCGCATTCGATGGAACGATGAGCTGTACGAGATATACGACGACATTGACATAGTTCAGCGAATTAAAAGACAGCGGCTACGCTGGCTAAGTCATGTTGTCCGGATGGATGAAAACACTCCAGCTCTGAAAGCATTCGACGCAGTACCCGCCGCGGGAAGCAGAGGAAGAGGAAGACCTCCACTCCGTTGGAAGGACCAAGTGGAGAAGGACCTGGCTTCGCTTGGAATATCCAATTGGCGCCACGTAGCGAAGAGAAGAAACGAGTGGCGCGCTGATGTTGAATCGGCTATAATCGCGTAAGCGGTGCCTACGCCAGTAAAGAAGAGATATATGAGTATAAAATCCATATACTAATTTACATATTTGAGTATTAGCTCCCAAGCCTAAACAAATAAAATATATTTTCGGCTGTTTAAGCTTAGCAGGTACATATATTACATCCAAACCTCTATTATATTTACTTTTGCTTACTCTTATCCATGGCTCGGGTAACTTTATTAATTTAAAAATGCTGCCGCCTTTTCGTCTAGTCTTACCAAAATCCTACAAAATTGTCAGGCAAATACTTTCGCGTGTGCGTATGTTTTGAAGTACATTTTTTCATATACATACATACATATATCAGAATTAACACATCTACGTACACATTCTTGTACGCAGGAGTACTCGTAAGTCATTAAACGTTTATCCATGTTAATAAGCTATAAATTTTACCTCGGAATAATTCGTTGATAACTTAATACCCTTGTTGTCTGTAAAAGGTACTAGTCTTTCCATAGTGGATTTGAAGGAAATATAAAAGAAGAAAGGAAGGACTAAGTCGGGTGTAACCGAACATTTTAAGTATACTACGCAATTTGTAAAGATACAAGATGGGGAAATACTTTCAGGTGTAGCAAAACTTTATACTAGAAAATGTTGTATAAAATTTCAATAAGTTTTTTTAAAGCTCCTTATTCGATGAAATCGTGGCTAGATTACAATCATTATTGATATATTATTCTATCTAGCTTCAATAATATATTTTGCTTCGTCTCAGTGACATTTATATAAAAATCAATCTCAGTAACTCAACGTTATTCGGGTATATAGTATACGGTATAAATTCAGCCAAAAATGCCAAATTAAATATATTGGAAAATGGCAGTCAGAGTATCAAAAAATGGTTACGTTGATGATGTCTTAACCCCATCAAGTTCTAAACCAATTTTATTCAAATTCAGCATTAATCACACAATCTAAGAAAAATCTACTTATTTCAAATAAAATTTCACACATATTGACCAAGCAAAACATTTCGAAGTCGGAGAAATGTGGGAAATCACTATATAAGGTATATAGAAGAATGGTTAAACAGATTGCATTATCTTTTGGCATTACTCAAGTATTCTATAAAATATGTTTACATACAATTTTATGAAGTATTCGGGATGAAATTTGATAGATTAATGAAAACGTTATATGTACAATTTGAGTTCTGGGGTAATTTGTAGAACGGCTTCACAGGTTTTCAGTATTAAACTTTAGTATATTTAATACCCAGGCCACTTCGCTCGGTTTTATTTAAACATACATCAACTAATAATTGATAAAATCATACAATTTTTTCCAGTTGTAAATAATCTGTCATTTACTCTTTTTCTTTTGTTTTAACCCTTTCATGTCAATATCATGTCAACATCATGTGCCAATAGGCATGAATTGATGGTACGGACGGTTAGAGGAAGTCCTCACAATTAAGAAATGTACCATATACACAACTCAGATTTATAGTTTTCGAAATATTCGTAAAATACATCCTATTTCACTATGTTTAAACCAAATTGCACGCATTTTTCAATTAATATGTTTTTAATTACACTGTACATATTGAAATATATGTAAAATTCAAATAAAATATTTAAAATAGCTGGCATTATCACGAGATGTTCATGCACATAAATTTAGTCAATTTCGCGAAAATGCGCACCATTCAGGGTCATTATGTCTCCGAGCTCATATGCATATTTGTCGGTAAAGTTGTCATTTGCTCTTTTTTCAATATATTGCCAGAACTCAATTTTTTCTCCCCTCTGCTTCCGCGCGAACTCCACGTTATTTCCATGGGCAGAGGCGTTTCAACAGAAGTGGTACTTAATTTCTATTGAAAAAAGAGCGTAAAAATAATAATATTTACGTAAACATATACATTATATACATAAATTTACACCAATTTTACTAAAATAATTATGTGGCATTTCGAACTTTTGCTTACGATTGCCAAGTTTATGCATTTTTGCATCACGAAATATTATTGCCGATAGGACCGATCCGACTCAATTTTCCACTCTAGACAAATGCCAAATTCTGCGCTCGTTCTAAATCTATTTTGGTTTCTAAACAAAATATATAACTCTTGAAACTTGTAAATGTCATTTTACTAAAAAACAAAAAAAAAATTAATATTCCAAAGGTTTAACATATACCTTTATTATCATTGTCAACTCCATTCAGTTGAATTGCAGTTGAAACAATCAATTTAAGACCAACTCAACTCTTTTTCGGTACTAAGACCTTATACTATTTTCAGCCGAAGTTTTATTGGTGTTGCCGACCTTAAAAATGAAAATTTGACAGATTAAACTGATCTACAGTGGTTTTGTTGCCCTAGATACCAGATCGATTTTGAATATAGTATTTGTGTTCCCAATTCATGTCCCTATTAATTATTTTTGTAAGATGCTCTTGCTTAATTTAAATCTTTATTTTCATTTTACACTACAAAAATCAGAAAACATGATGTTACATATGATGTCAATAATGGTTTGAAAGAAAAATGTTATATGTATCTCAATTTAAAGTCTTTTATGAGCTATTCTTTTATAAAATTTTAGTTAAGAATGACAATTTAAGCATCAGCGAGAAATGGGACGTCCCTATCAACCTTACCTTTTCTTTTAACAGTTTTCAAAAAACACAACGAACGATTTTCTACTTGGCTTGCACTCCCGCTTTCTGAGAGCCCTCACTTGCAACTCGGTATAAGGGAACTGTGAGACAGCATTTCAAGCTCCTTACGTAAAGCTGCAAACGAGACCATTAGTTTTCGGAAAATGCAAAAGAACAGCTGGACCGATGAAGAGTGTCGTGTCGTAGTGGAGAGAAAACAGACTGTCTACCTCGTAACGTTACGATCGACCACAACACTTGGGGGATGGCATAGATACCGAGAGTTGAAGAGGAAAACGAGAGTATCAAGAGCTTGACAAGCTGGCCGACAGGAGTAATGCTCGTAAAAGCGGCGTGGGCCGATGAATGGCCGGCCGAGCTATTCAAACCATGGTGGGACGAAAGCATGTCTAACGATTCGACCTTAAGTGTGCTCTGTTCAATCCACAAAAAGGGAGACCCTACAATCTGAGCCAGCTATCGTAGAATAAGTCTCCTCAACTCGCATGTAAGGTTCTATCGAGCGTATTGTGTTAAAGATCAAAGCCCACCGCCAACAAATTGATTGAACTTTATCAGTGTGGCTTTTGGCCTCGAAAATCAACAACCGTCCAGATATTCACTATGCGCCAAATCTTGGAAAAGACCCGTGAAAGGAGAATCGACACACACCACCTCTTCGTCAATTTCAAAACTGCTTTCGACAGCACGAATAGGAGCTGCCTTTATGCCGCGATGTCTGAATTTGGTATCCCCGCAAAACTAATACGGCTGTGTAAACTGACGTTGAGCAGCACCAAAAGCTCCATCAGGATCGGGAAGGACCTCTCCGAGTCGTTCGATACCAAACGAGGTTTCAGACAATCTGCTGCGACTTCTTCAATCTGCTGCTGGAAAAAATTATTCGAGCTGCAGAACTTAATCGAGCAGGTACAATCTTTTATAAGAGTGTACAGCTGCTGGCGTATGCCGATGATATTGATACTTACTCCAGACTGAACAAGGAAGCAACGCAAATGGGTCTGGCAGCGAACGAGGGCAAGACGAAATATCTCCTGTCATCAAACAAACAGTCGTCGCACTCGCGACTTGGCTCCCACGTCACTGTTGACAATCATAACTTTGAAGTTGTAGATAATTTCGTCTATTTAGGAACCATCATTAACACCACCAACAATGTCAGCCTGGAAATCCAACGCAGGATTACTCTTGCCAACAGGTGCTACTTCGGACTGAGTAGGCAATTGAAAAGTAAAGTCCTCTCTCGACGAACAAAAACCAAACTCTATAAGTCGCTCATAATTCCTGTCCTGCTATAGGGTGCAGAGGCTTGGACGATGACAACAACCGATGAGTCGACCTTAAGAGTTTTCGAGGAAAAGGTTCTGCGAAAGATTTATGGTCTTTTGCGCATTGGCCACGGCGAATATCGCATTCGATGGAACGATGAGCTGTACGAGATTTTTTACGACATTGACATAGTTCAGCGAATTAAAAGACAGCGGCTACGCTGGCTAGGTCATGTTGTCCGGATTGTGATAATTCTCACAATACGGTTTTTGAGGAAATTGATAGTAAATTTACAAGACATCTTATTAAAAGCCATAGAAAAAATCCATTTTTGGCCGAATTGGGGTTTTTAAATACCATTTCTGATGATTTTTGAAGCTGGTGAGCATACTCCGATTCGGTGAATCCTACATTTTCTACAAAAAAATTTGAAACTGTATGTAATTATAAATTTCCATCAATGATAAAACACGAAAAACTTACCAAATAGTAACGCATTAAAGTGCTTCAATTTCTTCATTTTTAATTAGTCTCCTCATATGCCTTTTCGAGAATATTCTTTTATTTCTTTATTCAAAGTTTAAACACAAAATTAAACAAAATTTTTAATTAAAATAACAGCTCACCTAAACACAACCAACTTTCTGCAAATTTTCTGAAAATGCTTGACGAATTGACGAAATAATGGAAATATTTACTTCTCAATTTTATTTCATCAACTTGTATTTGTTGTTTACATATTGTATTGTAAATATGAACACTGTAGAATTTAGCTACATAGCTTACTTTTATGCATTAAAAAGTATCGAAGAATTATCATTATTAAAAAACAGCGAAGAGTGTTTTGCCGCCCCGAAGACGTGCGCCCGGGGCGACGTATATAACGGGAACTACACGTTGCATTTCAACCAACTATTATAGATAATGTTGTCCTGATATTCTTATGTCACAGTGGGAAAATGGGCGAAATCAGTCTAAAATCTACTTTCTATATGATTCTTCCCTTTACAATTTTAAATCAAGCAATGAACGAATATATTCAGAAACCGAGCAATTATATATATACCATCTCACATCTAAAAAAATTTCAAAATCGCATCATACATTTTAAGTTTCCTCATACCAAATACACGGACTACAGTGTCAATATCTGACATTATATCGAAAAAATCCGTTAATTTTACCTTAGCTTCCGGGAGATCTTGAATCGTGTATATCGGTTAATGTGTGAGTTATTTTGATAAAATTCAGAAAGCGTCTTTCTATGATAATAATCTGCTCTTGGGCAAATTCAAATAACTGATTGCATTTAAATATGTGTCCACCTATGTACATATACTATGAGGATGTTACTAGAAAAGTATTCTTTAAAAAGACGTCAATGAGCCGTGTTTTTAGTTTGAATTGGTATATCAAATTTGTGTTTGTCTCCTAACATTGTGCAAATGCACGATAATGAATAATCCTAACCAACGGCGGTCTACTAATATAAATTATACAATATTTTTAATTCACCATGTGCATTAAATTAATCATAAGTTAATACTTGAATAATTTTAACATAAATTGTATGTACTGTGAATGTTTGAATAAAAGCAACTATACCGAATTCTAGTTCAATATACCGATACATTTTCTTATGAGCATTTATATGCAATACAATTACAAGACATAAACAAAAAAAATTAACGTACAACACCATATTCATAATTGAAATAAGATCATCAATATTAACACCGGCTGTAGCTAGTGTAGTAGAAATTGAAAGAAAACCCTCACTGGCAGCATAACTAACTACTCAAGGTCATCGCGGTAATAATAATGATTTAATGACACCCATAAATAGTTTTATGGCTTTCAACTCATTCATTTCTTTGTGTATAGCGAGTAAATAGGCTACAAACAGTGAAGACCGATATATACGTACAAGTATGTTCATACAAGTTTCTATACATGCATTGAAAACGTAACAACATTGGAGGGTAATAAAGTGTTAAACATAACAACATTTCAATATGAACAATGAAATAAACTGAAGGAAGAGAAAGTGACGAATTAGTTTCTTTTCAAAACTATCAAAGTTTGTTGACCCTGAAAACGAAGAGTAAAAAACCAAATGTACTAATATATTTCACTAGTTAAGTCATTTATTAAATGTCATTTACGAGTTCTCAGTCTCACTAGCGCATGTACGGTAATGTATTTCATATTCAATACGAAAACAAACGAAACATATTGATATTTAGGCCGACAACTTTAATCCTGTGCGGATAATAGTATAGCACTCTATGTAAACCAACAACCAATAAGATAATCTGAGCGCATTAGAAACTTGCATTCATATTTTCACTTTTTTAGTTAATTTTTTGTTAATGTTCTCTTGCATGTTACATTGAAAAAACCGCACGTAGGTATATGAGAAATAATCTTCTGAAAATTGTTAAAACAGTAAGAATCTCTAAAAAGAAATGAGCTGCAACCATAGGATGATTGGAATTGATTTTAAGTAAAACATATACAAATTTTCTTGAATATATTTAATAATGCTATGGGAATCTATATAAAATACTATGTGCATATGCTAATGTCAATACAAAATGGTCATTCAAACTACAAGTATATTCTGCTCCAATAATACATACTAATCTTTCTAAAGCTTTCAATTTCCTCGCAATTTTAAGATTTTTTAATCAGAAATCTTAATTTGTTTATACGTAAACAAGCTTTATTGACAACTCTTATGATATGTTATTGTCTTAGACACATTTTGTTGAAAAATGTAATATTAAATTCAACTTTTTATAAAGTTATTTACATTGAGAAGTAACTTGACATGTTTTGAGAGCGGCTCATTCGAATTTTCTACAAATACTACATATGGTGCAGGTTTCCTCCTTTAACAATATCAACAAATCTACCGCAGCAACAATGTCCATAGGTGAAACATTGTTGCACCTATTAGATTTTAATTAAGCAACAATTCTGTAGTGTGACATTTTTAAGTATTGCTGTACGGCTGATTGCACGTTCAGTGTGGACAACCAACGGCATACTGGTAAACGAACTAAGAGAATACGAACCAGAAATAATAGCGAATAATCGGTTTCATATATTTGCTGAGAGTGTTCATTCCATTTGCCTAAAAGCTGCCTTTGCAACTGTTGTAGCATAGTGTTTATCACGGTTTCTGGACAACAGTTGGTGGTCGGTCATCTAGTGCAACCGTACGCCCATAGCAACTGGCGAAAATATACCGACTTCAGAAATTGCTACTTGTCGTCATAAATTTGTAGAAAAAATGGCCAATTTACGCAGCGAAGCACATGAAGTTATTTGCACATTTTTATTGGTCTCATTTCAAATTGTCGTTTTTTCCTTCGTAACATTCGTTTTGCACATGTATATGTAGTTGGATAACTTGCTTAGTTTCTATAAAATGTTGTCATATTAGCCAATGTTAATCTGCATTCACATCCACAGCTCAAAATCGGCAAACCATCTCACTTCAATGCTTTAAATTCTTCCCGCATTGCCTATTAAGCAAATCTGCAACAATGTTGCACCACTGCAAATGCCAAGTCACGAAAACCGAGTATTATCAATCGCCATTTGCCAACATTGCACTCGTATCTATATTTGAATGTTCATTCGTTAACGCGCACTCACACTTATATATACTAGATGATGATTCTTTTCACTTCAGGCATTGGATAAAATTAATATGCTGCTCAGTACAATACTAAACGAATTGCAACCAACTGAAGATAATGAAAAACGTATTGTAAGTGTGATTAAGCATTCAACATCAGTAAAGCTGCATTCATTGAACCCACTCCAAACTGGAAATGAATTTTACATGCTAAGATTGTAAAGTTGAAATATTATGATGAATTGAAAGAAATTTACCAAAAATATCTTGTACTATATCATATAAGAGAATCCCTTATAAACTCAATTTAAATTTATATTTCTTTCTTTCAGTATTTTATAGAAAAGCTCCCAAGTTATTTGCCTCAAAATGACGCTACCTCTCTTATTTTCTATACACGGACAAACGGGGGGACAGACAGACAGACATCCATAATTGAAATGATCTTGCCTTTTAAGATATCCTTGATTATTCATTCATAACATCATTTAACAAATTAAAGTTTTATATCTTAATTTGTGGCTCAGTTATAATTTAGAAAGTAATGCCAAATTTCTTACGGTGTCAAGTTTCATCAATTCATATCTTAATTTTAGTGCAATTTATCGCTTGCAGGGATAGGCGGACATTCAATTCCTCTCATCTTGGTGATTATTTAGTTATATATAGCATCTATACCTATCTCGATTAGGTTTAGATGTTACAAATAAACTATAAGTGATCAAATATATTGTATATACATATGACTCAAGCAGCTCATGACGGTCTTTGACCGAGTATCCTCTGTGTAGCATAAGAACATCCGTTTGAAGGCGAGCTAAAGTGAGAAGGCCCTACATAGGGTTGTGCGCTGGGTTTGGGACCCGTCACGTTCAAAATCCCTTAATCAGGAAGGTGCCGCTGCCTAGCTGGTTGATGTCCTCGTGGAAATAAAGGCTGACATTACCACCGTCCAAGAAATGCGATGGACGGGACAAGGACAGAGACGAGTAGGTCCTTGTGGCATTTACTACAGTGGCCATATAAAGGAGCGCACGTTTGGTGTGGGATTTGTGGTGGATATATTGTACTATTTGCAATATGAATAATGTGCTTCTAATATACTTCTTTGAGACCCTTTTAAACAAACGAAGTTTTTCTGAACTAAAATTATCAATTTCTGCAATTCTGTAAAAAGCAATTTCAAAACTAAAATTTTAGCTACCCACTAAAGCACGTAGGTTTGCAAAATATAACTATTTTAAACACATACATATAAACAAATATTAAGGTATAAGAACTCAGAATTACGTATATGATATATTCTTATAACCTTGGCAAATCTTCCTTACCACCATTTAATAAATAAAGCTGCTATTCTATCCACTTTCAATCGTACATATATTTTTTATTATGTTATCCTCCGAACTATACCACCCACCCTTTTGGATAATAGAGCAATACTAAACACGAATAATTCTGTCAATTTTCCATTTGGATAATGGAAAAAATCCATTTCCATTTGAGCCATATATTTCCATCTACATCGCTAATGGAGTCGACGTTTAGTTGGATTATTTTTAGTAAAACAAGCAAGGCAGCTTTAGTATTATGAGTAGAGCTATAGCAAAAGTCAAACCAGTTTCAATAAAATTTGTAGGATAATTGCCAAAAGTGTACACAACGACAAAGACAAGAGATAGAGAGAATAATGGATAATAACTGAAAGTTTAACGAAGTTGGAAGTATAACATTCATTTAGAAATAGTTTCTTATTAAATTTTTATATTTCCAAAATCAGTTGTTATGAATTTACGTCGAGAAATGTAAAATTTAATATAAAGTAGGTAATATTTGGTATACGAAGGGATAAATATACGAGGTATGGTATATATATAGATATGAACATATACTTGTATAATATCGTATATGAATGGATGATGATGTAAGTGACACAAACTGTCTTATCAATAAGACGGATATTAGGAGAGACTCAGCTGTGAGAGGTTAATTCAGACTCAACGTACATTTCGAGATAAAAAAATTATATTTGGCGCCACGTCAAAAATAATTTTAGTGTTTTTGTTATAAGTATGTACATAAATCTCCATGTATACAAATGAACTTCACTTCGTAAACGTTTTACGTAAATAATTTTTCTTTCACGCAAAAAATAATAGGTCATTTTCCGGGAAGTATAACGTATACTATATATATATATACATATATAAATATGTATGTATATATATGGTATATTAGCTCCTAATTTTAATTTAAAATGTTTAACATATACGTCCATAGGTATGTCAGGAGTGCTAAACAGGAGAATTTAAAGTAAACATGTTTTGCTTATCTAAACAGTTTCACAATTTGTTTATATATACTTGCATAGTTATATACATATTTATATTAAAAACCGATACATATTTTTTAGACCTGCTTACGTAAAACTAGTTCATAAAAATTTCTAAAATGTATTCTCTTAAAATTGTTTTTATATATTGAAACTAAAGCAGGAAACAATAACTGAGTTCTAAATCAAGAGTAATTCAAGTGGAAGAAATATATACAATTTAACAAGTACCCTATAATATTAACTACATCAACAAATACCGATGATCAATATGGCGAAGCCATGGTAAAATAGGCTCCGTGATTGCTTTGGCAGTCCATGGAGTTAAAATATTCCCATAAATAAACCCAGTCAAAATAAAATAATATAATACAATGGTACGCATAAAGTGGACACTTGTAATGTACATTCGAACACACGCAAACTAAGATATTATTTTTAAATATATTCAGTGAAGTATTCCTTTTTTCTTGAGTGGATATAAATGTAAATGTTAAATTTAAGTCATAAATTCAAATTGAAAGCCACTTACTCTCACCAGAATACAAAATATATATTTAACAATACAAAGAAATATACATCATTAAATATTCTCAGATCAAATTATCAGTAAAGTATTAAGATATAAAAAAATTTGAGTTGCAGTTATTTATTTTTACTTCCGCTACTGATCAGTTCTTGAATTTTTATCTGTCTGGCACAGGTCAAATAAATTTCCAGCAGTATTGTGAGTACATTATGAGTACGTTATTACTCTTGATAATGGCTATAGATAATTATTATGAAAGTTATTTTCATCCAAACCCATATTGCTGGTTCAATAAAATATGACTGCAGAAATAATGGTAATAATATACTTATAATGTTTTCCTTATTATTTGTATAGCTTTGTAGTTTTATATCAACTGAATATTACATAATTTTCTGTTTTCACCCTTTTTGTGTTTGTATTCTTAGCATAGTTAAAAGTTATATTATAGAATCAAAGTGGATCTTTTATCTAAAAATCCATAACAATGGTCGAAAATATATAGAACTTGAGCTTACAAATGTAAAAAAATATGATAATGCGATCTGCCAGAAGAATTATGATCAAAACAAAATAATTACCTACAGACATTTTGAGAAGCTGTAATGTTTAAAACAATAAAAAATAGTATATTCGTTCGATATAAGCACAAATATTTCTTTAGAAAGAACTCAAATTCGTGTCTTCGGCACAAAACTGAACACCAATCAAAATTAAAAGGCAATGTTTTTTATGAATAATCAAATATAACGTAACAAATTTTCAATAACATTAACGAGTTTTCATTACAAAAATCAATATTTGTTCTTCTCTTATTCTAAATATTTGATCTAATTCAGTTTCTTCGTCTTTGACAGCGTACAGTAGTGAAAATGCAAGTTCCCAAATAAAAAGGTTTATGCGGAACTTAAACTTTAAACAATCTAGAGTATACATATGTTTGTATTAAGATGGTAAACTGTGTAGATAGGTCTGTTCAAAAAGTTAACTTCCAAAGTGTGGCAATAATCATAATTCATAATAACTATCCCGTACATACTATACGTTATATAAAATGTTAGATATTGGATGATGCTTAGCTCTCTGCGACTAATTTTTCTTGAGTGTCTTATAATATCTCACTATGTTTAAGCAGCTCTTTTATAAATTTCTATTAGTCTTTACTTTCTAAATAGTTTACACGTATAAAAGTGTATGTTATTCTTATTGGCATTGCTATTTTAGATTTTACTATTATTATAGAGTTTTCTGATTCGACTTGAAAACATTGAATCGAAGCATTTAAATTATTTCATAGAAATTCTGAAAAGTTGCATTTACCGCAAAGATTATTAGAAATTATTTCATATATATTTTGAAATCTTGCATTTAAATTGTACGTACTTACACTATCGCAAGTGTTTATAAGTGTTTGTGAGCTGAATAGTGCGGAGAGTTTTAGATAGCCCTGCATTTGTGTAAGTGAGCAATTAATTGACTAAGAGAACTACAACCATCGTTCTCAGAAGAGTTGAGTGCATGAGAGATTTCTCTACAAGATGCTGTCATAAACAATTCCTTGTAGAGCGACGGCGCCATCTTTGTGTGAGTGAGTGCAACATACATCTCGTCTCACTAACTTCCAACAGAAGATGACGCTAAATACCAAAATAACAAGGCTGGACGAAAAAGGAAACCCTTTTCATTTCAAACTAATTGCTTTCAAGCAACCAAAAATTGGCATTTTCCACTTGGAAAACTATTTACAAACCTTTTGTTTGAAAAAAAACATAGAAACTTATTGTTGATTTTCACATGCATTTTTAATAAAAATCAATTTTGTTTATTCATTGTTTCTAAAGCGAAATGCGGTTATAATTATAATATATTTAAATGAAAAAGAAGTATTGCCATTATCACAATACGAAGAAGAGTTGATGGAAGGCGAAACGATTATCTAATTATATTTGCATATACATATAGTATGAATTTGCGTAATTGATGATAAGCTTTAATATTCCAACATAGTCCTAGTTTCGAAAAGCTTTCTTGCTGATTAATCTTCACAATAAAGCATTTAAACGAATATTGGCACAGCAATTAAAGACAATCTTATATTTAACTAACATCGTATCACCATACTTTAATGAGGACACTAACATACATACATATTTTACCTAATGATCCTAATACATTTATTTTTTCCAATAATTACCGTGAACAAACCCACAGAACGTTGAATTGCAAAGCAATTGAAAGGTATCGAAATTCCGAAATTTGTACATAATAAAAAAAATGTGTAATCGAATATTTTATACTCTCGGAATTTTCAAAGATCAAAGTCATAAATGGATTACAATCAAATTTGGTATATTATCAAATTATTACAGCATTTTAGGTCATAGACAAAACTTATTTTGATATTTTACTTCTCGTCGGCCAAAATTATATTAAAATCATCCGATACATGTATGTCACAAAAACCTAGCTGAAAAGGCTAACTTTAATATATTGAAATTATGTATATTAGGATATGAGGTTTGAACCAAAACCTATACCAATCCCATTCATATTCAATGATCGACCACATATTTTTATACTCTTACAACATGTTGCTACAGAGTATTATATGTAGTTTTGTAGACTTAACTGTTCTTTATATCATCTAAAATTAATCGAGATAGATATAAGTTTATATTATATAAATGATTGGGTTGATTGTCTGTCTGTCTGTCCGTGCAAGTCGATAGTACTACTACTACTGTTACCAAATCCCATATACTATGTATGTATAATGATCTCCGTTCCTCTAAAAACCCTTTTGTCAAATACAGCGGTCAGTGTATGAGTTATATATATTATATCTTATATATAAAAATGAATTTCAGTTCGTTAGTCTCGTTAAAACTAGAGAACGGCTGAACCGATTTGGCAAATTTTAGTCTTGAAATAAGAAAATATGAGCAAATTGTTGAAAAGAACCAAAACCGGTTCGGTATTTTTAGAATAACATTCAATATGTATAAAATTTGAAAAGGTTTGGAATAGAATTGAAGGTTAAAAAAATACGAAAATATGGGAAATTCTAAAATCTTTAAACTAAATAAAAATTAATTGAACGGGTGGACCGATTTGGACCGATTTGTGGAAGTCCAGAAAAGGTGAATAAACATGAAAATGCTTGGATGCTTTAGTTTCTCCTTTGATGTTTCCTCCGTCAATGAAAAATCATGTTAACATAATAGCTTCTTAGAATTATTTTATCTTCTACCTACACACAAGGTGCGTTCCAAAGTAAACAGGACTTTAAAAAACAAAATAGAACAAATGGTTTTTTCGGCAATATAAATTCATTTTATTCAAAATAGTCTCCTTCTGCTTCAATACAGCTTTTTGCACGGTCCAAAAGCATTTCGAACGAGTGTTTTAGCTCGTTGGCCGGTATGGCCGCCAGTATGTCGGTGCAAGCATTTTGAATGGCCTCTTCGTCTGAATACCGCTTTCGTGAGAAAATGCATTTTTCCAAAAAGTAAGAAGTCGCACGGTGCCATATCAGGTGAATACAGGGAGTGGTTAATTGTTAAAATGTGACTTTTGGTCAAATGATGGCTCACAAACGTCGATCGATGAGACGGATTCTGAGCAATTTTTGGTCGTCAGTCAATTTGTGCGGAACAAACCGTGAACACACATTTTGTAAACCCAAATGTTCGGTCCAAAGCGATGTTTTGGAGATGCTCAATTTCATTTCCATGAATTACAATGAGGATTTTTGATGAATTCACGCACAGTTTCGATGGAATTTCCGGTGATCACGGAATTTGATTGGTCACTCGGGCACTCTGCTACGGGATAGGCAATCACCGCCATAAACTTGTTTCATCAAGTGAAACGTTTCGGTAAAAGTTTTACCAATTTTAAAACAAAATTTAATGTTGGCTCTTTGTTCGAAGCTCATTTTTGCACCGATAACATAAACATACTGACAAAGATAGCAGATTCTGTCGCACTAGTCGACATATAGATGGCGTCATCAGGGGGAGCTAGATTCAAAAAGATCCTGTTTACTTTGGAACACACTTGAATTTATTTTCAGGAGGTAAAAAATACGTTTATTTTTAGCTAACTTAAGTTTTTCCGTCATTCATAAATGATTTTGAGAGTAGCTTCAATTATTTAGATTTATAAATCTTAAGTTTTGTCACAAATTAAATTTCTGAACTCAACCATAATATTTGTGATTAGACAACCGGATGATTTTTGATAGTAACATTTAAAGTTTTGTGCTCTTTTTGGTATTGATCTTTTGTCATCGTGACACTTTACTGTTAAGTGCGCGAGAAATTTCTCACTTTGATTAACAACAATTTACCATAGGGAGAAGAATTCGACATGACTTAGGTCATTGCTATCACTCAAATGGATGGTAGCGAACAGCTTACGCACATGCTAGCTGCACTGACGACGAAAGAGGCAGATCAAAAAAATATTCGTATTTCTATGTGAGTGACATTGAAAAAGATAGACTTAGAATGTAAAGTAATCAAGCATCAAACACTACAACAGCGAGCAAGACATAAAACTTGAGTGATTCCGCGGACGCAGTGCTCCTATGATCCTGAAACGAGCCGCATTCCACTACGATCCGTCAATAGATTTTTGTATCGACAAATCGGTAACAGTGAAGTGTTGAATCGACTATGTTGTGCTAAAGGCAAAGTAAAATTTATACAATTGATCCCTCCACCGGACTCTTTAAACTCTTTAGTTTCTGGGATTAGAAATGATTCTAAGCACTTCTTGTCCAACATTCAGAACTATAAAAGCTATTTATAGATTATATCGTTTGGCGCTACACATACAAGTATTATACATGACCATTTTGATAAATAAATCGTAATGCCAGTCGTTGGAAGTTTGCGTATTCAACCGTAAATAAAGATGATGATTTACGCACCACAAAACAAAACATAAATGTTGTTTATCAGAAAGCTTTAAATTGATTAACAGAATGTACATAACTGTGTGTACCTGTCAATATCAAATTGAAACCTTATAAATAGTCAGTATTTCAGGAAACCGCCTTTTTTTTAAGTAAGCAACATAATGTGTAGTTAATTAAAAGTAATAACAAAGTTTCATTTAAATATTCTTATGTATACCGACTGAGGCAGTACAAAATTTGGGGTCAGCTAGTACATAAAATTGTTTGGATTATGGTTTTATTTCTGAAGGAATTTCCTGAGCTTTGATTCTTGCAAGTAACAAGAGTATCAAATGTTCGGTTACACCTGAACATAGCCACTCCTTAGTTGTTATACTACTGCAATATTTTGCTTCAGAACATAATAGTTTTGTACACTTAGCGGTTGCACGTATTACCTTAAACTAATCGAGATAGATATGGGGTTATTCTTCTCTTCTTTATTGGCGTAGAAACCGCTTACGCTCTTATAGCCGGGTTAACAAGAGCGCGCCAGTTGTTTCTTCTTTTCGCAAGGTTCCAATTGGAGATTCCTACCTAGCGTAGCCGCTGTCTTTTAAATCGCTGAACTACTTATGTCAATGTCGTCGTATATCTCAAACAGTTCATCGAATGCGATATTCGCCAGGGCCAACACGCAAAGGACTATAAATCTTTCGTTGAACCTTTCTCTCTCTCGAAAACTCGTAACGTCGACTCATCAGATGTTGTCATCGTCCTCTGCACTATATAGCAGGACGGGAATAATGAGTTACTTAAAGAGTTTGGATTTTGTGCGTCGAGAGAGGACTTTACTTCTCAATTGCCTACTTATTCCAAAGAAGCACCTGTTGGCAAGAGATGTTCTGTATTGGATTTCAAAGCTGACGTTGATGTTGGTTCTAAGATAGACGAAATTATCTAAAACTTCGAAGTTATGACTGTCAACAGTGACGAGGGAGCCAAGTCGCGAGTGCGACGACTGTTTGTTTGATGACAGGAGATATTTCGTCTTGCCCTCGTTCAACACTAGACCCATTTGCTGCGCTTCCTTATCCACTGTGGAGAAAGCAGAACTAACGGCACGGTTGTTAAGGCCATTGATATCTCTCTTACACTCTTATAGAAGTTAGTACTTTCTTTGTTTAGTTCTGCAGCTCGAATTATTTTCTTCAGAAGTAGATTGAAGAAGTCACACGAAAAGGAGTCGACTTGTCTAAAACCTCGTTTGGTATCGAACGGCTCGGAGAGATTCTTTTCCAATCCTGACGGAGCTTTTGGAGTTGCTCAACGTCAGTTTACATGGCCATATTAGTTTTGCGGGGATGTCAAATTAAGACATCGCGGCATGAAGGCGGCTCCTTTTTGTGCTGTAAAAAGCAGCTTTGAAATCGACGAAGAAGTGGTGAGTGCCGGTTTTCTTTTCACGGATCTTTTATAAGACTGGGCGCATGGTGAATATCTGGTTGGTTGAATGATTTGCCAGGTCTGAAGTCACACTGATAACGATCAATCAGTTTGTTGACGGTAGCCTTTAATCTTCCACACAATGCGCACCACAGTACCTTGTACGCGATGTTGAAGTGGCTTATCCCACGGTAGTTGCCACAGATTGAGGGGTCTCCCTTTTTGTGGATTGTGGCAGAACACACTTAAATTCTAGTCGTTGGGCATAATCATATTCTACAGAGAAGCTGATGCATGCTCTTTATAAGTACTTCGCCGCCATGTTTGAATAACTAGGCCAATAGATATAGAATTATGTATATATAAATGATCAGAACGACGAAACGAGTTGAAATCTAGGTGACTGTCTGTCTGTCCACCATCCGTGCAAGCTGTAACTTGAATAAAAATAAATATATTGCGATGAAACTTTGTGTGTGCGTTCTCTTGCAAAAAAAAAAAAACGGATCGAGCTCGCAGATAGGCGCAATCGGATCACGTCACACCCACAAAACGCCATTAACTGACAACATATAAAAGGCCATAGCTATGCACTTAATTATGGTATACAAATGTACTTTGGTGCAGGGGATCGCAGTGTCAAAGGGCACCTTTGGGGGGAAAATTGTAAGAAAGTGGGCACGGTCCTGCCCTCTAATAAGTTTAATATACAAACAATATATCCTAAGCCACTAAATCTACAAAAACCAAATACGTCCAGCGCAAATGCTATAAGAATTTACACTATAACGATAGTGTGAAAATGAATGAAAATGGTTGGTAACACCGCTCAATCCCCATATAACGGTACTATTAAAAACTACTAAAAGCGCGATAAATCTATAACTATGTTAAACGTTTACCCCTGAGAAGCTATGAATGGGTTTTATAGGAGCCGTGGTAAGAGTTGGACGATGAGCTTGGCACCGCCCAGTTTTAGGTGAATTCACATATCCCGGGACCTGCCGGATCGATTTCAGTCAAATTTGGTACGCGACATTATTCTGACATTCTTGTGTTAGAGCGTGAAATGGACGAAATCTAACTACAGGCACGTCTACTTCACATATAACACAACTTTAAATTATATTTAAAACTTTCAGTTTGAAACACACAATATGTGTGCCCAGGGCTTATAGTTGACTCTTTACCGAAAATATCGATTAATATGTCAGAGTAATTGCAATTCAAAAAGACGTCGGTGTTACAAATGGGTTGAATCGTGTTAATACTTCGCTTAGCCTTTATAAACATACATAATGTAAAGAGTTGCGAACTTCCGGGTGATTTTATACCGAATATATTGGCCAACATGTACTATTGGAAAAAAGAGATAAAATCGGGGTCAATACTCTCTCCTATATACTTAATTTTAGATCTTCAAACTCTCGTCAAAATCAACTAAACATATAAAATTGTTATATTATAGTTTAATTCCAGAAATATGTAAAATTTGTGAAAGAATTACCCAAATTTTTCATATAGTATAGTACTACATACTTATAACTATTTTCGTTACTCTAACTTATGAGTATAAATATAACAACTTTCAAATTAGTCTCCTTCTGCGTCGCGTCGATGCAGCGTTGCCAGCGAGATTTCGAAGCATTGAAGGCGTCACGGGAGGCATTCTGCGGAGTAGCCTTGAGAGTCGAGGTGCATACTGCTTGACCCTTTGTTTGAATCTCTTGAAGAATTCCACGTAAAACTTCTCGTTAACGGTTTGTCCAGGATGTCAAAAAATATAATGACCATCGTTTTCTCTTTGTCTCGGGATCATTACGTTATTAAAAAATTTGGGGGTCACTTTCACACATGTTTAAATTTCCTTGGCGCACTTTCACTCGCCGCAATTTCTAGTCGTCAGTGAGCACTTTTGGGACCATCTTCGCGCACATCAAGTGCTCCGTTACGCTGTCATGAACCACAGATTTTGGTAAATTTAACATATGGACAATTAAATGAATACTTAGTCGACGGTCTGAGTTCAAAACTTTGCGTACACGAGTCACATTGTCAGTGTTTGTCAAAGTCGGAGGTCTTCATCAGCGACCTCTTCCCGGCTCTCCAAAAAGACCTGGTGCCAACGCAACTCACCACTTTCTGCTAAAGCAACATCTGGGTAAGCCTGCTTGATGATAACATCTCTGTCGCAGATTTACAGAGTTTTACAAAGGATTTAATCGTGTACCTCTGCTCTAACGAATGCTGCATTTTCGGGTTGCACCACACACAGAAACACGTCGCGCGAAAGTGTTTGTCCTGAGCCTCCAAGTGCTCGGAGACCACTGACCAACCGCTCATTCGTTAGCTAGGAATGCCCTCTACCGAATCCAGTCGGTGTGCACATGCTCCGAAGTACAGTCGCGGCGGAAGAAATACGATCCTATTACTTTTCATACATATAGTATACAATTGCTTGGCTTCCTATTTCAGAGGATGGGAATACGTTTTGACAGTATGCTCCTTAAGGTATTTCCCTGGCCTTGATTCTTGTAAGTTGCAAGAGTATAAAATATTCGGATACATCCAATCATAGCCTTTTCTTATTTATTTTTAACTGATTTTAATATAATTTTAGTGGATGGGGGGTAAACTATAGCTAGGTGAGTGGGTCTAGTGGCAAGACGAAATATCTCCTGTCATAAAACAAACAGTCGTCGCACTCCCGACTAGGCTCCCACGTTACTGCTGACAGTCATAACATCGAAGTTGTAGATACTTCGTTAATCTTGGAACCAACATCAACACCAACAACAATGTCAGCCTTGAAATCCCATGCAGAATATTTTTTGACAACAGGTGCGACTTCGGATTAAGTAGGCAATTCGGAAGTAAAGTTCTCCTCCTATATGGTGGAGAGGCATGGACGATGAATACATCTTATGAGTCGACGTTACGAGTTTTCGAGAGGGAAAGGTTCTACGAACCATTTGTAGTACTTTGAGGCGAATATCGCATTTGTTGGAAAGATGAGCTGTTTGGGATATACGACGACATTGACATAGTTCAGCGAATTAAAAGATAACGGCTACGCTAGCTAAGTCGACGCAGTACCCACCCTGAGAAGCAGAGGAAGAGGAAGATCTCCACCTGGACCTGGCTTCGCTTGGAATCTCCAATTGGCGCCACCTTGCGAAAAGAAGAAACGATTAGCGCGCTGTCGTTAACCGCGTAAGCGGCTTCTATGCCAGTAAAGAAGAAGAAGAGTGTATGACCTTTAAAAGATGTAAGTTAACAAGATATCTAATTTAATTGTAATCCATTCATGTTTTCGTCGAACAATAAAGGTTGAATTCTTACATAACACTTTTTAACACAATGTTTGCCAACATTAGTAGGCTTCTTTCCCTACAAGTTGGAAGAGTTTAAAAAGTTGGAACTTGGCCCTTCCTTATTTTTCAGCATACGTTTAGAGTTTTGAAGAATGAGCGTTGTTATTATCTGCTTCCATCCGGCTTGCTTTTTCAAGGGTTGTTTTATGCAGTGTTAGTAGTTTGTTGTGCTAATTCGTGACTTAGCCATGGAACTTTAAATTTGATTAATAAACAGCGTTTTGTAGGCTATTCTGCACTTTTGCTTCAACAGACGAATGGACGGATGGAGATATCAGACGTCCGCAAATTAATTATTCGTGCCATTTGATATATGTATATTACTATATAAAAGTCTAGACTAATTAAATTTTTTACTAAGTATTAAACGTTGTGCAATGTGTTGCAATAATTAGTCTATTTACACTTTGACTTCAGGCTATTTTGATAATACTTGGAAGACATATTATTTAAAAGAATCGTTGTTTTCATATTTTGAAAAGGTATATCTTAAAAAATAACATTCAGCTGAAGCAGTTTATCATTATAAGGGTTTTTCTCGAAACAGCATTTTTTGAATTTATTTAAATGATTACACAGTACAACAGCTAATCTAGGGGGTAAGAAATTCCAAGTCAGGGTGGTGGTACTAGGTCAGTATAGTAAAACTCTCAAAGGGTTTGGCGTTCGTATGTGTCAGTTTTTTTATGACCTTTTAAATTTTTTCCTTATCTTGATGTTTTTTCGCTTAGATGTAACATTTTGGCAAGTAAAGTAAGTTTAAGTAAGTTTTTCTTTTATTAAAATGAGTTTGAAAAAATAAAAAATCAGTATTACCTCATTTCAAAAGGCATAGCCGAATCTGATGAACAAGGTGAACGCTATCAAGTTGCCCAAAAATGAGTAACACTGTGGAACTCAGAGACAACAAATCAAAATGGTCAGGAAAAAGCAACGAATAGAATTCCGGCTATCTGTCTGTCCACCTGCATATACCGAATATTTTAAATACTTGCTGACCCGGCAAACTTTGTACTGTCTCAATCGATAAATAAAAGACCTAAACTTTCAATTTAACATTGAGAGAAACACCCAGTTACGATACAGCATACGATTAGGAGCACTGCGTCTGCGGAATCGCTCAAGTTTTATGTTTTGCTCGCTGTTGTTATGTTTGATGCTTGATTAGTTTACATTCTAAGTCTATCTTTTTCAATGCCACTCACTGAAGAACGCAATTCTGATATAGAAATACGAATATTTTTTTGATCTGCCTCTTTCGTCGTCAGTGCAGCTAGCATCTGCGGAAGCTGTTCACTACCATCCATTTGAGTGACTGCGATGACCTAAGTCATGTGGAATTCTCCTCCCTATGGTAGTCAAAGTGAGAAAGTTCTCGCGCACTTAACAGTAAAATATCACGATGACAAAAGATCAATACAAAAAAAAAAGCACAAAACTTTAAATGTTACTATCAAATATCATCCGGTTGTCAAATCACAAATAATATGGTTGAGTTCAGAAATTTAATTTGCGACAAAACTTAAGATTTATAAATGTAAATAATTGAAGCTACTCTCAAAATCATTTATGAATGACGGAAAAACTGAAATTAGCTAAAAATAAACGAATTTTTTACCTCCTGAAAATAAATATGTAGTTGAAAGATAAACAAATTCTAAGAAACTATTATTTCAACATGATTTTTGAACGACGGAGGAGACATCAAAGGAAAAACAAAAGCATCTAAGCATTTTCATATTTATTCGCCTTCTCTGGACTTCCATAAATAATTCAGGACCAAAATTAAACAAATCGGTACAGCCGATCTCGAGCTTTAGCAAGACTAACCAACAGCAACTAATTTTTATATATGTATATAGATAAATTATGAAAAAAAAAACAAACAAAAAATAGTTAAATGATAAAATTATGAGCCAAAGCGATATCCGTGCACAGAGTCAACGCGAACAAGATGCACGTCGGCTCTCCGTCCAACGCAACAATGCATACTTTTCAGTCAGGTTTCAGAGTGACAGTGAAAGCGTAAAGACAAACTCATCGTCCACCCTTCAACCGCTTCAAAATTTAAGAGTCCGATCTTGTTCAATGTCAGCGATTCCAACGGAAGAGCTCGTTGTGGCTGATATTGTACAAGTTGAGGTCGGCGAAAACCCAAACACCTCAAAAAATGGCAACACAGACCGGAATGGATCGGTACATTACCAACAAGCGTAAGCTTAGTCTCAACAAATGCTAAGAAAAAAAAATAAACCAAGAAAATACAACTGAGCCATTAAACCTAAATCGATTTGTGAGTGATAATGTTGACGGTGAGACTAACAACATTCCTCAAAGTGTTACAAAAGTCACTAACACCAAACCACCGCCAATATACGCAAGAATGGAAAACTCAGGCGCTCTCGTTAAAATATTTACTCAGCTTATCGGCTATATAAAAATTTTAATATAGTTCCGCTGTCGAAGGGAAACATTCGAGAAACGAAAGTACAAATATAAAAAACGTTTCATATATCTTTAATAAAAATAAAACACCACAGTCTATGTTCAAAGTTGAGTTTGAACCAGAAAACAAACAACTGGGAAACAATTTTGTGCACCCCATTTATAAAATTCAATATTTGCTACATCGTAGGATCACTGTGGAGGAACCGCATAAAAGAAACGGCCCTGTACAATGCACCAATTGCCAAGAGTATGGTCACACCAGGTCATACTGGCAGTGTGCGTAGCTTGCAATGATTTTTTTTTATTTGCCACGTGCACGTCAAACAAAAAAGACCCAAATGCAGAAAAGTGTGGAAACTGCGGTGGAAACCACACAGCAAACTACAGAGTTTGTCCAGTCTATAAGGGCTAAAAAATTGGATCAACCAACGTGTAATCTCCGAACGCAGTCATAATGTACCGAACATTGTATCCTCCAATCTGAATCCGCTGATATCTCCATCAAAAACCGTCAAGGGTGTATCGTTTGCAAACGTCCTAAAATCAGGCCTAGGAAAACCCACAACTACAGTAACAGTGAGTCTTATTGAGCCACAAGAATAGCAGCCCTACGTTCAATCCGGTAGTCAATCGAATATCGAAGCAACGACAGCGTCAATGCAACAGAGCATGATGAATTTCATAACGTTCTGCTGCAACTGCTTGCTATCTGAAGTTCAAAATAATGAGCTCGCTTAAAATTGTTTTATAGAATACAAATGGTATACCTCGCCATAAACTAGAGCTGTAAAAATTTCTTACCGACAAGGAAATTGATATAATGCTTCTTGCAGAAACTCACCTAACTAATAAATACAACTTTAATATACCTTCCTTGTATGAATCATCCAGATAGAAAGGTGCATGGTGGAACTGGTATCTTAATCAGGAGACGCATAAGCACTATTCTTTAATTGGAACTGCTGAGAATTATCTGCAAGGAACATCAATACGCGTGCCGACAAAGCAAGGTGTCATTACTGTGTCCGCCGTATACTCGTATTGTCCCCCACGTTTCACGATAACAGAAAAGCTATTTATAAATTTATGCGAACACTCTCACTGGTATTCCCGGGGTTACCCTAAAGGCAAGCAATTATACAACGCCCTTATATATAAAAGAAGCAAACTGGATTATGTGTCTCCTGGAAAGCCTACATATTGGCCGGTGGACCCGAAAAAGCTGCCAGATTTAATTGACTTTGCAATAACTAGGAAAATTCCTCATAGACTTATTAGTGCAGAAACAAGGGCAGACCTCTCATCAGACCACTTACCAGCTGACCAGCAGTCACACTATAAAGAGTTGCCTTATATGCTCACGTCATGGTTAAAAATACAATAGCACACACATAGAACTCGCACCAAATTTAGATACACCGGTCGATATTGAAGACACCATTCGCAGCATTCAGCCGCCAAAATTTTAACTCCTCAAAAATATTATATTGAAAACAAAAAGCATAGCTTAACTTATAGGGAAAATGAAATACTCATATTACAAAAACGACGCCTACGAAGGGAATGGCAAGTTCATAGATCACCAGCCTCAAAACAACTGTTGAAAGCGACCACACATGCACTGACGAGAGCCCTCAGAAGCGAGGAACAGCGTTCGCAGTACCAGTATATTCAAAAGCTGTCACCGACTAGTACAAAGCACCCGTTGAGGAAATCACATCAAACTCTAAGTGCGCCAATATAGTGTGAAATGCAAATACGTGACAATAATGGTAAATAGGTTCGGAGTGATGCAGAAAAATCAGCAACCTTCGCTGCTCATCTAAAAATGTTTACCAGCCAAAACCCAGAAACTAATGACTTTACACTGCCAACCGTACCCTATTTGGTGAAATCTGAGCCAGTGAAATTCGTACCTGAAGAGATATTAAAAATAATTAAAAAAATTGAAACCAAGGAAAGCTCCTGGGCACGAATAAATTAGATGGTCTTATGTATAAAATGAAAACGCTACTCCCGCAAAACCCAACGAACTGTTTAAGTCCTACCTTTATGATCGAAACTTTGTAGTTCGATGTAACAAACTTAGGGGTCCATCTGGATAGGCGACTCACTTGGCGAAACCACATAGAGGCTAAAAGGACTTATCTTAAGTTAAAAGCAGGTTCTTTGCACTGGCTTATTAACTCTCGCTCACCCCTGAGTCTGGAGTATAAAGTCATTATTTACGACACATTTTTAAAACCAATTTGGACCTATGAATGTGAGCTGTAGGGCAACGTGAGGAGCAGCAATATCGAAACTCTTCGTCGTGCGCAACCGTGGTATATCCGAAATGAGAACATCCAACGTGACTAAAGAATTCCAGACGTACGAACTGAAATATAGCAACGAAGCGCGAAATATTCATTGATTTTTTCTGTTCACCCAACCCAACTAGCAAGATCGTTATTGCGTGTGAATAGGAGCTCAAGATTACGTAGAAACGACTTACCAACACAGACGTAATATATTTTAAGCCCAGTTAGAAAAATAAACTTCCATGTAGGATGGAAAATAAGTGAGTAATTTAAGATTCGAAAACTTACTGTTAGGCTCTTAAGTAGGGTGGATTCAATAAATAATAGTAAAGCTTAATAAACACAAAAAAAAGAAAAATAAAAAATAAAAATATGAATATATGTATATGGTATGTAGTTTTCAAAAAAACTTATGTAACAAATGTAGGGACATTTTTCATTTCTGCTGATTTTAATATGATACTCTATTCAAATACCAGTGACGGACAAACAGACGTTGGTGGTGAATATTATACTTTCTTTTACCGCTGAATTTAGTGTTACCGTTATATTTTCGTTGCGTTCAGGGAAATTAAGTTCCATGATATAAGCTCTAAAGTAGTTTTAGTAAATCTTCTGTCTGATACAGCGCCACTTTCAAGAGACTGTTACGTGGGAAGCAAGAAGAAGCCCAACGCGAAGATTGCCGTCCAACAAAAAAAAACTTGACTCTGAACGCGCATCAAGAAACGATCAAGTCTCCTAAGTCTTGAACCTTAAACGATGGGAGATTTGGGGTTAGAATGGTCTTTTCTACCATATATGATATGAGATTAGAGATTTTGCACTAATTGATAAAACAGTAAACACGGAGAAGTATCAAAATCAAATCGAATCTCAATTAGTTTTGAGTTACAGCCTTCTAAATGAAAACGCTCGGTTCAATCAGCTTAAGCAATTTATCATTAAAAACATTTTTTGAATTTGCTTGAATAATTATTTAGAGACAAAAATCCGATCATTATCAAATTTTTACTGTATGGTCCATATTCAGTTTTCCACACAATGACGTACAAATTTTGGACCTGATCAAAACTTGAATTCTGACAGGCTTAAAATAACCAAAATTTCTTGAGGGGAGGATCTTTTTTAGTTTTTTTACTTCCTCAAGGAAGTATCACAGATTATCAATGCACAATACTTAGTGTTTAAATGAGTTAAGCCTCGACCCACTCTACCCGGGAAAAACTGGCGCACCCTAGCTAGACACAACACCAACACACCGAACCACCAATACACCACACATGGGGACACATTGGATTTCACCACAGCAAATGTCAAAAGGATTGGATCATCGCTATTATTTTGACCACATTCGCTTATACTTTCCGTTTACAACACCCGTCCTGCGCGCGACTGTAAGCTTTTTCGACAACAACGATCTGGCGCGCTATAGACATAAGCTCGTTTAAGTTACCGAAATAATTGAAATGTATAATTTTAATAAGACAACATGTGAAAAAATATAAAAACTTCCTTAATAAATTAATATTGTATATTATACCACTCAAGTTTCCCGGTACTTTTATTTGAAATGTGTATAGGTGTCACACACAAACAATTTATACATACATGGTTATTACCAAGGCAAAAATAGAGATACATATGTATGTATCTACTGATTACAAAAATGTTCACTTAGCTAGGGTTAATATTAGCTACCGAAGCTAATAAGGACTAACAAAAATAATTCCATTATTTTACTCTTGCAATACGCTACAAAGTATAATAGTTTGTATCACCAAAACTAATGGAGACAGATATAAGATAATATATATATATATATATTATATATATTATATATATATACTTATATATATTTATATATTGGGTAGTCGAAAAAGTCTTTTTATATTTTGTCAATAGATGCCGTTGCCTTCGTATATCTCTAGTGATATATAAACGATCAGGATGACCGGGCGAGTTGAAATCCGAATGTCTGTATGTCCGTCCGTCTGTCTGCAAAGTTAAGGAAGAGTTTAAAGATGGGTGTAAACTGAAGAAGTCTTTTACAAACAAACTGTAAAAATGTTTAAAATCAGATAATAACTACGCCCATTCCCCATGTAACAATTATGTAGAAAATTACTGAAAGTGCGATAAACCACTGAATAAAAAAGCCATTAGTATTAAATTTCACAACCAGGATGGTGGGGAAGGGCTTTAAGGGAAGTGTTGTAATTTTTTGATGGAATTTTATATCAGAAACTATTTGAGCAATTTATTAGTTATATTAATTTCAAAATTCCATTTTGTTCTCTCACTTTAGAGTATAGAAATCAAATATTCATAAAGTTATTAAAGAAAAACTTTGCACAAATAGCGCCCTCGAATTATTTAATCCTACACCAAAAATTGTGACGAAATCGGACTGTAACTTGTGACAAAAAATTTCTCTTCGCCCCCATATACATATCTAATAAAAATATTTACGAACTTTCGGTATAGTTAGAAATCTTAATGAAATTCAGACAAATATATATACATTCATGTCGGTACTTTCAAGTTACATTTCAAGTTTTGTCTACGCCTGAAAGTATTAACCGGCTTTGATCCTCGCAAGTTGCAAGGTTTACACCCGAACTTACCCTTCTGTACTTGTTACTCCAATAGCTGCATTTGGAGTGTTACGCTGTAAGATTTTAGGACGGTGACATGTCGAATTAAAAAAATTCATAGACAGTTATAAGATTGCTTGACTCAATATTGTGTAAGCACTCATCAAAAATGACGTCAGCTTGAGAAAATGCACCATTTTTCTGCCCCATGTACCGTGTCTCCTTTTGCAAATTGCGCCTGAATCTCAGCAGAACCGATAAATTTCTAAAGTTACAGGTGATGAGAAGTGAGTCCCTTACGTTAACGTCAACAAAAATGGTCCTTGTTTATAGCATGTGTTTTGGTAAGATTGGAAAAAATCAAATATTAATTTGTATTGTACACATTTGGACCTTCAGACGCTTCGACCTTTGGTTAATAGAGAGAAACTACATTCCATTAGGCCAAACTAGTATTTACGGGAGCTTGGTTATGGTATTCTTATCATCCACCTTATATTCCGAACCTGGCATCAAGTAGTTACTTCTTGTTTCTGTCCGTGGGGAATAATTTTTTTCGTTGAAAATTCGCTTCAAGAGAAGCTTGTGTAAATCGACTGACCCCGTTTTTTGCCAATATGGATGACAGTTTCTGTGAAAGTAGCATTATAAAACTATTTTCAAAATTACAGTAATTTATAGAGAAAAGTGTGCATATTATGTGTATATATGCTAAATAAAATCTTCAATTTAATGCAAAAATAGTGGATTTCGTTTTACTTGACTTTCTATATTTATTACCTCTAAAGAAGTTGTGTAATTTAATTTATTTAAAATCTGGTGCTTTTGTATTTCCTTATGTCACCTTAATTATCATTTAACGAAATTAAAGTAAATGACTCAATAATAACGTTAGAAATTTCCCACAGTTTAATTTCACATAATTGATTTTTCGTTCTTCTGTTCAAAAATATTGATTATACTCTTGCAACATGTTGCTACAGAGTACAATAGTTTTGTACAACTAACGGCTGTTTATTATACCTAATACTAATCTAGATGTGTGGATGACGAAACGAGTTGAAATCCTAATGCCTGGTTGTCCGTCGATCCATATGTCTGTGTAAGCTGTAACTTAAGTAAAAATTGAGATATCGTAATGAAACTTGAGCGTAATCGGACATTGGCACGCCCACAAAGCTCCACTAAATAAAAACTATAAAGTGTCATAACGAAACATTAAAGTAAGATATAGAATTATAATTTTTCGGCCAAACATAGGAAAAAGTGGACGTGATAACGCCTCCCATTAGGTGAAAACACTTTCTTTTGTTACGAATTAAAGCTTTGAACGGCGAGTACCTTTCAGGTTCAACGTCTTAAGTATCGAATATGTGGACCTATAGTTGAGCTCTGACCGAAAATTGAGAGAATATATTTTGCTTATAAGAGTGTATCTTTGTGCCCAACGTGTACAAAATCGGGCGAAAATTGTCTTAGCTCCCATTAACTGATATACGGGATTTTGAAACGTCTGACTGAGTTTACTCCATGTGTGTAAATGTTTATATGTATTTATTTATAAAATTGCTTAGAAATAAGTTCCCAAGTATATTTGAGCAATGTTAGAAGTTAATGCAATCAACTTTTCCATCCCTCTGTCCCAAATGATTTTAGTATAGTTTTCTCTGACTGTACGAAAATTATAGTAATAAAATTAGAAGAGTCTATGACCTCCAAAACAAGTTAATATGATACCGATTTCGTCGAACAACGAAATTGAACCCTTTGACTACATTTTTTAATTTTGCCTAAGCATGAAAGTATTTAGCCGACTTTGCAAGTTTCAAGAGTATAAAAAGTTCGGTTACATCCGAACTTAGCCTTTCCTTACTTGCTTCAATTAGGACTATACACAAGTAACATGCATACTCATAAATATTTTTTTATTTATAATATATACAATTGATACATGCTAAGACGTCCCCCTGTTATAAATTTTAAAGGATCATATCATAATGGGCATACACAGGTATGTACACATTGACATACATATTTGTAAGCCAGCAGACTTTCATCCACTTCTTTTACATTCTTTTTTTGTTTCAATGTTTCTATACACCGACTGAAATGCGCATGTGTCGCATTTACGCCTTACCTACTATTAGCATCGTTTATAGTCGTCATGCCACTTCAATGTTGTTGGTGGTAAGTCGGTACGAGCTCGTTTTGTAGCGTAAGCAGCCATTCTAAAAAAGGCGTGGCTTATTCTCATATTTAGGTAGAGGTTAAGTCGATTTCAGCTGTCGTTGATTTATTCATAGGGTGGGTTAGGCTTCAGAGATGAGTGATACACTCCAAAAATACCATTCTTATATAGTTTTGTTCAAAAAGTTAAGGAAGAAGTAATTCAATCATATAAAAAACAATCCAATTTAGAAATTTGAACTAACAAGATTTTATTAGAATTTTTCTTATGTCCTGAAGTTAAAACAAAATTATATTGTAGTTTACTTTGACATAAATCTGTATTTTGAGATATTTTAAGAAGACTATGTGAAAACTTTTTTGCACTTAATAGAATTATAAAAAGCTACACTCACTAATTATCTTTTATAATAAAATTATTATTCATTGCATTTTTATATACTGTAACATTGAGGATTATCTATTACCATAATTTGGCATACCTTGGTTAGATTTTTATATTTGATTATTTTTGTGCATATGGAGTATAAGAAGCTTTAAATAGGAGTGTGTTATTTTCAAAGAAACTAATATGATGAATATTGTGATATTTTTCATTTATATTGATTTTAATATGGAAACTCTATTTAAATACCATTCACAGTGGTAGACAAAAATTCGGACACCAACGTATGAATTTCATATGCGAACTTCGAACAGAGGCGATAGAAGTAAAGAGCTTTAATTAATTTGGATCTTTGTTTTTCTTATATATTAAAATTTTCATTTCCTTTTACCGTCGAATTTAATGTTCCCGTTATATTTGCGGTCAGGAAAAGTAAGCTTGCGTAATATAAGCACTAAATTTGTTTTAGTAAATCTTCTATCTGACATTTTTTAAGAATTTTCAAAGTACCGCCACTTTTAAGAAAAACTTTGGCGCTGGAAGGAAGAAGAAGACTAACCAAGTAAATAATATCCTGAAGCATCGAGGATTAGCACATAGTTTGTACGAAGACGGCTTAGGAAGTCTGCATATCTAGATCGCCCGCCAAAAAATTTGGATTTTAAAACACATCAAGAAAGGGCTAAAACTCATTACTTCTTCTTCTTCTTCTTCTTTACTTGAGCTTCATCACCAAAATTGTGAATTTACATTTCTATTTATTTTGTTTAGTGATTAAATATCGACTGATCGACTTCGCCGGGGCCCGGAATATGGTCATCTGTAGTCCTAGATTCCAGCATAAGAAGATACATCAAGCTATCTGGCTGTCTCCGGATCGAAAAACCACCAACCAGATCGATCATGTTGTGATAGACGGAAGACACGTCTCCAGTGTTTTAGATGTGCGTGCGCTCCGAGGTCCTAACATCGACTCGGACCAATATATTGTTGCAGCCATAATTGGCACCCGTCTCTGTGCAGCAAAAAACGCACGCCAACAAACACAAGGAAGGTTCGACGTCGAGAAGCTGCAGTCGCAACAGACAGCCGAACGATTTTCTACTCGGCTTGCACTCCTGCTCTCTGAGAGCACTCATCAACAACTCGGTATAAGGGAACTGTTGGACGGCATTTCAAACTCCTTACGTACAGCTTCAACCGAAACCATTGGTTTTCGGAAAGTGCAAAAGAACAGCTGGTACGACGAGGAGTGCCGTGTCGCAGCGGAGAGAAAACAGGCTGCCTACCTCGCAACGTTACGATCGACCACAATACGTGGGGGATGGGATAGATACCGAGAGTTGAAGAGGGAAGCGAGTCGCATTTGTAGACGGAAAAAGAAAGAGGCCGAAATGCGTGAGTACGAAGAGCTTGATAAGCTGGCCGACAGGGGTAATGCTCGAAAGTTCTAAGACAAGATGCGACGACTTGCAGAAGCTCTCAAGGTGATCTGAGCATACTCGATGCTCAGAGCATACCCAAGATTATGGAGGCACCGACTGCTCCAGTCTAGCAGTGAACGCACAACTACCGGAGAAAACGAACCCGATACCCCAATCGATGACGATGGAGCAGACGTTCCATTGCCCGACCATGAAGAAGTTCGAATAGCAATTGCCCGCCTGAAAAACAACAAAGCGACAGGGGCCGATGGATTGCCGGCCGAGCTATTCAAACACGGCGGCGAAGAGCTGATAAGTTGCATGCCTGGTAAATCAACAACCGACCAGATATTCACCATGCGCCAAATCTTGGAAAAGACCCGTGAAAGAAGAATCGACACACACCACCTCTTCGTCGATTTTAAAGCTGCTTTCGACAGCACGAAAAAAGCTGCCTTTATGCCGCGATGTCTGAATTTGGTATCCCCTCAAAACTAATAAGGCTGTGTAAACTGACGTTGAGCAGCACCAAAAGCTCCGTCAGGATCGGGAAGGACCTCGCCGAGCTGCTCGATACCAAGCGAGGTTTCAGACAAGGCGACTCCCAATCGTGCGACTTCTTCAATCTGCTGCTGGAGAAAATTATTCGAGCTGCAGAACTCTCTCTCTCTCTTTTACAAGAGTGTACAGCTGCTGGCGTATGCCGATGATATTGATATCATCGGCCACAACACCCGCGCCGTTAGTTTTGCTTTCTCCAGACTGAACAAGGAAGCAACGCAAATGGGTCTGACAGTGAACGAGGGCAAGACGAAATATCTCCTGTCATCAAACAAACAGTCGTCGCACTCGCGGCTTGGCTCCCACGTCACTGTTGACAGTCATAACTTTGAAGTTGTAGATAATTTCGTCTATTTAGGAACCATCATTAACACCACCAACAATGTCAGCCTGGAAATCCAACGCAGGATTAATCTTGCCAACAGGTGCTACTTCGGACTGAGTAGGCAATTGAAAAGTAAAGTCCTCTCTCGACGAACAACAGCCAAACTCTAAGTCACTCATAATTCCCGTCCTGCTATATGGTGCAGAGGCTTGGACGATGACAACAACCGATTAGTCGACGTTGCGAGTTTTCGAGAGAAAAGTTCTGCGAAAGATTTATGGTCCTTTGCGCGTTGGCCACGGCGAATATCGCATTCGATGGAACGATGAGCTGTACGAGATATACGACGACATTGACATAGTTCGGCGAATTAAAAGACAGCGGCTACGCTGGCTAGGTCATGTTGTCCGGATGGATGAAAACACTCCAGCTCTGAAAGTATTCGACGCAGTACCCGCCGCGGGAAGCAGAGGAAGAAGAAGACCTCCACTCCATTGGAAGGACCAAGTGGAGAAGGGCCTGGCTTCGCTTGGAATATCCAATTGGCGCCACGTAGCGGCTATAATCGCGTAAGCGGTGTCTACGCCAGTAAAGAAGAAGTGATTAAATAAAAGTTAACAATTTTTTAATGTTTGAATAAAGAAAGAATAATTCAATAGAAGTGGCAATTCCTCTGATCTGAACATAATCCATAAACGTTGGCCTACTTATGAACTTAAATCTTTAAGCCTTTTAACTTTAGAGAAGCTTGACTTTATTTAGGAAAATGTGCGATTTATTGACATAACCCTTGAAATAAGACACAAAACGCATGAGAGCCGTCATAAAACAAGAAGAAGGACCAACACAATAAGAAAATTTTCATTAATTTCTATATTAACCGAATAAACTTGTATCGTGTTTTTAATTACATCTTCAAATTAAAAAAAATATATATGTTATTTCGTTTTTTTCGAGTATAGCGATCAATTTATTTTTAGGTTAAATTAATAGCAATACAAAATTTCTAAGAACATTAGTAAACCGTATATTTTTCTGACTGAGCGGATTTATTTGTCCCCTACTTTAAACTCAAACGAGGTTTCAGACAAGGGGCTCCCTATCGTGCGACTTCTTCAATCTGCTGCTGGTGAAAATCTATAAGAGTATACAGCTGCTGGCGTATGCTGATGATGTTGAAATCACTCGCTTCAGAATCCGCGCCGTTAGTTCTGGTTTCTCCAGACTGAGACAAGGAAGCAAAGCAAATGGGTCTGGCAGTGAACGAGGGCAATACGAAATATCTTCTGTCATCAAACAAACAGTCGTCGCGCTCGCCACTAGGCTCACATGTTACTGTTGACAGTCATAACTTCGGAATTGTAAATTATTTTGTCTATCTTGGAACCAGCATTAACAGCAACAACAATCTCAGCCTCGAAATCCAACACAAAATAACTTTTTCCAACAGGTGCTACTTTGGACTAAGTAGACAATTGAGAAGTAAATTCCTGTCTCGACGAATAAAAACCAAACTCTATAAGTCACTCATTATTCCCGTTCAGGTTTATGGTGCAGAGGCATTGACGATGTCAAATAAGATGAGTCAACGTTACGAGTTCTCGAGGGAAAGGTTCTTTATAGTCCTTTGAGCATATACGAGGACAATTGATATAGTTCAGTGAATTAGGAAACAGCGGCCGCTCTGGCTAGGTCATGTTTTTCATGGGAAAAATACGCATTGATTGAAGCAACAGCGAATAAATAATGGAAGCGAATAGATAATGGAGCAATATCGACTGAAGTTTTTGAAAATAAAGCAAAAGAGTTCACAATAGATGAAAGATTGAAAGATGATTTGGATCCTGTACAAAGCTAGTGATGGAAGGGGAGCCAATGCTAAGGTATTAAATTTAAAAAAATTCATGGTGGGTGGAAAATACAAAAATATCAATTTATTCTCCCAGTGTACATAATACACTTTTCCTAATTTTGTTATTGTAAAAGCCTGGTTGACGTCAACGTTGTGGAGTGATATTAGGAATTTTTGGCATTTGCCAAAGCCAAATAAACTCTTCAACCGCGTAGCATACAAATATAATTACTAAAAAGTCGTCATATAAGTGTATTAGTAAATATAATTATTTTTGTAATTAAAACTCTGATGGAATGGGCTGTGAAGTTAAACTAGGTCTTTTGGAGGAAAAGAATATATTCACTGTAATTTTTACATATGATGTATGTAAATGACTACATATATATAAATAAATGATCGGGATGAATTTTAGCGCCATATAAAAGTTGGTATCGCAGATAGGCGAAATCAAACTGCTTCTATTCCTAAAAGTTGCTGTGTTGGGGATCTGAGATCTCTTCCGACGGTGTAAAAACGGTAAAGCGTTCGCTCTCATATAGCAATTATGTTGAGAACTACCAAAAGTGGGTTAACTCACTAAATATTGCTATAAGCATTAAATTTCATATCTAAACTCAGAGGGCATCCTTTCCGGGTAAGAGTATATCGTGATACCACAAATAGATAACATCGGGTTAGTAATATTAGCCGTCTTGCACCAAATATAAGAAATTCAAACTTTTTGTAGGCCACCAACTTTCCGCCTTTTTCGGGACCAATACCTGTAATTCTATAATAAATTAATTGCCTAAATTTCCCTAAAGAAAATTTTGTTTTATTAATAATATGCCAAATATGATTGTAATATATTCACGAAGTTTGCCTTTCCTTACTATTATGATAGAAAGTCGTGCCTTTCGCGTCTTTAACCCTTGAAATTACGAAAGTAAAAAAAATTTTAGTTGCGCTGGATATTATTTCTATACTTATTTTCTCTAAAATTTGTTTCAAACTTATCTCTAAGGGTTTAACCATAAAAAATCAGGCATACCCCTTTTGGCTAATTCTAATTGGAGCGTAACTAAGTACCAAGAATTCTTAATTTTTTTCACAGTATGTTGGTGCCACAACATTTAAAATAGTAGCGTGCTCTATTTGCTTGTTGTGGCCGCATGCTGTGTGAATGATGCAACGCACAATTCTTACCCTTTCGCACATTCGATTTTCCACAAAGGCAACAAAAATTGAAAGGTTTTCAAAAATATACACAGAGAGTCTTCCAAAGAAAAGTTACCAAAAATATGTGACGCTTATATGTAAATATTCAAATCTTTGATGTTTTGTTATCGGTAAAGAAATTTTTAGTACTGATTCGGAGAAGATCCCGGCGTACTTCTATACCTTTCTGCTGCACGTTTCTTACTTGTTATTTTCTTTGTATACCAGTTGTTAGAGTTTGACCGTCAATGTTCTGGATAAAAGATATTGGATGAGTTTTAGCATAAATAATTTTTTGCCACAGGTAGTCCACGTTATAAATGCTAATTGAGTGTGCCTTTGTTTTGCGTCATTCTGTTCTTCTACTTATTTTTCCACAAAATATTTATACAGTTTTTATTTAGAATGCGTAAACAAATCTAAAATGGCATTGTCATAATTGTTCCAAACAGCGCACATATCCCCTCTTTCTAAAATTTTCAAACATGTTGTAGTAAGTATTACATTCCCACCTGCTTTGAAACGTTTACCCTAAACTTATGCAATCTAAAATAAGTAATGAAGAGCTGAGCTGAGTACGAGTGCATGCGAGCATTTTTTACTCACGCAAGTATACAAACCAAGGTAATACTTTCATATCTTGGCAATACTTTATATTAAAATGTGTTGCGAAAGAATTCAACATTATTTTTTCGACGAAAGGGTGAATGGATAACAGTCAAATTACAATATAGGTCACATACTCACATAGTCGCATTACTATATTTTGCTTCGTATCTGAGATAGTGGTATTAAAATTAAACTAGTTAACTCAAACTCATCATACATACATATATGTAATAAAAAAAAGCTTTGAAATATCAGATATATTGACCAATATACATAACCTAGTCAACTAGAAAGCTGAAAATCATTCTATCGGATATACTTGGGAATGGGGAAGTATTTATCCGATTTTATCCATTTTGACATTATGATATACTTGTGCCAATGCTAGGAAAATATGGTGTCTTAGTTTTATTAAGTTCACATATAAGGTAGAACGTCAAGAAGATATGTTTTCAAATTTTTGCAACACTGCACATTATATTATTATTATTATTTAAAAAAACTACAAATAAGGTACTTCATTGATTGACCGATATTTTATGTAAAAGTCTGCCTTAGCTTCTGAATATATTGGCATTTTTGAACTTGAAGTGTTATGGTCCGATTTCGTTTTTTTTTTTTTTTTGACGTGAGGATGGTTTTATCCATTTTTCAATTCTTACAACTAAACTAAGGCAGCTCTCAGTTGACCAAAGTTTTCGTTAAAAAGTCCGCCATGGTCACTATATAATAAAATTTTCCATTTAGAAAAAAGATTATAATTATTATATCTGTTTGCATGATGTTTTATTTTTTTGTTTAAGGGTCAGTAGTAGTCAGTAGGGTAATCTGGCCTGTTTTTTGACATTTTTTTCATAAAAATTTTTATTCTACAATAGTACTTTTTTTAAATATCATGAGGGATATCGTGGAGGATACAAAAAATTTTTTCTGAATTTTTTGATGTCATCTGTTGGAGAAATGGCTGGGTGAATGAGAAGCGTTTTTTCACTGGCATACACGATATCTCAAAATTAAAAAAAAAATAATCAAATCGGTTGAGTAGTTCGACCGATTGATTCCGTCATGTCCGCCAGTTTAAAAAAGTGTGTTTTGAGAAAAACGCGTTTAAAGTTTGACGTGTGCACTCCGAACGCCAAGCGATATTATTATTCTTTGGCCTTTTTCGAAACCTTCCAGTGATAAAGTTGGTTTCTACATTAATTCTAAGGGTATAAGAAAACAGAAATGGAAAAAAAATTAAAAAAAAAGTTAACCCTACTGACCCCATAATTAAATTGCACATTGTTGTCTGCCGGGTACATTAATAATCACTAAACGCTCGTTACTATCAGATTATAAATAGCAGTACATGCCTGCTTACTGTGAAAGCTATAATTAGTATCCATTGTGATGAATTTTGTATACATTCCTTATGGGCACCTGAAACACATTGAATCGGAGCGATAGAAGTCAAAATATTTAAATAAGTATTAACTTTATTTTCGTATTGCCGAGTTCTGGGTTCCAGTCAATTGTGAAATAATAAGCCAACATAATGTTGTGTTTAAACATTTGGAAAACGTTGTATTATCTGATGGATTTAAAATTAAACTTTTTAATTGACTATTAAAGTCAGTGAGTCGATCAAAAATACGTTATGTTTTTTTTACCATCGAGTTGAAGATTTGGCAGTTATTGATGAACTACATAAATTGTAAGTGCAAAAAAGTTCCAAACACTTTAAGACCATTGAAGATCCCTGATACTTTCATGATTTCCACATATTTGTCTGCTTTTTAGATTACCAAATATGTGGATAAAGAGAATGTCGAAACTCTTAAATCACCTAAAGGATTTCTTTGGCCGCTGTCGTTGAAAGGTTAAAATTATATAGGAATTTTTTAAAGCTTAAACGTATCGAAGAATTATGTAGAATTGACTTTTGTTCAGATATATATTTTTGACATATTTTTATGTCTTCAGTGGTATTTTTTACTATTGTTCACGATATGTTAATTTTAAATCACTTCAAAATAAGATTTAAAAAAATATTAAACAGTATCAAATATGCACGTTTTTAAATTTTCGAACAAAAGAAATATAGGCAATGATATCCTCTGGATGAAGTCACGACTAAATCTAGAATTAAACAGTTCACACAGTACTCACCTTAAACAAAGCTTTGGATTATGTAGATTTTTCGAATTTAATTGCAAACATTTATACACGGTATTTTCATTACTGTGTTTATTTTTTTATAACTCTTTCAGTATATTTGCCAGCAAATTTATTTATTTTATTTTATGTTATATAAAAAAGTCAAAATTGAAATTACAAGTATACATTTTTAATCGGTAAAGAATAAAAATGTTCCGCTTCAAACTCCCGCTGCAAAATGTAAAGTTGAACTTTTCCAGTTACATTATTTTATTTTTTTTGTTTTTTTTTTTAATTGCAATTTTCAAAGTAAAATCTAAAATTGAATTTCTTTGATGTTCAAAATATCTTTTTGTATCACTATATTTAAATGGAAATCCGCATTGTCCCACGACACCAGAAAATCATTAATCAAAAGAAGACATGTGCACATTGCAATTGTGAATAAATAAGTTTAGTTTATTGAAAATTAGCCACATATTAATTAAAATATTACCAAAATTATAACCAAATTTTGGTTGCACTTAAGAATTTTCTTTCCAATGTTTTTGAAATTCCACAAACATTTTCTTTTAACTACTTCAATATTTCTTCAACGAAAATTCAGCGCGCTCCGCTTAGATTGGCTAAGTTCACTAGAGTTCATGCCATATTTGCGGCTGGCTGGAAAGCTTTGACTTTCTCGAGGCGTAGATATTATCAAACAAACCGAGTTCGGCAGCCGAGGACACAATAGAAAAGCAGCAACAGCGACAGGACTCATTCGCCTCAACCTATCGGCGAAAAATGTCCAGAAAACGAATATCTTTACTGCTCTTTTGTTCAGTTCATCTTCGATGAAAAACACTCATATGCTTGGATGTATTGCAGCGAACGCTCACCGACAGCGGTGAAGGGTCGCGCACCAGTAATACTACTACGAAGAGTACAGCGGCGGTGGTAACCAGCAGAAGCAACAAAAGTTGCCGAAACAAGATACAAAACATTAATGTGCACGAAAACGAGCGAATGAGAATCGACAAACGCGAATAAAAAGGGAAACGAAAGCATCAACGGCATTACAATAAAAACTATTCGTACGATTATTCAACATACACCATAGTTGTTTGATATTTAACCAATAGCTCGGTCCTCTCACATGCATGTCCATCGTTATTGTTGTAGTAAGAGACATCATTATCAAATATGAAGACAAAAATTATAATGTTCGAATTCAAGAGACTAAAAATATTTTTGTGGAGATTTAAAGATGAGACTTCGCACGTATGGATGCAAAGTTTACACCTGGTTCAAAAATGTTGGACACATTGGCTCTTTCAGAGTTGCATTGTACTGGTGGTGTTTCTTATTATTTATTTTTTTTTTACTCTCACAATTTGATGAATGTAAGGGTGTGTACATACATCTATTGAAAGTTGTACATATGTAGCTAAACACAAAAAGCTTCTAGATATATCAGAAATTGATAAAAAAAATACATTCATTTGGGGTGAACTGGCCCGGTCGTACAAGAACGCTGTCGTTCATTTCATTGAACTTGGTTCACATGAAATAGCCTCATTAAACAACAAATGCACAAGTAAAGAAGGGAAAAAGCGAAACCGAATGAAACAACAACAGCTAGTCTCTAAAGAACGAATAGTAACATTAAAACGAAATATGTTGGCGAACCAAAAAAAATCAGGGTAATAAAAGATATATGAGTTTTTCATGCTTGATATGACGGTATGGGAGATATATCGTTGCGATTAAAACTTTTGTGTAAAGAAGCATATACTATATATATACGAATATATATATATTTGTAAATAGAAACTCCCCTATTCATATGTTATTGCTCGTTCATGTTCATAGTAAATTCTTAACGTTTGCCACAATATATGTATGTATATATGTAGATTCAGAAATATGTTCGGAATATAAAAATGTCTATAGACATTGATACATGTAAGAAACGAAAGTTTTATTCTAATCGAGAATAAATACAAAACGTATAACTTTTCTCCCATAAAGGTTTTCCTTACAAACTAAGCACGAGGAAGGCAGTCTCTTGTAGTAGTGAAAAACTTCTGTAGCGGTATATTCCTTAAAAATATTTTTAAAGCGAAGTCTCTTCTTTGTCCTTTCAATTTTTTCGCCCATTTGCCGCATATCATGAGCCGCATTACAACTCTCTACTGTATATGTATATTTATATGTACGCATCACCAAATTCGCTATCACAAGCACATAAAGTTTACCAGAATGACTGACAACAACTTTTTTACTGCAACATCTTCTTCTGTATGGTGATATTGAAGATCTAAAGTAGTGAAAGTGTCAGACACATATTCGAATGCGCGGGTTCGAACATTGATAAAAGATTTGTTTTTTTCTCACATTCGAATAACTTATTGTTATACATAGGTATATATAGATAGGTATAGATGATCAAGATGACGAGGCGAATTTATATCTGGGGACTATGTTTCCGTCCGTCAAGAATGGCATTCTACTGATAAGACAGTCGGGTCACGACCACAATTTTAAAATCGATCGGATTGTATCAGTTTCCAGTATACTTTACAAAGGGAGCACCAATGAAAATATAGGGATAAAAATTTGTACATTCTTTAAAGTGTGGGAACTTATGATCAATTGTCAAAATCGAACTACAGCTTTTAAAGTTGTGGACTCCAGTACCAACTGTTAACTTTTTATTGGAAAATATCGATTATTACCAGGTTGTTCAAGAAGTTTTGTCGTTCGATAAGAGATGGCGTTGCTACTAGCCAAATTTTTTTTTGTTTTTTGGTACACTCTTCATATGAACGTATGTGAATTTTTATTTCAATCTGTTAATTCACTCTTTGTTTACAAGCCATTTAGTGTCCCCGTGTCACAGCATTTTTTACAATGGAAAAAATTGAATATCGTGCAGTTATAAAATTCTTAATCGTAATCGGCCAATTGCCATATCTAAGCCGAAAATTATGATGCAAAACTGTACTACGAATCACATTAATGATAAGCATTTGTGGCTTAAAATTTTTTAGTAAGTGGGCGTTGTTCCGCCCCTAATAGGTTTTATGTGTGGCATATATCTCCCAAACCATTCAAGCTATACCACACAAATTTTCACAAGACAAATCATTTCAAAAACTTTTGCTACAGCGTGAAAATAAGTTAACCTCACTTCCCCATACTACCTATTAAAATGCGATAAATCAATAAATAAATGAGCCAGATACATGAAATTTCACAACCAGTATGATACCAGAGGGTTTTATAAGAGCGATAGCAAAAATGGGCAGAGGGCGTATCAAAACATATACATATCTCCGTACATACTTTAACAACTTCAACCAAATTAGTAAAGAGATTATTTTCACATTCCCACGTTACAACGAAATCGGATAAGAACCACAGCTACTTCCTACAATTTTAAATTCCATCTGATTCATAATCTTTCTTTGATACATATCAAAAACTAATCAATATAGCCAGATACAACTTTGTACGAATATTGCCTTTGTGTTGTGATACTTTATGACTAAAAATTGTCCAAATCGAACTATAACTATTTAAGTTTCCAGATACTGGAAATATGGACCTCACCAAAAATATCGGGTAATGTGTGTAATCTAATAGAAATTAGGAGAGAATCCTTTCCTGAGAACAGTATGACTATATCTCAGCAACGGTTTGTATCGGGCCAATATTTCCCTTAGCCCCCATACCAATAATTTTTCTAACTACTGGCTGACTTTATACTGAATATACCAACTAATATGTCAATTATCTAATTAAATTTAGTGTACTTATTTTTCTCATAACGAAATTTTTATTTTAATAAATTGGATTAATTCGGATGAAAACTCTCGCTAGATCCCATAAAACTAATACATAAGTATACACATTTTCAAACATCATATCGCTCATTTGCTGCAAGACCGGCATAAATCAAAAAACGTGATTTTTGAGTTAATGCTGCAGAATTGTTCGTTATATCATACTTCATGTTGAGTGAAAAATTCATATGAATACCTCTTATATGCTCCGCTTGAGAAGAGAATATATTTCCTGTTTTCCGTGTAAGGTTATAGTCAGTTGAAAACTTTTAACGCGTTTTCTGGCAAATCGATTTTTTTGACTTATGCCGGTCTTGCAGCAAATGAGCGATATATTGTTGATTAATGAAACTCAGAGAGCATTTATCTTCTATGTATGTATATAAATAAAAATGAATCGTCCAAAATGTATGTACGCTCATAACTTTCATACGACTGAACCAAATTTGATAATTCTTTTTTTAAAATGATCGTTGAGGTTCAGGGATGGTTTCTGCGGAGAAAAAAATTCGAATAATAGCCGGAAAACCCCTAAAAGCAGTCCTTTTCTTTTTCTCATACAAACGAATGAATGTTTGTCCGTTATTTTGATGAAATTTTAAGAGGTTGTTCCTTGTGGATCAAGGAAGGTTTAGATATAAAAATTTCTTATACTTTTCATGAAAAGTCGGCAAATTGGATAATTCCAAAAAGTAATTTTTTTTCCATAAACATTTTTTTTTCAATTTTTGTTTGTTTTGTTTTTCAATATTTTGATTTGTAAATTATTGGAATAGTTCAATTTCGGTCGCTTGCTTCTTTATTCCGGCTATTCAAAAGAAAAAATATTGAAAATTATTCAGTGAAAACTTAACGTGTGTTTCACACAAAGAGGTCAATTGCAGATTGAAATTTGTTACGAAGCCACCAAGAGGTCGCCCTAATATCGGTCGGTGTTCTTTTTGCCATCAAAGTATGGCAGCCCAAGGCAAGGCAAGGCAAGAAGTTCTCCCAAGATGCGGTGACATACGTGCGGAATTATGGATCGCGGTTAATCAGCAAGCGATCGTCACGATGTCATGCACGACTTTTCTAACAACAGTTACGATGTTTGGTTGACTTTATCGTGAAGCGACGTATATATGGGGCTGTTGATGCTAGATATACTCTGTTGAGTGGCAAAATAGAGGTTTTCCGCACGCACACAATCTTCTTTGGATGATGGTTACACCAGATCAAATTGATGAAATCATTACTACGGAAATTCCTGATGTAGAGAAAGATCCAGATTATATGAAGTGGTGGAAACCAATATGGTGAATGGACCTTGCGGACACTACAATCCCTTTTCGGTTTGTATGTCTGACAAAAAATGCACGAAACACTACCCATGTGCTTTTCTTTCGGAAACACAAACTGGAAATGATGGATATCAACTCTATCGGCGTCGCTCACCAGACAAAAATGGCAGAACATTCAGCATTCAATTTTGAAAAGTGAATATCGAAGTTGACAACAGATGGATCGTACCATATCCGCCATTGTTGTCTAATTCACATTCAAAAGTCATGTCAATGTTGAGTATTGCAGTTTGGTGTAATCGATAAAATACGTTTGTAATTACGTCACCAAAGGAAGCAACATGGCGGTTATTGGTCTTGAACGATACGGTCGATACGTGAACTGCAATAAAGCGCTTTGTAGGATATTTACTTTTGCTATTCATGAACGTTTTCCGACTGTTGTGCGTTTCGCAGATATTTTGGAGAATGGCCAAAGAGTATATTTCAACCCAGAGAATACAGTATAGCCAGTGGAAACACCGCCAGCAACAAAATTAACATTGATGAGTTTTTTCTCAACTTTCGTCAATGATCCGTTTGCGAGAACATTGCTCTATTAGGAACTCCCTTGTTATTATACATGGAATGCATCATCGAAGAAATAGTTACGCAGAAAGCAAGGCCAACCGGTAGATTGACATCCAGGTGTGTTGCCAACTAATGCATTAGAACGAATTTACACAATCCAGCCGAAAAAAACAACGATTGTTTCTTCCTTCGGTTGCTAATGTTTCCGATTCAACTTCATTTGAGCCATTGTGTACTGTGAATGGTATGGTGTGTGCAAGTTTTGAAGAAGCAAACCAGCAATTACAATTGCTTGAACATGATATTCACTGGAATGCAAATGAAGGTCGCACACTTTTCGCGATGATCATTTTGACATATCAGCTTTTAAGCCCGCGTCAATTATGGGATACCAACAAAAATGACATTGCCGAAAACATGTCGTATTCGCAAAGATTTGGAAATGGGTCAATTCCGGTTGATACTTCCGGTGGTTTGATATCAATTCCATCTGCCGTTTATCAATTCACGAGAGATGAACTAATCACGAATGGACAAATTATCGTAACTACGATTCCTTAAGTGCACGCGCAATGTTTAACTTAGCCTGGAAGATTCAAAGTTAAATTCCAGGAACCGTGAGATCATACAAATAGTCGATAATGTTAACAATGAAGACGACGTCGTGAGTAATCCAGTGGAATTTCTAAATTCTTTGAAGAGGCTTGGCATGCCACCGCATCATTTGCGTCTTAAACTTGGATCTGTCGTTATCATGTTTCGCAATCTTCATGCGCTGTGAAACAGAGTAATGGAACCCGACTAATTTTGACGCAGCTATCGAATATAAGGGGACAGAATGCTTGGTTCTACGAATTCCTTTGAGTTTTAACGATTTGCCATTTCAGTTCAAACGTATTCCGTTTACAGTAAAAATTTCATTTGATATGACAATCCACAGGATACAAGGATACGCGCATATTGTGTGGCATAAATTTGGAAATGCTATGCTTTTCACGCGACCAGATATACGTGGCGTGGTCACGAGCTGGAAAGCCGTCTTTTTTGTACACCGGAACAGAAACCAAAAAAATGTTGTCAAGTTGCGTTACAATGAAAAAAATAAAATGTTAAGTTCAACTTTGTTTTCATTTCAAAACACATAATTTCACGCAGGACAACGGCTGCGGGGTCAGCTAGTATACCTATATAAAAATGAATCGTAAAATGTGTTGGTAAGCGCATAACTCAAAAACGCCTGGACCAATTTTGCCAATTCTTTTTTTAAAATGTTCGTTGAGGCTCAAGGATGATTTTAACAGCAATTCGAATAATTGCCGGAAAACCCCTAAAACAGCACTTCTCTTTTTCCCATACAAACGTTATCTAACTAAAACGTAGAATCAATTTGAGCTTTTTGCTATTATATAAAGTTCATATTAAATTAAGAGTACTCACTGTTATGCAAACAGTGTAGGTATGTTCCCAACGTCCACTTTGCAGGGAACCCAATGAAGATGGTTTGTAAACAAAACAAAAAATAGAAAATCTAAATTTTTAACTGACTTTCGAGCGTAGATTTCAAAGTGGCTTTTCCATACAAATTTTTTAAATTTTTTTGTTTTGTTTTCTAATTGATTTCATTGTAAATTCTTTGAAAATTATTAAGTGACGTAAATAAAGTTCATAGTGTGAAAATAAAACAAGAAAAAATATTTATAATTTGTACAATTCCAACGAAGAAAACAATTGGTTATTTTAAACTATTCGCTTTGTTCTTAAATTAAAAAAAAATCTAAAAACCTTTTTTTTTACAAGTAAGTACGATTTACGCCTTTAAAGCGATCGGTTAATAAACTTGCGATATTATTTCTTTTGACTTACTTTAAAATGAATCAGTTTTCACGTCATTACACAAACAGCGTTACAAAAAGTGTTTTATTGTGACCCTATTTTAAATCCATAAAACATTATTGCGCAGTGTTTAGTTACCTATGATAACTAATTATTGCATTTTAAATATGCCTCTTATTAGACGAAGCAATTTAGGTAGAAGAACCCGAAATGCTGCAAACCAAGCAATTCACAGATCTTATAATGCTGCACAAGAACGTGACGATCGAAATGAACGTGAAAGGATTCGGATATCACAAACGCGTGAAGAGCGAGCGCGACATTCAAAACAAAATCGCGCAAGCTGCTTTCACTTACGATGTGTCAATTGACGACAGTAACTACCAATGTATTATTATTGGTTCGATGAACTCGGTTTGCTCACATTGTAAGGCATTAAAATATAAAAATTAAGCTAATGGACTGTGTTGCGCAAATGGTAAAGTGAAATTGATACCATTGGAACCACCACAAGATTCATTGTACTCATTGGTTTCAGGAATAGGTACAAATTCTATAGACTTTTTAACAAATATACAACAATATAACTGTTGCTTTCAAATAACTTCATTTGGGTCAACAAATGTAGTTCGGGAAAATTTTATAAGGTGTGTAACTGATGTTGTTGTTTTAACGGTTTATCTAATCCCCGTTAGGATGGTAAGGGTCGTTTGCGTTCGTTGTGTAAATGATCATAATCATCACTTAGTCATCATATTGTTTGGTGGTTCAGTTTAAGAGACACTTATTATTTTGAAACCAAATATAATTATTTTATGAAAGATATTAGTTACAACTACATAGGAGACAGATATAATTTTTGAGAATAAATATTACTTAAGTTTGATCACTGACAATCTATAAATTTATATCCCACGTTGTTTATTATTTTATTTTATAGTGTTTGGTACAAACGTAATATTTTTTTTATTTAAAGGTACAAGGCCAAAAATATCACAGAGCAGGTTTACTGTTACCAGTGTCAGATAGCAACTACAAATATCTGCAAATTTATTTTATGGGTAAATCAACACAAGAAATTAATCTGCGTTGTGCACATAACAATTTAGTAAAGAGGTCTATTGTAGAACAATTACAAACTTTATTTCATGAATACATGATGCCATCAGATAATCACAAAATTGTAATCAGAGCTAATAAAACACCTTCGGGTTAACACGCAAGACGTTTTAATGCACCAACTATTGATGAAATTGCTATCGTTGTAGTTGGAGAAAACTAGGAATCCCTTGATATTGATTTACATCGTCGGAATGATCAATTAGAACGTATAAAGGAAACACACCGCTCATATGATGCTCTGCAATATCCCATTATATTTTGGCAAGGTGAAGATGGCTATGATTTCTCAATAAAAATGATAAATCCCATTACAAGAAAAAATATTAGTTTAGCAATGGTGATAATATCTCAGTCACTATTTTATGTATTTTAATTTTATATGTCAATGTTTTTGCTCCAAAAAAAGGCTCTGAAACCAACAAAAAAGTCAAGTCTATGAACTATTGAATGAACTATTCATGCCGCCTAATGATTCGGGAAAATGAAGACAATCACATATTGAAATGTCAGCGATTATATCACAAATATATTGTTGACATATATGTATGTACATATGTTAAAATTGAAACGAGTTGGAAAACCATCTTTTCTGTACACCGGAACAGAAACCAAAAAAATGTTGTTAATCAAGCTGCGTTACATTAAAAAATAAAAAATGAAATGATAAATTCAACATTCTTTTTATTTAAAGACACATAATTTCACGCAGGACAATGGCTGCGGGGTCAGCTAGTCTTATATATAAAAATGAATCGCAAAATTTGTTGCTAAGCGCATAACTCAACAACGCCTGGATCAATTTTGCCAATTATTTTTTTAAAATGTTCGTGGAGATTCAAGGATGGGTTTTACGGCAAGAAAAATTCGAATAATTGCCGGAAACTCCCTAAAAACAGCCCTTTTCCATACAAACGTTATACATATGTATAACAATAAATGTTTGTTTGTTAGTAATACTAAGAGAAGGGCTGAACCAATCTCGATGAAATTTTTAGAGGTTGTTGGTTGTGGATCGGGGAAGGTTTATAAATAAAAATAACTTAAATTTTTCATGAGGAAAAGTCGAAAAATTGGAAAATTGCAAAAAGTTAATATTTTCCATACATACATATGTATGTATTTTTTCAATTTTTGTTTGTTTTGTTTTTTAATATTTTGATTTATAAATTATTTGAATCGCTCAATTTCGGTCCCTTGCTTTTTTATTCCAGATATACAAAAGAAAAATTATTGAAAATTATTCAGCGAAAACTTTATGTGTGTTTCACACAAAGTGATCAATGACAGATTGAAATTTGTTACTGGTTCATGAACCTTGCGAACATCACAGTCCCACTTCGGTTTGTATGTCTGACAACAAATGCACGAAAGACTATCCACGTGCTTTTTTTTTGGAAACGCGAACTAGAAATGATGGATATCCACTCTATCGGCGTCGCTCACGCCGACGACAATGGCAGAACATTCTGTATTCAGTTTAGAAGAGTGAATATCGAAGTTGACAACACATTGATCGTACTATATTCACCATTATTGTCTAATTCACATTCAAACCTCATATAAATGTTGAGTATTGTAATTTGGAGTAATCGATAAAATACGTTTGTAATTACATCACCAAAGGAAGCAACATGGCGGTTATTGGTCTTGAACGATAGGGTCGATACGTGAACTGTAATAAAGCGCTTTGTAGGATGTTTCCTTTGCAACTCATGAAAGTTTTTCGACTGTTGTGCGTCACGCAGTTAATTTGGAGAATGGCCAAAGAGTGTATTTCAACCCAGAGAATACAGTACAGCCAGTGGAAACACCGCCAGCAACAAAATTAACATTTACGATTTTTTTCTCAACTTTCGTCAGTGATCCGTTTGCGCGAACATTGCTCTATTCGGAAATACCTTGATATTATACATGGAAGGCATCATCGAAGAAATTGTGACGCAGAAAGCAAGGCCAACCAGTAGATTGACATCAACTAAAGCCTTCGGACGAATTTACCTACGCAATCCACCCGAAAAACCACGATTGTTTCTACCTTCGGTTGCTATTGATTAATGTACGCGGTTTATCAATTCACGAAAGATGAACTCATCACGAATGATCGGACATTGGCCAAATTATCGTAACTACGATTCCTTAAGTGCACTCGCAATGTTAGCGGCCAAAAAGGCCGATATCGTTGACTTAAACTGGAAGATACAAAATCAAATTCCGGGAGACTTGCGCTCATACAAATCGATCGATCGTCTTGCCAATAAAGACGACGCCGTGAATTATCCATTGAAATTTCTAAATTCTTTGGAGAGGGCTTGATATGCCACCGCATCATTTGCTTCTCAAAGTTGGATCTGTCGTTATTATGTTTCGCACTCTGCGTTATAAATTTGGAAATGCTATGTTTTTTACACTGCCAGACATAGGTGGCGTGCTCACGAGTTGTACACCGGAACAAAAACCAAAAAATGTTGTTTATCAAGCTGCGTTACATTGAAAAAAAATTAAATGGCAAATTTAACTTTCTTTTCATTTCAAAACACATAATTTCACGCAGGACAACGGCTGCGGGGTCAGCTTGTTGTAATAATAAAAGCAGATAGAATTGAAGCAATACTACACATATCTGCCATATGCATATTAAACGATTTTTAAACTTCCGGTTGACCTTATACCGTATACAATAAATAAAATATTCACGAATTATGAATGTCGTATTCTTTTGCTATATTTTTACATTCTTGCAACCTGTTGCTACAGAATATAAAAATTTTGTTCATCTAACGGTTGTACGTATCACCCAAAACTAAGAGAGATAGATATAGGCTTACATATGCATATAAATGATCACGATGACGAAAAAAGTTGAAATCTAGGTGACAGACTGTCTGTCCGTCCGTCCGTGCAATGTACAACTGAAGTAAAAAATGAGATATCTTGATGAAACTTGGTATGCTGTACGAGCTGTACGCGGCATTATTCTCATATTCCTATGTCTTTTTCTTCTCTTTTTTACTGGTGTAGAAACCGTTTACACGGTTATAGTTGAGTTAACAGCGCGCAGTTGTTTTTTTTGCAACGTGGCGTCTCATACAGCTCATTGTTCCATCTAATGTGATATTCGCTGTAGCCAACGCGCAAAGGATCATAAATCTTTCGCAGAACCTTTCTCTCGAAAACTCGTAACGTCAACTCATCAGATGTTGTCATCGTCCATACCTCAGCATCATATAGGAGGAGAACTTTACTTCTCAATTGCCTACTTATTTAGTCCGAAGTTGCACCTGCTGGATTTCGAGGCTGACGTTGTTGTTGGTATTAATGCTGTCACCTGTCAACAGTGACGTGGGAGCCGCATTGGTTGAATAGCTCGGTTGAATTTCTTTTCGGACTTTTGCATGGTCGGGCCATGAAACGTCTGCTCCATTGTCATCGATTGGGGAATTGGCTTCGCCATCTCCTGATGTTATGCTTTTACTGCCATTCAGCAAGCTGAAGTGTTTCCTCAATAATTTAAGTATGCTCTCGGCATCGGTTACTAGATCACCTCTGTAGGTTTTACAAGAGTATGCTTCGGTCTTGAAACCTTCTGTTAATCGTCACATCTTTTCGTTAAATTCTCTCACATTTCCCACACAGATATTGCACTTCTTTATATGGCCATTGTAGTAAATGCTACAAGGACCTACTCGTCTCAGTCCGTGTCCTGTCCCTCGTACTTCTTAGACGGCGATGATTTCAGCCTTATTTTTCACGAGGACATCAATCAGCTGGGCAGCGGCACCTTCCCAAATAAGGGACCGGACATTCCAGATGCATGCCTTTAAAGCGTAATCCCTAATGCGTTTGTTATGGTCGTCATCAAAAGGAGGGTCTCTCATCTGGGGCTGTCGATTAGTTTTCATTGGAGGTGTTTTTTATGTGGCGGGTCCCAAACCCAGCGCATAACCGTCAGTAGGATTCGCCTTCTCAGTTTAGCTCGCCTTCAAACTAATGTTCTTTGGCTACCCAGAGGACACTGACTTAAGACCGGAAGTCGTGAGCTGCTTGAGCCATATATAAAATAATCTTTTCTGGCCACTCCCAAATAAATGGCGATCAGAGAAATTTCCTCACTTGCGTGAACTTCTACACATGACTCCATCCTGCTAGACTCCTCCAGACTACAAACACCCCTACTTCCCATACAGCACAATCTTTAAATTCCACATGATTCATTCATTTTTCAACACGCAAATCAAACAGCAATTAATATAATGGCCTAAGTCAAGTTTTCACTCAAATCTATCTATGCGGTATTGGCCTGATTCAACCTATTTTTCACATACATACATATGGAGGACGGAGTCACGTGTAGAAGTTCACGTAAGTGAGGAAAGTTCTCTGATCGCCATTTAGTTGGTAGTGGCCAGAAACGATTCTTTTACATATGACTCAGCAGCTCACGACTTCCGCTTTTAAGTCAGGATAGATACCAAGAGTTGAAGAGAGAAGCGAGGCAGAAAAATAAAGAGGCCTTTGCGTGAGTATGAAGAGCCTGATAAGCTGGCAGACAGGGGTAATGCTCGAAAATTCTACGAACAGATATGGCGGCTAACTGAAGGTTTCAAGACCGGAGCTTACTCTTGTAGAACCCCCAAAGGTGATCTAGTCACCGATGCCCAGAGCATACTTAAATTATGGAGGGAACACTTCTCCAGCCTGCTGAATGGCAGTGAACGTACAACGCTAGGAGAAGGCGAACCCAATTCACCAAACCATGACGATGGAGCAGACGTTCCGTTGCCCGACCATGAAGAAGTTCGAATAGCAATCACCCGTCTGAAGAACAACAAAGCGGCGGGTGCCGATGGATTGCCGGCCGAGCTATTCAAACACGGCGGCGAGGAACAGATAAGGAGCATGGATCAGCTTCTTTGTAAAATATGGTCGGACGAAAGCATGCCCAACGATTGAAATTTAAGTGTGCTCTGCCCAATCCATAAAAAGGGAGACCCCACAATCTGCGCCAACAACCGTGGGATAAGCCTCCTCAACATCGCGTATAAGGTTCTATCGAGCGTATTGTATGAAAATTAAAGCCCACTGAATGATATTGATATCATCGGCCTCAACACCCGCGCCGTTAGTTCTGCTTTCTCCAGACTGGACAAGGAAGCAAAGCAGATGGGTCTGGCAGCGAACGAGGGCAAGACGAAATATCTCCTGTCATCAAACAAACAGTCCTCGCACTCGGGACTTGGCACTCACGTCACTGTTGACAGTCATAACTTTGAAGTAGTAGATAATTTCGTATATTTGGGAACCAGCATAAACACCACCAACAATGTCAGCCTGGAAATCCAACGCAGGATAACTCTTGCCAACAGGTGCTACATCGGACTGATAAGGCAATTGAGAAAAAAGTCTTCTCTCGACGAACAAAAATAAACTCTATAAGTCACTCATAATTCCCGTGCTGCTATATGGTGCAGAGGCTTGGACGATGACAATAGCTGATGAGTTGACGTTGCGAGTTTTCGAGAGAAAAGTTCTGCGAAAGATTTACGGCCCTTCGCGCGTTAGCCGCGGCGAATATCACATTCGATGGAATGATGAGCTGTACGAGATATACGACGACATTGACATAGTTCAGCGAATTAAAAGACAGCGGCTACGTTGGCTAGGTCATGTTGTCCGGATTGATGAAAACACTCCAGCTTTGAAAGTATTCGACGCAGTACCCGCCGGGGGAAGCAGAGGAAGAGGAAGACCTCCACTCCGTTGGAAGAACCAGGTGGAGAAGGACCTGGCCTCGCTTGGAATATCCAATTGGCGCCACATAGCAAAAGGAAGAAACGACTGGCGCGCTGTTGTTGACTCGGCTATAATCGCGTAAGCGGTGTCTACGCCATTTAAGAAGAAGAAGACATACCATTGTCAGAGAAGGATTATACCTGAAATTTCTTTATATGTCTCACACATTGTCCAAAACCTGAGTCCAAATGTTCGGTACCTAGGGTTTTGAACAATTTTCGCTGGATTTCAACACTTTTTGGTCACAAGGTGGCATACACGAAAGCATTATTCGTGCAAAGTTTTATCCCGTTCCATTAATTGCTTCCCGATTTCTGTATTAGAAAGTGAAAGAATCGTTAGGAATTTAAAATTGTGCTACATGGGAAATTGGCGTGGTTGTTATCCGATTTTGTCCATTTTCGTACTGTGATATAAAAATGTAAGAAGAATCCCTCGTACCAAAGTTTTTCGAAATCGGTCTTTCAGGTCCCGAGATATGGGATTTCACCTAAAAGTGGCCTATCGTCCAGATTTCACACCGGCTTCTCATGCCATCTCAGTGGTAAAATTTAATGTCTCGGGAATGGTTATTTATTGATTTATTGCGCTTTTAGTAGTTTTTAACCGTACCGTTATATGAGGAGTAAACGGGGTTATCTTCCGATTTCACCCGTTTTCACACTTCCGTTAAGAGTTCTTAAAATATATGTGCTGGGCTAATTTCCTTGTTGTAGCTTTATTAGTTTAGGAGATATGTACATTAAACTTATTATACATATAACATTTTCTACCCGCAAATGCCCCTAACTACTATGTTAGGTTTTTTATGTTAATATAGTACTTAGTTATGGCACTTTACTAATTTTCGGATAATGGCGGTTTGCGGGCGTGGCAGTGGCCTAATTACGCCCATCTACAAACTAAGAAACCTACATACCAAGATTCCTCAAGATATATCAATTTTTATTCAGGTTATAGATTGCATGGGAAGACAGAGAGTCACACGGGTTCCAGCTTATCTCGTCATCCTGATCACTTATAATATATATAATTCTATATCTATCAGGTGATACGTACAACCGTTAGGTGAACAAAACTATAATACTCTGTAGCAACACTTTATAAGAGTATAAAAATTCGAAAATGATTATAATCTTCACAATAGAGTGTCATCGTCAAAAAAAAGCCCTTGTGAAGAAAATATCGCTGCGTTCAGGCCAATGTTAAAGCCAATCAGAATCAGCGGTATCAACGTCGTTCTGCACAGAACTCTCTCCGATGGTATATGGTGAAATTTGAGGCTGGATTTGGCTTTGTGTCCAAATGTAATTGTGTAGGTGAGTCTCACATTTTAATATCTTCGTCAATCCTCGTGTGATTCAGGAAACGCAATTGCGTGCCCAAAAATTTACCGTTTATTGCGGATTGTGGTATTTCTTTCGAAATCAGGTAAGAATTTGATGAAATACACGCGGACGATCTCCCTTTCTTCTTTGGATATATATTAATCAAAGGTTTACGCCACCAAACAGCAACAATCGAGAAGCTCAAAATAAATTTTAGCGTATTATAGTCGAAGTGTTATACAGGGTCTTGAAAAAAGGCTTAAACGGAAATTGCTGCTTTATGCAAACAGAGCTGCGGGGGCCGATATTTTGTTGGAATCCTTAATGCCATAAAATGTTCTAGATATACAGCAAAGAAATGTTATTTTCTTTGACTTCCGAATCTCTTCTGGTAAGCAATCGAATATACGTAGTGAGGAAAAGTAAAAAGTTATGATAGTACCTTTAACTTGAAGAAAATTACCAAATTCTTCCACCAACTTAGTATATATTCATTTGATACTCGAATTAAAACATATCGTTCCAAATTTATTTTCTGGTAATGCTAATACTTTCTGTATTGGTGGAAAATGTAGTGGCACAAATTCTTAACAATAAACAAATTGTGTCTAATTTTTCAAAATTAAGGCATGAAGATACTCCAAAAATTAGCCTTTTACTACTAATTTTAATATTTTTAAAAAAATATGTTAAACATTTGGAATATGAGCTGAATATTTTTCAAAAATTATATATTTTAGAAAGGACGAAGAATTTGGCATTTGCCTATGGCGGTAAATTATCTCAGGCCGGCCCTGTACACATGTACGCACATATGCAAAAAATGGGTTGCATACAACATTCTATCTGATTTTAGACCGTTCAGGTTAGTCAGAATGTGTAATTTTTGTAATCAAATTAAGTGTATAAGTTTTCTTAAAAATTTTATTGAAAATTTAATTTTAATACATTCACATGAATGGGATTGGTCTAAACCTAGTCCAATCCTCATAATCCTAATACTCTGAATTCCAACCTTCTGGTTAATTCAATATATTTAATTTAGCCTCGTCGGTTGAGTCTATATCATATATGTATGTGCATGTATGTATCTCATTTGAGAATGATTTTATATAACTTTTTACCGACTCGAAATGAAATATCGGACTAAGTTATGTTGAATGTATATGACCTATAATACAAATAGATAATATACCAAATTTGATTGTAACCCATTCACGATTTCATCGCTAGCTTCTACAGTCCAACTTATAGATAGTTAATCTTTATCAAAATTATCACTATATAAAGTACAAATGTTATAATAGAATATATGCCCATACATTTGAATATGTTATACTATATATATGTACTGTGCATATACATATGTGCCCACTCATATGGTCGTAAAAACGCACCACCATTTACTACCATTTGCGGTGTCACTCTTGTTTTGTTTATTTCTCCTGGGACACATAGCACTTGCAACAAAAAATGTGTAAGCAAATCGAATCAAGAATTTTTTTACTGATACAACCGCATTGCGAATGAGATTATAAATACATTTAAAGCGATTTATCTGATAAGTATACATTTTGGTACACATACTATATTTCCATATGTAGGTATTCGTATACGTGCATTATTTCCGACATATAAGAAAAAAGTAAAAAAAGAGAAAAGTAAAAAGTAAAAAAAGTATCAGTAAATAAATTAACTTGACGCAGAAGCAGGTGATTATACCCTTGCAACATGTTGCTAAAAAGAATAACAGTTTTGTTCATCTAAAAGTTTTTGTATCACCTAAAGCTAATCGAGATAAACACACCATAGTGTTATATACACATATATTAGGTTGTCAAAAAAGTCTTGCGGTATTTTCGCTAGTTAGCGCTGAAAGCGCGTAGTTCTAGTTTTATTCGCGGCATCGGGTCATGCTATACCTTTTTGGAAAGCTTATTTCACGCGCTAACACGTGTTTGATTGATTGTCGCTTCTTTTAAATCGTCCGTGAGTTACAGCGTCGCAAACATGGAGCAGAATAAAGAGAAAATACGGCATATTTTACAGTACTACTACGATAAAGGCAAAAATGCATCTCAATCCGACAATAAAATTTGTGCAGTTTATGGACCCGATACAGTTTCCATTTCCACCGCACAACGATGGTTTCAACGTTTTCAACGTTTTCGTTCTGGTGTAGAGGTGGTCGAAGATGCGCCACGCTCTGGAAGGCCTGTCGTCGAAAATTGCAATAAAATTGGTCGAAAGAGACCGGCATGGTAGTCATCAAACAGTTATAAGCCATTTGAAGAAGATTGGAGTCACTAAGAAGCTCGATGTATGGGTGCCACACGAATTGATTCAATAAAAATACCGCAAGACTTTTTTGACAACCTAATATATAAATAAACAAGATGACGAAAAGAGTTGAAATATGTGTGAATGGCTGTCCGTTCGACAGTCCGTTAGTCCATGCAAGCTGTAACTTGAATAAAAGTTGAGATATCGAAATGAAACTTGGTTTAAATGTACATATGTTCGTTGGCAAAGAAGTAAGGACGAGTTCGTAGATAGACGTAATCTAGTGACCCACGTCCTCAAAAGGCCATTAACCGAAAACGCTCATAACTAGTTTAAGATATTGGTACAGAATATTGCAGTAGAAACATACCTCGGGACCTACTCTACCGATTTCAATCAAATTCGGTAACCGAAATTATTTTGACATTTCTATATCGAAAAACACCGTTCAATGTATGATTATATGTATATAGTATAATTGAAATCTACAGAAAATTCTTTCCTAATAAAAGTGTGTCAATGTGTCAAATTAGATTTAATCGGATCACTACTTCTTTTTATCCCCCACATACCTAGTACATACATGTATATATAAAGATCTTCAAGTACAAGCATATCGGCTAACATGTTAGTTATCTTACTAAAATTGAGAGAGCGTGTTTTACTTATAACAGAGTAAAATTGGGCGAAAGTTGGACCTAGCCCACAAACAACCAATATCAGGATTTTCGTATTCCCGCTTGACTTTACTATATATGCTGATATACAATTATTTTCAGTAATATAGTCCTTAACTTAAGCCAACATTAAGGTTGCAAAAGTAATCGGTTATACTTGATTTCAGCCATGCCTTTTTTTGCATTGGTGTCTTGTCTTACCTATACACGCTGAAGCAGTGAAATATTGATTCCATCTGTTTTCTATATCACACCTTTGTTTATTGCAACATAAGTTTTTTCTCGACTTCTTGTACTTATTCGTATCAAAAAATGTTCAAACAAAACTTTTTTATTTGTATAATTTTACTAAAATAACAAAATTCATTATTGTAATACGGGATTCGATAATTCATAAAAAGATTTCATCCCTTTTCGGCACCAACCACAATTAATTTTAACAAGTAAGGAAGGCTTAAGTTTGATTGCAACCGAGCATTTTGGCATACTTGCAAGAGTCAAAGCCAGGGAAATACCTCAAATTGTCAAACGTTAAACAGATCGAAATCTAAACAGTTTTATATATATAGTACATACACTAAATATAACTCATACACTGACATACACATATGGTTTGTTAGAAAAAATAAAATCACTATGTGTAATATATGGAAGTAGGGGTAGTATCGACCCGATTTTACCTATTTTTCCCAATACCACATGCTATTAACATGCCATATACTTAAAAACCAATAACATAAAGTAATGTCAGCAGGATGTTCGAAAATCTTTATACTAGTTATATAGGAGCTAGGTCAACTTTACGCTCAAATTTATCTAATTTAAACACAAAGATTCTCTGATATGAGTAAAATACGTTCTCTATTCATTGAGATAACTCAAACATTGGCCGATATATGGATATAAGGTCAACCGAAAGTTCGAAAATCTTTATATTAAGTAAATGGGGCTTCAATTACTCATCTCACACATTGAACGATATTTTCGATCAAAAGTCAACTATAGATGCCTAGTCACATATTCGGTACCTAGTGGTTAGAACAGTTATTGTTGAATTTGAACAACTTTTTTCATGCGATGGCGTACACTAAAGACATTATTCGTGCAAGGTTTTATCTCGTTATATTAATTGCTTTTTGATTTGTGTACCGGAAAGTGAAGGAATGAAATGGAAATGAAAATATGAAAAAGAAATGAAAATATGAAATCTTTGATATACAATTCTTAAAGACTTGGACGAAAGATTTTTTTTCGATTACAACCATCTGAAAAAAATGTCGAGAAATTTTCACTGAAATTTTAATTTTTTGTATTCATGTCTGTCAAAAATTAAATTTTTAATAATTTTTTCTTCGTTCTAGTTCTTAGTTTAAGTTTTAACTAAAACACATATTTTTTCAATTGAGATGAACCTGTAAGGAGTATTCTGCCAACGCGGATGCATCTTTTTTCGAGCGATCACCGAAAATGGCCGATTTTAAGATACTTTTTTCCAAAAATTTCAGAATTTCTTTGTTAATAGTGTATGTTTGTAACAATAAAAAACTCTGATTCATTTTTTATATGAGAAAAAATTGTTGAAGAAATGCTGTTTCTTACCCAAGAAACCCCATGTAAGCCCTTAAAGTAAGTTTGTTTAATTAAGTCTTTGCGTTGACTCGAAAATAGATTATTTTTGTTAATGGTAACCAAATAATCAATTCTAAATAGACCACACCAATTTTGTTTTATATAAAAGTTGCCGTGATTGTTGGCCAATTTAATTAATTTTAAAATTTTAACATAAAGTTCACCTACAAGTTTGCTGTTCCACTCATATTGTCGACTTTTTATCTCCACGGTTAGATTAAATGATTTTGACACTTTAAGTTAAAGATTATCCTATGTACTAAACTCAAAAGTAAAAATATAAATATAATATTAGAAATATAAATGTTATATTACTTGTAGACATACCTATAGTAAATATTTTTAAAAAATTATGTATCAATTTTTTTTTGTTAATTTTGTTCCAAAATAAACCTTCCACGCAGTGATTACTTGTTGCATTTAATTTTAAACCTTAACCATCTGACTTTACAATAAATGAGTGAGATTGATGATACATCGATGAGATTAACTAATACTTAACCAGCGGCAATTTAATTAAGAGAAGTAATAGCAATTATGTCGGGCAAGCATTGTAAGGAATACCTTACTGGCGTATGAATAAACGGATAAACAACATTCAGAGATCAATTTATTTCATTACAACCCGTAAATATATCTAAATAGTACGACAATAAACAAATTTAATTATACACTGTTCACATTAAATTTGACATGATGTTTGTAACGTTCTAAATGTCACGTTTCTCCGTCCTTTTCTCATCAATAAGCTGCTCATACATCCGATCGACCGATATCAGATCACTATAGCATATGGCTGTCATACAAATTGAACCATCGGAATCAAGTGTTTGTGTGGAAAACTTTTTCTTTTGACGATATATCTTCAAAAAAAATTTTACATAAATGATTGCCTATAGCAATGATGAAATCTCCGAAGAAATTATTCTGATCGAATCACTATAGCATTAAGCTACCAAAATGAACGATCGGAATCGCGTACTTGTATATACAACTTTTTCATAAGACGAAATATCTTCCCGGAATTTTACATGGGTTTTGTTTACGGCAATGATGCAATTTCCGGGCACAACCCGAATGATCATAGTTCTTGTCAAGAATCTTTTGTATTTGGGAAAGGTATGATAGCTTCTTGTTTTTATAGATCATCTGGAAGTGAATTAGTTTATGATTATTTAAATTAATACATTGCGTGGAAGATTCGGCTTTGTCAGAATCAGATAAATTAGGGTATGCGATTTTGTATTCTAATAAGAAGAGGTTGGATCTCCCAATAGCCCAGGACCTCATCCAACTATACATGTTCGAAAGTAGTAGTATGTAGAATTTAGTATTGCTAAATTTATTCAAGCGCGCTAAGTTTATAATCGCATAACGGAAAAAATCTTATACAGAGTGTACAATTCAGATTGGGTTGATTCACTTCCAAACGTTTGATTCAATTATTATAAGTTTGCGATTGCCTGAGGTTCGGTCCATATCTTGTTGCGTCCAACAAGCACGTATTATGACGTTAACACCGAAAGTGAAGCCGGGATTGAAGTCATACCAGTAAATATCTCTTTAGATATTATTACATCTATATTAAATTTGTTAAATTAGAAAACTAAAAGTCTCTGACTACGCATAAAGTCAAAAGTTTTTAAGGTCAAATTCTTCAACCCTTAAAGTGATCAAAGCTCTACTAGCTAGTAATCGCAGAGAAATAGAGAGGCCATCTCGTTGAAATACCCAAAAAGGATTTCATCATAGACTTCGGAAAATTAACACAAAAAAATTAATTTGAAAGGCAACTCGTAACAAAAATAAAAAAAACAGTTCCTTTTTTATTAAATCTAAATATTAATGCCATTAAGTCAAAATACAAATTAAGGAAATATAATACACCATTATTTGTCAATAAAATTAATATAAATATATTTGAATCGCAACAGTAAATTTTAAATTTATTTAGATAAACTTCTATGTTATTTTTTATACGTATATTATTCTAAAGTTGCCTTATATTGTGACGTATGCATTTACTTCCGTTTTCTCGATCCTCTGCACAATATACTATTGCATGCAATATATGTATTGAATGTAAGTTTTATGTAACTGTCACATAACCGCTGGTTTATATGGATCACTTATTTAATTTTATTATATTTTGCACCAATGCGGTTGAAATTCTGGATTATAATTTTATTTGCTTTTTGTTTTTTATATGTACGTGTATAAATTCGTTAACGAGAGGTTACATTGCATTTATAAATACATAACATAGTGGCTTTTAATTGAGTAGACCATTTTTCTATTTATAAATTATATTTCAGCTTATTTTTGAAGATATTTTGACATTGTTACTTACCAAAAAAGTTTTTTTACGCAAACCGTTGTTTTAGTGTGTGGTTTTTAACCTGTTGGTTGAAGACAAACTAAATAAAAATGTAGCAAAATGAACAAAACTTAATTACAATATTATTTTCAAAATTGGTTCTGTGGAAATAAAACACTACTACTAACGATTATTAGTGAAATAGTAAACGATAGCCAATTTTTTAATTAAATCATTGTTATTTATTACTATTTTATCATGATTATTCACAATAACTTTGCCTTAGAAAAAATGTAGTACAGTATATCCTGTATCATAGAGACGCAACTAAACCATTGTAACTACTAAATTTGCTATAAAAAATTACACATGTTGCAATTTAATACGCAGAATAACATAAATATCAACATAAAATAATTAATATAAATGTCTAACTTAAACATGAAGAAATACAAAAATTTAGAGTCATTATTAATAAGTATATTAGCTTTTGGTATATACGATATATGTTGAGATACATATCTGTGTATGTTAATCACTCTATAGCAAGATACTTTTTCCAATTATATGAACAATTTGCAACTAATTAAGTAAAAGCTAACAACAGTAACACAAAAACCGAATTTAATTGAATTTAGATCTAGAAACACACGTATGCAAGTAATATTGCCGATCAACGATGAATAATTGTTTGTATCTTTATAAAGTTGCCTGAAATATGTATAATTATTATATATCTGTACATATAATACTTGTATAAATATTTTGATTGCGAACTTTATGTAGTTAACATAGCTAGTTATAAATCACTAGATATGATTTTTATTAATTTCTAATAGACAAACACACATACATCTTACAATATACTAATTGTATATTAACATTAGTCTTCTTAACTTTTTCCGGAATTACATAAAATTTTAGCGTCATCTTCAAGCTTGCATATCTTTTTTATCTTCCAATATTTGCAAATTCTTATTATGCCAACGAAAGAAGCGGTACAAATAATTTACTATTCATCAAAATAATCCAATTAGCAAATATTATGAACTCTTTAGATATGATTGACTATGAGATGATCCAAAAGTGAATACCTGTTCCAGTTCAGTGATTAGTTTACCATATTTTCAATGTCCAATATTTAAAGATAGAAAATCTTTCCCTGAAACTTCGCTACTACTCTGGAGGTGTGCAAATTGCTTTCATTATCTAAGTTATAAGCAAACTTTTCAATAGCCACATTTTTCCTGCATTTTATTTAGAATAAATGAAAATTAATTGGTACTATTTTTTTTTAAATTTTTGGATTTCCAATATTGTTAATATACATATATTCAAAATTTATGTATTTACAATAATTAATTAAAATACAATACAAAGACGACAAATACAAATTACATCAAGTAGTTGCACAGCGACAATATATGACACGTTCATTGCAAATACATTTAGAAGTACAAGCTGTTTTAATAATGAAATATTTTTATTTTATTTCTCATTTACGTTATATAATATAGTGGATTAATGAGTGATACATGTATGTACGTATGTTTGCCTACATGGATGACTACAATCGTATGCAGTCATTATTATAGAAGTGTTCCTTTGCATAAGTGCAAATATTACGTGAGTGTTTATGTGCGCATTATGTTCTAACTTTACGAAATTACACACTTAGATAATGCTTATTTTTGTTTTACATTGTTATTTTTGACTCTCATAAATATTAAATAATTTTTCTCAATACGTGCTTTCACTAATAAGTTTAATCTTTTTTTATACTCTTAAAATTTAATTGTTGTTTAATCGTATATTTGTTAAGATACATATATTAAATAGGTTTTTATGAGAATTTGACAAAACTTTTATACATCCTTTTTAAGAGCAAACTATTTCACTACACTTCCACATTACATATAAATTACTTAATTATTATTTTAAATGTAGTTTAAGTTTAAATATATTTAAGATATTTATTAGTATTTATAGTCTACCTCAAACGTTACTTTGACTGTAGCAGTGCCTCTATCATGTCTTTATAAATTGCATACTCCAATATTTGCATGCAATAAGCGAACATCAGCCTAACAACCTGCAAACAATTTATTGCCTATGATATATCGTAAATTATTCAAATTACTGGGCTTGCTCACCATTATTTACCAATATTTTATCCTTATTATCTCTAATATCTTGTACTTGAACGTATAAAACATCTTAGTGATCAAAACAATGAAACTGTCTGTTTAAACCAAACAAAAGTTATTTAAAACTTTAAATAATAAACAATGGATTGCAACACTCCCTTATCAGAAATTACACTGGGAAAAAGGTTTGAATACAGAAAAATTTAAACAAACATTGCGTAATGTTAAATAGAAAAATATAAAATAATATGAACACAAATAAGAACTTTAATTACAATAATTTCTTTGCAATTAGGGTTTTAACAGGTAATCTCTTGGATTACTGTTGATCCACAATAAGATTTCTGAACTTTAGTTGTACATAAGTATAAATGTGTAGATAGTAAGCAACTTTCTACTAATATATTGAAGTTATTTATTTACGGCAATATTTTGATGTATATAAATATGTAGGTTGAATTTGTCATTTATAAAAATTCTGGCTGTATTTCGGTTTTTATGTTCACCAAATGCTAGTAGGTGGGGAAGCCCATGGCGCTGGCACTGCTGTTGTCCAAAGGTCACTGATGCATTTTAGCGGTATGATGCCCCATGCTCAAACCCAAATTCATATGATGAGTATTGTGATGCTGTTGCGTCGCTTGCGCATGGTTATGATTATTATTGGCGCTGTTATTGTTATTCTGTTGGGAGGCTTGACGTTGTGAATTCTTTTTATTTTTCATACGACGATTTTGAAACCAAATTTTTACCTGTAAAACAAAATGGAGAAAATAAAATAATAATGGTAATTAAATTATCATTACAGCGCTTACCTGTCGTTCAGTAAGATTTAAGTTTCTTGCTAGCTCCCAACGTTTTTGTTTGGAGACGTAAGCGTTGTAAAGGAACTCCTTCTCCAATTCAAGAGTTTGAAATTTGGAGTAGGGCTTACGCTTTTTTCGCACCGAAACTTGTCCAGTCCATTCATGTAGGGCATTAGTGGGAGTACAAGGCCCAACCGTACCAACAGGAATGCCAGCTGTACCACCTTTAAATGAAATCATAATGATCATGAATAAAAAGACATACATATATATAATACATTTTCATAATTGGAGTATTTTATATAATATATATAAAATATATAGTGAATTTGAATTCTTCTAATTTCGGTTAATGTGTAATGTGGTAAAATATTTAAACTACATGAACTGTTCGATAAGAGAATAAACGATTCCTACCTCCCATTATAAAGATTTTGTACTAGCCGTATAATTTTCAATTATATATAAAAGTACATTGTATATGTAAGTCAATAGCTTTATGAAAAATTTAATATGAATAAAAAACAAGTTCTATAATATTTTACCTGAACTTGAATAAGCTTCACTGGGGTACCCACGCAGCCCGCTTGGTGAAGAATACGTTGGCGTTTCATAACTAGACTGCGAAGTACCCTCGACGGATTGGCGGGCAGCAGCTGCAGCAGCATGTCGTTCATCACTAGCGCTCATGTAGGCCGCTGCAGCGGGTGTAGGTTGTTCCCGGTAATTCCAATACGGCTACAGTCGTATAAAAGGTATAATCGAAAGATTAAACAAATTCCTTCTTAGTTCTTTGCTGCTAATAAAACATTTATATAAAGTATTATTTAACCATTATTTAACCTGATATTGTGTTTCGGGGTAACCATAGAAAACCGGCTTTCGGTCTCGATCTAGAAAGTATTGTGATGCGTGATATTGTGAACTGAAGCCATCACCATCGTAAGCCCAAGGATGAGGATGTCTTTTAACTGCTGCCGTCGCGTCAGCTTCAAAACCAGGTCGGATCGCGGGTATGTGCAGAGGTGCTAACAATGACATGTCTGAAATTAAGAAATTCACAAACATATACCCAGATAATTGCTTGAATAAAATTGTGTATAAATCTTTATAAGTATAGCATTGTATATGATCGTTTCAGAAAAATATATTTAAAATATTATATAAATATCTTTTTAAATGAGATTAGTCAATTTAAAGTCCACTAATTAAAAAGATTGGTAATAACTTTACATTTGGATTGCAAAATATAATAGAATAAGTTTTAAAACTATATGTGCTAGGTTAAGAAGTTTGAACGGATCTTCTCGTTTAGAAAACATTTTTTTTTTAAGTAAATATTTTAATGGAGCCCTTTTAAATATTACATTGTCAAAAAAGTCTTGCGATATTTTCGCTAGTTGGCGCTGAAAGCGCGTAGTTCTAGTTTTATTCGCGGCATCGGGTCATGCTATACCTTTTTGGAAAGCTTATTTCACGCGCTAACACGTGTTTGATTGATTGTCGCTTCTTTTAAATCGTCCGTGAGTTACAGCGTCGCAAACATGGAGCAGAATAAAGAGAAAATACGGCATATACTACGATAAAGGCAAAAATGCATCCCAAGCCGCCAATAAAATTTGTGCAGTTTATGGACCCGATACAGTTTCCATTTCCACCGCACAAGTTTTCGTTCTGATGTAGAGGTGGTCGAAAATGCGCCACGCTCCGGAAGGCCTGTCGTCGAAAATTGCGATAAAATCGCTGAATTGGTCGAAAGAGACCGGCATAGTAGCAACTGTAGCATCGGTCAAGAGCTGGGCATGAGTCATCAAAAATTCATTTCAATTTCAATAAAAATTAAAAAAAAAAACTCAATAAAAATACCGCAAGACTTTTTTGACAACCTAATATTTCCAAATTTGTTTGGAAATCTGTTCTTTCAAATAAAGGAAATGATAATGCTAAATAACTTTAGATTATGTTTCATGTTTATTTTTTGTCAATAATTCTGAAAGACTGAGAAATATTAGAAGAATGAAATAATCTAAAATTTTTACAAGTGTAATGTGTTTTAAATCATTGTTTGAGTAGTTAAACCATTCAATGTGATAATATTTCAAACAAACAAAAAAAAAATATTTTTTTATACTGATATATATTTATTATTAATTTTTTGATAATCTGTTGAAAAATTTTAACTAATATAAAATAGTTGTCTCAAAGTCTGAAATCTGCAAACTTTTCAATCATTAGAATTTTGTATAAATTATTAATTTACGAAATTAGAAAAGGGGTGTAACTCATTAAATTAAACTAACTAAACTTTTTTTTTACTTACCTGGGGGTTGGGAACTAACACTGGAGGGGGAAACACTCGCCGTTGACGGCGCAACAATCTGTGTTTGGCCGGACGCCACTGCTGGGTTTTGTTGTTGTTGTTGTTGTTGTTGCTGGAGGTTCGCAGACGCACCAGGAGGCACACTATTCGTTTGTTGCTGCTGTTGTTGTTGTTGCTGTTGGTGGTGTGGAGAGGTGAGATGTTGCTGTGCTTGAGGTTGGGCACCTGAAGGTGTTTGGGAAGGACTGTGGGCACCACCAACTGGTGTAGCTGCGAGCTGCTGTTGCTGCTGTTGAGTGGGCAGGAGATGTTGCTGTTGTTGTTGTTGCTGTTGCACGGAAGCAATTGGCACTGGAGGGGGATCTTCATACATAACCGCATTAGTAGGTGTGGAATGTGACGTTGGTGTTGTTTGTTGTTGTTGTTGTTGTGGAAGCACAGCCGCCGTCGGTATGAGTGAGGTTGAATTCGCCGACACAGTCGGCACAGTGTGTTGAAGATGATGATGGTGATGTTGCAGATGCGAATGGTGGTGGTGATGCGGGTGGTGGTGCAATTGATTGATAATATTTGTGGCGGGTTGTTGATTGATAACCGAAACAGCGGAGACGGCGGACGAAGCAGTAGCGGTTGGATGTGGAGCGTGATGATGTGGCCCCCACCAAGTCCCGGCAGCGGCGTGCGACCCGACTGCCGAGACATCGTGGGGGTCGTAGAGAGCACACGCCAGCGGGATGGTTGGGGTTTGGGGGAGTGGTGGAATATTTACGGTTATTTTGAGCGCGAATCGAATAAAGCAGTAACGAGTAATTTAGCGAACAACAGATACAATTATACAACACGAACGTGAGTTTTCCAAGCGTGGAGTTTATATATTAAAATGTATTAACATTCAATAAGTAATTACGAGATCAATTGCATTAATCGGTTGTGTGATTTTACAAAAAAAGTTATTTCACAACCCGGCAACCGTTGTCAAAGAGAATAATACACATAATATATGCAGATGAGTGGTTATGCGTTAAGTCAGAGAGTAAATATTTGACGTGAATGAAGAGAATTATAAAAGAGAACACGTTGGCGACGGTGGTGCAATTATTCACCAGGAATATGAGTGTGCAATATTTATTGTTGGTGAACGGGAAGCAAGAGTAAATGTTTACAGCAGAGCTCATAGGTTAGAATGTGATTATTAAAGTTAGTACAAACATTTAAAATATTTTTTACAATATTTTGATTTATTGCATGTTCACGTTAAAGTTTCCATAATGTTAATTAATTTTTTCATTTTATTTTTATTATATTTTGGTAAGTCGCAAAGTTTTTGTATTTCACATTCATTTAGTAGTTTAATTTAATCGGATTTAAACCATTTATTTGAAAAATAGTTAACGGCGATTTGAGATTTGACGTCATTTTATGATCGATTTCAGTGAATTGTCACATTTGTTGATGGTGTTATTTTTATTTCGAAGTGTAGCAAATATTTTTATTGGGGGTATTCCAGTGCCCATTAAATGGCAAATGAACAAGCGCGACGCGTGAGTTTATGGTTTCCAATTAAGAAGTAGTCCATTCATGGGAAACAAATTACACAAGCAATTCAAAGTTTTTTTATTTTTATTTTTGTTTGTTTCCAAATTTATTTATTTTTATTTGTTGTATATTAGTTGTATTGGTAGAACATATGTCCAAGTGTTTATGACCGCCGTATATGTTATTTTTGTAGCCGGTGCCGATAATAAAATTCATTTTACGATCAAAACAAACACAAATTTATATTGTTTTTTAGTTTTGTAAATTTTCGCAGATCTCCGATTGAAGACAGGTTGAGGGTTTCCGTTGATTTTATTGTTTCATTTAATAGAGAATGCGTAAGATGTTCAATTTGTTGCGGCACAGATATACATATGTATAGATGGAGCAGGTGGATTTCAATTTGGGTGGCAAAGTAACATTGTTGAAAGAAAAAAGCGACTTGTTTAGTTCAATGTTTATAAATAAATTCGTTTACTTTATGCGCTTAAATATTTTGTAAATTTAGGTAATTATATGAACTGGGTATGTTTTGTATTCACCGAAAATACCGACTATATTAACACCACATTTTTTTATTTGAAATTCAATAATTTTAGTGAGTGATTGCAATCATTCCAAACTGTTTCCCCTCTATTAAGAGCAATACAACGCGATGTCGATTTCAATTAAAAAATTGAAACTTTTTTAGCTTATTGATAAATCTCCGACGTATCAATTGGTTTCGACGCTGCTATTATTGTGCTATACTACACGTCACAAGTACCTATTCAAGCGTATGTTTCGTACTGTGCTATGCGGAGTACAAATCTACACTGAAAACAGAGATTCTTTTGTCAACACACGCAACACACAATTGAATCGAAATGACTATTTGCCTGCGACATTCCTCCGCGCAGCGCCGCACCACTTCTAAATGCTCGCGCCTCAATACACTATGCGCAAGGCCACCACAAGCGAGCATTCTTTAAAACAGCGTCAACTTCGTCGTTAAGATATAACACTCCGGCGCACTCGGTGTGCGAACAAAGGCAAACGCTAGTCAAGCAATTCTTCCACTAGCGTGAGCGAGCTCCCAATAAACCACACGTATTGTATATGTGCCACTCGTATATGTATACGTAATATTCACACAATGCGTGTTGCAATATGTGAACATAGGCAAACACACATTTCTGAGCGCACGACAGGATGTTCTCTCACCCACACATAGAGCATAGGTCTTCTATTCACATTGTATGAGCACACGTGTGCTTTGGAGATTTTCTCACTACTACAATTATTCACCCCATTGCAATGCAAATTATTATGGAAACTTTTAAATAGATTGATTGATTAAAAAGGAATATATCTATCGAAGGCATATGTTCTACATGAATATAACAATTGAAAACTTTTCTGAAAATTTCACTGAAACTAGCATACCGCCCTCTACACATAAAGTACTTTCTTCAGCAGTGTCGACCCTATACGTGCTTATATTATATTCTCAAACGCATTTTCCCTACACCTCACACGTATTTTCTATACGTATATGATCACGTACATATATTCTGAAGTGTATTTGTGTCGATTATGCATACTCCCAACTTGAAACGCTCAATTTGAATATTGACGCTGGCCTAAGAAAGCGTTGCCATGACATTGAATTCTCTCATTATAAAGAGCAGTGAACTGTGCTCTTAGACTGTTTCTGACTCTACTTCGTTATGCAAGATTTAAAACAGTTTGAACTCAAAACGAAATTTTACTTTGGAAATTTGAATACCGTTTTCAAACTCAGCAAGATATACCCTTATATATTACAATATTTATCAAAAGTTTAGCAATATATTTCAAAATATTAATATTTACATTTCAATACCAATGACACAAATAATAATAATAACCGAAATGGAATAATTTTGAAACTAATACAAAACATTTATAAGATAACCTATAGATTATCACTCAACATATACATATAGTAGCGCATGCGCTTTGTAGATTAAACGACTGAATCTCTTATCATAGGAGAGAAGGTTTATAATGAGCGTATCCACATTTGAGTCATATGTCTGCGTTCAACTTTATAAACTTATTGAATCAAAGGGCTCCATCTATATCTAAAGATTGGCGATATATTCACGCCAACAAACTTTGTTATTGTCTACTTATGCTTTTTGCTTTAATAAGATTCCTTTATACCTACAAAAGCATGAGTGAGCGTATACACATATGTATATGTACATATGTATATAAAATGTGCAAGACTATACCCACACCTTTTAATAAAAGATATATACATATATATGTATATGCCACCACATATATATTTTTTTAAGTTTACGTAGTTAAAGAATTTTCTGAAAAAAAGCTTTAAGGCTAGTTATATGATAATTAAACAAAAGAATACTGAAAACCTCACCTTAGGCAGTCATATACTATTTTACTAAACAAGTACAGTTAGTGCTATTAAGCTTCTCTAAAACGAATTAATTGTATAGATTTTTGAGAATTTTTGTTTTTTAATTATTAAACTTTCCTCTTTTGGAAAAGCAAACCACAGTAATATATGTAAATGTACATACATATAATACATCCATTTAAACTATTATAAACAATTTATCTTAGTTAGCTCATCTCCGTTCTTATGAGAACCAGTTTTTCCTTACATCGAATAATCTGACCTTGAGACTCATACTTGGCCACTAGGAAATACACGCAAGTGGGAAATTTGACGCTTTGCAACTGGATATGTATACATACCACAAGTCAAAGATTCAAAATATTTTCCGATTTTTTACCATTATTTCTAAGCGAGACCACTTTTAGGCTGGCTTTTTTCACATCGGGCGTAAAAATGTCTCCATCGTAAAGCCAAACATTTGAGCACATATTTATATAGAAACACAGATAACATAATAATATTGTTGATTTGACATGTTATATATATATATATATTATATACATACATATATATACAATTATATATATATATGTAATATCTCTTCGTCCGTCAGTGCAAGCTACAACTTTTGTTAATTGGTGAGAGCCAGTTTATATTTCATATGGAAAAAATCGTATCACTACCACGCTCATTAAATGTCGCTAAGCGAAAAATTAGAAAAATTATAACTAACGACAAATTAGGTACCAAAATGAAAAATGAAGCAAGACATCTTTAGTTAAACAAGTGAAAACTATTAAAACGATCGACTAATTTGAAAAAAATTTCGTCCATCATTAATATTCTCATATCATAATTTAAAATGGGTGAAATCCAACTACAACTTCAACTGTTTTCCATACAACAAATTAATTATACAAATCAAGACCTAATAAGGATATCTGAACAAAACTTTGCACAGATAGCGCATTCACGCTGTTATTTGACATCCACACATAGTTCAAGAAAGAGTCCAAAGAAGACACTAACATATTAAATAAGCCAATTCAATATCTCACCATGTTTTTCGATGATGATTTAATCAAATTGATTATGGAACAGAGTCCGACAGTGAACTCAATTGCTCAAATGAAGACATTCGTCTTTTTCTTGGAGTTTTGTTGCACTTGGACGTAGTCCAGCTGCCGGTTTTTAGAACAAACATCTTCGATGCCGAGAAATAAATTTGAGAAAATAAATAAATTCATTCTATTTTTCTGATAAGTTAAAGCAAACATCTAAAAGTAATAATAATTATGACAAACTATACAAAATTCGTCTACTATTATCGTTGCTCAAAGAAAAATTAAAACATTGATAAGCAGGTCATAGCGTATAAAGGTAAGTTCAGAGTTGTGCAAATTTGATAAATGAAAGCTGTCAATTATCAGGTTAATCCCTTATTTTAGGAAGATCATCTTTCTAGCAGTACAATCCCGCTAAGCCCCATAAATGGGACAATGCAAATGTTCACACGCGCAAGCTCATCCGGAATTATGTATGACTTTGCGCTTTACGTTGGTGAAGAAACTTGCCCTTCATATGGCCTTGGCATTTCATGGGGGAATTAGCATCCGCAGTACCAAAATTTAAAAATTACAAACTGTATTTTTTTCATTGGATCACTTCAGTAAGCCTTCTTGTGGCTCTAAAAGCAATGGAGATATTTTGCAACGGTACGGTCCAAAAAAGTCGAATGGGCAAGTGCGATCTAAAGTCTGGGTAGATTTGAAAAAGCTTGTAATGCAATACGAAGCTAATCTTGACATTGCCGTAGCGCGCTTGCTGTATAATAAGCCAGTTCAATTATTGTCAACATTTGTGGAAGATGAACCAATTGAGATATCGTTGGAATGGGAAAGAAAAAAATTAGCTGAAGTTCCGAGACCGGCTATTGTTTCAAATATTGAGCGCCGTTGGTAGAGTACAAGATTGGTAACAATTTTTTTTTTTTGGGGCAAAATCAAATTATTTTATTCAAAATAGTCTCCTTCTGCTTCAAAACAGCTGTTTTCGCGGTCCAAAAGCTGTCGAACGAGTGTTTTAGCTCGTTGGCCGGTATGGCCGCCAGTATGACGTGCAAGCTTTTTGAATGGGCTCTACGTCTGCATAACTCTTTCCTTTCATGGGCAAATGCATTTTTCCGAAAAGGAAGAAGTCGCACGTTGCCATATCAGATGAATACGGGGAGTGGTTAAAGGTTAAAATATGATGTTCAAATAATCGGTCGCAAGCGTCAAACACGTCGAATATGGCGCACCAAACGCTTCAAAACTCCAAGGTAGAATACCGCATTAACGTTTTGACCGGGTGGAACAAATTATTTGTGGACAATACCTTTGGAATCATAAAAACAAATAAGCATTGTCTTCACTTTTGACTTCTTCATGCGCGATTTTTTATTATTATTTTTTTTTTTGTGGTAAAAGATTTACCAATTTTAAAACAAAATTTAATGTTGGCTCTTTGTTCGAAGCTCATAACACTAACAAACTGACACTTAAAACGCAATAACTTCACTTCCAATGTATGAAATGTCATAAAATTCTCCCTGGACAATCGATAGAGATAGCAGATTCTAACGCACTAGTCGACATATAGATGTCTGAGTTAATTAGTTTGATCTAAATATAAATATCTCTGAAACGAGAAATTTTATAATGGAACTATATTATTCTATAACCTGAAATAAGATATTAAGTATTACTGAAATCCATTTGAAATGTTATATTTATTTACAACATGTTGCTACAACGTACCAACCTACAGAATTATATATTCAAATAATTGAGGAAACCAGACGAGTTGAAATCCTATCCACCCGCCTGTGGAAGCGATAATTTAAGTAAAAATTAAAATATTGTTATAAAACTGTGTACAGATTTTTCTTTCAAGCATGAGAAGATTGACATTGCAGATGAACGGAACGACCCATTGCCACACAAAACGCAGTTATTCAAAACCCTATAATGTGCTAGTAACTAACGCGCGAATTAAGATATAAAACCATTATTTGGTGCAAGATATCTCAGTAGAAAGGGACATCAGTGAGCTGAAGTTAAAAAAAAAAACAAATTTTAAACGACCAAAGTTGCAATACCCTTTACAGATTACAAAGTTTCTATAAAAGAAATTCATTTTGATCGATCAATTTGTATTGGCATATGTGTGATCTGAACAACTTGTTTTGAGATTGTAATTTTACCTAGAATAATAATTCATCCCATAAATATTAAAAACTTTATAAAAGAAGTTCATTTTGATCTATCAATTTGTATGGCAGCTGCATGATATTTAATATATTAAAAAAATCTGAAGCACCAAATTTCACAACCGAGATATACGAAAGGGCCACATAGGAGCCAGTGTGAAACTTGGACAATGGGCGTGACACTGTCCACCCTTAAATGAAATCGTATATTTCGGTAACCACTCGGCAAATTTGAACCAAATTTTTTGCATTATACTATCCTTAAGATCTTGTCTTACAACTATGCTTGCTTCATGCATATATAGTACACTGTAAAGAATATAGGTTGAACACAGCCCAATAAAGATATTGGATTAAAAATTGCATAAATTGTGCCTAAGATATGCCATATCCCCTTCCAAAAATAAACGAATATGTGGACCTGAGCGCCCACGGCAAAAGTGTCAGTCAATCTGTGAGATCTGTTATTGAAATTAGGAAAAAATATTTTTATGAGTACATTCTGCCAAATGATATCAATTTTAAAGAGCGGATCTCTCCAATAACAGTGTGTTCCTGGGTCTAATAGACTAAATCCGTCTTAAACCTTAATATTAATTGATGTGATAGTACAAAAATTACAACATTTCTACAAAGAAGTAGGGACACTAAACATCTCCAATTTTAAACTTATTGCATTTTATTTTGTTAATTAAGAGAAACGTTCAAATTTCTATTTTTCAAAGATATTATATGAATTTTATGGAAAAACTCTCCAAAAATAATATAATAAATTTATCTTTAAGACCTTATCGTCAGAAGATGACAAAAAACTGAAAAGCAACACCAAATATATACTTGTTAATGCACCCATTTGCACATATTTAGGTATATGAATAGGTATTACTGGCATAGAATTCAGTTAGTGTACTCAATCGACAGTTGTATCCGAAATGTTAAATGTTATATACATACCATATATGGTTCGTATGTAATTATATGTGTATAGTTGTATACATACATGCTTACACACATAAAACTTATGTAAGTACCTTACAAAATTTTAAGGACTACTGGTCCAAATGGACTATGATTTGAGGCCTGGATACATACCAAAACGCATTGTAATTTTTTAATTGTAATGATGCCACCAGATAAACTGTCAATGCGGAATAAAATATGGCAAATTGAAATATAATTCCTCAAAAAAATATTTAGGATAAATTTTATGCTTTTATACACTTGCAACATGTTTATACAGAGTATAATAATCTTGTTAACCTAACGGTTATATGTATCACCCAAAACTAAACGAATTAGATATAAGGGTAGGTACGACTGTCTGTCTGTCTGCCCGTCCATCCGTGCGAGCTGTATCTTGAGCAAAAATTGAGATATCTTGATAAAACTTGTCACACGCGATCATGGTAAAACAGTAAGGACGAGTTTGTAGAAAAGGTGTAATCGTACCGCTGCCACGCCCACAAAACTCCATGGATCGAAAACGTATGAAAACCCGTAACTAAACACTAAATTAAGATATAGAACACTAATTTGGACAAGTGGATCGCTGCAGCAAGAGCAACATAACTCCTAAACCACTAAAGCTACAACAACTAAATTCGACCAGCGCAAATATTGTAAAAACTTCTACCGACAGAGTGAAAGTGGATTAAATCGGGTGATAACATCGCCCGCTCCCATATATGGTATTGTTAAAATCTACTAAAAGCACAATAAATCAATAACTAAATACATTAAATTTTACCCCCAAAATTGTATGAGAAGGATTTAAAGGAACCAGAGTCAAAATTATACAATGGGAGTGGCATCGCCCATTTTTAGGTAAAATCACATATCTCGGGACCAGCTCTACCGACTTCAACCAAATTCGACAAATAATATTCCTTTGACATTTTTATATCACCGTCTGAAAATGAGCGAAATCGAAACACCTACTTCCTATGTAACATTCCCTCTTCAGTATGCAAATCAAGAATCAATTAATATAATATATCAGGATGAAACTTTGTACGAATACCGTTTTTGAGGTGTACCACCATATGACCGAATATTGCATCCTGATACCGAATATGTAAAACCAGTCCTTATAGTTGACATTTTGCCGAAAATATATCTCAATGTGTGAAATCCCTCAATCATGTTTCAGTAATTGAATTTTGAATGTATGTCGCTAATTTAGATATTTATATAAATGATGACTGCACCAAATACAACAAGCGAGAGGAGATAAAAACGTTTTCAAATCTAGAGGCGGAATAAAATGACAACAATCAAGGATATTAAATAAGAGTCATTTGATTTATATTTTAATAGATTGTTGACAATGACAATCAATGACAATAAAAACAATTAGTTTATTAAGTTACCTCTGACTAGTCAAAAGCGTGATCCAATAACATCACAATAATTGATTGTCTGGTGTAATTAGAATTATGGTGGATTAAACAAAGTAGTTTGGTGAATGGTCCTATGTTAAGCAGGGTTGAACCAGCTGTAATCATGTCCAATGACATCACAATGTTAACGTACCTATATTTCTTCATATATTTAGTGGGGTTACAACATAGTGTGGTCCTGTCCAAGTACATAATGTGGTGCTTCTTTTTGCATGGTATTTATATTCATTATTACTCAAAAGAGTATTTATGATCCATATAAATATATGTACTATATATAGGCTTATTAACATGCCTACCTGAACGCAGTTTACAACAGTTCCCCGATCGTTAATACATATTAAAATTATTTGTGCGATTTTATAGAGTAAAGTAATTAGACAGAAAAATTAAGTGGAGCGAAGAATATCAAAAACTTTGGAATATATTCTAAAATATAAATGTTAGGTAATAATAGAAGAAAAAATATATACTCAAATCGATAATCATTTCAAAAGCTTTGCTTTCTGCGTTTCCTCACACAAGACTTAATACCATAATTTATAATCACTGCTCATTACAAAAGCAATATATAACAACTCAATTGGAATACCCATTACAAATAAAAAGCCCCATACGAAAACTTAAATTTGATCGTCCAGTTTGTGTGGCCGCTTTAAGATTTTTTGGTCAAATAAGAAGTGTTAGTAGATTATAATGTTGCCTTAGATAATAATTAATGCCAAATTTCGTGAAGGTATCTCGTTATATCAAAGAGTTTTTCATAAGAATTATTTTTATATCAATCATTCATTTGTCTACTATTGCTAACTTGGCTACTGGCTGTATGAAACTAAAGAGGGTTCACGATAAATAGCGGTTACGTCAGGAGCAGCACAAGGATCCATTCTAGGCCCAGACTTATGAAACATTAGCTATGACGTATATTAAAACTAGAAATGCCCTACGGAGAAAACAGAGCTACTACTGCTAACAAACAAACACATACCCCTCGAGATAAGCATGCACATAACTACGAATATTCTTGGCGCACAGAAAGCAGTAAACTTCCTATGAGTAAGACTGGACCCCAGACTAACCTTCTGCGTACAAGTTCAGCACGCCGCATGAAAGGCAGCGAAGATCATCTCTCAACTGAGGCGATTAATGGCCAACATAAGAGGCCCCAGCCAAGAAAAGAGATCGCTCATAACGTCGACGACAATCAGCATCTTATTATATGGAGCTGAGATCTGGGCAGACGCACTTAAAAAGAAAAACCGGCGTAAAGTAGTGGCCAGAGGGCACCGCACCGCAGACCTCGGAGTTGCATCAGCCTACCGAAGAGTATCAGACGATGCAATATTAGTTATAAGCGGTAATGACCCAATTGACCTTCTAGCATGTGAAAGGAAAAAGCTGTGGGATCTAAAGAAATCATCCGATAATAAAAAGAGCGCAATACAACAAATAAGGAAAGAAGGAAAGATACAATAACAACATGGCAACAAAGATGGGAGAATGAAAGTCGCGGAGAATGAAGTCGCGGAAAGTCGCCTGGCTAATAAAATATTTCGACCAATGGACAAGCCGTAAATTGCCTATACAACGACGCTAAAGACACATATTTGAATGAGTGTGTTGGCAATAAGAACGCACCGCCGTAGAAGACCTGGTTGGCCCAAAAAACGTGGACAATTTAGCCAGCCTCATGTTGGAGAGTGAAGAAAACTGGGGGATTATCAAGAAATTCGCAACATATTGTTGCTGTGACGACAGCACTGCTGATGTGGAAGGCATTTTCCACCCCCTCACCCACAAAAAAAACTGCAGGCTACCGTAACTTATACAGACATACATCTCGGTCGCGCTCATAATGAATGGAATAAATTTAAATAATTACTTTATATTTGAAATATAATAAATAAGACATAACTAAACTACTTCATTATCGAAGGAAATCCTTTTCGGATTTGTATAAAATGACTCTAAATAAGTTTAATTAATATACTTAAGATTAAATAAGCCAGCGAAAAATTTAAATTAAAAGTTTCAACTTATTTCCATCATAAATGACACTCTGCGAAGAAAACGACTTGGAGTTACAAGTACCAAATTATGTAGTTAGAACGTTCATATTATACTGAGGTATAATGACGATGTTGAAATAGAATTTAGTTGACCTTGCTCCCCTATATGGAGGGTGGAGTCATGTGTAGAAATTCAAGCAAGTGAGAAAAGTTCTCTGAACGCCATTCACTTGGGAATGTCTAGAAGCGATTGTTTTACATACGGCCAAGCAGCTCACGATTTCCGGTCTTATACTCTGGGTAGCCAAAAATATCCGTTTACAGGCAAGCTAACGTCAGAAGACGAACCATCCCTCCCAGGAATGTGCGCCATGTTTGGGATCCGCCACGTAGGAAACTCCCCCAATGAAAATAGAACAAGAGCCTCGGATAAGAGACCCACCTTTTGATAAAGACCATGGCAAAGGAATTAGGAATTACGATTTCAGGGCATGAACCTGGAATGTCCGGTTCCTTAATTGGGAAGGTGCCGCTGCCCAGCTGGTTGATGTCCTCATAAAAGTAAGGGCTTACATCCAGAAGTACGATGGACGGGACAAATACTGAGGCGTGTAGGTCCTTGTGACATTTACTGCAGTGGCCATATAGATGCCCACTCACCTCTGTGCGGCAAAAAACGTACACAAAAGAGGTTAGACGTCGAGAAGCTGCAATCACAACACATAACACAACGGTTTTTCACTCGTTTTGTACTCCTGCTCTCTGAGAGCACTGATCAGGAACTCGGTATAAAGAAACTGTGGGATGGCATTTCAAACTCCTTACGTAGAGCTGCAAACGAAACCATTGGTTTCTTGATATGTCGCCGCGGAGAAAAAACAGACTGCCTACCTTGCAACATTAGAATCGACCACAACACTGGATGGGAAAGATACAGAGAGGGAAAGATATAGTATGTGTAATAGCTTCTGTTATTCAAAATGAGGAAATATTCACTAACGTTGAAGTATTTCACAAGTCTTTAATTTTTACAAAATGCGAACTAATCTAATTTTCGACTCTCTTGAAACTCAAGCCTTCCTTACTTATTAATATTTATTCATGTTTTATTATTTTATAGTAAGTACTTATGGGTAATATAAGTTCTTTTATTCATTACCAAGCCCATGTTTATTTATTTATTATTTCAACATGTTTATTACATTTCGACTTTTAACTACTTATTTGATATTAATATGCGTTTGGTTATTTATGGCTAATTTTACCGTGTTAATTGTTTTATAATGTGTTAAATGTGTTAATATTATGGTATGTTTATGGTAGCTCGTTTTATGGCAATGTTAGGAATTGAGTGAATTGTGCCAGTGAGAGCACGAATGACGAATTAAAAGGCAATGCTTGATTTAAATAGAATTGAACAAGATTAGCATTAAAAATAAAGCAGTTCCATTGATAGAAGCTGTATTGTAAATAAAAAATTAAATTAAATAGAGTAAGCATTACTAAATGAGCAATTATTTCATTTTAACAAAATAGCTTTTTGATGAAAATTGTTTGGCATTATTCTGTTCACGATTATAACAGTAGCCATTTGAGAATGAGAAGACACAACATGTCATAAAGGAAAACAGATGAATAAAGAGTTTTATCAATCCATATTTTTCCAAAATAATACTACATGCTATCTCTTCACACATTTTCAAAGGAGTTCATGTTAGGAGTTAGAGCTAATTGTTCTTTTTCATCAATTATTGTTGTCTTTTATCAAATTCTATACTCACGATCTCAATTCGTATCATTAAAAGCCCAATTTTGCATAATTATTTTCTCTCTATAAGGAAATATATCCTATACGATTATTTGATATATTTGGGCTGATATCGAAAATATAAGCAATTATACCGATTTGACCATTTTTGATTTTGTTTCTAAATTTTTAGGCCAGAAGGGGCACTTGTCGCTACGATTTCTTGTACCAAATTACAGTTTTGTATTTTAATTTAGTGCTTAGTTGTAGCACTTTATACGTTTCCGATTAATCTCAGTTTTTACTCAAGTTACAGCTTGCAGATATTAACGAACCAACGGATAGACAGACTGTCACTCACTATAATACTCTGTAACAACATGTTGCAAAAGTATAAAAATGGGCTCCACATGGATCATGTCTTTCTCGCATTTATATTCTGGATGGAGCATTTATATTCTCTTTCTATACTCTTGCAACAGGTTTTTACAGAGTGAAATAGTTTTGTTCCCCTAACGATTGTTTGTAACTCCTAAAGCTAATCGAGATAGATATAGGATTATTTATATATAAATGATCAGGATGACGAGACGAGTTGAAATCCGGATGTGTGTCTGTCTGTCCGTCTGTTCGTCTGTCTGTAACTTGATTAAAAATTTAAATATCGTATTAAATCTTGGTTTACATGTTTCCTGGTAAAAAGCGGAGAACGAGTTCATTAGATGAGCATAGTCGGACCACTGCCTCGTTCACAAAACACTATTAACTTACCATAACTAAGCACCAAACTAAGATATAAAACTGTAATCTGGAACAGGTCATCACAGTAGCACCTGCGACCTAAAAAATTTGGCATTGTGGGCGAAATACGCCAATGAAAATTAAATTTGACCACCGAAATGGTATTGCGGGAGTCGGAATACAAATTAAACAATGGGTATGGTACCGTTCTATTTTAGCTGAAATCTCATATCTCGGGACCTGCTTGACCGATTTCAATCAAAATTATTTATTTGGCATTGACAAGCATGTACAAGTAATACAGTCTAAATGAGATCAAAAATGATCAAACAGCTAGGTACCGAATATGTGGACCCAAGTACTATAGTTAACTTTATACTTATACATCGGCCTATATGTGAGTTATCATAATGAGAATGAAGGAGCGTGTTTTACTCATTACTCATATCATTGGTGATTATAATGAGTTACTTTGGTGAAACCTGAGGAGTATTTTAATAGTATATTAATTGGAAAAAAAAGATAAAAGTATCACTTTTACCGAAAATAATAAACAATTTGTTTAAAAACATGAAAACTACAAATTTTATTTATTTGCATATTTATTCGCTAACGAAATATACCTATGCAAGTTTTGAAATAAATTTGAAGTTTAACCGTTTTTATAAAGGATTTGAAAATTATGGTATTCTGTAGTTTAAGTTTATAAACATATGTAGCATAAAACGAGGTAAATCAACACTTATTCTATATAAATTATGGTTAATTTTTACAAACTTGATGAAACTAATGTAGCAACAATTTTTAAGTATTTGAAATATACTTTATTTCATTTAGGAAATTGTGTTTGTAAATCTTTCCATATTTCCAGCGGGTTTTCTGCTAGCCTTCCAGCTGGAGTCTGCAAATATAATATATGGATAGCTCATCTGCAATATCGAACAAGTTATTTCTGTTTATCTTCCTTTTTTTAGCCTAACTTATGATGATCATGTCTAAATGCTAAAGGAGTTTTCAGAACTATAAAGAGTCCATGTCAATCCCTCGGCTTCTGCAATAGCACTAACCTTCGTAATTTCTGTGGTTTAAGCAACTATCAAATCTATTGCATATAGAAGCATATGTTTGAACTCTTGAACCATTTAGAAATTTGATGAGGATGACAATATTTTATGAGCAGAAGGGAAAAGTAGAAAATCTACTATTTCAAACAAATAAATTTTTAGAAAACTATTGTTTGTCATTCTATGTGGTTGAAAACTTAAGTAGTTTTTGAATAATATGAATTTATCAGTTTGAAGGTGCTGAATTCAACTCCAAAATAAGTACATGGGCCATTCCATCAATTGGCGACATGGTTTTGTACCCGTGGTTCTCCGATTTTGACCAAACTTTAGAATATCATAATATAGACCAATAGAAGAATATCTGTTAACTTTTTAGTGGTCAAAGTTGCTCCGTTGTTTTTTGGCGCGCACTTTAAATTGAGATCAAACAAAAAAATGACTTTTTCTTTTATTTTTTAACGACTTCAAAATTGAGTGAAAAAAATTTTTAAGTTATCCAATTTTATTTAAAAAAATCTCAGCTTTCTGATAAAAATATTTTCAAAATCCAAAAAAATTTTCAAAATCCAAAAATAACATTTTTTTTCCAAAAACCCGGTTTTTTGTGCTTTTCCCCCAACTATTTTTCAATATTGACCTTTCCATTCGAGTCCTCGTTAAATTTTACATAAGAATTAGTGTTCAAAAATATGGGACTCTGATCCCATCAACAGCAAAAAAAATGCAAATTGTCGCTCAAAATCCAAAAAAAAACATTATTTTCCCAAAAATCCGGTTTTTTGTGATTTTCCACCAACTTTTTTTTTAAATTGACTTTTCCATTCGATTCCTCGTTAAATTTTACATAAGAATCAGTGTTCAAAAATATGGGACTCTGATCCCATGAACAGCAAAAAAAATTCAAAGTTGTCGCTATACCGCGCAGAGTGTTCGCTTAGAAGGTTGTGTGAAAGAGGTAAATGTGTAAATTGTATTCTTAGACTTGAATTAAGAAGAAATCACTGTCTTCATTCATAAAAATATGTGCCGTACAGCGACAACTTAGAATTTTTTTTCGCTGCTCATGGGATCAGAGTCCCATATTTTTGAACACTGATTCTTATGTAAAATTTAACGAGGAATCGAATGGAAAGGTCAATTTTGAAAAATAGTTGGGGAAAAGCACAAAAAACCGGGTTTTTGGAAAAAAATGTTTTTTTTTGGGATTTTGAAAATTTTTTTGGATTTTGAAAATATTTTTATCAGAAAGCTGAGATTTTTTTTAAATAAAATTGGATAACTTAAAAATTTTTTCACTCAATTTTGAAGTCGTTAAAAAATAAAAGAAAAAGTAATTTTTTTGTTTGATCTAAATTTAAAGTGCGCGCCAAAAAACAACGGAGCAACTTTGGCCACTAAAAAGTTAACAGATATTCTTCTATTGGTCTATATTATGATATTCTAAAGTTTGGTCAAAATCGGAGAACCACGGGTACAAAACCATGTCGCCAATTGGTGGAATGGCCCACATAAATATTTTATAATTGAAATGTTAAATAAACATATTTATTTATGTTTTTGTAATTTTTAACTTGAAATTTGATATATTGCAATTTACGCAACAAAACATAAAACATCAGATCCTGGGACCATGTCAAGGATGTTGCCGCCCCAAATTATTTATGGAAAAGAAAACTGAGCTGTCAAACAACCAAAGTGACGGCCTATTTTTATTTATTTGTCTTAAAGGATTTTATTTAAGTTTTCTTAACAGTAATGCTACTTTAAGTGCGAGTTCTCTGTTATTTCTTTCTAAATCTCAAAGGACTGATACATTATATATTTCATTACATGTATTTATATTAATATGTCTACAAAATAGTACAACAAATAGTAATTTTACTCAGTTATAATCTTGGTGGAATTAACAATCACTCCATAATCACCCTTTTTGATACTATATATTATGCAAGTAAATATCTACGCAACTGTCCGTTATAGACTTCACTGTCTGAAAAAGTATTTGTTAAAACCAACAAAACCCTAACCTAACAACACCCCAATAATCTTTAAAATGTTACATGCAACACACTTCCAATATTCGCCAACAACGTAAACGTCCTTAACGAAATAGGCGCGGAATGACTAACTGACGTTACGAAAACAATCCAACATGCCAGTTACGTATACATTTTTCCCTCTTTGTGACTACCCGCCCTAAAAATGTTAATTCACCATAGTCCTTAAATAACACCATCCCTGCAATATATTTTGTGTGTTGCCATGCCTGTAATGTATACCGTCGCAAACGTTAATTCATCCACATCTTTTATATCGCGGCATTCCACGGAGAAATATTGATCCATCTGGGTGGTTGACTGAACGGAATAATCTAATACACACAAACAAACAATCAAACCAACATTTGACTATTACTTCAAAGTATCTATTCTTCCAGTGCTATACTCTTTCCAATATATTCAGTAATGTCTTTATTTTTTGCTTCCATGAGGTTTGTTAGTGCCAGGAAGCATTTACCTTGATCTTGTATATGTATATGCGATATCGAATATATTTCGCTACTAAAATTATTTTATTGGATTTGAGCAAAATATCACCCCAGACCTAAATGCATTTGAATATCTCAAATGCAATTATTGTAGATAAGAAATTAGATTCTCTTTCATAACTATTTCATGTAAAATACGGAATGTACGAACATACTTCTTTGTTTATAAATGGACTAATTTAAAATTAAATTAAACTTTCTCATTTTAGAGATCGATAATTCTTAGTGGATATATTAATTCCAAGAGGTTGAAAGCCGTGATAAATATTTAAATATTTCCACAATATTAGAAAAATGTTAACAACTATGTGTGATTTTAATAATTACACCTTCAAGGCAGAATCCGCCAACAATCTTAAACCAAGTTCATACTAGAAGATCGAATTGAAAGAAGCGCATTAAATGCATTAAAATGTCTGATTTGTTGCCCGATGTTTACTATTCGATGTCTGTTGGCGTTTTTTTGGTATTTGATTTTTTATTTACATATTTTTATGTTTCCACTTTTTTATTGGTTTTAATTGTAGCCACGTCAAAGACTCGTAAGTCGCCGTATTTTCTCTCTCAATATAGCCTTTTCTTCCACGTCCAATTCACCTTCGACATTATTAATTGAAATATAAATTTAAAAGTTTATTACCCGATATTCACTGTTTTAGCGGCGTTGACTACGTGATGCGTGGCCCAACAGTTTTTGAAAAGTTGTTGGGAATCCATTAAATAAATATTATACCTACTACTCATACAGTGATCAGTTAAAAACACACATATACGAGTAGTAAAAAAATAAGAATAATATCTTCCTTGCATTTATAAACGTAATGTTTATATATTTGGTAGTATACCACATGTGCATACTGTTAGCAACCGATTACCGAATACTCAAAGTATAAGTCATATATTCTTATTAAGATAAAAGAAGTATTACCCTCCCGTCGGCAAACTTTGGACAGCATAGATGCCAATGAAAAAATCGTGTGTAATAAAACAGACAAACTAAACAAAAAAGAAAATGATAACAACTCAATTCTTGATAACCATTGCTATAACACAATTTTAAAATCTACTGCATTTTTATAATTAATTTTTTTTTATAACCAAGAATGCTTAAAAAAATATTCAATGAGGAGTGAACTAGTACATCTGTTAGGTATAGGTGACACACAAGTTTCAGCGAGTACTTTCTAAATTTATATAAGCAGATAGAAACGTTGTAAAAGATCATTATTATTGTATTTTTATTTTCATATAGAACGCAAGGAATCTTCCTATTTCTTACTACGCATTTCGAAATCCTTATTATTAATTTTTTATATTTACCTGACAATCACTAAAAAATTTAACGATTATCCGATGAAGAAAACAAGTGAAATAGTTTAAAGACTTTCGGCAAAAGATGGCAAGCAACCATCAAGAACTAACACACTTACAGACCGTCGAAAATGAAGTCATAGAAATAGCCTCATGAGCTAAATTTTCTCTAAATTCACTCTAGAGCTCACCATTTTATCTTGTATTGCTGCGTGTGCAGAATAGCTGTATTGTTGTTATTATAATTTTGTACTTTTTCGTTAGAAAGGAATAGTCGATGACATTACTATTACCACATACAATGCCGTGGTGAAAGTAATTAAATACTGCAGAGCCTCACAATCTGTTTAAAAAATACATTGCATATCTCCATTATTGGCTACCAAATACAAATACATTGTCAAGCCTAAAAAGATCTTCACTGGCGATAAAGTGGTCATAAATTTTATGTGATCAGAGATCGCCTCCCGCTTTCCTTCGAAGAAAAGCAGTAAACAATTTTCTTATATAAAAAATTCAAGGCACACTCAGAAAAAAATGGAAAATGAAGAATTATACATTTAAAAATAGGAAAACAAATATTAACTGTGACTGTAAATATAATAAGCATGGTGTTTTTACTAAAGGGAACACACTTATAACAACGACAAGCACTTGACCCCGATCACTTTAAAAGGAAATGGTGGTTCTATTAACATTTCCAACAACGCCGCTAGGATCAGCTGTCGATTTGTCGAAAAAAACTGTATATTGAGGTTAAATCCAAACCTTTTGTAATAAGAAGCCAGTTTTTTTAAATATTACATATGTATGTGTGTATATAACTATTAATATCTCGTCCAAGGACGTTACTTAAACTATCAACTAAATTGTAAGGTAATTCGAAAAATGCCATTTTGAAATTAAAGCAATTTTCTTCAATGAATAAATTTATTTTGAGTTTAAAAAGTTTTACATTGACCATTGCATTTTTTAAATTCCATAAAATCTTTTCCTAATAATATTTTCGCAACAACTACATAATTTGAAGAGTGTTTCCCTACGCAAATGTACAAATAATTATTAGAGTTGGATTCTAAAAATTTATAGTTGATCTTGATCTTTTGTATTCACTGTTTGGGGTTTTAAAATATTGAGTTCTATACTTTAGCTACATTTAGTTACTTCTATATCACAGTTTAGATTATTATTTTTAATCCTCTTACATCTTACTATATTCACCCAATTAGTCCCAATAGACTTTTATTAGAGTTACAGATTCGTTTACATTTTGTTCGTGTATATGTACACAAACATATGTTATATATATTGTGGCTTGAGTAAGGAAAATGATTTCGTTTAAGATTTTTTGGCAATTGATTTAATGTGCCATTCATAGGTTTTTATAGCATCATTTTATTGCCTCCTTTAACTTCCGTTTTACCACAATTGCCCACACGTTGTACAACATCGCGCCATATCAACACTGCAGCAATTTACAGGACGTAAATTCAGCTCATGACTTCTGAAAAATTTGCTAGAAGAGCTTTAATGTATTGATTCATCTAAGACGATCGACGTAAGTCACTGGAAACGTAGTATATGCCTAGATTTCTTATTGAATGCTTTCGTCTTTAATTTTTACTCAATTCGTATCCCTTTGTTATAATGGCGTTTCTAAAAGGAAAATCATGTAATCGAAATACTTTATTTTATTTATGGTCATTTTTAATATTCCACCCTAACGCTTTCTTTGTATATATATAAACATTCTGCTCGCGATTGTATGTAACTGTTATTGACAAATAATAGTACATATGCACATATTTATACATAAATCAGCTAACTAGCGTCTTAGCTAATGAAATAAATATTATATTTTCTCTTAGCGACACTTTTCTTTTGCGTACTGTTTTTAATAAAATAATCGCAGTATAGATATGTATTTTCTTACACAATAGCATTCAATGCATTTATTTGGAATTTATATTGAAATGACCAAATTAGAGACACTATTATTACGATTATCATTTAGATAGATTCTATACCAACTTAAGTCTTATTAAAGCATGATGGAAAAACGACTTAATACTGCGATAAAGAATATTTACCTAAAAATTCGTTGGTGTTTTAAACACTTATTTCGCTTAAAATACGAAATATCACTTTTTCTCACTAACTCATATGCATACGAGTACTATTATTCGTTTTTCATTTACTTGGTCATCCGATTCGCTTGAGTGCAATTAGAAACACCACATTTTATTACCAAAGGCACAAAGTCAACGTCACTCAACTTAAGCTATATTGGGAATCCCTTTCGACTTTTCATCTTTATATTCACATTTTCGTCAATCTAAGCCGTGGTGGTCGCGTCTTGATTCGTCTGGGTTTTATTATGACTTAATTTCTGCTCAGTTTTCTTTGCTTATTCGGTATTTTTGGGAGAATTTCAAAACATACCCAATCGAATTGATTTTCTTAATTTCTTTCACTTAAGCGCACAAAATTTAACAAACATACAAGTAAAATTTACGTACCGTAAAGTGTTTCTAAGTAAATTGTTGTTGCGCCTCGTAAGTTGGTTGTTTTTTAAATACTAAATGTTGCAGTCATTTCCAAGTTTTCCCCGACAGAAAATCTATAATAGCGAAATAATGGTTTTTATCAATCATATTTAGTTAAAATATGAAAACAGACAATAATGAAATCAATTCCTAACTACAAATATATTAAATATACAGTGATATAGTAATTAAATACAAAAGTTTACAATAATATATAAATGCAATTCATGTTATGATAAGCGGAGAAAATGTAAGCGATTCTAAATGGATTTCAATATGTCAATATGTTATTCGAGGCTCAAAAGATTTTTGTGGAGCATAAAAAGCCGCAGTCAGATTTAGAAAATATAATAATAGATTAAAATGAAAAGTTCAATCAAATGATTACCAATTTTCATTTTGCGAACAACAGTCAATAATCTTAATTTCAGTTAATTGGCACTAATGAAAACAAGTACCGGCAAGAAAATACCGAAGTAAATTTACTTCCATCATATATACCATATTTTCAGAATTATATGAAAATTACTAATTTTGCTTTCTAAACTAAGAAACACTTAAGGTTGGTGGTTACATATTCCAGTGTTTTGGATACCAAAAGAGATATGATCAAATAATTAGTTATTAGTTTTCAGTTGAACGAAATACTTACGGTTTATCATTTATTTCCTCGGAACGGCTTAGAAGCACATAGGATTAACACATACATATTCAGATAAGACACCTTGTATATTATAATCATATAATACTATACGTAAGCAAATTTATAAAACTCAACACTATATGCATTTGGTCTAGAAAACATTATATCATGGGGAAACTAAATCTACCGAATAGAGTTGTTGATATTGCAAGGCACTACGAAAACCAGAATTTTTAACAAACTTATAACAATCTTTGACTAATTATGACCCCAACTGAGCTCCCGTTGTTTCATTAAAATGTTTGTGTTAGGGTTACACTGTAGCAATAACAAAAATTATATAACAATATATCTTTTTCGTAAACCAAAATTTTAAATAATATTTCAATCTATCTAATACCAATGGAAATTTTGCAAAAAATAAGAGATGTGAGCGATAAATACACTGACAATTTGACAGATAAAAGCTAATATTAAAGCTCGGCGATAATAAACAAAAGAAGTAAGCGCACACTAAATTCACAATTGCGACGCGCATGCGATAACCACTCGAAAATTGTTAAATTGCTACTAACAAAAAATTAAATTCAATATTTTGCTATAGACAAAAAGCAAAAGCAAACGCGCAAATGTTTCACATATGAGCGGTGAGCAATGAGCGGACCATCGTATTTAGCGAATATAGGAACTGGCGTCATCAGTGAGTGTTGAACACCTTCATCGCAAATGTATTTATATATCTATATACAAACATACTTAAGCACTTACATATATATGTATTTATATATGTACATAGCTACACAAAACTACGTATATTTGTATGTTAGTAAATTCATAGTTGTACATACAAATATTCATTAAGAGCAAAGAGTAAAAACTCGTATATACCTACATACTCACACCATCAAAAGTAAGTCAAAGCAACCGCATCCAAGCGACCCCCCGTTCTGATCCGCTTCGGCAATGATACACCCCTTATGCTTATGTATACATTTGCTGCTGTTGTTGACTTTGTCGCTATTCACATTTATAACATGCACACTTGTAAGTCCGTAGCATGCCGTTTATCCACTGATCAGCACCGCTTGCTTACAGCCATTGGCGTATATATATTGAGGTTTGTACCCAAAAGAAAAGCAAGCGCCGAAAAGGAATACCATACATCTACACAAAGAGGTTTATGTATTTTTTGTAGATTCATATGTATGTAGGAAAATGGACATAAACAAAGTTGCTAGATGTATACTGGAAAGTGGTGGAGACTTAGAAGGTTGTATTTAAATGAATGGATATCCAGCCGTAGCAAAAGCTATAGACGCCAGTTTATGTTGCTTACCGTCAAGTTCCTCTAACGAAAGAAGCAAACAACGTAAAATAATGAAAGGCATAAGCATTACAAGAAAGAGAAGCATACTTTAAAAATAAATGAAGCGAGTAAGAATTATTGAGTAGAGGTTAATATTACCTAGTGATCGCAAACATATTCAAAGTCCATATTCAAATATAACAGCCCACTGTAGTTAAACCATTATGCCCGGAGAGAGCAAAAAAATGCTAGTCAGCAATTTCTCTATGTTAAAATCCGAAGAAAACTTGAAAACAGGGCGAAATAACGGTAATATTTATTTCTGTTATTTCCAGTCTTACATACATATGTATATATGTATGCAGTGCTATTAGCGATTTTATTTCCGAAACCCAATGATGTTAAGTGAATAAGATTTTGTACTCTTCATCAGCGTCGAAAATCACTTGATTCACCAAAGAAGTCATAATTCATACCTAAATCCATTTTCCAAACAAAACCGTATCAAACCGATTTAATATTGCAAAGAAACTACCAAAAACTAACAGTTGTAATTAACAGACAAATACGAATACAATTATCAAGCAAACAAAATGTAATTATCAGAGTACACGGAAAAATCATAATGCCTCTGTTTTTATTAATCAAATATTAAACAACTAATAAAATTTAATTCACTCCATATGTTATTAAAATGAAAATTTCAAATTAGAAAACGTAAATAGCAACTTATTTGAGCTTTGAGCAATTTATTCTATGTTATTTAGTATTTAATGAACTTTAACATTGACAAATTGAATGCCCTATTTTTCAAATATTATTATTCATTGACTAAATTATGTTGCTGGAATTTTAAGTTTTATTTACCACAACCATCAGTGAATGAAGTGAATTATTGTAGAGGAGTCATGTCGCTTATCCATGTGTAATTTTATTCAAAGTTAATTGCATTTTTAAAGTTATGTTATCTCATATTAATGTACTTCACCCATCTTCTGAAAATAATTTTAACATGTGAAACTTCTTTTCTTCTGGCTCTCTTAATGTCTTAATTTCTTCAATATAAAAACACGTCTACCTAAAAATTTTAAACCAATTAAATGGATTTTTTATTTTACCTTACCTTACTAAGAATTTGTAATAGTTTCTTATAAAAGCTTGAATACCATCGTATAGATAGCAATCAATTATATAGTCAAAAAACTTTTGTCCCAGTTTTAAATAACACAAAATTTTTTTCTTTACTGCTTTCATGATTGAGATCAATGTTAAATTCTTACAGGTTCGCGGCATTCTATAACTTTATAATAATTAAAATTTCTGTTCGCAAAATAATATAACCATGAACTACACATAACATATTTAATAAAAATGTAAAAAATTTGAAATTTAAGCAAAACTGTTCTTTACTCTATGTAAAATGATCGATACATTTTGGAGACGAATGAAAGACCACTTTTCAACTAACCAAAGCATATGAACTACCATAAAAATCACTTTAATTTTTTTCTTTCTCCTGCAATTTGTTAAAACTTATTTTGAATGTATGTATTACACTATGGTAAATGTTGATGTACTCAAATATTTAGGAATCTAAGCCAAAAACATGGAATTATGCGCAGTGATGTTGCTTTAGTAGAAAGTGATCTCATTTTCAGATATTAAAATTTTCTTTTGAACGAAATTTAAATAATTTTAAATGGCGCCCACAAAAATAAAAGTTAATAATATAATAATGTACAAACTCTTAAATAAACCTCGCCTGTCCGACTTTTTTTAATATTTATCCATGCATGTAGTAGTTATACCTGTTGGACTCTGAAAGTATGGGTATATATATAATAAGTAATAAGTATAAGTACATATACATCTGAAATTTAAGCATAATAATAATATAGAAAAAATATTATTATACTCTCTCAACGTTTTGCTACAGAGTATTATGGTTCCGTTCAGCTAACGGTTATTTATAACTCCTAAAACTTAGAGAGCTAGATATAGAGTTATATATTTATATATACCCGAATAATGGATGACCAGGATGACGAGACGAGTGAAATTCCATATTGACTCTATTTTCATCCGTCAATGCAAGCGATAATGTGAGCATCTTGGGAGATTGGTATAAAATCTGTAAATTGGTACACGCCACGAAAGTACAGAGAAGCATAGTGAAAATATTTATAAAATGAGCGTAGCCTCGCCTCCTAAAATGCTTAAAATATATATCTCCGAAACCCCTTATGCTAAATCGGTAAAACTTCTTTCTAAACTTATACTGCTTATGCACTGTAAAATTGAGTGATATCACTTTGAAAACACGACCATTATAAAAATAATATCGAAAACTATTAAGAAGTGATAACTCACTAAGTAAATGCCTCAAGAATATAATCATATCTAATTCCCTTTTATCACAATTTTACATTTCATATAATTATCTCACTTTATATAATCAAACATAAACGAAAATAACGGAATACAATTTTGTACTAATACTGGTTCTAAAGTAGACATTTCTCGTCGAAGAATTATTGAAATATCACTGCAAATTTTTAAGCCCTTAAGTACATAATATATGTAGGTGAATCTTTGAAATTAAAAAATTTTGTATTAAAAAATTTAGATAGTGTATTTTACTGTTTCCTAGCCTCCATCTACCTAATATAAGAATTTTTAAACTTCCAGTTACTGTATATACATATATGAATATGTGTGCGTAGTTTAGAAATTTTGTGTTTTCTAAGCCAAATGATTAAATGGTTTTTAACTACTAGCAGAAAACAATAAAATTGGTTCAAATATGAATATAAATAGATCGCGACCCCATTTACTTTTCCCTCAAATACTCAATAGATTAGACTTTATATATATGAAAACAAAAATTATAAATATCAATTTGTACTTCTTCAGCAATAATATGATGAATATAGCGATTTGTGTGTTAGACTGATTTTCATATAATATGTCGGACTGTGTGATTACAAAACCAATAGCTTATGTTAGATACCAAATACTATTGCATTCCTTAATAATATAGTCGAATAATGAATATACAATTTTTCCAATTCAATTCAATTAATTTTTGAGCATAGAGTTTTGCCAACCTACGGAAATATATACCCGGCTTTGGACATTGAAAATTGTGAGATTATATATGTTCGGTTACATCGGAACTTAACCTACCTTTCTTGTTTTTAATTTATTTTCATAACAAGGAAGGTGTTTCGTAAGTATTAGCGCTCAAAACAATTTAACAATGTTAATAGAAAGTGTAGAGAACAAGGAGAACTTAAAAAACTTTGTTTAATTAGAAAAATTTTGCAATCGTAAAAGAGGCTTGCAACTGTGTAATTAAACCGCATCTACAATTCCGGATAGCCAAGCGGCAAATTTATGTAAATGCATAAAAATAATTGTCAGTGGTTTTGCCACTATTAAAAGTGTTTTATACGGCGCTTTGCCTTCAAGCCGCTTATCCATTCAATAAAAGTAACGCGCAACTCGTTGTGGCCCTTCAACACTCCAACTATCCGATCTCTTACCTTAGCTCTTAATTGTTGTTGAACGGGTTTTTTCAATTACAACTCCTGTGGCATTATGTGATTGTTGGTTAATGGTAAGTAGACGAAACTCAAATGGTAAAGCTCTACCAGCCAGTACAAGCATTGGACGCACCAAATATAAACTCACTTGATTTTGTATGCGTTGTACATATGTATGTAAGTATGTATGGCTGAATATTTTTCGGATCTTAGTATGTTTATAATGAGTATAAATGATGTGGCAAACACAACTCACAGCCAATTTTAATGGTATTTATATATTGTCTATGTTAACTATGTACTTTCTATCTTATTATTTATTGAGGATATTCTTGAGGAAGTCCTACGTACCAAAGCAACTTTCACTTAAAACGCAAATAATAATAAAATTTTTCGCAAATCTATAATAACAGTTATATTCCATTACTTACATAATTATTGATGTTTATCGAAACATTTATATTTATATTGATCACAAATGTATTAGGATCGATCATCCAAAATTTAAAATAATTTGCCTGCCTAGATTCAAGATTTATCTTAGCTTTTCAATAGGAAATACATTGATTTTTGTTTTTTTTATAAAATATGTATATACATATAAATTTTTTTTATTTGGAAAGTTCTTAACTAAAACGAGTTTTTTGGGAAATAAAAGGATAATATAAGATATAATGTTAATTAAAAATCCAATTTCGCCTTAAATATAGGTCCACAAACTGAACAAACCTTTTAAAATAATACATATTCAGAAAATATCTGAGTGAAGTTTACGAATCTGTGTTTATTGCATCTACTACTGGGTCAAAAGATCGGATCGGAGAAAGGAGTGAAGTTACTGGAGAGTTGCAGTGCTCTAAAAACACAATATTCATTAAACCAATTTACCCGTGGTCTAAGAATTCATACAAACGTATTTGCATATATTCATAATTCTATATATATTACGTATATGTATACAATGTGCATAAGTTTGGTAAACTCTTGATGGACCATTAGCGCTTACACCGGTCACACGCAATATAATCGCTAAGCTCACTTTTTATTTTATACTCACCACACTTGAAAATAAACTCACCACCGGAACGCAACCATGTTGTCGGTACAACAAGTATAATCCACACCTACTGAGTATACCGCCGTTCAAAAGAAAGAGAAAAAGAGACAAAAAACAAATGGCTGCCGAGTGTACTGTTTTTCGAGGCGTTTCAGCAAACCGGACGTATATTTTTAACCATAGCCCTATCTATTTGATAACGACCTGTTGAGCAAACATGGTGCATTCTCATACTAAATTATCCATAAATGTATATGTAAGTGCGTACAATTGTGTACGTGCATACGTGGAGATCGTGCTCGCGAACGAATAGCAACTGTCTCGCTACTTTTCAGAGTTCGTTATTATATCAACTTATTTTGTATTTTGTCAATTCTCTCAAGAGCCAATGAATATTTGTCTTTGTTGAATAAAGAAAGCATGATCGTTTAAATTTGTAAGAGAAGTACGCCTGACATTTGTTAATTTTGATCCCATATAGAGTTTTACTAAAGCTAAAGAATTTGACTTCTTAGAAATACCCGAGAAACAAGTTCGCACTTGATTTTATTAATGAAAAAGTGGTACAAAATTTCATCATTGGATAGTATCAATGCGAGGCCAGATAAACTATGTATAAAGCTTTACTAAAAAATAGATATTCTATATTAAATATGTTGAGATCAATTTTCTATCTCTATATTACAAACAAATTTATTTTTATCAAAATAGTTTAAGCTAAACAGTTTTTAAATGTAATTTAATTTAATCTCTCTTATGGTTTCAATGTCAGGGTTAATATGCTAGCATTTCCATTACAATATCTTGATGCCAATTAGCTTTTCTACCGATTCGTTTCGTCCCTGTAAGTTTATGAAACAATGTATTTATACGTTCAAAGCTCTTTTATGTCAACTTAGCGATCGTTCATGTACATTAAAATTAAATACGAGTTTTAGTCTAGTCTTTAAACAAAACGTGAGAAGCTCGACTAAACGGTTTGAAAGGTGGCGGCTCTCCAAAAAGTATTGGTAGTTTATGAATACTGAGCATAAAAATATGTAAATATACATATCCAAATATAATTGTAATTATTTATATATACAGTTGTGTTCATGAAAATAGTAGGGCAACAGCTTCTCATATTCAAAGATATTTTCCAACATATTCTGACATTTAAGTCAATAAGAATGATTATTTTGAAAAATAATATATTTAAAATTATAAAAAAAAATCCCGTTACATTTACTTCCACTGCCTTTTTTATGGCACGAAGCTATATTGGCATACACAATGATACGCATTTCTATAAAATACAGTGGTAAAGCAGAGAATCATGGGGGAAATGTACAAAAATCAATATTATGGGAAATATAATGGGCATAAAAATAAAATTTTAATTGTCGCTTACTACAGTGGCAGGATATTTGTAAACACTTTGAATATAATAAGTTTGCGAAAAGATCGTGGTTGGGCTTTTTTGAATAGCTTTCAATTTTCAAAAAAATTCACAAAACGAAGTATTATTTGAAGTAGTTCGAAGCGAGATACAAATGTTTCTATTTGATTACAAGAAAACAAATAAAACCCGTTAGGCGGAGGACCTTTCCGTTACAATGAAGAGCTCATACTTGGACAGCCTTTATTAAAGGTGTCTATTAACCGATTTTTCAGAGTCGAAGCGAAAAAAACATATGCCGTTTTAACCCAGCCTAAGTTTTATATATTTACTATATACATTGTGAATGGTATATATTTCAATATGTAATTTTAAATTATTGCTGCTGATAGCTAAAGAAATATGACCACAAATTTAGAAATATAAATGAAAATTACATTACGTTATACGGCTATAAGACTATGACCTCGTATGCCGTAAGTCAAAGCATTAAGAATTTGTACTTCCTAAATAAAAAGATTAGGAAATTAAAAAATGTGCCACGTGAACCTTTATTTTTTATGTTAGCTCAAAACTTCACCTTAGTTATGTGGACAAAGTGGGTATCGATTTTTGAGGAGGATACGAATTTATAGCTTTACAATTAGTTGAAAAAAGGCATGACATTGAAATCGATCTAAAAGCTATTTCCAAAACTAAGAGGGATAACATAATTACTATCCCAATATTCTTAACAGTCTTGATAATGCGGAAATTGCTTGGAGCTCACAAAGTAGTTATTAGTGATGGGATAGCAAACACCGAAATGATATGCGACTTTTTAGGCATGTGTAAAAACTTCACAAAAGCTTTTTGAGGTGCCAAAGTTCATATGCCACTAGTTCCTTTATTACATGATCTCTATAATTGATTTCGAACTTGATAATGGGCGTCCCACTAAAATATTTTCTTACTTAACGTACATCTATAGTTAAAAATTACGTTTTTCTATAGGAAGAAACCAAAAACTGAAGTATGTATGGTATATCCTGATTTTGAAAGCTACTAATTGGTAAGAGCTAAATTCTCGAAAAATATATATGACAGTGTAATTAATAAATAAGCAGTTTTAGTGAGTGCACTCTGATAAAATTTTATCAATCGGTATCAATAATCACCGATACAAGACAATTATGTTTCACAAGAATTTTTCCCACATTTACGTTTAATTTCCTTGCACAACTTTTTTCTCTGTTAATCGCTTTTTGATCATTTATTAGCATTTGAAAATATAAAATAATTTTGTTGTCTCATAAAACAAAATACAACCACTGACTGTTAATATGAAAATGGTTCACTTGATTCCAAGGTGTAAATGAAACAACGGACACGTCACGTTTGTAAGAGGAGTTGGTATGTACACTTTAATTTTCATGTCTTCTTAAACGATTGTAAAATGTAATAAATATGCACTCCTCACTGGGTAAGGATACTGTTATTGTTTGTAATATTATTTCTAGCAATGCTTTCGTAGTATTGTATTGTAAGCAAATTTTATGATGCCTTGGTGTTGCGTTTGAGTAAGTGAATTATGACCCACTTAACATATAGAAGCGATACAAGAAAACTTAAGTTGCTATGCTATCAAGCTTAAGCAAGCCGAAAAGCATATATGTATATAAATATATTATTTATATACATACATCCCAATGGACAGTTTATTACCATCATGAATTTACTGAAAAGGATGAAACGCTAGCAATTGTGGCGCATTTCAATTAACATTAATCGGCTATTTAGATCAATTTTGTTGTCATTTCCAGAACTTAACATTAGTAACTATTTAATACTTATATATTTTAAAAGATTGTTTGTAATTGTTATGGTTTTTACATATGTCATATTTGTATATTTCCGTTGCAATAAATATAACGGTTATCCATTTACTTGCTTTTACATATTAGGTCCTAATTTATTATGAGGCTAGAACAAACATAAAAAATATTTGACAAGAATCAATCTGTCGATTTGAATCCTTCTTGTAGCTTTACATATCACCCAATAAAAAGCAAATTACTAAAATCAGGAAAGACTTTTCTATAACTTACAAGAAATAATTAACTTTTCCATCCTACTACAATATGTTTACTTTAACATTATAACCCGAGGTTTTCGGATATCAGCTTGTTTTTTTAACTAGTTAAAACTTTTTTATTTCATATCTTCAAGAAAATATAAAAACAAATATATAAAATTCTTGCGCTCTTGATTTCTGTTTAGCTGAATTTAAATTCACTAAGTTTAAATATTTCACCAAACAATTTACACTTAATTCTCTTAAACAAGTATTAAATAAGCTAACGATTTTCTGTAAAAGTATCTTTAATATTTATAAACCTCGGATTCAATTAAAAAATCATGATAATGTACAAGCAAAAAAAGTTTAGTAACACCAAAAGTGTTCAAACCTTCTTTAAAATTGGAACAGAATAAATAAGAGAACCTTATAGAGAACACCTCTTTAACGATACGGGTGGCAAATTGTGAATATTTCATGACTTTGTCATAGTCACTTTACATATCCAAACATATTTACATTGTCTTCATTGTTGGATTTGACATTTTCTCCAACAACAAATTATACTTTCCTGAAAAATTTCTTATGTCGACACCATATCGCGCGGCACGGTAGCTGATTTTAGCTGAGAGAAACTCTTGCATAATGCATTCGTAGACGAAACGCATATTACTGTCCAGAGTTTTGCTTGTATTTCAAAATTGTTCTATCCTTATTTTTTCATTCACATAGAAGCATATTGTTTGCTGTAACAATGACAAATTATATATGAGTTTAACCCGTTTGAACGAATAAATATGTAAGAAGAATGCTGTGAAAAACCCATTTAAAACATATTGTTGGCTTGAAGGTCAAAAATAATACCAACCGGTTTTGTATACGTTACATTTACACAAATTAATCCTTTTGTAACCATTGTGGTCAGTGATATTTTTATACATGCACCTTAATGTTTTACTCATGGTTTCACGGTTAAAATTTGCTTATAAAATATGTACATATGTTGACTATAGCTGAAACAATATTTTAGGTCAAATTAAAAGCAAAAAATTGTGTGTTAATAATATCTACCTAATAATTGTAAAATTAAAATTATTCATACGTACATATATACAAGAAATTAATAACAAGGACAGTTATTTCCCAGTTATTCCATCATTTTTGTAGTTTAACATGACTCACATAGCCGGCTGCTGTTGTAATATCAATATTATTACACCATATTTTCCTGTTATTGAAGGCGAATACTTACTTTCAATTGGTATAAGTCGAATCTTCGAACTCGGTTATTTTCTTTTTAAAATTTCTTTTGCAATACGTACTTCCTGACTAATATTAATTCAATTGAGGGCTCATAATTCCAATAAATAGCTAAATGAAGTGGGAGAACGTAGCCGATTAAAGAAAAATACTTCTTAAAGTACTCCTCCCGTTCTCAAATGAAAAATGAAAATTTTTGTCTAATAGAACTTTAATGGATAGATTTAAATGTAATGGCACTTTTCAGGTTGATCCTTGTAGATACATAAACAATTTCTTCTTGTTACTTAATGATCGTTTGTATCACCTAAATATAATGTATGCTATATACATATAAATAATATGTATTAAAAATTGAAATCAAAGTGACTGTTTGTCCATCCGACGGTACGTCCATTTTTCTGTGCAGTCGATAACTTGAGAAAAATTGAGATATCTCGATGAAAATTTGTACATTTTCCTTGGCAAAATGAGCAAGTGGTAAAACTAAGCTTCATAAGAAGATTTTAAATTATTATTTGACACATGATATTGCATAAGTAAGTACACCTGTCAACCTAAAGATTATAAAAAGTTGACACTGTCCTGTCCCCTAATAGGCTTAATGTCCATATCTCGCAAACCCTTACAGGAATTTGCACCAAATTTATCCGAGACAAATATTTTTGACATCTCCTTTAATAGTGTTAAAAAAGACGAAATCAGTTATAAACTTATAGAATTTTGTAAAAACAAGTACCCTTAAGCTATAACATCTAACGTCTTAAAATGGTCGAAATCGGACTTGAACTTATCAACTCCAGATATCGAATGTGAAGACCTTAGCATCTATATTTTTACAGAAAAGAGCAATTAATCTCTAAGATAAAAATTATTTAGAGAACGTCTTTTCCTGATTATAATGTGCCCTGGTCCTAAAAATGGATAAAATCAAGTAAATACTTCCCATAGTACTCAACATACGGATTTTCAAAGTTCCGGTTCACCTTTTACCATACATGCACCCTGTCCAAAAAGTATCAGGAAATCTTCATTTAAATCTCACGCTTATACGGAAGACAGGTAAATTTTTTTACTAGGTTGGTACAACTATCCTTAATTATATGCCAAAAAGCGATGTGTCAACAAGTGTGTTTACAGCAGCTGTTTATGTCAGTCGACCTCCGCTCTCGCGTCGAATTTGTTTTGATATTTTCAATGAACTCAAAACGGTTTCCCCGGAGCGGTTATTTTAATTATAGCAAGAAGTCACATGGAGCTAAATCAGGTGAATACGAGTGTTTGGCCAAAATTTAACAAAAACACGTTAAAAAAATTTGTAAAATTCGACAAACACTACTGAGGCTGCTGTAAACACTCTGGTTTAGAGATCGTGCTAATTTTTGGCATCATAATTAAGGATAGCCTAGGAAAAAAAATTTACCTGCCTTCCATATAAGCGGGAGATGAGAGGGGGAAATGAAAAATTTCCGATACTTTCTTGACAGGGTATATGTATCGGTCAATAAGGTGAGTTATATTAACGAAGCTCCCTGAGTTTGGGTGATAATATGTTTCCGTTCATAAAATCGGTTCAATACTTCAATTAGTACCCTTACACCTAAGATAAATATTTTTGAACATCCGGTTGACATAAAGTAATATATCCGTCAATATGTTGTAGTATATTATTGTGAAATTCAGAGAGAATATCTCCCTAAGAACAGTGTATCATTGCGATCAAATCGTATGAATTCGTCCATCTACTAATATAAGTCAATATGTAGGATATCTAAGTAACATTAAGTAAAGGTATAACACAGGATATACTTGTACATAAGTTAAATGCCGAAAATATATGGAATCACTCAACAAAAGACCCAGCTGGCATATATCATATACATGGTCAAGCTTTTTGTTATTTAGCAGACTCTGCACCTATTTACCAGAATTTACTTCAGTTATGCATTCAGTTCTTAAGCTCCAATATACGTTTTTTGCCTTTCCATGTGACATTTAAGCGACTATATCGGTCAATATTAGTGAGTATATAATAATTAAATGAAAAACTTTTGTAAATAATAATGTACTATGTAACGCTGCATATGAATGTAATCAGTCTAGATATTGGTCTTAACCTCATATCCCTAATATGTTGATACCCATCGTCTCATTATTATGCGAGGATGGAGGACATGGTTCTGAGACAGCATAATGTAAATAATAAATCAGATTTGTTTAGTATAACTAAATAAACATTCTTGGATAGCTTAGCTTTTAGCTTTCGGAGAATTTTATGCAATTTCGCTATGCTCCTGTTTCCATTCTCCTTAAAGGAAGAGCCTGATTTAGAAGCTTCAAAAAATCGATTTTTTTTTGCTTAAATCTCCTTAGAAATAATCTAAGAATAAGTTCTCAAAGCTTTAGATGAGAATTCGAAATATTTTCGAAGCTAGAAAAAAATAGTGACCGTGCATCTAGCAGATATATGAGCGATTGGGCAGAAAGCGAAAACTTTGACGCACGATTTCTCGGTTTTTCATTTTTACGATTTTTCTTAATTAAACTAAACGTCGTATGGAATTGGGGAAAAGTTAATTATCTTTGGCATTAAATTATCTTCTATTTAAACTAAAAAAAACTAAGGAATGTCAAGTTTGAACACATATTTTTAAACAACATAAAGTAAAATTTTTTTGGTCAAAAACCACTTTTTCCCATTTTTAAAAAATTTCTAAAATTTTACACTTTTTTTTAAATTTTTTTTAGTTTAACTAGAAGATAAATTATTAAAAAATATATCTCTTTAATTTTTGTGTTTCCGATAGAAATTGTAACCTGCATCCTGCCCGCCGTCCGACAAATGCACATGCGAAATGCATCGGGTAATTGCTTCTCAAAGGCGGAATATCAAAGATTTCGTATCCAAAAAAACTTGTGAATGATGCTTAAATATATAACTATAAACCCTAGAAATTTTTCTTTAATCAATTATTTCTTTCATTCCCAAAAAAATCCTCAAAAAATCGATTTTTGAAGCCTCTATACCAGGCTCCCCCTTAAACTCTCTTCATAGCACATTCACTCTACTCCCTATTCCCTCTATTATCTAAAGCTTCAATTCACTGGAATGTATGTCAAAAGCGGAGAAAAAACTACAGGTAATAGTTTGGAACCAAAACCAAATGTTTTCTATCCAATCAATATTATATATCGTTTTTTATTTGATTTAGAAATTTCAAAAAAAGTTACAATGAAAACAATTCAAAGTTTTAAAGTAATTGCTAATTATTTCAAATAAAGTATCTTATAAAATCTCGTCTGCGAGAATGGGACACCCATTTTTCGATTAGTATTCTTCTCTATAATTGTTTTTTAATGTACTCTTTGTGTCACAAGAGGTGTCAACACATTCCGCCTTATCACCTCCTATAACAGGAGTAAATGGTTGTTTAAATTACTTTTCAATCAATAAATAATAAATTTTAATACTTACTACAGAATTAAACCAGTTAAAAAATATATAAGTATATGTACATATATGTTTTACAATACATACAGTCACGATTATTCCTTTCAAACAAGTTATATGATATTACTAATTAGTCTACCATATATGACTTAAGCTTAACCAAAAAATGTTGTCATTTATGGCGTGAAAAGGCAGCTATCGCCGTTAATAATAGCTTATGGAAAAACAAAAGCAGTAAGTACTAGTGTATTTTTGTTTATAGTTTTTTTTTGTGGTTATCGGCTGCTATGAGGCTTGTGTGAGTCGCAGTTTATTATGCGGCATTAAAATTAAAAAATGCAAATGCCTCAATAGCGAGAGTCAGGTCTATAAAATGCAATTAATATTCTACTTCACTTTAGTTGCAACATTGTTAAAACTGGATGGCCGCTAAGTTTTACATGTAGACCAACTCTATCCAATCCGGTTAGGATACGTGTCTTGCTCAGTGCTACCCATTAATTTATTTTACCTCATTGAATTACAAATGAGAGCAAATACAGTCTACAGAATGGATTTCTTATCATGGCAGACGACAATTACATTCAGGTAATAAGAAAAGAACCTTAGATATGCAAAAGCTATATATTCAAGCAGGAAAACTACTAAAGCAAAATGACGCAAAATTTCAGCACATCTAGATATATGTATTTACTTAGTGTATTGATAGCGCTACATTTGGCGAGTACAACAAGAATTATAACTAAGTCCCTTTGCATATTAAGCCAATTATTTAAGGCAATATTTATACAAAATTTGTTTGCGATATGTTCCAATTTTACCATCGACTCATATGCAGTTCCTCTGACCATCTTTACAGTAAAAATTAATGCTTATAACGTTTTTTATTTTGCAAGCACCACAGTAGCCATGTGTAAAGGTTTCGATTGGCGCTGATCGATTTTATATTCACTTGTACATTTATTGATTTTTAATCCGGTAATTTTTTTGTGCGAACGTATTTTTAAAGTATATTAAGCAATTAATTTTTTGGAAGAAAATTAGCTTCCTTTTAAGTTTTCCTTTTACCGATCCCTCACTGAATGATTCAAGGAGTCTATGAAGTTTAATAAAATATCGCTCCAGGCAAGCTTAATTGCTTCAATTAATTCGTAATAATTTCATTTTTTCACAACGTTTCCATGTAAGCCAGTTCCAATAATTTTTAATTACATTATGATCTGGAAAATATGGTGTCCAAATTATGATATTAACGTTTTGACTCGAAATAAATGACTTAAGTACTTGACAGTTATGAATCAGAGCATTATTTTGTTAAAAAATCCATGAGCTAGTTCCGAACAGATTATGTTTGCGCCCCTTCTAAGCTTATTCTTCCTTAACAAACATATTTTTAACTTTAGACATTATTCACGTCATTTAATTAAAACAAAACACACACATATTCCAAAAAATTTATATAGTTATTTAAAAATGTTGTAGTTCGTAGTATACGAAAAAATTTAATTATTTAAATATTTTAACACTACACTAACTACCGTCACATTTGTTGCACCTAGATATATCTCTCAATCCACCGTGAGTAAGTGATACTCTTTTACAAATTACAGGCGCTTTTCTTCGCATATCCAGAGCCTTTTCTTATTAATTTTGTGACACTTAAGATGTTTGGCGTTTCTAATTGTTCGCTGGCTTCCAGCTAATTCTTCAACCTTAACTGTCAACTCAATATATTTGGAAGCAACTGTAATAATTTCACGTTCCACTCGCGAAGTTAGGGTTTTTTCGTCCTTTCTTCCATAACCCTCTTGATCTTTTAAATATCTTTTAGCAGTCATGCGCTTCATTTGCATTCATCGTATTTCAATCGATAGTCCTTCTGAATGAAATAAGTGTATTTTTTGACGTTCCAATAAGTTAAAAAAATATTGCTTTCAAAATAATACCTCTCTTTTACATAGGACAAAAATATGTGAAGTGCATACCATTCGATGACCTACCGAATCTCCATGTGATTACATCGAAGTTTCTAGACATACAGTTCTTTTAAATATCTTTTAACAGTCATACGCTTCATTTGCATGGCAATATTTCAATCGATAGTTCTTCTGAATGAAATACATAAGTATATTTTTTGACGTTCCAATAAGTTAAAAAAATATTGCTTTCAAAATAATACCTCTCTTTTACATAGGACAAAAACATGTGAAGTGCATACCATTCGATGACCTACCGAATCTCCATGCAATTACATCGAAGTTTCTAGACATACAGTTGTATTTTCGCAAGGCAAACGGTTATTATCATTTATTGGAACATCTCTAGAACTTTCATAGGAAAATGATTTTGACCAAATGGTAGTAAATAGAACAGTTTATGAAAGGCAAGAATTGGTGCGTCTAACCTGTGGCCAGTAGTGTAGTATCTTAAAAAAGTATTAAATGAATACACAACTTACTATTCTTGTCACTTTATATATTTATGTATACTCTTGCCATATGTTGCTACAGAATAAAATAGCTTTGTTCACCAATTTACGACCATTTTCAAGCAAAAATCGGCCGATACTGCTGCAATTTCACATTCGATATTCTTACGAAGTTTATCAATCATCGCTGGCTTGTTGCCATAGGCCACCGAACTGGCATAGTCCTACATGAAAATATGTAATGGCGTCAAATCGCACGACCGAGGCGGTCAATTGACTGAGCCATTTCGTGAGTAACACGTTCACCAAACTTGGTTTTCAATAATTCGATTCTGACATTCGCCGTGTGGCGCCGTCCTATTAGAACCACATATTGTCCAAGTCCATATCATCCAATTTGGGTCTAAATATTGACTCATAGAGTACGTGTGGATTGTTGCCTGACCAATAATGCATATTTTGCTTATTGACGAAGCCATTCAGCCAAAAAAGAGCATGATCGCTGAAGATACAAACATACGACGATTCTGATGGTCAAGCGGATTAAGTTCTTGCGTCAATTTGATCTTGTAAGGAGGTAAGCTAAGATTTTTTCGCAAAATTCGCCACAACGACGTCAGAGAGATGCCCAACGCTTGAGAACGAAGTATGAGACACTAATTTGACTGATTCTCGCCACTCCGGACGCTTCTTTGTCTCACTGGCACGAAAAATTTGTCCACTAAGCGCTCAATTGTTATCTGACAGAACGATTATGATAACCATAAAAAGAACGTAGCGCTCTTAAAGTTGAGGCCACTGACTATGAATTTCGGTAGAAAATTTTAATAATTTCGGCTTTTTATGGATTGTATATCTTTCTGAAGAGATATATCAAAAGAGCAGGAAAAAATATGCCGTCGTTTCCTGTCCCTATCGGTCCCTATATAAATGATCATGATGACAATGCGAGTTAAATATTGAGTCAATATCTATATGTCCGTCCGGACAAGCGATAACTTGAGTTAAAATTGAGATATCGTAATGAAACTTTGTACACGTGTTCCTTAGACAAAAGAAAGGACGAGTTCGCAGATCGGCGAAATCGAATCACTGGCACGCCCACTAAACGCCATTAATCTAAAACCTATAAAATGCCATAATGAAGCACTACATAGCTATATAAAACAGTAATATGGTACAGGTGATCGCATCGGCAAGGACCACCAGTGGGCTAAATGTTTGAGAAAATTCACCGCACGCCCAACCTCTTCCCATATATGGTATGTAGTATTTTCCTGACATTCCTATATTATAGTGTGAAATTCGGACAAAAAACTCGCTATTTACCATTTTACACAATTTTAAATTTCATCTTATGATTTTACTTCCTAGAAAGAAAGAAACAGTCAATGATTCTAATAAAACTTTTTACAAAAAGTGCTTTTGAGGTGTGCCACCTTATGATCAACAATTGATCAAATTTTGCTGAAACTATTTAAGCCCCGGATACCCGATATGTGGGCCCAGTGTCCATTGCTAACTTTTTATCGAAAATATCGATCGTTTTCTAATGTTTATATGCCAAAAATGGGTTGAAAATATTTTCGAAAATCCGGCTGACTTTATACAACATATTTTTCCAAATATGAAAGTTATCGTATAAAATTGATAGAGAGTATTTTTCTTATAACGGTGTCTCTATTTGGCCTAAATGTTCAAATCGGGTGCTGTAGACTCGTCTATCAGATATGTCTTACTTGGTGCTGGTTATAATATAATTTTCGGTGACAGAAAGTAAAATATAGGTATAATAGTAATTTAGCATATGATTTATGAAACAAATTATAAAGATACAAATTTGATGGGAATCCATTAACGATTTCGTCAAAAAATAATGTTGAACACTTTCGCAACATTTTTAAAAGCAAGTTTTGCCAACACCTGAAGGGTAGCATAGCCCTTTTATACTTTACAAGATTGTAATATATACAATATTCTAATATACTTCCAATGAGGTTTTCACTATTAACACCCTTACTTCCATATTTATAAATCTATTCATAGCGGTGAATTCGTTACACAACAATGGATTTTGAATGCGAAATTAGAGCAATGAAGTTTAGTATCGCGTAATATTTGGAAAACATCAACGCAGCAGTAAAATTTCGTAATAATTTTAGATAAAATTAACTTTTAGAACATCTGTTTAATACTTCCAACACTATAAATGAACTGCAATATATATATATATACATATATATATTAATATATATGTATGTAGTATTCCATATTTGAAATAAGATGCGTTTTTTTAATATATTTCTCTTTCTTAGTTAGGAATCGTTTATCTTTCATTACAATAATAGGATTTGGTGCTAAAAGTGTATCCAAAAATTTCTCTTTATAATATCACAAGGAAATATTTCGCTAGTCTTTAACTATTTCAAATGCGAGAGTTTCTAATATTCCGCATAATTCTTCTTTATATTATCTAACTGGTTATACGAGTAAAAACAATAAATAATTAGTAAAGGGTTGCAATATAAGATTATACCTTTTTTAATTCACCTTCAAACAATTTAAATTTTTTTGAATAATTCGTTTTAAAATTTTTTTTCATAAACTAAAGTCATGTCTTGCAGTGAATACAAACGTTAAACAAATGACCGATATAAAACGAGGCATTTTAAACCCTTTCACCTTTCGTAAGTTTTTTTTTTTGTTCATAGTATTTGTATTACATACAATCAAACTAAAAAGAAGCATGACGGGTGTAAAAGTAATTAATTTCATTTTAATTGCCGTAATTTTTTCAGTTAAATGTGAAAGCAAACAAATCTAACTTTAAGTATTAAAATCAAAATTTGAAAACTGTAATGCTATTAGAAGATAAAGTAAACAAAAAATCATCATAGAAATTTACAAATGAGAAATGTAGCCAAGTATAGTAGAAAAGGGCATAATAATATAACATTTCTTGAACATTTTAATATTTACAGACATGGACTAATTTTGTTTCAAATAAAAACGACTTATTAAGTAATACTTAACAGTTTTTATATCTGCGAAGAAATTTTCCTGCATTTATATGCTGTTATAGTGCATTCAAAAATCGAGTGTTTATGCTAAATTAACCTTGTTCTCTATTAACATTTAACCATCAAATAGCCAACAAGACTCGCAGCACTCAATGTTTTCATCCCTTTCTTTAGTACACAACATCTGACTTCTATTCGACTTTTGGCTGAAAAGAACGCGATTTTAAATTGAGTCTGACCTGCGCTGAACTTCTCATATACAAATAATAATACAATATTAAGGCAGCCCTTTTTTAGAGCTATTATAATTTATCATATACTGTATATACTACCAGAAATATTCAGAATTTAAGATACTGAATTCAACCCAATAACAGAATAATTTTTATTGTTTTTTACTTTAACTTTGAAATACATTCCAACTATGTGTTTCAACTCTTTCAATTATCTTACCATGTTGTACATTTACATCAAATTAAAACTTTCTGCAAACAGATTTTTCTGTCACCATTATAATAAAACTATTTTTTCTAAATAATATAATATAACAATATGTATTTCCATAAATCTTTTATCAAAATTAAGGAGTGCCATTATTTCTAAAATATATAAAATCTTAGAAGTCATAAACTCCTAAATTTACTGAACCGACTTTAGAAAAATTTAACATAATATAACCAGTTTGATCCAATTAAAAAAGGATAGTTTATATCTCAGTTAAAATTATTCAAAGTATTTTTTTTTTAAATAAAATAGAGTACGTATATGTCTAAATATAAGCACCTGTTTAAAAATCAATAACAATTTTGACTAAAATTCCAATTGCAAAATTAAATAGTTTTGAAATTAACTAATATTTAAATCAACCTTTTAAAAAATGAAAACTCAAGTACAACACCTGGCTTTCTTACATCGGTTATAACGTTTCCGCCTTTATTCTAAACAGTATTTTGATTGATTAATTAGTTCATTATAACTGCAGTCTAAACCGGAGTATTTAGTATAAAGGTAAAGCACCTAATAGCTAATGAATGCTTAAACAATGATGAATATTAAACTATATATTTGTGTAAGTATTTTTTTAAGCCAGAAAAATCTCGAAATAGTATTTTTCAAATCTAAAAACATGCTTTACATGTAAGTAATTTTAAAATGTTTATTTGGTAAAAACCTCCATTTTTCAAAAACATAAATGTTTAATAATATAATTTCGACATATCAGTAAACTAAATAATTTACATTAAAAATTGCTAGAAACTAAAATTACCCTAATGTATGTGCTTAGGTATATAAACGATGCCAACAGTCTTTGTGATTCATCCCCATGTATTGTAGACCTTTTCTTGATTTAATGGGATCCCGTTTGTACGCAATATGAACTGTAACATTTTGTACAATCTTCGCTCCTTATGCACCCTGCTGTCTGACTATACGACAAGTAGACATCTCTTCCTTTCGGTATACTTATATAAGTAATATTTGATATTTGCCTGGAATATATTGCGTAACTTCTTGTCTGTATTGATGATATGAATTTACGTAATGTTTTTACTGTCACTTTTGTGATTTTCTTCGCTTTCCGCTTCTGATGTCAAATATCGGTATCATGTGCGGCAGACTCAATGTTCAAAATTTTATTCGAGCATAGTTATATTCATACTTGAACAACCCTCCGTATTTTAAATACTTTCACTCAATATATACGTACATGACGAAACCTGCAGTAACTTCAATATAATCAATGCTGGTTTTCGCTTTCCTCAACTTTTAATATTCTGTACAATGTAGACGCCAGCGATTCACCATAATAACACGTTCCATTCTATAAGCATGCTTAGCAACTAAGCAAAATGCTTGCCTTTAGTGATAAAATTTCCAATAACCCACCATTGTATGTGTTCTCACATAGTTACCAACAAAAACATAGATACAATAATTCGAAATGGTAATCATCGGTGCATAATGTTTACTACGGAAAGGACTCCCAAGAAAGAAGAAATAATAATTAGATATTTTCCGAATATGCTTAGTGAATATATTTATTTTTTTCCTTAATTTGAAGTTATATAGTATATCCACTTTATTGATACATGTAATTTGCAGAGGCCAATACAAAAATAACTATGCAGTACTACAATAGTTAGAACTCTCCACTATTGATTTAAAATTTTTAAAAATTCAATATTAAAATTCTCCCTATGCAATAAAACGAAAAGAAACTTGAAACGATAGTAAGGAATTTTATGAGCAAACTGCAAAATTAAGTCAAAAATCAATATCTACATACATATTAGCAATAAAGCATCAGAATATGAATTCGTTGCTATTTATACTCATGTATTTGTGAAGATTGTTACTATTTTGTTCTTTATACATGTATATAAGAATATGGTATATACGGTTATATAAATATATAGTACATGTTATCAAAATTAACATGCAAGAAAAAAAAGAAAGGAAACGGTGTTGTCCATCAAATTTGATATCTTATTAACTTAAGTATATTATAAGCCACTTTGTTTCATTACTACATTTTGTTCTTCCGAAATATTAAAATTAAGATCAACCTAATTAACTAAAATGAGATATATGTTTTATAAACTCAATTCAAGCTAAATTTAATATCTGGGTTATAGTATGAAATGTATTTTGATATAAACATCAACTAACCCCCAATTTCATTCTGGACTAATGATTATATACTATTCATTATATAGGAGCTGCGGTAAACACATTCAGCATATTAGATATTAACCGATATATATGATATAAGACCAACCGGAAGTGTAAAGATTTTATATAATTGTTGTCAATTTTCTTATATAAGGTATAAGGGACCGAAACCATTGGTTTTCGGAAAATGCAAAAGAACAACTGGTACGATGAGGAGTGCCGTGTCGCAGCGGAGACATAGATAACTTGATACGAGTCTCTTTAGTTCGAGAGAGAGCTATCAAAACTCGCACTTTTTATAACATTTGCCAATGATGCCACTGCTGAAAAATATTAGATAGGGCAATTTATAAACAACTTTTGGGTATTTTGCAGCTTCCACATTACCGCTGGGGCTGCAAATAGCGCGTTACCGATATTATTTTTGAGTGCTCGGTTCCACAGTAGGCCTATATCACCCATATATATAAATAATTTTACAAATTACTGACATCTAATTTTACAAAACTTCAACAACACACTAATTTTGGCAGTTCGTTTTAGCGCTGCTCTTCTGGCATCCCACCTTTTTCACTAACTGCTGCTTGGCGGCACCCTGATCATGGATAATATGATACGAGACTCTTTGATTCGAGAGAGGGCTGTCAAAACTCGCATTTTTTATAACATTTGCCAATGATGCCACTGCTAAAAAATATTAGATTGGTTATTTAATAAATTATACAAAACACTAAATTAAACACTTTGAAAATCCATACATATATAAATGCTAAAATGCAAAATCATTAATTAATGGACATAAGCATTAGTTTTGCCAAAATATCTTCGCACAGTGCAATGAAATTTCATTTCACACTAATTTCGTCAAGTAATTATAGCGATTTATTTCTGGCATCCCGCCTTTTCTGAAATCAGCTGTCAGAAATTCCCTGATCTCCTTCGCTGTCAAATAATCAGGGAACGCGTTTGGGAGAAAAATGAGAGCCAATGCGAGCCCATGATTGTGTTTTGTTGGCAGCTCAGAAAACAGATCAGGGTTCGCTGCCAGCTGACAAGCGAGAGAGCAAGAAAAGAGATTATTATCAATGGCTGAGAGAAAACTGAGAGTTGAAAAAGGAAGCGAGACGTATTTGCAGAAAAAAAGAGAGAGGCCAAAATGCATGAGGCTGACGGGGGTAATGCTCAAAAATTCTACAAAAAAATGCGGCGACTAATAGAAGGTTTCAAGACCGGAGCATACTCTTGTAAAACCCCCAAAGGTGATCTAGCGACTGATGCCCAGAGCGTACTCAAATTATGGAGGTAACACTTCTCCAACCTGTTGAATGACAGTGAAAATATAACGCTAGGAGAAGGTGAATCCGATTCCCCAATCGATGACGATGGAGCAGACGTTCCATTACCCGACGTTACATTACCCGCTTGAAGAATTCAAATACGACGGCGAAGAACTGATAAGGAGCATGCATCAGCTTCTTTGCAGAATATGGTCGGACAAAAGCATGCCCAACGATTGGAATTTAATTGTGCTCTGAAAGATCCACAAAAATGAAGACCCCATAATCTGCGCCAACTACCGTAGGAGTAAGGTTCAACCGAGCGTATTGCGAGAAAAATTGAAGCCCACCGTCAACAAACTGATTGGACTTTATCAGCAGAAATAAAGAGATGTCCAACTCATCTCCAATTGGAAGTGAAAGAACAATTGCCAAACGTCAAAACCTCTTAAACTCGATCAAGTGTCAAAGTTCAGGAGGTTTTGACGTTTACCAATTGGAAACGTGGGATGGCCAGATTGAAACTTAACAAAAAAATATGTAAACGGAGGGATTTGTTGCCTGGCTCTGGACCACTACATAAAATGTAAAACAACGATAATTAAAGAAAACACGAAATATAAATGTATTTGATGAAATGGTTTGTCATGTGATGCATCACAGTAGTATTAATTTTCAATGGAAAATAATTAAAAACGTTTACTAATTGAAAGCTAACAAGCTTAATGCCCTTATTAAGTATTGAATGTCCAAAAGTCTGTTATTTTAATATAATTAAAAATATATAAATAGTTTCTCCATATATTAAATGACCACTATATACTAATTATCAATGGTAATAAATGTTGTGTGTTTTAATTTAAATACCCAAAAATTATTATTTTGTCCGATCTGGATATAGGAAAATGTTATAAAAATCGCCAATTTTGAGGCGCCTTCACACTGGATTAAGTTAGACATCTCTTTATCCCTGATATCAGTGTGGCTTTAGGCCCGACAAATCAAGAACTGACCAGATATTCACCATGCGCCAAATCTTGGAAAAGACCCGTGAAAAGAAAATCGACACACACCACCTCTTCGTCGATTTCAAAGCTGCTTTCGACAGCACGAAAAGGAGCTGCCTCTATGCCGCGATGTCTGAATTTGGTATTTCCCGCAAAACTAATGCGGCTGTGTAAACTGACGTTTAGAAACACCAAAAGCTCCGTCAGGATCGCTAAGGACCTTTCCGACCTGTTCGATACCAAACGAGGTTTCTGACAAGGCGACCCCCTTTCGTGTAACTTCTTCTGGAGAAAATAATTCGAGCTGCAGAACTAAACAGAGAAGATACCATCTTCTATAAGAGTGTACAACTATTGGAGTAAGCCGATGATATTGATACCATTGGCCTCAACACCCGCGCCGTTAGTTCTGCTTTCTCCAGAAGAAACGACTGACGTGCTGTAAACGGTTTCAGTAAAGAAGAAGAAGCCCGGGGCCAGGGAATAATTTCACCTTATTTTATCCACCTTTTATTGAAAATTGACGCCCTCTGAATTTCATTATATTTATTACATATTGACCGATGATGCGGTGTAAAGACAACGGGAAATCGAAAATATTTATAATAGGTACTACTTAGGATAAGACTTTTTAATTAAATTTCGCTCGAAAACCAATTCGTGGAAATATTTTTTTTCTAGGTTGGTATGACTGTCAGTGACATCTGTGCAAATGTCATATAAAAATAGTCATTAGTGTTTAGTATACGAGTGTGTTCAAAAAGTATCGCGAATTTTGTATTTTTTCAAAAATTATGTATTTATTCATGAATATCTATTTTGTCCCCTTCAAAGTAATTCCCATGATATATTATACACTTGTGCCAACGGTTTTTCCAATCTTCGAAGCACTTCAAAAAATCATTTTTTTTATCTTCTTCTGCTCCTCCTTCGATGCCGTCTTTATCTCGTCAAGAGAAGCGTAACGTCGTCCTTTCATGGGCCTCTTCAATTTAGGGAACAAGAAAAAGTCACAGGAGGCCAGATCTGGGGAATACGGTGGCTGCGGCATCATTAGTGTGTTGTTTTTGGCCAAAACGTCGCGCACAAGCAACGATGTGTGTGAGCAGGGGCGTTATCGTGGTGCAAAAGCCAATTTTTGTTCTTCCACAAATCCGGGCGTTTCTGGCGGATTGCTTCGCGCAAATTGCGCATAACTTGCAGGTAATATTCCTTATTGACCGTTCTTCCCTGTGGCAAGAACTCATGATGCACCACGTCCCTGCAATCGAAGAAAACTGTCAGTTACGATTCGCGATACTTTTTGAACACACCTCGTACGTTTGTCTCCCTGAATTACAAAAAGTGCACTCAGCGAATTTTACGATGAGTGGAATTATTCAACAAAAAGTTTCCATTAAATTTTGTGTGCAGCATCAAATTCCTGGTGCCGAAACATTCAGAATGTTGGAAAAGGCCTTCGGTCATAATTGCTTGTCGCGAACAAGTGTTTTTCATTGGTAAAAATTTTTCAAAGAGGGCCGAGAACGCGTTGACGACGAACCATGTCCAAGGCGGCGATCAACATCATCTTATGCTCAATACATCAATAAAATTAAGGAAGGGAGCTGGGATAATTAGCGAACCGATTTTATCCATAACACAGTATAATATGAACTCTTAATTTGGAGCTTAATTAGAAGTTTGAAATTATTATATAATAATAGTAATATGGAGAGGATGTGGTGTTATCTTCCGATTTTACTCATTATCATACTGTAGAAGCAAGTGTCTAAAAGATTTGCTCTGAGAAAATTCGGTGGATATAGCTTTAGATGACATTAAGCTTATTAGACCCACGCACCTACTTCGGAGATCGTATAAAGGATATATACTATAAGTGATCAGATCGACGAGCTGAGTCGATTTAACCAGTCGATTTAACCAAATATGTTTGTCCGTTTCTCCGTCCACATGCCGTATGCATACGAACCTCTAAGTTTTTTAAATATCGATCTGCAATTTTGCACCCGTCCTTTTCTCACTAAGAAGCTGCTCATTTGCCAGAACCGCAGATATTAGGCTACTATAACATATACATAGCTGACATACAAACTGAACAATCGGAATAAAATGCTTGTATAGAAAATCTCTTCATTTGATGAGATAATTTCGCAAAATTTGGCATGGTAAAATGCCTAAAGCACTGGTGTAATATGCGAAGAAAGTTCGGATCACATAATTGCAATACGAACTGAATAATCAGAATCAACAGCTTGTATCGAAAACTTTTTCATTTCAGATAATAAGTTTTTTGTAAGGGCTGTATGGAATTTTCATAACTTTTTTATTACATACCATTACCATACCATACCATTCTATAAAGCCTTACTTAAAAAAGGTTTTGACATCAAACCTTTTTTGTAGCGAATAAATTTCTACAAGTTTGGCATGTACACTTTTTCTATAGCTCTTGTCATTTACGAGATATATACAAAAAAATGCGGATTTCATGGAAAAATCAGGTTTAGAGCCCCGGACTACCTCGACTTACCTTAGAGCCCCGGTGTGAGTTTCGACTTTTTCGCAATGGGCACTTTTTTAGAGTGCTCAATTCTAAGGAATATGTGTCTAAAATCAAAGCGATGCCATAAAATGCACCTGAACTATAGAAATTTAAAAAAAAAATCACGATCGTCGTGTATTTTCAATGGAAAGTTTTTACATGCCTTGGTCCATTCCTTAATGTAAATATTAAGGGCTTAAATTTTTTAGGAATTTTTTTTAAGATATTTCCAAGGAAATTTTATGATGGGACAGATAAAAATTAATAGTTATGTATATATATATATGTACCAAATTGAGTAAAATAATATTAAAGTACAATAATTTTTAAATAAATAAAAAATGTATACTATACAAACATTAGGGTGATTCAAAAAAAAATTATTTTTTTTTCGATTGGTACTCAGAAAAATAGGTTCCTAGACACCTCTAAGAAAGCCTCTCCAAATATGAGTTTATAATTGTAACGGGAAGGTCCTCCTACATACGGTTTTCTATTTTTTCTTATTATCAGATAGAAAAATTTATAATAATCATTCATAATAATTTTTTTCATTGAGTTATAAAATTAATAAGAAATAAAGAATTTTTCCAAAAATAATCAAACTTTAACTGCTAATATCTTTTAAACGGTTGGGTTTACGAAAAAATCATAGAAGACCTTTTTTGTAGAGCATTCAATTTCCTACAAAATCTAAGGAACAAGGTATTTTTTCAAGTGGTTGGAAGCGAGATATAAATTTTTCTATCTTATAATAAGAAAAAATAGAAAACTGTATGTAGGAGGACCTTCCCGTTACAATTAAAAACTCATATTTGGAGGGGCTTTCTTAGAAGTGTCTAGGAACCTATTTCTCCGAGTACCAATCGAAAAAAAAAATTTTTTTTTCAATCACCTAACATATATATATTTTTAAACAAAGGCGTGCTTTCTAAATTGAAAAAAAAAATTAATTAAAATAAAATAAAATTTTCAGTAAAATGTCAAATAGGAAATTCATTAATTTTTTCATTGACAAATTTGTGTATGAATTATTTTCAAAATTAAACCTCAATCTCTTGGACTTTTATACCGGAAATAACGTTTTCGCGTTAACTTGGCCTCGCCCACTTATACCTAATATCAAGATTTTCTAACACCCGTTTGACTCTACTCCGTATGATTGGTGATTGTATGTGAAACCCAGGGAACATTTGTTAAGCATGTGGCATGATAATAGTTAATGGATAAAATCTGGTCGGTACTACCCCAACTCCCTTATGCTACGTACGTTTTGTAATAAACTTTATACCGAATATCGCGGTCAGTGTATGAGTTATAGTGCATATAAAATTGCTTGGATTCCGATCCTCTGTTTAACGTTTTACACCTTAAGGTATTTCCCTGGCTTTGATTCCTGCAAGTTTCGGTTCGTTTACATCCTAACTTAACACTACTTTCTCATCGTTTTTCGGTACAGCTTTTATATATATTTTTTTTATTTGACATCGATTTTATTATGAAAGGAAATGTTCTGAAGACTTTACACTTTCTCCGGAGTGGAGTGTAAATATTTATATACTATAATTTTAGACCAGTTAATTATAACATATGATTAAGGGAAAGAGGACATGTTAGATTTCTTTAACAAAGCTACCGTTTTTGTAATAACGAAAAATTATTATCAAGTAGTTTTGAAAAAGCCTCCTCAAGAACGAGTTTTAGCTTTAGAAATATAAGCATTGAAGCAAACGGTGTTGTAAAATGCATCTATACATTAATTTTTTCGCAGACCTACATATGTAAGTAGTTTACTAATAATATCTCTACTAATTGGTTTTTTGATTAAAGAAGAGAGTGTATAAGATATGGATGTAGGCAATGCCTCTGATTATGCACTTTTTAATAAAATAGAAATCTTGAAGAGGTAATCAAAACAGGAATCGGCTGATCGTTTCCAGAGTCACAACATAACATCATTATATATATATATATGTATGTGAAATAAAAAAGGCTAATAAAGGTATTTCTATTTTTTATGCCTTGAATATTATAAAGTGCAGCTCTTATTAAATTAAAAAAATAATAATTTAATACTATGCACAGTAATAATGCGGAATTATAATTTACAATCAAATTTATATATATTATATATTAAAGTTTTAAACACATCGGGTCTTTAATTTCTGGTAATGATCTTCTGTTATACTAGAGCAACGTGTAATTATATACGAGATTTGATACAGCAGCAGTTTAAACACTATACATTCATTCACAAAACATAATTGAAAATATCATAAATAAATTTTTGACCAGAAAATGTGTTTATTGTGAGTAAGTAAATAGAGATATGGGATTTCCTTAATTTTGTACTAAATGTATAGTTTTGCCTAGAAAATATCCTGGCGTTGCTGATAGTAAAATATGACCTTTAAAATTTTCAATATGTGTATTTAGATGTTTGCGCTTACACTGATACACTTAAAAAAAACTTTGTTACAGATGGCTTCGCTTCAGGGAATCCGTTTTAGAGGAGTCCGACTGCATACCCGCAGGGTACTTTTGTGTATTTACTTCTGTGCATTACTGCGCTTGGCGCCCTCTGCTGCATAAACGTTGCAAATTACAGCGGTTTCGACACTCGCTCATTGAAATGAAAATGGCTGCCACAGGGTGAGATAAACTTCCTTGAAAATATATATATTCCAAAGAACATTGAAAGATAGGATTGATAATGCCAGAGAAAAATTCTACGCAATTCGACTTTTCTTTCCATTTTGAAATGATTTTCGCGGTTGCATAGCGCTTGGTTCCAAATGAATATTTACATTATGTTTGTAAACGGGAATTTTATTATCTAATTTTTGTATATAATATGGCAATATGTACATACATATGTATGTAAAGAACGACACCAAACGAGAACATCACACACTAAGCGTGCCACACGAGCGCGAGTTCCTCGTCGTCCACTCGTTTACAAAAACTGGCTTGGGCGATTTCGACGCCGCTTGAAGTAAAAAAAAAGTGTTTTAATTAAGACTAAATTTTTGACAAAGAAAAAAATTGAAATTGTACTTTTGGCAGACGTTTTTACGATGCTATTTTTTAAATTTAGGACCTTGTAAATTATATCTCGAGGACCTGAGTAAGGTTAATGAAGATCGCTTGATTCATTCGCGTGAAATCTCGACAGCTTACTTTGAAAACACAGTTTCGAGAAACACGCGTTTACAGTTTTAAGTGATTATATTCATAGTTGACCGTGAGCGCCCAACACTTCTAGGCGAACTTGGTTTAACTCTCCAAGTAAGAAAACGATACTATTGAAATTAAAGTAAAATCTGCAAAGTAACTAAAATTGATTACTGTATTTAAAGAAAAATACTAATTTCTTCTTTTCATTATTATAAATTTTAGACCTTGAACAATGAATGCATAAAATGAATTATTGAAACCGAACATTTGTTGAACTGGAAATTTCCAATATGAGTTGTATTTCGCTATCACATTTTTGTTATTACATAAAAAATATTTAATAATTTAGTTTGCTTTCCACGTTAATCATATAATCTTTTTTGTTATTTCAATAAATATGTATGTGTATATATCTAAATAATATATTTATCAATAATTTTAGGTTAGGCAACACAGCGTAATATAAGGCTTTCTAAGAAATTAACATTTATAATATTATATATCTCAGCAAAATAGAAATTTGGTGCCAAATTGTACATTCATAATAGCATGAATTTAATAAATTCGAACATACATATGTATATAAATTAGTTTATGTACATAATTTCATTTCATAGCCAATAATGTTTAAATGTACATATTGTGCCAGAACATTGCCTGATTCACATTGACCTTTTGCTTTGGTTTGCGTCAGACATTTGCTTTGTAAAAAAGTACGACAAATGCTCTTGCATTTGTACGTTTACAAATCAGCGAAACGCAGCTAAGCGAAATAAAGTCTTTGGCAACTCTCATCTTTATACGCTTTCCCAAACAACAGTCGCCATTTTTGTTAGAGAGAGCTTTCTTCGTTTCGTTGTTAAAATATGAATCGTCACGCAAACCGAGGTATGCGAATGGGCCATCACACGGCATTCATAGCATATGGTTAGTAATTACTACAATTTAAAACCAACAAACATTTGATTGTTAGTAAGGCATATGAATTGAAATATGCACTACTGTTCCACAGATATGTGTGTATAAGTATCCAAAAGTAAATATTACTTGCATCCATGTATTTATATTCAGAACATTCACATGCTATCTCATTCCACCTCAAGTTCGGCAAATATAAGGTTGTCTCATTTTATCCTACTGAAGCAAGAACTTGTCACAAGCAGGGGGCACAAGCTCCATATGTCGTTATAACATGGCTGCTCAAGAGAGAGAGATGGCGAATCAAATTTCGTTAATGGCAGGTATTTAAATTCCAAATTAAAAATATTATATTGGGCCGTTTTCGTCTTTATTGAAAACTTAAATATAATTTATTTAAATAAAATGATTTTTTTTATATTTTGTATGAAATATGACCGTAAAATATTGATATACCATATGTTTGTAGTTACATGTTTATACTAAAGACCTTCAAGGATAAGTAAAACAAACAAAAAAAGGTGTAATAAAACATTTATACTTTCGCAATTTGCAGGAATCAAAGTCAAAAAATTGCTTTCAGGTATTGGCAATATACTAATACAATTATACTAAAAAAACATAATTATTTCAAAATTCATTATTCGATATATTAGCCAGTTTCATTAATACTTTTTATTAAAATCAATTTAACCAACTAAAATTATATTCATGGAATGATATTGCACTGATTGATATATTTTCGCCAAATTTTGTTGAGATAATTTTCTAGTGGATATACATGATATAAACAGAACCAAATGACCCAACATTTTATATAATATGTATATTTATGTGGAGGGAAAAGTCAGAAATCACTATATTATTTATGGTGGGTAGGGGTCAACAAAGCTGATTAGATAACCTTTTATTTTGCACCAAATTATTCCTAATCAATTATTTTCAGATAACTCAAATAAAGCCCAGGAATAAACGATAATGATTACATAAGAGATAGGGTAATTCCTGAATCAATTTCCTCGTTTTAGGAATTAAAATATAATATATCCAAATTATATATTCCATCTTTGTATTCTTCCGTTGTAGGCACAAGGACACACTGTTTTTAAAAAATGACGCTCTCTGTATTTTATTAATCTATAGCTTTGGAAAATTGAAAATCTCCATTATGTATATTTCAGCGGATGCATATGTTCGTTATCTAGGGACGTGAAAAGTTATAGTCCGATTTCGACAGTGGTGTCTTAAAGACACTGTTTTTGCAAATTTCGCTAACTTCGGTGGTACTTAATTTATATACTATTTAGTGAAAGAATCATATGGAAAATAAAATTTTGGTATGTGGTAAGGAAGCGTGGTTGTAGTAATATATGAATGGAACAAACATATGCATCAAGTTTCATTAATTTAACTTTTATTCAAATTATCATTTGCACGGATGGACGTAGAGTTCACCAAAACTTATCTCATCTCGCCATTCTGATAATTTAAAAATATATAGCTCAATATATTTCTTAATTACTTTGAAGTATTACAAACAGCCGTTAACATTTTCATCGCACCGTTTTATATGTATTAAAATATGGTATCATCATTGTACAAAAGAATATCTAAACTGTATGTACTATATTCTTTTAAGAGAAGAAACTTCGGTCAATCGCAAAACCAACAATTTACTAACTATTCAACGAAAAATTGAACAAAATAGGTAGATTGAGTAATTGGCATTTAATGGACTAATATGTATCTTTGTTGTTAACATTCGTGACTTTATTCACCAAATATTAACTGATAATTTTTCAACAATTCTTTGTCGAAATATGGTTTTTTACTGTAAAACATAAAATTTTATTATTTTTTATACAATCCAAATTTTACATTCCAAATAAATAAAGATACATTTTTTTAAATATTTTTAAATTAATTAGCTTTTAATCCGGTTAAGATACCACCATAAAAGCCTAAAAAAGAAAGAGAAAAATTTAAGTTATTCAGTAAATAACGATATGAATCTAAGATGGATGTAATTTAATACCATTTTTCCAAAACACATTAACACGATTTATTAACGCGAACTTGTTAGTTTAATTGTTTGAAGTTCAGTTAATTATAACGATATAAAATCGTAATTAAATTTTTAACTATACAACCTCATTTATTATTTGGACTGCTAAACCGACCGTATTTAACCAATTTTAATGATTCAATTAATTTATTGAAGTCAAAATTTTGTCTTCAATATGATAAAACATCATACTATAGCTTCTAAAAGGCACTAATAATTTTAGTGCGGTCAATAAATATACTCTCATACTCAACAAAAAGAGTAATTTTGACTGCTATCCACAAGCGTCCCATTTAACACCTTCTCAGTTAGTATTATGGATGTTAATGGTACTAATGTTCGTAGAGAAGTGGATTTCGGTATTCTAAAGGGAAGATCTACCATTACGGCTCAACCACTTTCATAAATTTTCTTGTTCTTGATTTGAACTCGTACTGCGTTGCTACAATTGACTCTAACGCTGCGAACTATTTCAGTTTATTGCTAATAACGCGGCCACTCCTTTCGGTGCAGATAGGAAAGTCAAACGAATGACTAGTGCGTAGTTAGTTCTGATAAACCATGAGCCAATTAATAAGTAAATATGAGCGTATTTAAAAGGATTTAAGCATCTACGACCTATTCATTACATTTCCATCTCATGAGCAGTGAAAACTACTTCCACAGTAAATAATTACGATAAAAGTTTTTTTGTGACTGTGACAGTAAATTTTTGTTACGCACATAACGACATTGCTGTCGAAACAGCAATTTAGATAGTGTAAAGTCAATGAAACGTTATTTTATTTGCTTTTAATGAGAATAAAATTAAAGTTTAATAAGATGAAAATTAAATTTCGTTGCGAAATTAAATAAAATGCTACGTAAATTTAAAACAAAATTTTGTGAAAGCATAAATAAATATACTTAAAGTAATAAAGAATAACTGCAGCTTTCATGAATATAAAAGGTCTATCGTCTAATTCTATATTTCGAAATATTTTTCAAAAAAATCTTTAAAACACCGAAATTAAATAGATCAAATATAAATTAAATTTGTGTTAAGATATTCCTAAAAATATCAAAATACCCTGCAGGTCCAGGAGTAATCTGCAGTGTTTAAGTTTTATGTCTTAAAGTAATCTGCTGTTAAAAAATGCTGACATATCAATGTTTTGAATGAATAATAAACAATAAAATGTTATTAAAAATTAAAAAAAAAAACATTAATATATTAAATTTTGATAATGAAAATTGTATATCTCATTTTTTCGTTTCAGTTTAAAAGTTTTTTATTAAATTAAACACATTTTCTTCAAATTTATAGGGAATCAATAATCAATTCAATTTCTTTAAGAGTACTAATTATTTATTCTCATCTTTAAAATGAACACTAAACGATTAATCAAATAAATGTTCATAACTAATGTGTAATTTTTAAATAAATAGAACACTGGAATTTAGTCAGACATTTATGTGTAAGTCCATTATTGCAGAAGGAAGTTTAGTGAAGTAGTTTATAAGAAAAAAACACTTACATTTTGAAAATATAAAAAATATTACGGATAACTTTGAAACTAACATATTACGAACCGAAGTTATATTTATAATTGTAGAAAACAGTGCACAGCATGTAAGGACCGAAATTTTTGTATTAATTTTGGTGAAATTAAGTATAATTTATGTCAATAGTCAACATTTTAAATTTGTTCTTCAGTAAAATTAATTTTTTATTCAGTATTAAGGAGCAAGTAAAGAAGGACAAAGTTCGGGTATAACCGAACACTTCATACTCTTGCAACTTGCAACGATAAAAGTTTGGGAAATAATTTTGGATGCATAAGATTTGTAAGTTATCTGGGGTCTAGAGCAATCAACCGATTTTATTAATTCTAAGTACAAAGAAGCACTGTTGTTAGAAAAATACGCTGTCTCAGTTTTATTATTATATCCCAAATATTGGCCAATATATGCGTTATAAGTCAGCCGGAAATTCGAAAAACTAAGGGACGTATTGCCCTAATTCAATTCATTTTAGCAAATAGACGTAATTAGAAGTTTTCTCCACATTTCAATTATATATCTCACATATTGACCGATATGTAAAATAAAAAAAAATTAAAATTTAAAATTTTCTTATATGTATGCCAGTAAGGAAGAAGAATAAAAAGGCAATTTCACCCTGTAACATAGAAGTGTTAAAGAATTTGGTTGAAATCGGTAGAGCAGATCCCGAGGTATGTATAAAATTTAATATTTGTGGTGTATTAAATTATTGGTTTATTTCGCTTTTAGTTGTTTTTAACAGTACCGTTAAATGGGAAGTGGACGGGGTTATCAACCGATTTCATCCATTTACAAAATTAGCTCTAGGCATATTTGGTTGTTATAACTTAAATGATTTAGGAGTTATATACATTAAATTTATTGAAAGGCGGAGCCACACTCAAAATAGAGTTATATACTTTAATTTAGTGCTTAGTGATGGGTCTTTAAACATCTGCGGTCTATGACGTTTTGTGGGCGTGTAGTGGTCTGATTAAGCCCATCTACAACTCCTTTCCTTTTTTCTAAGGAATCTCAATTCTTACTAAAGTGCACGGAAGGATAGACAGACAGTCTTTCAGATTTCAACTCGTTTTAGGTGATATACTAGTGAACAAAACTGTTATACTCTGTAGAAACATATTGCAAGGGTATAAAAATACAAACAGAACTAAACAAGTTTATTAATACTCCTTTGTGTCTTGAGTTTATAATTTTACATCTTAATTTGTTTCATAAAAGAAAAAAAATGTTACAACACATGTTACATAAAATACAATCGTGTTTATTTGTACTATTTCCTAAACTTTTTATAGTAGTTGTCTGCTTTTTTTACGAAAGGCATTTTATTATTAAATAAACCCAACATAAGTCATTACAAATAAGAGTTTGGTTTACAAAATACTCACATAAGTTCTTAGTGTTGTTGTGCAAAATAGCTATTATACAAAATTTATGCTTCCATTTCCTTTGGAGTGCTACACAAAAAGGATTAATAATCACAATGACCTCTAAGTAAAATAGGTCGAACTGTTAATGAGTTTAATGCCCTCGCATAGTTTTGTATCCTGAATTTGGCATAACAATGTACATATGTATGCATAATGTATGCCAATATATGACGTATTCAGCTCACAGGTTTCAAGGCAAACGAAACTATGACTTTCATTTGTTAATGATTTTTTTTACGGCAACGTAACACAATTTGTTGAAACTAATTATTTTTATCAATGTCCCGCAAATATGTTGTAAGTACATGGCAACACATTATGACTACACATATGTATAACAAAATTACTTTACTATATGGCTGTAATTAATTTTGTCAAATAAAAGCACTGGCTGTCATTGAATTATTAGTAATATCTTCTTTTAGCATATATTTCCGATTTTCGAAACACTTACGCAGTTTTACACTAATTTTCAGGGTATCGAAAAAGGATTTCGTTTACAAATCATACGTTCGATGAGCGGCGATTTCGAACATACCCTGGACCTCAGTTTTAACCAACTAGGCCAAGAAATTTTCGCGACGGGACATAATTATGTTCTATTACAATGATTATGGCACAAGTTTGCTTCGATTTTTGGATTTACAATTCCAACCACTGGATGTAGCGCGCCGCACACTCCACACCAACTAGAAGTTTACGACCAAATGCCAAATAAAAATTCATCGTAAAAACTCGTTGAGGTTGGAAAATTTGCTTTGTGCTTCTTTTGTACTCTTGTGGCGCTCTCTTTTCTTCTTTGCATTTCATTTATATGTTCAGATTACTTCAATTTTCAAATTTTTCTTTATCCACAAATCGTCGGTCCTCAGTCAGTATGTGTGTATATAATATAAATTTATGTATATATAAATGTATGTATGTACATACATTTATGTACATATAAATATGTACACAGCTAAATGTATTTTCACAATTCAGCGCACCAACCAATTTGTGTGCGGCTTTGTATTTAAAATTGACTGTGAGTTCGGCTGTTATTGAGCTATTTTGGCTCTGGCTCTCGCAAGTCTCTCGTAACTCACTTCTTATACAAATAAAAAAGCTTTGCCACCCCAGCTACTCGAGAGTGTAATTTATTACAACTGAGACGTTTGGCTTTCTCAGAAGCTTCCCTGCCACCAATGCGTGTAGGAGCATTGGTTAAGATATGTAAATTCGATAGCTAACTCACCCTTCGGATAAATTCATTTCTTGTATTTACACATACAAATAATTGTTTTTGTTGAAAGGTTTTTTTCGAATCCTTTAAAGGATGCGATAGTATACCCTCTATTCGATCTCATGTTGAGTACTTCGTTGATTATTCTTATTTACTGCTCTCTCTGTCACACTAATGATTTACAATAAGGGAAGGCGTTTGTTGTGTTTATTTTTATATACCTACATACAAATATGTATTTATATACCATAAATTTCTGTAGCCATTTAAAAGTATATAAAATAGTATATATAGAGTATAAATAAACGGAATAAAAACAAGTTTTGGAAATTAATAATTCGTTGTTAGTGCTTAGTTGTGCATTGTTTTTTAAGTTAACTATGATTATTACTTTAAATTATATAAACGTCTGCATTGATAATATTACTTTTAACTGTGAAACTTGTTTGCGCTTATTACGCTGGCGGCGAGTTCTTTGAGGGAAATAAAAATTAAACCATAATGTCCCAATACAGATACCGAAGGTATATAATAAGAATTGCCAATAATGTTTATATTTGTTTACACAAATGTATATAAATATAAATAGTTCCGTATGTACATGTGTACATACATGTAAACTTTACCTAATTTCTGTAACGTGCGGACTAGTACTTATATAACATATTTATTATTTACTAGTGACTTCAATAGTAACGTCAGCGGTATACATTATATATGAATTATACACTAGTTTAATAAGTCCATCTCCTTAAACTCGTTCTATAATTAGTAAAACAGTTTAAGAACCATAGACATTATTTTTAAACATAAATTCATGTAAAAGATTTTCTGAAACCGCTAGTATTAATATCGCCGAAAATTACTAATGAAGTATTATATTTTTGAGTAAATAAATGTTTCCAGGTAAACTTGGACCATTTTTTGAGAAAAGCTTCGTTTGACAATAAGAATTTGCTATAATATAAGATAGTACCATTCAAACCTTCAATTCAATTCTTTCGAATTTTCAACCTAGAGACAGGAGCTCGATAATCATAAGATAGACTTTTTGCCCATCTTTTGAAAACCACCCAAACTATACAACATATACATATGTATGTGCCAAATCTCTAAGTCCATCATTATTTTGTTTCCTTAGCAATGTCGGGTAAATTTAATTATTTTTAAGCTTCATCCCTTAAACTATACATATTAAGTTCTCACAGTTTTTGTCCTAACAGGTTTAAAGTACTCAAACCATTCAAACCATGTAATCAATGTTTGCACTAAAATATATGCAATCGGATGATAACCACCCTCCCCATGTCTACATTTAGGTTAAGACCCATAATCTCTATAAAACTACATAATATTATGCTGACAATTCTACATTTCTCTGACGCATCATACCTACATCTCGTATAACACAATTTTAAATTCCATCTGATTATTTCACTTTCCAATATGAAAGTGAACATTTATAAAATGGATAAACACATGTATCTGAACATTTTAACAAATAATTTACGTCGAAGTGTGCTTAAGTCGGCTATTAATCAATTTCCAACAGGATAACCACCCAAAATACACATCGTATCTTGTACGTGAAAGGTTGTTATAGAATTGAAACTATTTCCATATGCCTCGCAACCACCAGAAGTGCTTAAAACTGCCTTATCGACTTAGTGGGTCAAAATATACAGAAATAATATCAGAAATTAAGTGGAAAGCATGCGTTCACGTCAGGAGCAATGAATGCAACAAAATGAAGGCAAAAAAGAAAAAAATAATAATAAATACATCTAAAACTATAGTAATCACTTTTGATTTAAATAAATAATCATTAATGTATGGAAACTTTTTGATGTGATTAAGGCGCATTTTAAGATTTAGTATTAATGTTTTTTATCTGTGTTAAACAATTTTTTGGATATGCTATATTTAATGTTAAACATACATCTTTTGAAATATATAAAAAAAAATCATTTTAAAACAAATAAACGTTTCGTAGACCAATAGAACTAGTGTTTGTAAACTTTTTTGATTCACTGTATCTTTGTGCCTAAATGAATGAAATCAGGAGCTAGTATAACTGGTATTAAGATTTTCAACCACTCGATCAATTTACTACTTATATATTGTTGATGGTGAGGTAATTTAATGAAGCTCGGAGAGCATATGTATGCGCTAATAATATGTAGTAATATCAAATATAGATAAAATACACCTATCTCCCACATACCTCATAAAAAATTTTCAGACTTCCAGTTGGTCTCATACCAAACAAGTCGGTCAATATATAAGATATAGTAGCAAAATTAGCTGAACGTTTAATATTGGATAAACTTTACTTTAATGCCCAAAATTGGTTGGTCTTAAACTCATATCCCTAACATCATCAATTTAGATCTTCTGGTTGACGTTTTGCATGTCAATTCACTAGTAATTGTAGCCTCTTCGGTTAAGCTTATGTCAGATATATCTCATAAAATATATTTATGGAACTAATAAAGTCTATGACTTATAATATAACTGAAAAAATTACCAATTATAATGAATATTGAGTTTTTTCGCAACATTTTTATACTTTGCAACAGGTTACTATAAAGTATAATAGTTTTGTTCACCTAATGGTTGTGTGTATTACGTAAAATTACTTGAGATGGATGTAGGTTTACATATGTATGTATATCTGTGTATCTTATATATAAAAATGAATCGCAAAATGTGTTGCTAAGCGCATAACTCAACAACGCCTGCACCAATTTGGTCGATTCATTTTTCTAAATGTTCGTTGAAGTTCAAGGATGGTTTTTACGGCAAGAAAATTTCGAATAATTGCCGGAAAACCCCTAAAAACAGCCCTTTTCTTTTTCCCATACAAACGAATACATATACAGTGCCGCACATAAGTATTGGCACAGCAACCATTTTGTATTTTTCGGCTATTTTAAAAGCAGACTAATAGGTTATTTAGTGTAAATATATTTTACACTAATTTTTTATAATAATTCATTTTTAATTATACTTTTTAATTCACATTCATAAAAAATAAGCAATTTCTACGACACAAAAGTATTGGTACACCCGGTCTGTTAATTAAAAAATACTCAATCTGGCCACTCTTTTTCCGAGAATACAAAACTTTTCTTTTAATTTATTAACAGTTATTCAAATTGTCAACCATTTTTGCTTTGTGAAATTCGTTTGTGTTCAATAACGTGAAAAGCTAAATTTTCTTATAAAAATGTCTTCAAAACAAAAAGAAACCAATATATCTCAGCAACATATGCACAGCCAAGGAAAATCGTATGCTGCAATAGGTGAAATGATGGACAGAAGCCGGTTCACAATTCACAATATCATAAGGCGGTTTAAAGGAGCATCATGTTTAAAAAGTGCAGAGCGTACCGTTCGTCCTCAGGTTTTAAGCGATCGCGAAAGCAGCACACTGTTCGAAAAGTCAAAATAGATCCGAAAATATCATCTACGCAGATTGCTGCTGAGGTGAAAAATGATGGCCATAATTCGCGTGTTGCCCGAAAAAAGCCGTTGATATCTTCACGTAATCAGAAGAAGCGCCTAGACTACGCAAAAGAGTATAACAAAAAACCAAACACATTCTGGGACCAAGTACTCTTCTCGAGAGTAAGAACAATATCTTTCGGAGCGATGGTCCTACTTCGGTGTGGAGAAAGCCAAACACTGAATTTGAAAAACAAAATCTTGCTCCAACAGAGAAATACGGTGGTGGTGGTGTGATGGTGTGGGGATGTATGGCTGCTGCAGGTGTGGGTGAGCTGGTATTCATAGAAGACATTATGGACAAAACGGTTTATTTAAATATTTGAAGCAAAATTTGAAAAAAAGTGCTCAAAAACTAAATTTACCAAGCTCATTCACATTTCAGCAAGACAATGACCCGAAGCATTCGGCCCATATTGTATTGCTTATTTTTTATGAATGTGAATTAAAAGTGTAATTAAAAATTAATTATTATAAACAATTAGTGTATGTGGTAGTTAATGAATGGATTTAACAAGGGAAAATATATTTACACTAAATAACCTATTAGTCTGCTTTTAAAATAGCCGAAGAACACAAAATGGTTGCTGTGCCAATACTTATGTGCGGCACTGTATGTATGTTTGTTGCTTAATAACGCTAAGAGAAAGGCTGCACCAATCTTGATGAAATTGGGATTGAGGTTATTCTCTGTGGATCGGGGAAGATTTGAAAATAAAAAAACCGTATGCTTTTCGTGTAGAAAAGTAAGAAAATTGGACAATTCCAAAAAGTAACTTTTTTCATACAATTTTTTTTTTAATTTTTTTGTTTTGTTTTTCAATATTTTGATTTGTACATTATTTGAATCGTTTAATTTCGGTCGCTTGCTTTTTTTCGGCTATTCAAAAGAAAAATTTTTGAAAGTTATTCAGTGAACACTTTATGTGTGTTTCACACAAAAGTGATCGAATTCATATTGAAATTTGCCACGAAGAGGTCGCCGTAATGTCGGTCGGCGTTCTTTTTTCCATCAACGAATGGCAGCCCAAGGCAAGGCAAGGCAAGAAGTACTCCCAGGATGCGATGACTACGTGCGGAATTATGGATCACGGTCAATCAGCAAGCGATCGTCACGAAGTCACAGCAGGACTTTTCAAACAACAGTTACGATGTTTCCTGGACTTTATCTTGGAGTAAAGTAGGTACATGTGGTACTGTTAGATGCTAAATGTACTCTATTGAGTGGCAAAAGAGAGGTTTGTCGCACGTACACATTTTTCTTTGGATGGTGGATGGTTGTAACACCAGATCAAATTGATGAACTCATTTCTGCGGAAATTCCTGATGCAGAGAAAGATCCAGTATTATAGGAAGTGATGAAAACCAATATGGTTCATAGACCTTGCGGACACCACAGTTCCACTTCGGTTTTTATGTCTGACAATACACGCACGAAACATTATCCAAGTGCTTTTTTTTCGGAAACATAAACTGGAAATGATGGATATCCACTCTATCGGCGTCGCTCATCAGACGACAATGGCAGAACATTTAGCATTCAATTTAGAAGCGTAAGTATCGAAGTTAACAACACATCAAAATTGACAACACATGGATCGTACCATATTCGCCACAAAAGTCACAAGTTATTCACATTCAAAAGTCATGTCAATGTTGCATATTGCAGTTTGGTGTAATCAATAAATACGTTTGTAAATACGTCACCAAAGGAAGCAACATGGCGGTTATTGGTCTTGAATGATACGGTCGATACGTGAACTGCAATGAAGCGCTTTATGGATATAAACTTTTGCAATGAACGTTTTCCGATTGTTGTACGTCTCGCAGTTAATTTGGAGAATGACCAAAGAGCCTATTTCAACCCAGAGAATACATTACAGTCAATGGAAACACCGCCAACAACAAAATTAACATTGAAGAGTTTTTTCTCAACTTCCGTCAGTGATCTATTCGAAATACGTTGATATTATACATGGGATGCGTCGTCGAAGAAATTGTTACGCAGAAAGCAGGGCCAACCAGTAGATGGACATCCAGGTGTATTCTCAACTAAAGCATTAGAGCGAATTTACACAATCCACCCGAAAAACGACGATTGCTTCTACCTTCGGTTGCTATTGATTAATGTACGCGGCTCAAATTCATTTGAGTCATTGCATACTGTAAATGGTATGGTGTGTGCAACTTTTTGAGAAGCAAGCCAGCAATTACAATTGCTGGAACATGATAATCACTGGAATCAAACGAAGGATGATGCGATAGCTACTTCGAATGCCACTGAAGTTCGCACACTTTTCGCGATGATCAGCCTTCAAATCTGCGTTATGGGATACGACCAAAAATTACATCGCCGAAGACATTTTACATCGCATACGCTAAGAATTGGAAATGGGTCAATACCGGTTGATACTTCCTGTGGTTTGATATCAATTCCATATGCCGTTTATCAATTCACGAAAGATGGACTCATCACGAATGTTTATACGAACATTGGCCAAACTATCGTAAGAACGATTCCTTGAGTGCTCGCACAATATTAGCTGCCACAAATACCTATGTTGTTGACTTAAACTGGAAAATTCAAAGTCAAATTCCGGAAGACTTGCGGTCATACAAATCGATCGATCGTCTTGACAATGAAGACGACACCGTAAATTATCCAGTGGAATTTCTAAATTCTTTGGAGAGGCTTGGTGTGCCACCGCATCATTTTCGTCTCAAAGTTGCATCTGTCGTTATGATGTTTCGCAATCGGATTGTGACGCACCTATCATATATAAGAGACAGAATTCCTGATTCTACGGATTTATTTTGAGTTCTAACGATTTGCCATTTCAGTTCAAACGTATTCCGTTTAAAGTTAAAATTGAACTTGGGGTGACGATCAACAAGATAGTCGCATAGTGGGTGGCATAAATTAGGAAATGCTATGTTTTTCATTTTTTTGTATGTACATGGCGTGATCACGAGTTGGAAAACCATTTTCTCTGTACATTTACGCACCGGAACAGAAACCAAAAAATGTGGTTTATCAAGCTGCGTTACATTGAAGAAAAATGTAGAAAAATAGCAAATAAATGATTATCAATAAAATATGAATTTTTGTCTTTTCATTTCAAAACACATAATTCCACGCAGGACGGTTGCGGGGTCAGCTAGTATAAATATAAAATCAGGATGACGAGACGAGTTGAAACTTGGTATGTGCGTTCTTAGGCAAAAAAATAAGGCGGAGTTCGTAGACAGGTGTAATCGGACCACTTCCACGCCCACAAAACGAAAACATACAAAGTGCCCTAACTAAACAGTAAAGACTCTAATTTAGCGCAGGAGAGCACAGTAAAAAGCGGCTGAAGATTAAAAAAGTGGGCGTGGCTCCGCCTTTTTCTTACGTAATACAATTTAAAATTTCATTTTATTCCTTCACTTTCTAATATATAAATCAAGACGAAAACTGTGCACAAATAGTGTCTTTGAACCCCCACCCTATATCCAAAAATTATCCATATCATTGCAAAACTATTCAAGCCACTAGGTACCGAATATGTTGACTCAATTCTTACCCGTCCCCACGAAAGACGGATCTTCGTAACCGGAACGGACCCGGATTTTTATCCGCCCAAGGATTGTCAACTCGTTAGAATTGTGCCACTTCAACAACAACCTCAGTTTTATAGTTGACTTTTAACCGAAAGTATCGATATGTGAGATATATACATAATTGAAATGCATTACGAATCCTTTCCTGGTAATAATATGCCAGTATGTCGAAAATGGTTGAAATAGGTAAATACTTCTCTTAGCCCCCACATAATTAATATAAAGATTTTCAAAGTTTGTTTTTAGAAATTATGTGGTTTATGTATACTAAATTTAGTCTTTTCGCACATATATATCTCATTTGAAGATGTTTTTTATATAATTTTAACTGACGCGAACTAAAATATAACAACAAAACTAAGTCTAAGTAACGAACATTCCACATTTGATTGCAATTTACTCACAATTTCTTCTTCTTTTGCCATATTTTTTAATATAAAGTTTTACCGGCGTCAGAAGTACTTTTCAAGGCTTTGATTCTTGCATGTTGCAACATGTTCGGGTACATCCGAACTTAGCCTTTCCTTACCTGTGTAATACAATTTTTGTGTAAATAAATAATACAATTTTTGAAATTTTAAGCACTTAAAAGAAAATTGTGATTTTACTTTCTAATGACTTAGTAACATTTGTTACGTTATTTATGGGCTTAGACCAGTATTTTCAAAATAAGTTATTTTTTGCTTAGAGTACACCTCGGGGTCCAAAAAAAAACATTATAATATTATTAGAACAGTGAAAGAGTAATTATTTTATTGTCCTATCCACCTTACTGTCGGAACGGACAGTTCAGTCATTATATTTTTCGAATGTTCGCACGGAGTATCAGATATTTTGCCAAATTGAGTTGGCAAAGCACTTGTTCATGCCTAATGTATGAGTATAATAAACAAGTATGAAATGCCGCATTCGTATGCTTACAAAAATATATATTTGTAAATAAAACATTCTTTTGAAAATATAATTGTAATAAATAAAATATTGGTGGTTCAAAAATAGGGATAACTTCATCGCATATTTAAAAAATTATGTTTTCTTATTTATTCTTCTCAATATAAAGTTTTCCATACAAGCCCTTCATTCCGATCTTTCAGTCTGTCACCTTCTTGGTGAGAAAAGGATGGGTGCAAGTTTCAGATCTATACCTCAAAATCTGACAGACTAGTTCGTAAATATACAGACGGGACAACAGACGGACGGATGGACAGACATGATCAGTGTGACAGCTGTGCCGATTTAGCAATTTTCGTCTGTATAAACGCGAACTAGTGGCTCAAATTTTAATGTATCGATCTGAAACTTTTTACACTTCCTTTTCTATTTAAGAAGCTGCTCATTTGCCGGAACCATCAAAATCGTACAACTATAAACTGACCAATCAAACCCAATTATTGTATGGAATACTTTTTCGTTTGACAACATGTCTCACGTAATTTGGCTAAAATGTTTGCCCAAGGCAACACTACAAAATCGAGATAAAGATATTTTTATGTCCCTTCATAAAATTATTCGTGCGACCGTCTATCTATATCTATCTCTATACTATATAAAGAAGTTAGTTTTGAGACAGAACAGAGTTACTTTGATTGATTAGGAAACTTCATATTCTTTCCAAATTTTCCGTTTACAATCAAAATTGGATTAGGAGGAAGAAATAATATGTACTACATCTACATTTGGTTTTGAAATGCAAATTAGAACTTATGCTAATATGGCTTACTTCAGTGCGATCAACAAATTAAAACTGACATGTAAGTACGTAGAAAAAAACAGGGTTATAGAATGAAAGAAAAATTACAAATTTATAGCATATTGTTGAATATGGAATATTATCAAGGATTCAGTTCAAAGTATAAATAAACATTTAGAATCAAGCTATGAAGTAAATATTTTCTACACCTTGGTATTACGACATTTGACAAATAAAATAAATGTAACTTGCATTATTAGATACTAGCACCAGAAATAGCAAAAATGATATAGTCAATACCGTAACTGTATAAATGAACGTACTTAAAAATGTATCCATTTAAAAAAGTCTAAAATTGTCAATCGCTTAAGAGATCATTTCAGCTTTATTACAATCCTGCATTCATAAGTTTAAATGGAATAGAATTATGCAAAATTTTATAAAAATATACATAAGTATTTCATTGTTAATCGGTATTTTAAGCGAGCAAGTTTAATTATTATCTTAGTAACAACTCTACACTAATGAAAACATACATAAATGCAAATCATGGACCCCAAATTATGTTCTGAAATCTCGAGATAATGGAAATCAAAAGAAACGTGTTAATATGTGTGTCATTGTTTATGTAATGGACAAAACAAAAAAATTCTGAACAACATCAAGAGGTCCTCGGTTTTTGAAGCATCAATCATTTTTTGATCAATCTCCAATCACCAAACATATTGTTCAGATCGGTTCGCTATAGTCAAGTTATTGTATGGATACATTTTTTAATTCACAAGATATCTTCAAAATGTGGCATAGTTTATTACCTAAGGAAACGCTCCAATCTCCGGACAAATTGTTCAAATCGCAACACTATAGCGTATGGCTGTTATTCAAACTGATCGATGAAGTTGTTTACATCACGCGTGGTAGAAATTTTAGTATATGTTCGATACAAACCAGTTATGTTTTTAGATTTAGTTATACATATGTATGTATGTATAATTTTATAGTAAACTTACATATGAAGAGTACTATAGCTTTAGTTCAACCGAAATTAACATTTTTGGTTTTTAAGTAATTTTATTGACTTACTCAGCGTGACAAACAATAGGAATAGCTTTGGGTAAAAATGAGACAAAACAAATAAGGAGGATTAAGTTCGGATGTACTTGCAAGAATCAAAGCCGGGGAAATACGTTGAGGTGTTGTCAAAAGTTTATAATAAAACATTTGGAATATTGAATCGTTTTTTGAGAAACACACTCACTCACTTTTAATAAGATAGCTGTTACGTATATGGAGAATACGGGAAATATTGACCCGATTAAACCTAGTTTTACGTAGAGATATATCTTTATCAGAAAAGGATTATCTCCGAATTTCATTTACATATCTCACACATTTTCAGTAAAACCTAGAAAGTGAAAGCATTAAATGGAATTTAAAGTTGTGTTATAAGGAAAGTAGGCGTGGTTGTAGTTCCGAGTTAGCTCCATATTTATTTTGATTGATACAAACCACAATTAAGTGAACAAAAACAGTCTGTAGCAATATGTGTATAATATATATCGGTCAATATTTACTATCTATTCACAAAATTAAGGGAAGGTATAATCATTTAGTGCCGAAAAGGTCTTCATTAAACTATAATTTATGCATAATTTGTGATATTTGAATGTCAACTTAACATAATTTTTAAAAATAATGCGGTTTGACGCCCTGTTCTAAATCTCATGTCCCTAATATGATGGATTGTGAATCTCATATACAAAACATATTAATTGTATGTGCTCTATTTGCGTTTACATAACATATTTCTCATTTCAAGTAGTTTAACTAGTATACTAAATAGGTATATTACTTAAATACATATGTATGTACTTTACGTATATGTGAATTATGACCAAATTCATATGATTGTAATCGTTTCACGATTTCTTCGAATAACGAATGTTGAAATATTACACATTATTACATAATATTTATACTCTTGCAACATGTTGCTACATAGTATAACATTTTTGTTCACCTAACGGTCGTTTTTATCACCTTACATATACTAATCGATATAGATATTGAGGTTGTAGTCGAGCGGAATCGGTCCATTCCCACGACTACAATATGCCATTATATGAAGACCTACAAAGAGCCACAACTTAGCACTAAATTAAATACAAAACGTTAATTTGGTACAGGCGATAACTGCAGCGAGGGACACATCTGGGCTAAAAATTGTTCAATAATGAGTATATGTCATGTGTAATGTTTGAGTTAATTAGGTTGATCTTGATATCAATATTTCGGAAAAAAATATAATAATAAAACTAAGTTTGTCTGCGACTTATAATATGCATAAGTTAATAAGATACCAAACTTGGTTGTAATCCACCCAGTTTTAATCGAATAAGGTATGACGAATTGGTTCGCCAAATTTTTTAAAATAAAGTTTTAAAAGTAAATAGAGTTATATTGTATATACATATGTACATAAATTATCAGGATAACGAGTCGGGTTGTCCGTCCGTCTGTGACTTGTAACTTGATTAAAAATGGAGATGTCTTGATGGAACTTGGCAAAAAAGAAAGTACGAGTTTGTAGAGGGAGCAATCGGACTACTGCCACCCCCACAAAATGCCATTGACCGAAAACGTATAAAATTACATAACTAAGCACTAAAGTAAATAATATAAAACTATAATTTGGCAAAAGGTATCGCAGTATCGGGTGGTACCTGTGGGCAAAAAATTTAAAAAACGTGTGAGTAGCCCCACCCTCTAGTAAGTTGAATATACATACAATATATCCTAAACCTCTAAAGCTACAGAAATTAAATTCGCCGAACGTAAATATTATAAGAACTCCTACGGCAGTGTGAAAATGGATGAAATCGAATGATAACTCCGCTCACTCCCCATATAACGGTACTATTAAAACTGCTAAAAGCTCGATAAATCAATACGCCAGAGGCATTAATCTTTACTCTTTAGATGGTATGAGAGAGCTTAAATGAAGCCGGGGTCAAAATTAGTCGATGGGCGTGGCACTGCCTGCTTTTAGAGGAAATCACATATCTCGAGACCCGCCCAATCGATTTCAACCAAATTCGGTACATAACATTTCTCTGACGTTTTTTGTTGAGAAAATGGGCGAAATCGGACCACATCTACTTCCCATATAACATAATTTTAATTTCCATTTGAAACTTTTGCTTTCTAGTATATAATTCAAGAACGAAATCGGATGAGAACTCGTCCTGGACCCAATATATAAAATAAGACTTATGTCTCTGAAGGTACTCCTCTAGCTTCGGTCTTGGCAGTTTAGAAGGGTATGAATATTCGGCTACCCCCGAACTTAGCCCTCCCTTACTTGTTTTATTTTTTTATGTTCAAAATCTAATAAAAAATAATTTTAAAGAATATAGAATAGTTTACGCCAATTATGGTAAAACGCAAACATACTTGATAAATAAATAGTGTGAAACAACGAGTATCAGTTAAACAGATTTAGTCATCATTATGCTTAAATTAAGGTTGATAGCAGAACGCGTTTCGCTATTATCATAAGTCAATATATGATATTTCTGAGTTTGATTACTTTACTCTAAATATTCGTAATCAATTCTAACATGGTATTTAGCGAACATTAAATGCTTGAGTATACATACACCAGTTCCATCTCTAACGGCTTAATGACTTCTTCATTCAATGAATCGAATCAGTGAGTAGAGGCAGACGACGCCATTACCTCCACCTCTTTGGTTCCGCCTTAAGCTATACCCTACTCTCTGTTAAGTATACTTTTCTCCTGCTTCACTGCTTCACTGAAGTCACGAACATTGGCATTGAAAATTAAATTTCTTGGAATTTTCCGCTTCAATCACGACAGCCAGCAGGAGGCGTATACACAACTCATCATTCGAAATTGAATACTGGATTCTAGTCGCCTATTGTTTCTTTTTTTTAACTTGAATGTTTAGCTTGGGTAGCGTAGCCACTTGTCACACTCCCTTTGCAAGTTGCTGAAGCAAAAAACAGCGGAGGTTTTTAACTTATAGAATTAAAATTCTACGTTACCTTTACTAACTGTAAAACAAACTTAAGTTTTAGCATGCCTTTGTATGCACTTAAATGAAGCTTAAAAATTTTTGTTATGATATTATTAAATTTACATTCTATAATTATTTCAACTATCACCACAAATATTTAATAAAACTCCAAAACTGTAATACAGGAGACCTCCTTCATATACTATAAATTTTTATTAAATAATTTAAATGTAATTATTACCAAGTAATAGGACTAAGTCGATAAAAAATAATTGAACCAATCATTACAATTATTTGAAAACTTTCACAAAAAGCTCTTTCTGCGTCGATGCAGCGCCGCTAGCGCAATTTCCACGCATTGAAGTCGTCACGAAAGGCATTCTCCGAAATAGCCCCAAGAGCCGAGGTGCATGCTGCTTGGAAACCCTTTCATCGGACTTTTCAGGCAAGGAAAGTCTATTTGAGTCTCTTGAGGACTTCCACGAAAAATTTGGCGTTGACCGTTTGTCCAGGAGGTACAAATTCATGGTGAACAATGCCTTTGATGTCAAAAAGACAATGAGCATCGTTTTCACTTTGGATTTGCTCATTCTTCCGGTCTTCATCAGCGACCTCTTCCTGGCCCTCCAAAAAGGTCTGTTGCCACCGAAACACACCAATTCTTGTTAAACCTCTCTGTTGCAGATTTACCGAGTTTCCCACAGAATTCAATCACGAACCTCTGCTCTAACGAACGCTGCATTTTCGGCTTGCTGTGTTAGCTAAGAATGACCTCTACCGAATACAGCCGGTGCGCGCACACTCCGAAGTACAGTCGCGGCAGAAGAAAATCAGTCACATTACTTTCCGGACAAGCCCTGTATGTAACTCGTTTATTTGTAGGTGATACAAACAACCGTTAGGTGAAAAAATTATTATACTCTGTAGCAATATGTTGCAAAACATAATGGGTTGTCAAAAAAGTCTTGCGGTATTTTTATTGAATTAATTCGTGTGGCACCCATACGTCGAGATTATCAGTGACTCCAAGCTTCTTCAAATGGTTTATAACAGTTTGATGACTACTACGCCGGTCTCTTTCGACCAATTCAGCGATTTTATCGCAATTTTCGGCGACAGGCCTTCCGGAGCGTGGCGCATCTTCGACCACCTCTAACCAGAACGAAAACGTTGAAACGATCGTTGTGCGGTGGAAATGGAAACTGTATAGGGTCCATAAACTGCACAAATTTTATTGGCGGCTTGAGATGCATTTTTGCCTTTATCGTAGTAGTACTATAAAATATGCCGTATTTTCTCTTTATTTTGCTCAATGTTTGCGACGCTATAACTCACGAACGACTTAATAGAAGCGGCAATCAATCAAACACGTGTTAGCGCGTGAAATAAGCTTTCCAAAAAGGTATAGCATGACCCGATGTGACGAATAAAACTAGAACTACGCGCTTTCAGCGCCAACTAGCGACAATACCGCAAGACTTTTTTGACAACCTATATAAAAAAAACATAAAAACTGTGAATTTTTTTTCGCAGGCAAGACCGTCTTCACAAAACACTAAAAAACACTCCATATTTCTTTTATCAAATATTGAAGAAGATTTAATTTTTAAAGCCAGCAATTTATGAATTTCTTATAAAATTCCCAACTTAAATACGGTCCTAAAAGTTTTGTAGCTTAATTTTAAGCCTATTTATGCATTTTATATGATTCAGCTTAATGGCATTTTAGGGGCGTTTCACAATCTGTTTACGCTTATATTCCATTCCAACTTCACAACGATATCGTAATTTTTACTCAAGTTTTCGCATGCACAGACATATAGTCACAATTCTGATCATTTATATTTATACATCTCTTATCTATATCAGTTAGATCTAGGTGATACAAACAAATATTATTATAATTTTGAGTGAAATTAATTCGAAATTAAAATGTTCATAAGCTTACAATTTCTCTTTTGCGTCTAAGTTTTAAGGGGCATATGTGGGCTAAAAATTAAAAAAAAGAGGACATCGCTCCGTCCCTTAATAGAGTCTTTGTACTTGAACTGGATAAAATCCGTTGACTACTTCCATTAAACAACATATACCTAATCTATATATACATATTTTCCAACTTGGTTGACTTTATACCGCAAATGTCGATCAATATGTAAGATATTGAGCTTTATAAAATAAAATTCAAATACCTCATGTAATAATTTCAAACTTCCAGTTCATTTTATAACGTATATATCGATAAATAAGTACGACATCTTAGAAAAATTAAGTTAGTTTATAACACTAGCTACATATACTTTAGCTGAAGTGCGAAATCGGGTCATGAGTTTATTCAGTTTCCAAATACTACACATACAATTTTCGTAAGTCTAACAAATTTTATAGCCAATATGTAAGTCAGGGTGTGAATTATCTTCACGAAATTGGGAGATAAAATGATATCGAGTATACATGTTTAATGATAAACGTTAAGGCCAGATCTACCCCTAGCCCCAACATACGTGAGATGGCGATTTCCACTCATTTTGACTTTTCATATGACTTTAGCAATGATGGCGTTTATCGCTGCTTATCAATGAGATTGGTCTAGACCCTGTTTTAAGCCGTACATACAATACCTAAGATACTGACTTTGCCTCTATTTGGTTGTTGTTTTTCTCATATACCCCATATATAAAATTTATTGCCTTCTACATAAACAAATTTCATTATGGATGTGACTAGTATTGAAATCCGCTCAAACTTCCAACTTAATATTATACTTTAATTAATTAAAATAGTATTTAGCTTACAAATATTTTATAAGTGTTAAGCACGAAAGGCCACTTCTACATATTTGGTTTCGTCGAGTGATCACAGAAAAGTACCAGTCTATGAAGTGAATCTTACAACGCGACAAAACATTTCAAATGAAATGAGTACTTCTCTACATAAGAGCAAACAAAAGTAAACTTAAACATTTTTGAACTATTTCAAAGATGAATGAAAGTACAAATATAATTTTTTTTAATTATCACATAATAAAATTATTAAATTTAAATTTAAAATCATATTTAGATTGAAATTTAGAATATTTAAAAGTAAGTAGTAAAAATACCAAGTAATGTCCTCTGTTTAAGTTAACTAGGTATATATTTTTTACGAATATTTTTAATAATTTATAGACGTGTGCATATACATATATATTTATACTACGCTTTTGAAATATAACAGTCGCCACGCTATCCTGCTCAAGGTTTATGAATATTCTCTTCCCTTGGTATCTATTTACGTTCTCAATTGTCACAATCATTGAAGCGAATAAATCACTTTACACCACTTTTGTTCCATTGCACAGTATCAAATATATATTTACTCCTTGACATGCCATATGCGTAAGATGGTATTAAAATGTATGTATGTAGTACATCAGTGCGCATTTTTGTTGTTTTCATACTCTTGCAACATCTTCCAACAGAGTATAATAATTTCGTTAAACTTTTTTGTTAAAACCAATCCAGATAGTTTGAAATAGATAAAGAATATAGTTCAAAAAATAATATAAAAATAAAATTTTAACCGTTAATATCTTTAAAACGGCTAGGTTTACGAAAAAACAATTATAGACCTTTTTTGAAGGACATTTAATTTTCTATGTCCATATATATATCTTAACCGAAATATTTTTTCAAGCAGTCAGAAAAATATATAAATTTTCCTAGGCGAAGGACCTTCACGTTACAGTTAAGATTTCGTACTTGAAAAGCCTTTCTTAAGCTTTTCCAATTTTTCTACGTACCAAACCAAAACAATAATAACTTTTTTACTCACCCTAATATATATATATGCACATATATAACTGATCAGTATGGCAAGACGATCACGTCACTGCTGGGTCGTCTATTTGTCCGTATCTCGGTGCAAGTAAATATTGAGATAGATTCACGAAAGCTTATTATTGACACTGAACGGCGGTATGGTACTATTACCACGCCATTAAAATGGCGTTAAAAGAAAAACTATAAAAGATTATAATTTGGCCAGAAATTAAGATACAAAGCGGTAATATTGTACAAAGTATCGAAGCATGAATGAACATCTGCGGTTTAAAACTATTTAAAAAGTCGACGTAGTCCTACCCTCCAGATAATTAAAATCTCTCAAACAGATATTTCAACCAAGTTTGATGAAAAGAAGTCTTTATACCGCTTCTTTAAACTTGAAAATAAATGAATTTAATTTAAAACATCGCCCACTTCCTCTATAAAGGTTCAGTTAAAAACTACTAAAACTGAGATAAATATGTGAAATCTTTCCATATGTTTCGTTGTGAAAATTGAGTCACAATCCCGTCTACTCTCCATACATCCTATTTTTAAATGATTATTTCATTTTTGAGTGTATAAATCTATAGCCATTGATGTTATCGAAGTAAAACTTTAAGATATGTGTGTGTAAGTTATGTGCCATCATATCCAAAAATAGTCAAACTTGACCCGTAATTTTTCATACTGAATACTCGTAGGTGGACTTCAGTGCCTATGTCTGACTATTTACCAAAAATATCGGCTAACCTGTAAGGTACCTTAATGAAAGTCAGAAAATATGTTTTTCTGGGAATAATATGTCGTTGTATCAAAAATGGATATCATCGATTCAATGCCTTCCCTAGCTCCCATATACTTAATACATAGATTTTCGAACATTCTGTTGATCTTATGTCGTATATATCCCGCTCTAATAACAGTTTGTCGTTTTGTCTAAAATTGATAAAATTGGACGAATAATAACCCTACATACCTAATATACGAATTTAATAATTCCGATTAAATTTATAGCATATAGATCGGTCAATAAGTGAGATGTCTTAACAAAATTAAGTGAACGTACAATATTAGATACACTACAACTTATATACATATGTGTGAAATTTTAATAAAATTCTTCTTAAAAATTAAGTTCTTCTTGGTTTAGTGATAAATCTCATATCTCTTATATTGTGGCTTCTTATTATTTAATTGACTTTTTCTTCATATACGCAATATATTATATTAAATTGCCCAATCTAAGAATTGTTTAGATCGAGTCACTATAGCGTATAAATACAGACATGCAGCCAAATTGACCGATCAAAGTTCTCTCAACACCTGGAACAAGGCCCTAGGCTTTTATCTTTGAAAATTGTGAGAGTATAACATATTTGGTTACATCCGCACTTATCCATTCCTTACTTGTTTAATTTAATTATTTTCGTTCTTGCTGTGACTGGTTTTCGTTTCATTGTCTGAATGCGACACATTTTACGACTTATAAATTACCGCATTTTTCATTCCGTATTCTTTTGCGCTATCCTCCCTTATGCCCCATTTGAATAACTGACTCAGCCTCGGTAGATGTTGACCAAAATGAAGGACACCCATAACCAAATTCTTGCTATTCGATTTCGTATTGCATTGGAACATTGCGTCGACCATATTTAAGTGTTTGCTCTACTGCATGGTGTGCATACACACGTAGACATTTGTTGTTTCGTTCAAATATGTGTGGCTGTTGGTGATGCCGCCGCGGCTGATTGTTGCATGAATTTAGGGCAGCTCCATTAAAGAGTGACAGCTACAAAATTTACGACTTTGCGGCACTAACATGGCTGCAGAAAAATCATTTTACTTATCGGTTTCCATATACCTACTATATGGGTATATTGAATTATTTATATACAGAACAACACGTATGCATGCTTCTCTTTCAACCCTGCCTCTGCTCCTGCGCAGACGCTCAAATTTAATCACATTCCCAATAACCCAAGCAAATACAAAGTTTCATATCACATTATCTGTACAATGGAATAGGTTGAAATTCCCAGTCAATGGCGGCCATACCACTTTGGTAAGATAATCTTTAGAATTTCAATTACAAACAAATTTAAAAAGAGTATCAGGTTCTTTATAATATGAATAAAGGAGATTCGCGAACGTTAAGAGCTTAAACTATTTTGAATGCAATATTACCATTTGAAAAAAAATTAACTGCATAAAATTTATGCTAACTAACTAAAAAAAAACTAAAAAGAAATGTATTTAAATATATAAAAAAACAATTTATTCAAAATTCTTGATTTAATATCCTTTTGGTTATATTAATTTTAAGATAAACCTAGTATTGATTTAAAAAGACTAAAAGATCGCACTAGCACTTTATCCGTATTTAGAAAGTTTTAATATCACCTCTGTGTGCTTATATTGGGAATTCTATTATTTTGAACTTGAAGGCTTCTAAACATAGAATTTTCATCAAAAAACTTTTCGGTTAACTGTGCCGTATTTTGATTTATCCCCCACCATCATTTACTACTTGTGATACATATATAGGATCGAATTCTTGATTTAGATTTATTAGAACATAGCACATACTACTTGTGATATATTATATAAGTATATAGGATCGCATTCTTGATTTATTAGAATATAGCTTCAATCATTTGGGCCCATGAGATTTATCTTCCACTGCTCCAACCGGCATACCAGACCAATTCAACTTTTTTCGTTGTATTTGAATCTTAGTTAAATGGTTTTCTTGTGTTCAGCTCCGCAAACTAATGCAGATTCGACCAAACGCCGAACATACATCCTCTAGGATATTTGGATATTAAATTCATCCTGAATTTTTAGTTGAATGACTTGGAAACTCTTCTTAGCTCTTTTCTAGAGATGCTTGCTGCGGTCTATTCTTGTAGAAGTTTTTGGGGGCCTTATCTGTCATACAACATTAACAATAGTTTTAAAATTATCGATATTATTTATTTAGCTCTAAATGTTCTACGGATTTTTAGAACTTTTCAGCTTTACAAAGACTAAAAAACAAACAGTGTAGGAAGGGTATATAGCTGGTAATGTGGTATTAAAAAATTCGAATGTATACATACGAACGGATGGATATAGCTCAATCCACTCAGGTCGTCAGCTGATCACAAATACTTCATAAGGTCTCTGACGTTTATAAAAATAAAATGTAAGAATTCAGAATTCATTATTCAAGGAAACCGTATGGTCTACAATCAAATTGGGCATCTTAGTTTCATTACTACACTTTGCTTGACCAAAATTTTATGTATATTAAAATTAAGCTTAATAATTCAAACCAGATATATATGATATAAACTCAAACAGAGTGTAGGCTCATATAGGGATGCAAGATCAAGGTCAAGACCATTTTTTTAATACTCAGCGCTAAACCATATTATTTTAAGAATAATAGTTTAACTACTTTACTTAATTGGAGGATGGAGTCATGTGTAGAAGTTCACGCAAGTGAGGAAAGTTCTCTGATCGCCATTCACTTGGGAGTGGCCAGAAACGATTTTTTTACATATGACTCAAGCAGCTCACGACCTCCGGTCTCTGACCAAGTATCCTCTGGGTAGCCTAAGAACATCCGTTTGAAGGCGAGCTAAAGTGAGAAGGCGAAATATCCCCTACTTAGGGTTGTGCGCTGGGTTTGGGACCCGCCACGTAAAAAAACGCAGCAATGAAAACCAACAATCAGCCTCGGAAGAGAGACCCCCCCTTTTGATGACGACCATGGCAAGCGAAATAAGGACTACGAATTGAGGGCATGCTCCTGGAATGTCCGGTCCCTTAATTGGGAAGGTGCCGCTGCCCAGCTGGTTGATGTCCTCGTGAAAATAAAGGCTGACATCACCGCCGTCCAAGAAATGCGATGGACGGGACAAGGACAGAGACGAGTAGGTCCTTGTGACATCTACTACAGTGGCCATATAAAGGAGCGCAAGTTTGGTGTTGGGTTCGTGGTGGGAGAGAGACTCCGTTGCCGAGTACTATCATTCACTCCGGAGAATGAACGTCTAGCCACAATCCGCATCAAAGCGAGGTTTTTCAACATATCGCTGATTTGCGCCCACGCCCCGACGGAAGAGAAGGACGATGTGACCAAAGATGCCTTTTATGAGTGCTTGGAGCGCACTTATGAGAGATGCCCCCGCCACGATGTCAAAATCGTGCTTGGCGACTTCAACGCCAGGGTGGGCAAAGAAGGTATCTTTGGCACTACGGTCGGTAAATTCAGCCTCCACGAGGAAACATCCCCAAATGGGTTGAGGCTGATCGACTTCGCCGGGGCCCGAAATATGGTTATCTGTAGTACTAGATTCCAGCATAAGAAGATACATCAAGCTACCTGGATGTCTCCGGATCGAAAAACCACCAACCAGATCGATCATGTTGTGATAGACGGAAGACACGTCTCCAGTGTTTTAGATGTGCGTGCGCTCCGAGGTCCTAACATCGACTCGGATCACTATATTGTTGCAGCCAAAATTCGCACCCGCCTCTGTGCAGCAAAAAACGCACGCCAACAAACACAAGGAAGGTTCGACGTCGAGAAGCTGCAATCACAACGGAGAGCCGAACGATTTTCTACTCGGCTTGCACTCCTGCTCTCTGAGAGCACTCGTCAACAACTCGGTATAAGGGAACTGTGGGACGGCATCTCAAACTCCTTACGTACAGCTGCAACCGAAACCATTGGTTTTCGGAAAGTGCAAAAGAACAGCTGATACGACGAGGAGTGCCGTATCGCAGCGGAGAGAAAACAGGCTGCCTACCTCGCAACGTTACGATCGACCACAACACGTGCGGGATGGGATAGATACCGAGAGTTGAAGAGGGAAGCGAGACGCATTTGTAGACAGAAAAAGAAAGAGGCCGAAATGCGTGAGTACGAAGAGCTTGATAAGCTGGCCGACAGGGGTAATGCTCGAAAATTCTACGAAAAGATGCGGCGGCTTACAGAAGGTTTCAAGACCGGAGCATACTCTTGTAGAACCCCCAAAGGCGATCTAGTCACCGATGCCCAAAGCATACTTAAATTATGGAGGGAACACTTCTCCAGCCTGCTGAATGGCAGTGAACGTACAACGCCAGGAGAAGGCGAACCCGACTCCCCAATCGATGACGATGAAGCAGACGTTCCATTGCCCGACCATGAAGAGGTTCGAATAGCAATTGCCCGCCTGAAGAACAACAAAGCGGCAGGGGCCGACGGATTGCCAGCCGAGCTATTCAAACACGGCGGCGAAGAACTGGTAAGGAGCATGCATCAGCTTCTTTGTAAAATATGGTCGGACGAAAGCATGCCCAACGATTGAAATTTAAGTGTGCTATGCCCAATCCATAAAAAAGGAGACCCCACAATCTGCGCCAACTACCGTGGGATTAGCCTCCTCAACATCGCATATAAGGTTCTGTCGAGCGTATTGTGTGAAAGATTAAAGCCCACCGTCAACAAACTGATTGGACCTTATCAGTGTGGCTTTAGACCTGGTAAATCAACCACCGACCAGATATTCACCATGCGCCAAATCTTGGAAAAGACCTGTGAAAGGAGAATCGACACACACCACCTCTTCGTCGATTTCAAAGCTGCTTTCGACAGCACGAAAAGGAGCTGCCTCTATGCCGCGATGTCTGAATTTGGTATCTCCGCAAAACTAATACGGCTGTGTAAACTGAGCAACACTCAAAGCTCCGTCAGGATCGGGAAGGACCTCTCCGAGCCGTTCGATACCAAACGAGGTTTCAGACAAGGCGACTCCCTATCGTGCGACTTTTTCAACCTGCTTCTGGAGAAAATAATTCGAGCTGCAGAACTCAACAGAGAAGGTACCATCTTCTATAAGAGTGTACAACTGCTGGCGTATGCCGACGATATTGATATCATCGGCCTCAACACCCGCGCCGTTAGTTCTGCTTTCTCCAGACTGGATAAGGAAGCAAAATAAATGGGTCTGGCAGTGAACGAGGGCAAGACGAAATATCTGCTGTCATCAAACAAACAGTCGTCGCACTCGCGACTTGGCACTCACGTCACTGTTGACAGTCATAACTTTGAAGTTGTAGATAATTTCGTCTATCTTGGAACCAGCGTAAACACCACCAACAATGTCAGCCTGGAAATCCAACACAGGATTACTCTTGCCAACAGGTGCTACTTTGGACTGAGTAGGCAATTGAAAAGTAAAGTCCTCTCTCGACGAACAAAAGCCAAACTCTATAAGTCGCTCATAATTCCCGTCCTGCTATACGGTGCAGAGGCTTGGACGATGACAACAACCGATGAGTCGACCTTAAGAGTTTTCGAGAGAAAAGTTCTGCGAAAGATTTATGGTCCTTTGCGCGTTGGCCACGGCGAATATCGCATTCGATGGAACGATGAGCTGTATGAGATATACGACGACATTGACATAGTTCAGCGAATTAAAAGACAGCGGCTACGCTGGCTAGGTCATGTTGTCCGGATGGATGAAAACACTCCAGCTCTGAAAGTATTCGACGCAGTACCCGCCGCGGGAAGCAGAGAAAGAAGAAGACCTCCACTCCGTTGGAAGGACCAAGTGGAGAAGGACCTGGCTTCGCTTGGAATATCCAATTGGCGCCAAGTAGCGAAGAGAAGAAGCGACTGGCGCGCTGTTGTTGACTCGGCTATAATCGCGTAAGCGGTGCCTACGCCAGTAAAGAAGAAGAAGACTTTACTTAATTTTACTTTAATTTCAGTAAATATCAAACATATGTATTTACCGGTATAAACGCTTCAGATGAAAAGTGAAAATAAGTGAAGGCTAAGGGAAGATCTGTACAGATTACATTAACTTATGGCATTATTCTTACTTGTAGTCCTTCCGAAAACATGTTTTCAAGCAATTTAGTGAACACAATACTAGAATAACGATAGTCCTTATAAGTATTATATGGCAGCTGCGTTAATATATTAGCCGTTTTCACACATTTTCAATACGAGACTTTAGTATATCACATTTTATATGTTTACTTAATTTTGTTAAAGCATCTTACATACTGATTGGTATATACGTTATGAAGTCAACCGGACTCGATTTTTATCAATTTTGGCATCAAATCAAATAATTACCAAAACAATTTTAACATATGCAATTGAGATATAAACTATTATACTATCTTTTAAGTTGGATCAAACTGGACATAGTGAGCTAAATTTTTTTAAATGTGATTTAGTGGCTTATGACTTCGTAATTATTTAAATATTAGTAGATCCAGCCACGCGTTGCTGTGGTATACATTTTAAACTATTATTTATATAATAAACTATTCAATACAGTGAAAATTTTATTTAGGAATAAAGGCGAAAACGTTTTTGTCGGTATAAGAATCGGAGGGATTGTACTTGAGGTTTCATTTTGAATAAGTTCATGCAAATAAATTTCATTGGAAAAAATAACGAATTTAAGGCTGCTTTCCCAATGTCTGGTTAAAACCTTTCTGTCCAGTTAATAAAGTTAAATAAATAAAAGCTTAATAGATTGTACTTAATAAACACCAACAAATTGTGGGACCGGTCAATGTGCATGGTTCTTATAAATCGGTTCGAACTGGATACAGTGTGCAAAATTTTGCTAAAATTGGTTCAGTAGTTTACACATTATTTTTATGTGTAAAGATATGTACGCACACCTAAAACTAAGTTAAAAAATTTATTTGCACTTGTATCAAAGATATTATCTGAAAATTTAAAATTAGTGTTGTGTGATTTGTCCGAAACCGTAGAGCATTTCTGCTTCAATACTATTATCAATAATCACAACGTCGCCGTCATAATTATAATTATGCAATACCGCCCCTAACGATGCATGTAACATACTTCTGCATACATACTCTATACTAATAAAAGTACATAGCTTTAACTATTTCATGAATGAGTGATAGTCCCATCGACATCTTGCAGTTCTCCGCCCCGCACAAATGCCACGTTCTTCAATCTTTTCTTCTGTCACTAAGAGTGTCTGAGCCATCAAAATTTTAATGTCGATCGTAATAATAACAATTATCACTGGCTGCAGAAGACAGCAAACACAATGGGAAGTGTTTATAAGTATACATTTATCGCTACCACTGTTAAAAACTATCACTGCAACAACAATCTTGGCAGTAATATTAGCAATGGTAATAGCAAAGCAATCAATCTACAGCATGGTTAAAAGAGTACTGAGTGCGGCAAAGCACTATAATCTCATACAACGTTACGGACACTTGCTAAAGTTACTTGGCAGGTGGAAACATGAGAGGATTTTCTGGCAAACCAAACGTCCAGTAAATATGGTATATAATTCAATGCAATACATATAAAAATATAAATGTATGCCATTAGTTAGCGAATTATTGCAGCAGTTGATGTCTGCATTATTACCGCAAAACGTCACAGTTTAGGAAGTATCAACTCAACTCCACTAGGCTTGCTGCAATACATCAACTTGTACTTCAATGCAAAATACCAGTAAATAATTTTATTATTTTGTTTAATTGGCTATAACAGTTTTTATTATTCTCTGCACACATTGTGCTCACTTTTTTATTATTGTTTTTATTGTTGTTGTATGGTCATATTTTTCTCGCTGTTGTAATTATTATACAAATCATAGTTACTCTTGTGTTGGCTGTAAATGTTTATACATGGGTTGCCTGGGTAGTTTTTATAATTTTTTTTTTTGTTTTTGTTAATACTAAAAATAAAGTATAACACATTGTACTGCAGATTTTATTGCATTTACTGTTATACTGGCTTTATAGCTGTTGTTGTTACCGCTATTGTTACAACCACTAAATCATTTCACCGCGATTGGCGTTTAAAGCATAACCAATGTTTTATTACACAGAAAAGACGAAATCGCAAAGCATTTCCAAATTTCGCGTATACTCAAAAATACTAATGCTTACGTTTTTGAATATAGATAGAGTAATATTTAACAGATAAACACATTAATGCATAAGGTAAATTTCTTAATTTTGATTTCTAAATATGATATTTACAAAAATTATTAGAAATATAATATTATACATAAAACTTACATTTATTATTGCAATTGTTTGCACAACTCTTCAGCTAATTATTCTCAAAGTGTTATTATTTGTTCGACAAAGCTCAAGCATGGCAGGCTGTGGATGGACTAAGTATTTAGGCTAGTTGTGAATACCTAATAAGTAGCCTCTGACTGAATTGTCATTGATGGGATATACTGGGAAAGTTAATACGTTGGATGCCAACAGAAAAACACTCACAACCGATAGCCATAAGGAAGGAGTACCTTAAGGCTTTTCGGCGAAGTAGTAGAGTTTTGTGGTCCTCAGTGCTAGATCTTCCATTGAAACAAACAGAATCCCAAAGAGCAGTACTTACTCCAGTTGTTCGAAACTCTGCCAAACGAGAATTTATAGAGAACATATAGCTGAAATTGGCAGCTCTTCTGTAATAAAATGAAGACGACTCTGAAAGGGACTGCGATGACATCTGACCCTTAGCCGTTCGCGACTGTAGGGTTATATATATATAAATGATCAGGCTGACGAGAAAAAGACATACTGATTTTGACAAAATTTAGTACGTGGCATTATTCTTACATTATAATGTTACAGTGTGAAATTAGACGACATCGGACAACAACCTCGGCCACTTCCCATATACTTAACACAATTTTAAATTCCACTTGATTCGTTCAGTTTCCATTACACAAATCAAAAAGCAATTAATATAACGGGATAAAACCTTGCACGAATAATATCTTTAGTGTGTGCCAACTTACGACCAAAAATTGTTTAAATCCAATAAAAACTTTTCAAGCCCCTAGGTACCGAATATTTGCACCCCGGTATCCATATTTAACTTTTGATCGAAAATATCGGCAACTGTGTAATATATATAACTAAAATTAAGATATAATCCTTCTCTTATAATAATATGTCTATAAGTAAAAATGGGTTGAATCGGACCAATACTTCCCCTAAGCTCCTAAATACAGTGGTGGTCTTATAATTAGGAACGACTTTGCTGCATATAGTTTTCTTAATTTATTTTAAAAATTAAGACTGCCACATTGAAACTATAAATTGGAATCAACAACACAACAATTAACACATTTTATTTGAGTTCAACATAAAAAAAACAACAACGTTAATTATATTTTTAAGAAAATGAGGTAAACACAAAGAACACCAAATTCAGTTTGGTCATATAATTAGAAACGACAGTATCAACTTAAAAATATTTATATAAAATTGAAAAAATCTATTTAATTTTTTAGTATTTTGTTAAATATACCTTATTTGTAACAACATTGTCTATCCGTCGCAGTAAACTTTGGATTAATTGTTGGCATGTTTGCACTGATATGCTGTTCCAACTTTGTTGAACCATTTGAAACAACTCGTCATTATTTCGCAGTTTTTGTTCCTAAGATCTCGTTTCACAATTGCCCATAAGTTTTCAATTGAGTTGAGATCAGGACTTTACGGAAGTCAATCCAAAACATCAATATTTTTATCCGAAAGACAGCTTTTCACTAACCTTGAAGTGTGTTTTGGGTCATTACCGTGCTGGAAAATATAATGAACTGGTATATTCTCAAAGGAATTTGGTTCCATTACATTTTCCAGAATGTCTATATATTGATGTTGGTCCATTATCCCTTGAACACACACAATTGAGCCAACACCAGGAGAGGAAAAGGCTCCCTAAACCATAACAGATTCGCCACCGTGTTTTACAGTTTTCACAAAGTACCTGGGGTTCAGCGCCATGGGAGGACGTCTTAGATACGATTTTCCGTTGTACTGGAATAAATTGAACTTTGATTCGTCACTCCAGAGAACTCTATTCCAGTATTGACGATTTTTATAATTTTTTTGCGCAATGCACCCACGAAGTCCCGACTCCTGAAAATGCCTTCTTATCGTCCGCGCTGAGATTTCTACATCAATTTCTTGTCCAACTTCAGCCTTTATTTCACGCGAAGTCCTAAAAGAGTTGTTTTTGCTCGTCCTACAAATTATCCGGTCTTCTGTTGGAGTGGTTTTTCGAAGTCTGCTCTACCTTATAGAGGTTTCAAAATTCTTTTCTTTTTTATACAAATGAATAGCTACAAATACCTTTTTCTTGAAGCAAGCAAACCTTTGTGCGATAGCTGATATTGACAATTTCTTCTTTTGATAGCACTTTACAATTAACTCTCTCATTTTGGGAGTACATGACTTGTTTTGCCCATTGAACGTTGTTTAATTGAAGTAATTTAATTCATTTACAAAACAGTTTAATTTACATTATCAAAATGTAAACACATTATATATATCGCTAAGTTGAAAAAAATCCGAGAATCAAAAGAAGGAACCGGGCAGTTCTAATTACGTGCTAAAAAACATAAACCGGGATAATTTTATTTTTTTCAATAACCAATTAGCAAATAGTCACGTGTTTATTTAACATTAACATTCGTAACCTACCCTACGAATAACGGGATTTATAAATTACAATGCGCGTCTTAAAAAAAGTATACATTGATTTGGTTTTTTCAAACATATCGTTTCTAATTATGAGGATACCACTGTACTTAATATAAAGGCTTTCGAGCCGGGACCGGTTTCCGGGTGACTGTAGCGCATATATCGGCCAATATGTGACTTATCTACGAGTTTTACTCATAATAGTATATCTTTGTGCCTAAAATATACATATAAATTTGAGCAAACACTTGACCCTATACAAGCTGTGTTATTTCGAACATCAGGTTGCACCCGAACATGGCCTTTTATTACTCGTTGGAATTGAATTTATTAAAATACGCATATTTCAAACGTACTTATGCAATAAATTTCATCTAACCGAAAGAAAATGTTAAATTCATATTATTACACAGTTTAACAAACCCCCTTTAATTCAAAAGATAAATAATTAGAGTATGGTAATGCTCGGTAACAACCGGACTGAATCCTTACTTGATATATAATATATAAATCTATATCTATCTCAGTATTACTAGCAAGCGTTAGATGAAGAAAACTATTATACTCCGTTCAACATTTGCGAGAATTTATGGGGCATTCCATACCAAATCGACCACTTTTGAACCCGACCCCTTTATATTTTGCTGAAACTTATCCATCCTTTCCTACCCTTTGAAAAACATTTTTGAGAATTTTTTCAAAATTTTTTGTCCAACTTCAAAAAAGTTATGAATTTTGCTAAAAATGGCTTTTTTTATTTTCAAATAGCCATAACTTTTGTAGAAATTGACTTTTGGAGACCTTTTTTTTAAATTTTTGGTTTTGAATGAACTTTTCGAAAAAATACACGAAAAAAAATTTAACACGATCAACTATATAAAATAATCGGTTTTTTTAAGTAAAATCATAATTTTTTTTTTTGGAAGTTCGCCATTTTTTTTTTCCTTAAAAAAAAACTTCAATTAATTTGACAACTATCCCTGCTAATCCCGGAGTGGGCTGATTTTTTTTTATTTATTTAAAAAAATAAATGAAAAAAAAATTTTTTCCGTAAATTTTATTTCTATCATATAAAAAATATAATTTAACGATTTTATGATTTCACAGAAACAATACAAAAAATTATTTATTAATTTTTTCTCTGGCGTTTAAATATTTTACAAATTTTATGTTCAGTAGTGTTTGAAAATTTTTCAACATACAAACAATAAGTTTTGTAATAAAAAGTTATGGCTATTTGAAAATAAAAAAGCCATTTTTTTGAAAAATTCATAACTTTTTGGACAAAAAATTTTGAAAAAATTCTCAAAAATGTTTTTCAAAGGGTAGAAAAGGATGGATTAGTGTCAGCAAAATCTGAAGGGGTCGGGTTCAAAAGTGGTCGATTTGGTATAGAATACCCCATAAACATTTTTAAACTCAAGTTACACATAAAATATTCACAAACTCTGTGAATTAAAGCAGATTTGGAACAATTTCCGATACGATACCACAGAAACACAACAACTTCAAATTTAGTTTGTTTATTTTATGTAAATACTTTATAAACGCTTTTCATTTTATGGCTAACATTGTACTCATAGTAATACGATTCCCTTTTTATTTATTTCAGCAACATGGTATCTACTTCATCTATTTTTGTGCATTATACATACGTATGACTCACATTTAAAAGCAATCACTGTATAGTTAAATGGACCTTTTTTGTACTCCTTTGTGTTGAATTAATCTCAATTATTAAACCTGTAATATTTAACGCTTCTATTCCAAATTGTTTTAACGGTTTGGTTAAATGTAAATTGTGTTCGGACAGTCGCTGAAAATAAAAATATTTCAATATACATATAAATAGTCGGCCTTATTTTCTTAGTGCTTTAAGTCTAATGGAAACACGTCATAACTTTTATTATGTGGTAACAAACCGAGATATCTGATAAGTACACTTTTTCACATAATTCTGCAATTTTATGTCGAAATTGACACACCAAATACTTGAAACTACAATATAATTATGATATACAACCTTATATTGAAACAGTTACTTTACATCACTATGTACTTTCAATTGATCTGGTTTGTATCCCTTAACATCATCTGACTCCATTATATACCTACATATATCCCCATGAAAGCAGTAAAATTGACATCCCTGATAGTAGAAGACAAGTATTCTTATGAAAATATAGAGATAATGAAGTACGTATAAACATATGTATGTGTATCAAAACTAAAGGCTAGATTCAATTTAACTCCCATACATTTATAATTTCATTGACACATGACAACACTAACCTCATCCAGAGCATACGCTCTCCATAACGAGTGAGGAGAAAAAAGTATTAAATGGTAAGGGAAATTTTGAAAATAAGGAATCGATTGCATTAAGCTTTATGGTTTTCTATCAGAACTCCATTCATTCAGATAGAATATTCCGAAATCTATAATTCAAAAGAATTTGCAATATTATATTCCAATAACATGTTACTGAGAGTTTAATAGTTATGTGCATAACACCTAAAACTAAACGAGATGAATAGATTGTATAATAAATGAAGTTGATACTTGGCGGAAGTTATCATTATGGATAAATCAAAACATCGCCATCTAAAAGCTATAAAGTGCTACAACTAAGTTACGAATTAAGGTACAAAACTGAAAATTACTGTAGCATCACAGTAGCGAAGGCAAATCTGGTAAAATACTTTTAGAAAAGTAGACATACCGCCCAAATTTGATCCACAGTGTTCTGCTGATATTCTTATATTAATTTTTGAAATTTTTATATTACCTTTCTTTCCTACATATAATGTAAATGAAGGCGGATTAATTTACAGTTGTTTATTTGATAAAACATACGTCTCTACTTACGAAAAAATCGCCCCTGGATATAAAATCCAGAAGGAACGAATTTCAATCTTACTCGGTGCAAACATTCATGGATCACAAAACTTGGTGCCATTGGTGATTATAAAATTAAAAAAGGGATTTTCAAGGATTTAGTAATTTACTTAATTATAATTTTTCAAAAAAGGCTGGATGACATCTCGAAATTTTCATGATTGATTTCGCAAAATTATTGTACTCTTGCAACCAGCCGCTATAATACAGAGTATTATAGTTTTGTTCACCTAACGGTTGTACGTCTCAAGGTTACATACTATATGTATGTATATAAATGATTCGGGTGACAAGATAATTTTAAATTCGGTTAACGGTCTGTCCGTCCGTGCAAGCTGTCACTTGAATAAAAATTGAGATATCTCGATGAAACTTGGTACGCAAGTTCCTTAGTAAAAAGAAATCAACCGAAAACATATAAAGTACCATGTCTAAGCTAAACTAAATTAAGATATATTATAAAGCTGTAATTTGGTACAGAGGATCGCTGTAGCAAGGAGCATCTGTGAGAAATTTTTTGAAAAAGAGGCGTCGGCCCGTCCTCAAGTTTAAAGTACATATCTCCGAAACTACTTAAGCTACAACAACCAAATTTGCTGAGTACAAATCTTTTAAAAGGAGGATAACCCCGCTCACTCCCTATATAACAGTACTGTTAAAAACTACTAAAAGCGTGACAAATCAATAACCAAATACGCCAGACACATTAAGTTTTACCACCAAGATAGTATGACAGATCTTTATGGGAGCGGTGTAAAAATTAGGCGATGGGCGTTGCACCTCCCATTTTTGGCTAAATCCCGACGGACCGATTTTGACAAAATTTAGTACGTGGCATTGACGATAGAGCAGACGTTCCATTGCCGGCCGAGCTATTCAAACACGGTGGTGAAGAACTGATAAGGAACATAAATTAGCTTGTTTGCAAAATATGGTCGGACGAAAGCATGCCCAATGATTGGAATATAAGATTACTCTGCCCAATACACAAAAAGGGAGATCACTCAAACTGCGCCAACTACCGTGGGATAAGTCTCTTAAAGATCGCGTATAAGGTTCTATCGAGCATATTGTGCGAAATATTAAAGCCCACCCTCAACAAACTGGTTGAATCTTATCAGTGTGGCTTTAGACCCACCAAATCTTGGAAAAGACCCGTGAAAAGAGAACACACCCCACCTCTTTGTCAATTTCAAAGCTGCTTTCGACAGCTCGAATAGGAGCTACCTTTATGCCACGATGTCTGAATTTGGTATCACCGCAAAACTAATACGGCTGAGTAAACTGACGTTGAGCAACACAAAAAGCTTCGTCAGGATCGGGAAAGACCTCTCCGAGCTGTTCGATACCATACGAGGTTTCAGACAAGGCGAATCCTTCAATCTGCTGCTGGAGAAAATAATTCGAGCTGCAGAACTTAATCGAGCAGGTACAATCTTTTATAAGAGTATATAGCTTAATATAATTGGCCTCAACACCCGCGCCGTTAGGTCTGCTTTCTCCAAACTGGATAAGGAAGCGAAGCAGATGGGTTTGGCAGTGAACGAGGGCAAGACGAAATATCCCCTCTTATTGAACAAACAGTCGTCTCACTCGCGACTTGGCTCTCAAGTAACTGTTGGCAGTCATAACTTTGAAGTTGTAGATAATTTCGTCTATCTTGGAACCAGTATCAACACCACCAACAATGTCAGCCTGAAAATCCAATGCAGAATAACTCTTGCCAACAGGTGTTATTTTGGACTGAGTAGGCAATTGAGAAGTAAAGTCATCTCTCGACAAACATAAATCAAACTTTATAAGTCACTCATTGCTCCCGTCCTGCTCTGTGGTGCAAAAGAATTTGCGATGACAACAACTGATGAGTCGACGTTGCGAGTTTCCGAGAGAAAGATTCTGCGAAAGATTTATGGTCCTTTGCGCGTTGGCCACGGCGAATATCGCATTCAATGAAACGATGAGCTGTATGAGATGTACGACGGACATTGACACAGTTCAACGAATTAAAAGACAGCAGCTACGCTGGGTAGGTCATGTTGTCCGAAGGGGCGAAAACACTCAGTACTCGACGCAGTTCCCGTCGGAGGAAGTAGAGGAAGAGGAAGACCTCCACTCTGTTTGGAGGACCAGGTGGGCAAGGACGTGGCTTCGCTTGGAATCTCCATTTAGTGCCAGATAGCGAACAGAAGAGAAAAAAGTACGTCCCGTGTCACATTGTGAAGTTGAACGAAATCGGACTTTAACCATGCCTACTTACCATATAGCACAAATCAAGAAGCAATTAATTTAACGGGACTAAACTTTGCACGAATAATGTCTTTAGTGTGTGCCAACTTATGACCAAACATTTTTTAAACCCAATAAAAACTGTTCAATTCCCTAGATATCGAATATTTGGACCACGGTACCTATAGTTGGCTTTTACTTGAAAATGTCGGTTAATGTGTGATATAGTATATAACTGGAATAAAGGTATAATCCTTTTCTTAGATATGTCTCTTTATCAAAAATGGGTTGAATCGGACCAATACTTCCCGTAGCCCCTATATACTTATTATAAAGATTTTCGAACTTCGAGGTGTTTTTGTACCGCATATATCAGCCAAGATTAAAAATGAGAGAGCGTGTTTTACTCATAACATTGTATCTTTGTGCCTAAAATAGATAACTTTGAGCGAAAACTTGGCCTAGCGCGTATATAACTAATATTAGGATTTTCGAACATCCGGCTTAATTTACTCTATGAGAAACTTCTAAGTGACGATGGAAATATAGTTACATTATCTTTCCATCAAATGTAACAGCAGTTTTAACACTTAAAATGGATCAGAATACTTTTAAGTTAACCAAGCTAAACTACAGAAGTATGTTTCTTTCTCAATTATTTGCTGAAAAAGGTGAATTAAAAAATCATTTGAAATCTCATTCAATCCTCAATGAAGTAATAATATTAAAACAAGCTTGGGATGTGTACCACAATGAGTGATAAAGAGCTCTTCGTCGAAGTTGGTTAACCATGACTCTGACGGGTCTGACAGCGACGATGAAAAGCCACTAGCACAATTGTTGCAAACATATCATTACTATGTATAAAGAAGCTATTTAGGCAACGCAAGCTCTGTTTGCAGAAGTAGAGCCAAACAATAGCATTTGCATAAAAACATTGAAATATAGAATAAAGATGTGTTTGATGACGGATCTGCGTATGAACTCAATAGTGATGAAGAGTCTTCAGATAGCACCCAATGTCATGATATTGAGTTTTTACCACTTGTCTCTAATTCTACTGTCATTGAAAGCATTAATAATATATTAAAATATTTCAATTATAATGAATTGTTTTCCAATAAGCACATAAGCAATATTGTTATTCCAGATTCCAAAAAATAAATTAATATAGGTAACTGACTATACTATGTCAAGTAAATACTGATTGTGAAGTTGGTGATTAAGCCGTCCATTTTATGAATTAAGTTCTTATCGTAATTATCTTTAGTACTTTTTTGAATACATATCGATTTAATTTAAACTGGAGAATATTGTTAATGATATTGGAGTCTATCTTTATGTTTTGTGTTGTTTCTAGTTTTTGTTTAATATATACATGTACAATATGTTTAATTAAAAAAGAAGTTATAATATGTATTACACTGGATAGTATAATAGTTTTGTTCACGTAACGGTTGTATGTATGACCTAAAACTATACAAGATAGATATAGAATTATGTATAGAAGTATAACAATAATCAGGATAACTAGAAAAATTTAAATCTTGTTACTATCTGTCTGTGTGTCTTGGTATGCGAGTTTCGTAGTACAAATAAATAGTTCGAGTTTCGAGTTAAATTAATTAGCACTAATTAAATTAAAAGCTGTAATTTGGTAGTAAACAACAAAAATATAAAAAAAATCGACCCACTCCGGGATTAGCAGGGGTAGTTGTCAAATTAATTGAAGTTTTTTTTAAGAAAAACCAGAAAAAAATAGCGAACTTAAAAAAATAAAAAAAACGATTATTTTATATAATTGAAAGTGTTAAATTTTTTCGCGTATTTTTGCGAAAAGTTCATTCAAAAACAAAAATTAAAAAAAAAACTTTTTTGAAGTGGGACAAAAAATTTTGAAAAAATTCTCAAAAATGTTTTTCAAAGGGTAGAAAAGGATGGATAAGTCTCAGCAAAATCTAAAGGGGTCGGGGTCAAAAGTGGTCGATTTGGTATGGAATACCCCATAAGTAAGTATATTTGGAATTAGTATTTTGATTATTATATAGATAAGCTATAAAACTAGTAATAAGCCATGCCAAAAACGTCTAAAATACGCAGAATATTGAAATACAAAAGAAATATAAGCGAATATCTATCCGATACATGAATTATGGTTAAGAGTTGAGGGTGAGAGAGCCGAATAAGATAATAGTGATTCAGAAAACTCGCATTATAGGCTTGTCATCATATTCTGAGGATAATGATCACAAGCATTTAAAACTTCTGGTCTGAAGAATTGAAGCTAGTCGAAAACTCACTTCAGTTAGTTCGAAGTTCTCAAATATGGAACCTTCTATCGGAGCTGAAAGAAGCGTAACAGTTAATAATTTTATACGAGCAATTCCTTATCCTTTGGGGATGTAGGGCAGGTCGCCTCCAAGCTGGTGCATCCTGGGTAACGCTAAATGACCTGCGGCTTTCACGACCTAACAACTCCCTGGACGACTTTGGCTTTGGACTGGTTTTTGAGAAACCCTGCTAGAGTTATGAAAGAAGCCACGGGGGGTAGAAGCAAAGCAGCTTTAGCGAGAAAGCTAAAGTCAGACCGCCGATTGACGACCAAGATCGTGGAACGCTACGGTGACAAACATGATGGTCAGGTTTCTGAGCAACATGTTAGTACACTCGAGTGGGCCAAGAAAGTGCTGAGCGAGGACGATAGGGTAGGACCGGAAGCTAACAGGACAGAACCGGCGGTCAAGCGGCAGAGATCGCACGAGGGAGAAACCTCCTTTAGCGAAATCGCTAAAAGCGCTGGGGCTTTAGTACTTGAAGTGCTCGATCGCAGTAAAAAGGACGGTGCCATCTGCCATGATGAATGGAAGAGGGTAGCGGGGGCTATCTCGTCGGTCTTCCTAAGGGTGGTCAAGAAAAACCCACAAAATGTGTGAGTGCCGATTGGCCCCAAGGGCTACACAAGCTCACAAGTTGTGCTGACGAGAGATCGGCCATCTTATACAAGATGAGATTGAAGAAATTCCTCACCTCCAACTCAGGACTGGAGAGTTTTAAAGCTAGAGAGAAGCGCTGCTAATGCTGAACACGGAATCCATTGGTCTTCTCAGCAAAACAAAGGGAGTCATTAGCTATGGTTTTGAAATGGTAGTGCTGAAAGTACTTCCATCAGACGCCAGAGCTGATGGCGCCCAAGCTGCGGCGGCGGTGGATGTGACAAAGGGTGCTGACGGTCAAACGACCATGGAAATCGACCCGACAGAGGGAACTGACGGTCAAATGACCGTGGAAATCGACCCGAATCTCTCTGATGTGGCCAATACTGGGGGCGGTCCGTCGATCGCCGACTCCGTCTTCAGCCTCGATCAACTGTTTGATGAGGTGCGGGTCGATCACGACTTGGGCGCTGAAATAGCGTTCCTGGAGGAAAGTCTGAAGGATGAAATTCCTCCAGATTAACCTCCAATATGCGAAGGCGACCTCCGCCAATCTATTGATCCGTCTGGAACAAGAGGAGCTGATGTCGTCTTGATACAGGAACCATGGCTGACTGGTAACGGGGTCTCTGGATTGAGGACAAAGAGCCATAGGCTCCTAATAGCCAAGGATGCAGGTAGGAACAGAGCCTGTATGCTGGAAGGAATGAATTAACGGTACTTCCTTTACCTAATCTCAGCAACGTGGGGTGGACTCGTTGGCCACTACCGATGCGGGGAGGAATGGGTTGAAGTCTTCAGCTCTGCGTGCAATGCTGCGGTGGAGAGGTCCTGTCCACTGAAATCACCGAAGGGCAAAGAGAAACCTCTATGGTGGACTACGGAGCTCTCAGATATCAGGGCATCATGTAGACGTTTATTCAACAGAGCCCGCAGAAGTGGGTTATCTGATGACTGCGCTTTGAATAAAGCAGGACTTTCAATATATAAGGCCGAGTAAAGAAAGGCTAAGAGGACCTCGTGGAAGAGCTTCTGTGAAAAAGTGGAAGGCTATCACGAGTCCTCTAGATTAAGGCGTATTCTCGCAAAAATCCCAGTGTCACTGGGGTATCTCAACCGAACAACATGTCCTCTGTGAGGGGATCTCTCGGGGGTCGCATGACGATTGTGCGGCCTTTGTCGGCATTCTGGATGAGCGACATTTGACGTGGGTGATTAACTCGTTCATACCATTCAAGTCCCCAGGACCAGACGGCATCATGCCAGCGCAGCTACAACAGGCTGTTAAGGTGTCATGCAGATGGTTGGCACCTATCTATGCGAACTGCATCAGATTAGATTACATCCCGGTGGCCAGGAGACGAGTCAGGGTTACGTTCAACCCGAAGGCTGACAGGGCCTCCCATGTCACGGCCAAGGATTTCAAGCCAATCAACCTCTTCTCCTTCCTGCTAAAGACTCTGGAGAGACTGATGGACTGGTATATAAGGAAGCGCATGCCGAGAGACTATCTGTCAAGAGCACAACATGCCTACCGTAAAAGCAGGTCAGTGGATACTGCCTTGCATACTATCGTATCAAGCCATTGAGGCCAAGGACTACGCTGTTGGGACCTTCCTTGATATCGAGGGAGCCTTCAACAATGTCCTGCCTAAGGCAGTAGTAACTGCACTTGACGGTCTTGGGGTTGAATCGAACCTCAAGCACTTCATTCTCAGTCTTCTGTGCGACAGAGTGATCGAAACAAAATGGGGCAGCACGCGTACGAGGAGAAGTGTGAGTAGAGGAACACCACAAGGTGGGGTTCTCTCTCCTCTTCTATGGATCCTAGTCGTTGACGAATTGCTCAAAAAACTAGACAATCGCGGCTGTCGGGTGATTGCCTATGCAGACGATGTAGCACTTATGGTGAAAGAAAAGTTCCTTAGCACTGTGTACGAGTTGACTCAGGGATATCTCAGCGTTGTAACAAAGTGGGCGGTCAGAAGTGGACTCGATATTAATCCAAACAAAACAGAAATGGTTTTATTCAGCGGAAAATATAAAATCCCGGTGGCACCAATGCCGCAGATGGGGGGTATTCGCCTGCAACCGGCGGATAAAGTGAAATATTTAGGGCTCATCCTGGATAAAAATATTTCATGGAAGCCGAATATCGAGGGTAGAGCAAAAAAGACATCTATTGGCAAAATATGGGGCCTCTCACCGAAAGTGGTTCTATGGTGCCTTCATGTGGTGGAGGGCTTTAAGGAAGACCACACTGGCCAAGAAACTCGAAAGCGTTCAACGGGTTGCGCTAATTAGAATATGTGGTGCATTAAGATCTACCCCAACCATGGCACTTAATGCAATGTTGAACATAACGCCGGTGGACATTGCCGGTAGGTGTATAGCCGCCAAGGTGGCTATCAGACTCAGAGAATCTGGTTTCTTAAAGGAATGGAATGTCGGGAGCTCTCTATCAACTCCTGTTTCAGACTTCCCGACTACTGTAGTGTGTTCCTGGCTGAGGTCGCAGCCATCGAGGTAGTAGCAGATTTGCTGCTACGGAGTGCATCCACCTTCAGAGAAGTAACCATTCACTCAGATAGTAGAGCGGCAATACTAGCCTTGAACTCATTCACAGTGCGTTCAGGGCTGGTCGAAGAATGTCTAACGTCGCTATCTCTAGCAGCTAGAGTTTTTGTGATTAGACTGGTATGGGTGCCGGGCCACAGCGGAATTGCAAGGAAAGGCACCCTGGAATCATTATCGGTAGAATGGGAACGGATCGGTGCTCCTGTATCTTCTTGTTTTCTACTACTAGATAGCTGGGCCACGCGGATGGTCGTCTAACGCTGGGCCAGCATCGGTACTTCTGCGGTTGCAAAAACCGTCTGGCCCAGGATAGATCGCAGGAGATCTAATGATCTCTTAGCCCTCAGTAAGGCTAACCTCTCATGAATAATGGGACTCTTAACAGGCCACTGTGCTATTGGCTTACATGCGGTAAGAATGGGTATCTTATCGGATGCCGACTGTAGGAGCTGTTTGAAAGAAGATGCGGTAGAAACAAGCCAGCACTTCCTGCTTGACTGTCCCGCTTTGGGGAGGTCAGGACTAAGACACTTGGAGGCGCATACCTTTGGCCATCCCACCGAACTGGTGGGTGTTGAAGTTAAGCGTCTGTGTAACTATGTACTGGCTACAAAGCGCTTCGCCAATCTGTAAGTCCGTACACGGGAGTTCTTTTTCAATGGCATCACAAAGGACCACATTATAAGTATACGTGTGATCTTTGATCAGCCATCTTACCAAACCTAACCTAATTCCTTATCTTTAAAATTATTATAACAACGTATTTTTTTAGAACTAGTATTAGAAAGTGTTGCCAAAACTTGCAAAACAAAAAAGGAGGCAGCCTTGCCTAATTTTCATCATTATAATAACTTTCATTATTATTGAGTAACTTATAAAAAAGCCTTACAACAACACAAACAAAGTACTTCTTAGATTCTTCTGAACTTTTACTCTTTTTAAATACATATTATTTTTTTTTAAACGATTCTATATTTTACAATTCTAAAATAAATTAATTGAAATATAAAAGTATCAAAAATCAAGATGATAGTCATCGATATCTTAGATTACCATGGTGTAGTTCACCATGCTTATTTCAAGAATATGGAAATTTTAATCAAACCTGTATGACTCGTAAAGAATTTGTATTACGTATAAAATACGTGATGGTAAGCCAAAAAGATGCATCCTTATGTCTAAAAGTCACAATAAATTAAATAAAATTTATTTCTCATTTGAAAACGTTTTAGTCGATGAATAGATTTTACCACACGAAATATGTGAAAAAGATTAAATTTGGTTTACCTCTATGGATATGATTTATGAAAAAATTCATGTAGTTGATCAGTTCTTGTACTTGTTAGTTGATAAATAACAAAATAAATTGAAAGAATATGCGAGGTGTGTTCAAAAAGTATCGTGAATCGTAACTGAGAGTTTTCTTCGATTGCAGAGGCGTGGTGCATCATACGTTCTTGCCACAGGGAAGAACGGTCAATAAGGAATATTACCTGCAAGTTATGCGCAATTTGCGCGAAGCAATCCGCCAGAAACGCCCGGATTTGTGGAAGAACAAAAATTGGCTTTTGCATCACGATAACGCCCCTGCTCACACACATCGTTGCTTGTGCTCGACTTTTTGGCCAAAAACAACACACTAATGATGCCACAGCCACCGTATTCCCCAGATCTGGGATCATGGGGATTACTTTGAAGGGGACAAAATAGATATTCATGAATAAATAAATAATTTTTGAAAAAAACACAAAATTCGCGATACTTTTTGAACACACCTCGTATAACTCATAAACATAATGAGCGACGCCTAGCTCCGATAGAAGACATATACATATGAGAAAATAAAATATATAATCATATCGACATATGTACACACATTCAAGTATACATTGATGAATGTTTTGGTATCTTTTACGAAACCTTTTTTTAAAGGAACGTCTCTATATATAGTAAACAAATAGAAAATGAACATCGCTGTCCCCTTATCGGAGCTTTCACTGTATAAGCGACCACCCATACATGTGGTTGATGTAGCAATCGGACGCTTTTATTACGATTCAACATCGTAACTTAACGGTGATTGGATGAAAGGAAGAATATAAAAAGGAGAAAGCTGCATTACGCAGAACACTAAATCCAGAGATTTTCTTTTATCTTGTTTTGTTCTAATTTCCTGTTTTGAATCTTATGTATATAATGGATAGCAGAAAAGCAGAAAGAATGAATGTTACATCAACCCCTCACACATAATAACCCCAATGTCGGCTTAGATATTTAAACGTGTATGTATGTACATTACGAAGGTTAATGGTGTGGATAACACCGAAAACAAATGATATTAAAAATAAAAAATCGTTGGCAGAGGAATTGGATGGAAAATTTTTGAAGGGATTAAGCTTCCGGTATACACTGGAAAAATGCTTTCCATGTGATACAAAAGAATATTAGTTTTCTTTTTTAATTTTTTTTATTCTATTTCTTTTAGCAAGTAGTACATATTTATTAACCTAAGCTAAACTAAATTAAACTTATAGAGCTTAAACGTAAGATTTATCTTCTTGAAATACGCTTCAGACCGAAACCGCTACTTATTTAAAGTCGACATTAGTTTCAAATAAAAAGTGGAAAATATTCCTTCGATTTATCACGCATTAATTCTATGTTTCCCAGATTTCAATCACATACGTCCAACAAATACTACATATAATATATTTCTCCATACATTATCATTTGTGGTTAGGAAAATCCTAAGTTGCAACGGAGTCAAGAATACGAAACATTTTTATAATTTGATCATTATCAAAAATTAACCCAAACATAGATCCTAAAATCGACGGCATTTTTAAGATATTAAACGCATGGAGAAAAAGGCTAGAAGCATTGATGGCTAAAAAAGACATTAAGTAATTTACATTTTATATTACATACGCTACGATTCATCATTTTGAAGTAAGCAAAATACAAAATCGGTCATTCAAATACGTTTATGACATGTGAGAGATGATGAATCGTGGATTTACGTATACGAGCCCGAAAGTAAACAGCGAACAAGTAGTATGGGTGTTTGAAAATGAGCCAGAAAGAAAGCAAATGCTTTGATGCGTTCAGATGAGCGTCTCTTAGAGATACCACTATCTGAGTGGTAAAAGTGCTCCGACAATTGTTCCAAACGCATGCATAAGTGTATAAATCTTAATTAAGAATATTATAAAAAACAATAAAGCGATTTCAGTGATTCATATTTGTTTGGATCTCTAATCCCGAAATAAAAAAGGCAACCTACGTATATATATATCTACAAATGTATGTTATGAGGTTACCAACAATTGTCTTGTTGACAAAGCTATTATGTCTGTAGAAATTCATTTGTACTCTTTGCGAATACTCTAATAACACGTTGCACAGAGTACAATTGTTTTCTTCACTTAGCGGCTGTTTATAAAACCCAAAATTTACCTAAATAGATGTAGAGTTATATATATGTATGCATATATATATATGAACGATCAGGATGACGAGACGAGTTGAACTAGAGTTTGGTATAGCAAACGCAATAGGCGCAACTGTTTGTCCGGAGTATACATTTCAAATCATAAGCAAATGTTCGAAATTCATGCAAGAATCATTTTATTACTTAAAAAAAATAAAATATCGATAACAAGCTGCTGCAAGATTATAGTTTATATATGCATATACATACACACAAATACTTATACCGGCAAATACTTTTTCGTCTTTATTTGTAAATAATATATTTTCACTTTATTAAAATAATATTTAATGTAATAGCCACAGCATTAGGCGGATGGAATTTCTAGTACCTTTTTATTCGCTAAGGCCACATCATATAAAAAGAACATTTTGGCAGAGAAGTTATCCAACGTTAAGTGCAATACACACAGGCACATTTAAATAATTTTGTTGCAAATTGTCCGCACCACTCATGAGAACAATGCCTATATAGCAAATTAGAAACTAGGGCTAAATCTACTCGTCCCCTCATTCCGTTCTTCCCCCACTAAGCATGAAATTAATGTGATTATCTTAATTTATCAATGTAATTCAATGTGTGATATTATATTTATTCACAAAATATAGGTAGAAAGGGTTAATGTCAAGGCCATACTTTCAACTGTTAGTTAAACAGATTTAAGTAATTTGACGCAGAGGTATATGGACATCCATAAATAAATGAATATTCCATAAATGTGTGTTGTCAAGGATAAAATTATATGAAAGTTTCTATTTTTTCTGTAAAAGCATTACCAAATCAGGGCTACACAAAACTTGTGTAACTATTTTAGCATTAAACCCGCCAATCTGAACTAAAAAACTTTACTGGATTACACGATTTAAATTTTGTACACTAAAGTTTGTAAATTATATTTGCTTTAGTAAATACTAAAATATTAAAGGTTTGAAACTGGAAACTTTTTATTAAGTTCAGAACTAATTATAAACTAATCTCCACTGCAGAAGTTTGTATTTCGTCTACATTATACTATACAAGTATATGTACATACCTGAAAAACATTTTGACAAACGGTAAAGTAGTGTGATTGGGTCAGTAACCTGTTTGCTCAATTAAACATAACTACGATGACAACATATTCCACAAGATTTATGTCAGAGAGGGATATAGAGTGAGTTTTCACCGCCCGATACTTCCTAAGTACCCTTAAATGACCTGCGACCTTCGTGGTATGAAAAACTTTTAATAGACATGTGACCTCAGTTTCGACTAGGATTACGTTTAGGGCTGAAGTTTTGGAATTGGTGAGTACAGATGGTCGAGATGTTCTGTCACCTGAGTATATAGGGACTAGCGGGTTAAGCCCGATACCGACATTATTAAGTTGATCTGGTTGCTGTTGGTTGAGAGGACTCCCTCTTTGCGCTGGTTGGTTCTGAACGCATTTCCCAATAAAAATGTACGACAGCCCTCGCCTTGGCTTCTTAACAAAAAAAACCTTGAGTCTATCAAACTACGTACCGAGAGATGGATAGCAGCTCTAAGTGGGGACTCTTTAAATATGAATCATGACAAAATTTTAAAAAAGAAAAAACAGACGTGAAGTAGGTCAAAAGCGACCTTAAAAATAGCTGGTGGGGCATTGCCTGAGGTGTCGAAATCGTCCCCCACCAAAGGGAGTTCAAAAACTTCTAAACAAGCAGTGATGATGTAAGAAAGCTTCAATTAATTTAAAGATGCCCCTGCTAGATTCATGGAGGTTATGGGATCTCTGGAAGCATCAGGGGACCGAGAGGAAAAAAAGCAGCTGAGGTGGAACCGTCGTAGAAATCTGAACTTACGAGAACTCTGAGTGAACTATACCGGTGCTAAACGGTGGTGAAGATGACAAAACTACAGTGAATAAAAGCGGGTTTGAGTGGCTATATCCGCAGTCTTTATGAAGATGGTCAAGAGAAACCCCGAGCACGGCATAGAATATAAAAGAATTCCTACACTTATCAGCTGTGCCGACGAATAATCAATTTGAGTAGTATTTAATGTGGCTAGATTAAAGGACACGGCCCAAGTGGATCTTTCATTACGCCTTCGCGCTCGTGTTTGTCCGAACCTTCCACTCTTAGAGAAATTGTTGCGATATTTTAGTGTATCTCTCCCAACTTACGAATAATAACCTAGAGATCTTTCTGCGAAAACGAAGAGGACTTTCATCCAGGTTTATATGTGTTGTTACTAAGAATCCTTGCCCTTTGGGGTATGGAAGAATTGGGGCTGAGGGCTGGTGACTGGTGACTGGACGTTAAGCAGTGAGGAGCCGTTAAAACTAGTTCTTTCCACGAGAACAATCTACAGAAGAGACATCCCTTGGAGAACTTCAAGAATGTTGTGCCCTTACTTTAACTCATTTTAACTCATTTAAATCTTTTAAGTCACCGGGTACGGGCCGGTTCTCACTGACAAAGACTTTCGGTAGAGCCGACGAGCTTACTAGAGCGGGTACCCTTAACGAGTGGTACATAGCTGACGACTTGCATTCTAGTGTTTGGTATATGGATATAAGTTTGACAAGTCATAATCGAAACCCAAAACTTATAGGGTTGCAAGATCCTTCTGGTCCAAAGTGAAACGCAAAGGGTCCTCTGAAGTATTTGCTTTTAGCAAGGTTCACTCTAGCACAGAGGTAGACGTTCCAACTAGACCCTGTCTAAAAGAATCACTTGCCGTGAGGTTACATATCTTGTAGGAAGTAAATTACCGAATATGTATAGGAGAAGGCAAGATGGAATCATTTGCATACTTTCTTCTCAACTGTCCTGATAATGCCAGACTAAATTTGAAACATCGCGGGAAATACACTTTCGACGAACCTGGCTTATTAGCCGCCTTAACAAATTTGTAATAGGCTCAAATCGCTTCTTCGATCTAAAAGATATTGGTTATTTATATCTAGGAACTTTGAGAATTACAAGAGACCAGCGCTTACAGCTGTCGAAATGGGACCCTGCGTAGCCTTCTGTGTTACGATCAGCCTACGACCTTAATCTCAGGAAAAAATCAGTTTTCAAAATAATTATAATTAAAAGTATTCTAAGAATCAAGAAAAATTAAAGGATCAAATATTTTCAGCTGCTATTAAAACTTTGTGTAAAAGAAATTATTAGTAAACTACAATCAATAAGAAACGAAATGAATCATTATGCTTGGTTTATGAGGGTTGCAAACAAATCATACTCACAGAAAACGGGTTTTTTATTATTTTCATAGCTTGACATTTCAGTTTCAATTTCCTGCTAGATTAGTTTTTCAATTCATTTTTCAATACTCAATTATAAACTTCTTACCCTCGCTAACGATCGCCTGTATCAAACTACAGTTTTGTAGCTTAATTATAGATAATGAATTAGTTATCAACATCGTTTTAAGGTTGACACTATAACTGGACGACGGTCTTGGCATTTGGAGATTTCTTTCGAAATATTTCTTACGTCATTTGTAATTACGAATTGCAAAAGTTTGTAATAGCCCTTAAAACAATTAAAACAATAAGTAAACTTAGCCTTTAAGTAAAATACTATTTATCAAGTTCTTCTAAAAATATAAAACTACACATTTTAAACACTAATAAGTAATAGTTTACAAACTACAAAATAAAGATTACAAATATGTCTAAAAAAATAAATCACTGTATACTAAAATGTCCATAAGAGGAAATCCTATCAGTTGAAACAAAATATAAAGGAATTATTCAACGCTTTCTTAGGCTTCTTCGCTTCTCAACTTCACATAGTGCTTAAATTGGAGCTATATTTAAAAGTACAAGTTCATATGCTATAGTTTTTACCGAATATGCAATGACTCTGAATTATATATTATTACTGAATAAGTTTTCCTATTAATGTACTAACAAACGTTCACTTATGCAGCGAATTAAAATGCAGCACTCACGCACAGCAGTAATATATACCATCGGCCATCATGGAATTTAGACTCCGCCTTTTTTACGCCGGCGACCTCTAACGAAGAGCAAATAATATAAATTATTCCCGTAAGATGGCGCTTACACATCATGTTACTGTTTCAACTAAAGTTCTGTAGAACAATCATAGATGGCGCTGCGGATATTTACAATTAAAGTGAGAATACACCACGACGAGAAGGAAAATACACCACATTGGAATGAGAGTGGGAACACAGTCATAACTAAATCGTCCTTGAGCATGTCTATTTATTTTATTTTCCTTGGTTTTCGATATTGTATAAATTTATATTTTATTATAATTAAAAACTATATAAATACAAATAATACAAATCAAAAAGTAATCTTACTTGCGGTTGTTTTTCTTTTTATGTCGAAAATTTCAGTAGATCAATAATTTGATATAATTTATAATTATAAATATGTTCCTATATCGAAGGGATTACATCGAAGCTACCCCTTCCAAATCTCTAGGATTGCATAAATTTCTTCAGCTGAATCTATTTTTGAAATATTTTTTGTGAATGTGGATATGATATTATATATTTTTGAAAATTTTAAAAGAAAATGTAATTAAAATTTTTCGAAATATTTTCATATAACATATTTTTTTAAATTAATTTTTATTAGTACTAGATCAACGTAAAAAATAAAAAAAAAGTTGAATCAAATTTTTAAAAATTTACTTAAAAAAAATAATTTAATTTTGAAATTTTCAAAACAAAAGATTGTAAATTTAATTTTAGCTCTAGAATATGTACATGTCGCCCAATGCTTATAATAATAAGATAATATAAGTTGCAACAATAAAATTTGTAGTAAATTTTAAATATACATAAATAACACTTTTTCACACGATTTTTTTGGTCGTTATTGAAATGATAATAAAAAAGATCTCATGACTCAATTATTTCATTGAGTCAAAACGATTCATAAATAAGACAATATAATTCTTAACATAAGCATGTGTTTAAAATTCAAAAAAAAACTATACTAATTATAATTTTGAGAAAAATGACGAGAGCCGAGAAAAAAGTTCAAACTTTAGATCATTGGGAATATTGCACAGAACAATGTTTGAATTGCAACAAAAAAACTTATCGGTAGTGATGGTGAAAAAAACGTTTTAACATCAAAACTATTCTTAATGAAGACACGTTGTACTATCCCTCTACTATACTTCCTGAGGATAAGTCATTGTATCTCCTTCTTATACAATGAGAAATGACGGTGAAATCAAATAATAACTGCCTACCCCACATATAAGGGTTATATTAAAAACTACTAAAAGAGCGATAAGTCACTAAGTAAATGAGTCACTGATGTAATAAAATTTCACAGCCAAGATAATAATGAAAGCGGTAAATCGAGTACCAAATAAATCGAGTACATTTCAATGACCCCATTGCCATGGGTTGGCTTATCACTGAGAAAACAAAATAATGTCCTAGCCCCGATATACGTAATACAAAGTATTGCAACTTCTGGTCGTCTTTATACCCCATACATCGCTCAAAATTTAAGATGATTTAATAAAATTTAGGGAGCTTCTTTTCTGGTAAAACCATGTCGTGATACCAGATGCGAATAAAATCGGATCAATACTACCCCTAGTCCCCATATACCCAGTATAAGAATTTTAAACTTCCGGTTGACTACGGTACGGTATGTACATGTCGGTCGATATTTAACAATATTAAAATTATGTATAATATAGGATATAATTTAATGCCCATACTCTTAACACACAAAATGAATTTCGTTATTCTAGTAGACTTTTGGTTGAATATGTAGGTCATTGTGTGTGTAAGTTAGTTTCACAACATATCGTTCAAACAATTTTTTAGTATACTTTGAATATTCCCTAGCTGACTTCGAACTGGTGTAATATGAATGAAATTGGTCTTGATATTGGTATAAACCTCATAACCTTAATATATTCATTCTCGATCGTCTGTTTAACTTTTTCTTCATATCACTAGTATATCAAATTAAGTAACTTTGCTTGAATTATTTTTCAGATACAAATATCTCGGTCCTGAAGAAATATATAGTAAAAAAACTAACAGTATAATACCTACAATATAAGTTAATAAGATGCCAAATATGATTGTACTTGTAATACTTTCACGATTTCATCAAATAATGAACTTTAAATTCTTCCGCTTTTTGATATAAAGTTTTCCGTTATTAATCCTTGCAAATTGCAAAAGTATCAAATGTTAGGTTATACCCGAACTTAGTCTTCCTTTACTGTTTCAGTATACAATTTCTTCAACGTCTGAGAATGCGCCTGCGGGTTCGTTCCTTGCAAATTGCAAGTGAGGACTTAGCCGATTCTATAAAAATTTGATTCTTCGATTGCTACAACCTTGTTTCATGTTAGTGTGACCTTTGATTTTCATTTATCAAATATTTTGTTTTTGATAGCTGTTTATTTACGAGTCGAACGTGGCGATTTCTGGCATGGAAAAATATACAACAACGAGCTTGCATGAAATTTTGTGAGAGTGAGAGTAAATTTCATCTTAAACATAAGTATTTGTGCGAAAACTTGCTTCATTCAAGTTGGCTATTTACCCCTGTTAGGGACAATAGCATTAAAAAGTTTAAGAAACGGTGCTTGAAAAACGTCGCAAAAGAAAAGCATGACGACTTAGCTAAAGACTTTACATTCAACAAACTCATCATCACTATTGCCGAGTCGTGCGTTTATGAATATGACTTGGAAATTGCCCAATAATTTAGAGAATGGCGTTTCAAAATTGCGCCAAAGCAGAAAAAAAAATCTTTGAATTTACAAAAGAAAACGTTGCTACAGATAACCTATGTATGTAATTTAAAAAAAATATTATAGACAAAAACCAATTGCGAACATCTCTTAGCCTGCATATACCCCATATAAATATATCTGCTATCCTTTTCGACCAACCACTAACCAATTTGGGTGTGAATAATTCCTTAATAATACTTTATTCTATTGACTAAAGTCGATGAAATTGGTAAATACTTTCCCTTATATCAATATACCCCACAAACTTATTTTCCACCTACTCGTTAACTTACCATGTAGATTTGCCAATATGTGAGATACCTTAGTGAAAAGTAGTGGTCATATTGTGTTCAGATTTGCCTTTTTCTCTAGCCACCGTATACCCTTTTAAAAAGGGCCTTTTTAACTATTTGCGAACTCTATATATAAATTCATGAGTGAACAAATTTTATTATTACATTTAAATTAGAATTTTTCATTAATAATAATGTAGTTCATTCGATATGAAAAGGTAAGTTCATTTTACAATAAATATTTTGTATATATAGGGATGTGTAGTATTGGAAAAGAAGAAACTGAGTTCTAGGGAAATTTTTTCAAACTTAATAGGGACGAAAGATCAGAAAGTTTTTTCAATAGCTTATATCTAACTCAGACGTAAAATTGTGACAAAACGAATTTTTTCAGATGGCTTTATGGGAATAGTGAACACGTTTCATTTATATTACACTTCCATTGTTCACTTCCATCCACATTTTGAGCAAAAATTTACGGAGGAGCTTTAAAAGTCTCCTAACATATAAATGGATACAATTGTACGAAATAATAAAAACATGTGTATCTAATGAATATTTCGGGTTTGAGTATGGCTTCCGGTAAAATAGTTGTTAATCCTGTGCAATCGAGCACCTTTAGGAGTTCAAGAAATGTCAATCTCTTAATTAATCTTTTTAAATAAAATCGGCAGCACGTACAGCATTTTTAATGACTCCATTTTATGTATGCACTTCATTTCAAACGTAGCAATGCCTTTACACTATTGGTGTGTTTTATGTACATATATACTCCCATATTTACCTACATTACACAATTTACATACATTTACACAACCTATATGTAAAATTGAGCTACTGTTTTGAATAGGAGTTAACACTCTTAGAAACGAGGTATAAATTGATGCATGGAAATTGGAATAACTAGATGTTATCTGCAGAATCCATTGCTGAAACGAAAATAAATGGGAAAAAAATATTTTTATAAACCTACCTAATTTATCAATGACAGTCAACACTTTAACAAAACTATTAAAAGTAGATTATATTATATACATATAAGCGGGGGAAATGGGTAGAGAATATGAAGTCTTGTAACCGCTCTGCTGCACATAGGATCATTTTTCTTCAAAAATGAAAATTACAAACTTCAGGGATGCTATTTAAAATTGATTTTTTTTAGTACCTAAGTAACCGTCCTACAATGAACCGATAAAATGAATGACCTTCAGCCCGCTAAATTGCTACACAAGTAGTCGGAACCTAGACTTCGTTCAGAACGCACGTGCTTATTAGCGAAACTGTCTATTGTCGTCGAAATTGCAAGTGGTTTTTTGTGTTGCGTGAAGTGAATTCTGAAAAATATTTTTTATGGATTCTGGACAACATGGTATGTATTTAATACTAATGATATAAAGATTTAATTTAGTTAATGTATTATTTTGTTTTTTTCGTAAAAACAATGAATCATTAAAAAAACTAAAATTTTTTTTAATTTTTTGGATATTAGTGTTTTTGTTATAGTGTCGGGCGAGGTCGAGCTATGAATTACTTTTCTTTGTAAACTACAAGATTTTTACTTAACATATAAGCTTAAACATTTTCCCCGTCTTTCACCACCTTTAAAAAAAGGGCGTTGAAAAAAGTTGGTCCGTTGCATAAAATGAGTATTGCTTTATTTACTTTTTTTAATTAAATACTGAAATCCTGCTAAATTATTCTATACGGGTGGTGTAAAGATGATATAAGGGGGCTCTATCGGAGCTGGTGTGAAAATTGGACAATGGGGGTAGCACCGTCCACTATCGGGACCCGACTGACCGATTTTGACAAAATTTGGAACTTAACATTCTTTTCATATTCCAATGTCACTCTGTGAAAATGAGCAAAATCGCGGTTGTAGCCTACTTCCCGTATAACACAATTTAAAATTCCATTTGGTTCTTTCACTTTCCAGTACACAAATAAAGAATTAATTAATATAACGGAATAAAATTTTGTAATAATTCCCTTAAAAAATGCCAACTTTTCACCAATAGTTGTCCAGATCCAACTAAAACTGTTCAAGCCCCCAGGTACCGAATATGTGTACCCGATACCAGTAGTTGACTTATGACCAAAAATATCGTTCAATGTGTGATATATGAAATTGAAATTCACACAGAATCCTTTTCTGGCATTAGTATTTCATTGTGTCAAAAATTGGTTGAATTCCTGAGCTCCCATATACCTAATACAAAGATTTTAGAACTTCTGGGTCACTTCATGCTGGATATATCCGCCAATATTTGGGCCAACTCAATGAAAATTGCAAAACATGTTTTATTCACAACAGTGTATCTTTGCGACTAATATAGATACAATTTCGCGAAAACTTGACACCCCCATGTTACTATTACCAAGATTTTGGGACATTCACTTGGCCTTGCTCCATAAGATTGGTGATTGTATGTAAGGTATATACTTAAGTGAAACCGAGGTAACATTTTTTTGAGTAATAATAATAATAATAATACCCAACGATTACCCTCCTCCCGCCCAACCGACGCGAGGGGCGCAATTCGCGAACGAGCGGAATTAGCCGAGTCATAGAAGGCAAGAGAGTTTTAAGCTACTCAGCTACTGAAACAATAATTTCAACCGCCAAAATTAAGAATTAAATTAAAGTTTATAATATTTAAATGTTACTTGTTAAGAGTTTAATGGTAAAGAGTGAGTCTGTTAGATCAATGTGCTGGAATGAGAATTGAAATCATGACATATACGGCGGAATGGTTCGTTTAACTCAAAATTTGTTCTAGAAAATTTTAGGAGTAAGGGTCTAAACTGCCTAGTAGAGCGAGCGGGAACGTTTAAATTAATATCAGATAAGAGAGATGGGCTACAGACTGGCCCATTCATGAGTTTTACAAGAAATATTATACCAAGCATCTCCCTACGACCAGCGAGTGTCGGGAGACTTATAAGTTTTAAACGGTTAGTGTAAGGGGGAAGATTTAAACTGGAATCCCAATGCAAATGATTTAAGGCAAAAAGTAAAAATTGTTTTTGAACGGACTCTAACTTATCCGAATGGACTTAGTAATTAGGGTTCCAAACCACAGATGCATACTCTAATATAGGCCTCACCAGAGATGTAAAAAGAATTTTTGTGGTAAGCGGATCTCTAAATTCTTTAGATCAACGTTTAACAAAACTAAGAGCGCCTTTAGCTTTAAAAACCGTGGAAGATGCGTGAAGATTAAAATTGAGTTTGGGGACTATAGTTGCTCCCAAATCAACGAAACTGCTTACTTGCTCCAACCTAAAGTTTTGTATTGCATATGAAGTAGGCTCTACAGATCTACGTGAAAAGCACATTGTTTTACATTTTTAAGGTTCAACGGCATGTAATTTCTATCACACCAAGAAACTATGTAGGTTGTTTAAGTCTGTTTGCAACTGACATCCTTCGCTGTTTGAAGTATACGTTTTAAAAAGTTTTACATCGTCAGCATATAATAAAACTTTTGAAAACTTAACAACAGATGATATGTCATTAATAAATAACAAGAACAGAATTGGACCAAGATGGAACTTGAGGAACGCCTGAAGAAACATTGATTATGTCAGAAAAACTATCTTTAAATATGACTTGTTGAATTCTATTACTAAGATAAGAAGCAACCCATTTTATAAATATTGGTTGAAAACCAAGAAGATCAAGTTTATTCAAAAGAATTGAATGGGATACATTTATCAAAAGCTTTACTAAAATCTGTGTATATAACATCAGTATTCTTATTCTACCTAAAGCCCGTTGATACATGTGATACAAATTCAAGCAAATTTGTTATTGTAGATTTCCCTTTACGAAAACCGTGCTGAGAACAAGAAATTAGTGGAGAGATGTGGAAGGTTAGGTCGTCTGTTATAATTGCTTCAAAAAGTTTAGGTAGTCTATCTCTACTACATACTATCTACTTTGCTATTACCCTATAGTTTTCAATAGACCTAAATCCATTCTTATGCAAAGGAATTATAAATGTCTTTTTCCATATGGATGGAAATAAGCCTTGCATAAGAGATGAGTTAAATAGATTTGTTAGGGGTTGGTATATGTATATATTTGGCACATTTCTCAAGAAAGCATGATGGGATCATATCTGGGCCGTAATTGCATGATTGATCTAACATACATATTTAACTGATATAAGACGTCTGCTTCGGAAATGGTAGGTGCATTAATGACACAAATCGGACATAACTTGTACTGATGCGGAACAGTTTTTGAGATTTTGGAGAGTAGTTGGACTTGAAAAATTCAGCGAACATATTAGAAATGGTGTGATTGTCACTAGACATACTAGACCTGTATTTCATAGCGGACGGAAAATTAGAAATCCTGCGTTTGGAGTTGACGAAACCATAGAACAATTCTGGATTACGTATAATATTATATTTTACTTTATTTATATAATTATTATAACATATTTTGAATAGTCAGCAACTAAACCAGTTTTCTTAAAAAGTTTAAAAGCACATAATTCTTTCGAAAACCATAAATGAGAACTAATTTTTTGAGTAACAACACACTTCGGAACTGCACTAAATTCAATATTACCGCTGTAATCTGGCCAAGTTACTTTAGAAAGTTCATAATTAATCTTCTTAAAATTAGCTTTCGCCAAGTTGAACCGAAAACAAATGTCTTGTGTATTATTATGAGCAAAGTTAGCTGTGATTTCGATGTCAATTTTCAAAGCAGGATGATACGGGTTCTCTGGGCGAACCAAAGGATCACATCGGACAACGAAGAACATTGAAGCGTTATCAACATAAACTAGATCTAAGAGCTTACCAAACTCATTGGAAATTAAATTAATTTGGCTAAGACCCAATTCCGACATATCATCTAAGAACTCGTTAAAACATAAGCGAGTACTAATCAGAATGGTATAATCATTAATAATGGGTTGTCAAAAAAGTCTTGCGGTATTTTTATTGAATCAATTCGTGTGGCACCCATACGTCGAGCTTCTTAGTGACTCCAAGGTTCTTCAAATGGTTTATAACGGTTTGATGACTACTATGCCGGTCTCTTTCGACCAATTCAGCGATTTTATCGCAATTTTCGACGACAGTCGAATGTTATTTTATGTTATTTTATTCCAACGAATTTTGATTTAGTTGTTTATTTTTGTAAACTTAAGAAAAATTAAAAAAGTTTAAAATTAACAACATAATAAAAAAATACAAGTACACTATAAGTAATTGCCAAACATTTCTTTAAAGTCGTAGCTAATCAAAAACGGTCGCAACGGCCGACTTCCATGAATCGGACGCTTCTTGCTTTTTTCGACTTATGCTGCTGATCGAAAGCAACAGCGACAAAAATCAAAAGTAGCAAAAAGCCGATTGCATTACTTTCCGCGACTGCGACTGCTGACGGCTGTCGAAAATTGTCGATAGCTGCTGCGACAACTTACGTATACGATCGAAAGCAACAGCAAAGCAGAAAGCAGAAAAACGAATAACGGCGACTTATGCTGATTTCTGATTTTCGTAGCTGTTTTATTTTTGTCTATGCTTCGACTGCGACTTCTGATTTTTTCAGAAGCAGTAGCAGAAGCAAAATCACATGAACTGAAACTTGACGCAGTTTTTTAAACGCTGCTTAAATTCTATGAAGTCTGCATGCGGAACATCGACTTCTTCAGATGGAATTGAAGAATGAACAGCAAACAAGACACCGCCTCCTTTTCTGTTCAGCCGGTCATATCTAAAGATTTCAAATTCACTGTTGAATATTTCATTTCATTATTAAAAATGTGAGGTGGCATATTAGTAGTACTTGTATTCTTCTTCTTTACTGGCGTAGGCACCGCTTACGCGATTATAGCCGAGTCAACAACAGCGCGCCAGTCGTTTCTTCTCTTCGCTACTTGGCGCCAATTGGATATTCCAAGCGAAGCCAGGTCCTTCTCCACTTGGTCCTTCCAACGGAGTGGAGGTCTTCCTCTTCCTCTGCTTCCCGCGGCGGGTACTGCATCGAATACTTTCAGAGCTGGAATATTTTCATCCATCCGGACAACATGACCTAGCCAGCGTAGCCGCTGTATTTTAATTCGCTGAACTATGTCAATGCCGTCGTATATCTCGTACAGCTCATCGTTCCATCGAATGCGATATTCGCCGTGGCCAACGCGCAAAGGACCATAAATCTTTCGCGGAACTTTTCTCTCGAAAACTCTTAAGGTCGACTCATTGGTTGTTGTCATCGTCCAAGCCTCTGCACCGTATAGCAGGACGGGAATTATGAGCGACTTATAGAGTTTGGCTTTTGTTCGTCGAGAGCGGACTTTACTTTTCAATTGCCCACTCAGTCCAAAGTAGCACCTGTTGGCAAGAGTAATCCTGCTTCGGATTTCCAGGCTGACATAGTTGGTGGTGTTTACGCTGGTTCCAAAATAGACGAAATTATCTACAACTTCAAAGTTATGACTGTCAACAGTGACGTGAGTGCCAAGTCGCGAGTGCGACGACTGTTTGTTTGATGACAGGAGATATTTCGTCTTGCCCTCGTTCACTGCCAGACCCATTTCTTTTGCTTCCTTATCCAGTCTGGAGAAAGCAGAACTAACGGCGCGGGTGTTGAGGCCGATGATATCAATATCATCGGCATACGCCAGCAGTTGTACACTCTTATAGAAGATGGTACCTTCTCTGTTGAGTTCTGCAGCTCGAACTATTTTCTCCAGAAGCAGGTTGAAAAAGTCGCACGATAGGGAGTCGCCTTGTCTGAAACCTCGTTTGGTATCGAACGGCTCGGAGAGGTCCTTCCCGATCCTGACGGAGCTTTGAGTGTTGCTCAGCGTCAGTTTACACAGCCGTATTAGTTTTGCGGGGATACCAAATTCAGACATCGCGGCATAGAGGCAGCTCCTTTTCGTGCTGTCGAAAGCAGCTTTGAAATCGACGAAGAGGTGGTGTGTGTCGATTTTCCTTTCACGGGTCTTTTCCAAGATTTGGCGCATGGTGAATATTTGGTCGGTGGTTGATTTACCAGGTCTAAAGCCACACTGATAAGGTCCAATCAGTTTGTTGACGGTGGGCTTTAATCTTTCACACAATACGCTCGACAGAACCTTATATGCAATGTTGAGGAGGCTAATCCCACGGTAGTTGGCGCAGATTGTGGGGTCTCCTTTTTTATGGATTGGGCATAGCACACTTAAATTCCAATCGTTGGGCATACTTTCGTCCGACCACATTTTACAAAGAAGCTGATGCATGCTCCTTACCAGTTCTTCGCCGCCGTGTTTGAAAAGCTCGGCTGGCAATCCGTCGGCCCCTGCCGCTTTGTTGTTCTTCAGGCGGGCAATTGCTATTCGAACCTCTTCATGGTCGGGCAATGGAACGTCTGCTCCATCGTCATCGATTGGGGAATCGGGTTCGCCTTCTCCTGGCGTTGTACGTTCACTGCCATTCAGCAGGCTGGAGAAGTTTTCCCTCCACAATTTAAGTATGCTTTGGGCATCGGTGACTAGATCACCTTTGGGGGTTCTACAAGAGTATGCTTCGGTCTTGAAACCTTCTGTAAGCCGCCGCATCTTTTCGTAGAATTTTCGAGCATTACCCCTGTTGGCCAGCTTATCAAGCTCTTCGTACTCACACATTTCGGCCTCTTTCTTTTTCTGTCTACAAATGCGTCTTGCTTCCCTCTTCAACTCTCGGTATCTATCCCATCCCGCACGTGTTGTGGTCGATCGTAACGTTGCGAGGTAGGCAGCCTGTTTTCTCTCCGCTGCGACACGGCACTCCTCGTCGTACCAGCTGTTCTTTTGCACTTTCCGAAAACCAATGGTTTCGGTTGCAGCTGTACGTAAGGAGTTTGAGATGCCGTCCCACAGTTCCCTTATACCGAGTTGTTGACGAGTGCTCTCAGAGAGCAGGAGTGCAAGCCGAGTAGAAAATCGTTCGGCTCTCCGTTGTGATTGCAGCTTCTCGACGTCGAACCTTCCTTGTGTTTGTTGGCGTGCGTTTTTTGCTGCACAGAGGCGGGTGCGAATTTTGGCTGCAACAATATAGTGATCCGAGTCGATGTTAGGACCTCGGAGCGCACGCACATCTAAAACACTGGAGACGTGTCTTCCGTCTATCACAACATGATCGATCTGGTTGGTGGTCTTTCGATCCGGAGACAGCCAGGTAGCTTGATGTATCTTCTTATGCTGGAATCTAGTACTACAGATAACCATATTTCGGGCCCCGGCTAAGTCGATCAGCCTCAACCCATTTTCGGATGTTTCCTCGTGGAGGCTGAATTTACCGACCGTAGTGCCAAAGATACCTTCTTTTCCCACCCTGGCGTTGAAGTCGCCAAGCACGATTTTGACATCGTGGCGGGGACATCTCTCATAAGTGCGCTCCAAGCACTCATAAAAGGCATCTTTGGTCACATCGTCCTTCTCTTCCGTCGGGGCGTGGGCGCAAATCAGCGATATGTTGAAGAACCTCGCTTTGATGCGGATTGTGGCTAGATGTTCATTCAAAGGAGTGAATGATAGTACTCGGCGACGGAGTCTCTCTCCCACCACGAATCCAACACCAAACTTGCGCTCCTTTATATGGCCACTGTAGTAGATGTCACAAGGACCTATTCGTCTCTGTCCTTGTCCCGTCCATCGCATTTCTTGGACGGCGGTGATATCAGCCTTTATTTTCACGAGGACATCAACCAGCTGGGCAGTGGCACCTTCCCAATTAAGGGACCGGGCATTCCAGGTGCATGCCCTCAATTCGTAGTCCTTATTTCGCTTGCCATGGTCGTCATTAAAAGGGGGGTCTCTCATCCGAGGCTGATTGTTGGTTTTCATTGGTGCGTGTTTTTTACGTGGCGGGTACCAAACCCAGCGCACAACCCTAAGTAGGGGGATATTTCGCCTTCTCACTTTAGCTCGCCTTCTAACGGATGTTCTTAGGCTACCCAGAGGATACTTGGTCAGAGACCGGAAGTCGTGAGCTGCTTGAGTCATATGTAAAAGAATCGTTTCTGGCCACTCCCAAGTGAATGGCGATCAGAGAACTTTCCTCACTTGCGTGAACTTCTACACATGACTCCATCCTCCCTGTATTAGGTTGTCAAAAAAGTCTTGCGGTATTTTCGCTAGTTGGCGCTGAAAGTGCGTAGTTCTAGTTTTATTCGTCGCATCGGGTCATGCTATACCTTTTTGGAAAGCTCATTTTACGCGCTAACACGAGTTTGTTTGATTGTCATTTCTTTTAAGTCGTTCGTGAGTTATAGCGTCGCAAACATGGAGCAAAATAAAGAGAAAATACGGCATATTTTACAGTACTACTACGATAAAGGCAAAAATGCATTTCAAGCCGCCAATAAAATTTGTGCAGTTTATGGATCCGATACAATTTCCATTTCCACCGCACAACGATGGTTTCAACGTTTTCGTTCTGGTGTAGAGGTGGTCGAAGATGCGCCACGCTCCGGAAGGCCTGTCGTCGAAAATTGCGATAAAATCGCTGAATTGGTAGAAAGAGATCGGCACAGTAGCAGCCGTAGCATCGGTCAAGAGCTGGGCATGAGTCATCAAACCGTTATAGGCCATTTCAATAAATTCAGTAAATCATTCAATAAAAATACCGCAAGACTTTTTTGACAACCTATTATATGGGATGAGCAAAAATAGATAAAATCTGCTCGACACTACCCCCTACTCAAATATATTCAATATAAAATGTTCGGTTGCACCCGAAATTAGTCCATCCTTACTTGTTTTATTTTAACATATTGCATTATTATATTCAATCATGCATTTTTATTCATTTTCATTCATAAAATCACTTTAAATAATTTTGTCCGGTTTTTGAGACCAAATGCTCCTATGTGCGCTGGTATAAGCTTTGGGCAACCGTAAAATCCTTGTCCAACCACCGTATTGAAATTCATATTTATACCCACACCCCTCGGACCCGAAAAAGGACACACCCTTTGGTAGCTAAAGCTAAAAAACGTAAAATACGATTATTTATATTATGTTATTAGGAAAACAAAATCGTCCATGTCTCATCAATATGTCGCTGACTAATCTTTAATCAGAACACCAGCGCAGACCGATAATTACATTTTCTCAAGAAGTAAAAACTTCTGTAGTCATGCTACTCAACTTTTAATCACCATCTGAGATCGGCAGACCATCAACATGGTTTTTTGAAAATATAGTATGAAATACAGTCTCACCATAGCGCTTAACTCCATAAACGATATTTCGCTTGGTACTCTTGGAAAAATGGTTGACAGAAACCTATAAGAAAGGTTCTCCAAGTATAAGCTCTTAATTGTAACGAGAATGTCTACCACCTAACGGTTTTCTATTTTTTTCTTATTTTCATATAGAACAATTTTTGTTTCGCTTCCATATTTTTTCGTAAGTTTAATCGTTTCAAAGATATTAAGTTAGTTCAGTTTGACTATCTTAAGGCGAATTTTTCATCTTCTTTTGAATTTTATAACACAATGAAAAAACATCATTTTATATTGCAACCCTCGTAGTCCTGTAGAAAATTTTCTGCTATACAAAAATAGTCCATTTAATTTTTCGATTAAGAGATATTCATCGTCAAAAATCACCAAAACGCCAAAAATAATATAAGGCTATTTTAAAATCAAAATAAACAAGAATGGAAGGGCTAAGTTCGGATGCAACCGAACATTTTACACTCTTGCAACTTGCAAAAATCAAAGCCGGGGTAATACTTGAAGGTGTAAAACCAATCATATAGAGTAAAGTCAACCTGATTTTGTAAAGTCCTGATATTAGTTATATGGGGGCTAAGCTAAGTTTTTGCTCAAATTTACCTATTTTTGGCACAAAAATATTCTGTTATGAGTAAAACACGTTCTCTTATTTTCATTGGCCGGTATAAGCGGTACAAATCACCCAGATGTTCGAAAATCTTTATTTTAAGTGTATGGGGGCTAAGGGAAATATTGGTCTGATTCAACCCGTTTTTGACATACAGACCTATCATTATAAGTCAAGGATTATCCCTTAATTTCGTTTTCTATCAAAAATCAACTATAGATACTGGGGTCTAAATATTCGGTACCTAGGGACTTGAACAGTTTAGATTGGATATAAATAACTTTTGAACATAAAATGGCACACACTAAAGACATTATTCGTGCAAAGTTTTATCCCGTTATATTAAATGCTTCTTGATTTGTGTACTGGAAACTGAACGAATCAAGTGGAAGATAAAGTGTGTTACATGGGAAGTAGGCGTGTTTGTTGTCAAATTTCGTCCATTTTCACAATATTACATAAATATATAAGAAGAATGACATGTACCAAAATTTGCCAAAGTCGGTCTGTCGGGATTTCACCAAAAAGTGCTGGTTTTTGTACTAAGTAATCTGTGCACCTAGTTTAATCGAGATATCTCAATTTTTACTCAAGTTACATCTTGCACGGACGGACAAACAGACAAACAGTCAATTGGATTTAAAGTTTTCTCATCATCCTGATCATTTAAATGTATATAGTTCCAAATCTATCTCGCTTAGTTTTAGGTGATACGTACAATCGTTAGGTCTGTAGCAACTGGTTGCAAGGGTCCCCATAAAACGAAGTGGAAGCGAAATACAATATTAGGCGGAACCTTTCCGTTACAAATAAGAGCTAATACTTGGAGGGCCTTCTTTAGATCAACTAATTTTTAGAGTACGATATTCAACACAGTGAAAATATTATTTGGGAATGAAGACAAAAACATTACTGCCGGTATAAGAATTCAAGAGTTGAGGTTTAATTTTGAAAATGATAGACACAAATATTTGTTAATGGAAAAAATGAAGTTTTCAATCTAGCCAAAACTCCATTTTTTTGATTAAGAGATCTATAAATATGTAACAGACATGATATAAGTTAAACAAAGGGAAAATGTAGCCTTCTTAATGAACGATATTTCAAAAATAATAAAAGCTTCGCGGCCGCAGTTCGATATGCACCCTTAACGTGCCACTGTTTGGTGTGGATTTTATGCTGGAGGCCCAAAACCATACTTTTTTTGAAAATTAGATGATATACCACCATTAGGTTTCTTTTTATGGAATTATTTAAAATCACAGATCTTTTGCAACGATGTGCGTGTTATATTAATGAAATTTACTACTAAAAACAGTTTTGAAAACAAAAACGTTGGGGAATACGGTAGCTCTGGCACCATTAATATATTATTTTTGGTCAAATATTCGCGTTTAATTAACGATGCGTGGTAAGGGACGTTATCAAAATGCAAAGAAAATGTTTGTTCTTCCACTAATCTTGGCGTTACTAGTGAATTACTTCGGGCAAATTGCAAATAGTTTGCTGGTAAAATTCGTTATTGACCGTACGATACTTTGGTAAAAACTTATTACGCACGACGCCCCTATTTTCGTCTTTTCTTGATGTGCTTGGGTACACACATCGTCATTTAGATCTTTTCAGTCCGGAGAGAACATTTTTTCCACCGCAACAAAACAATCAAAAATTCAAAATTCGCGATACTGCTGTATGCCAAATTTACTAAACTGCACCAAATACGAAAAGTCAAATATGACCTCTGCTCTTCATATGTATATATAAACAAGAAAAAACGTTAACTTCGGTTGCAAGCTAAATACCCTTCACAGGTGCATCTCTGTTAGTAACTATGTGTACAGTTTGTATGGAAGCTATATGCTATAGTAACCCGTTCTGAACAAGTTTTTTAGATGTAATCATTGTTGCCTTAAAAAATAATCTATACCAAATTTCGTGAATATATCTTGTCAAATGTGAAAGTTGTCCATACAAGAACTTGATTCCGATCGTTCAGTTTGTATGGCAGCTATATGCTATAGTTAACCGATCTGAACAATTTCTTCGGAGCCTACATTGTTTCCTTAGAAAATAATATTTACCAAGTTTCGTGAATATATCTTGTCAAATGTGAAAGTTTTCCATACAAGCCCTTGACTCCGATCGTTCAGTTTGTATGGTAGCTATATGCTAGAGTTAACCAATCTAAATAATTTTCTCGGAGATTACATTTTTGCCCTAGAAAATAATCTATACCAAATTTGGTGAAGATACATTGTCAAATGTGAAAGTTTTCCATATAAGAACTTGATTCCGATCGTTCAGTTTATATGGCAGCTATGTGTTATAGTGATCCGATATCGGTCGTTCCGACAAATGAGCAGCTTCTTGAAGAGAAAATGACGTTAGCAAAATTTCAAAAGGATATCTTAAAAACTGAGGGACTAGTTCGTATAGACAGACGGACGGACAGACAGACGGACATGGCTAAATCGACGCAGCTCAACATACTGATTATTTATATATATACTTTATAGGGTCTCCGACGCTTCCTTCTGGGTGTTACAAACTTCGTGACAAACTTAATATACCCTGTTCAGGGTATAAAAAGTCATTAGAAATCGCAAATCCAAGTTAATGGCAAACGGATTAAGCTGCAAATAATATGTGACCATGTTTTGTCTTACTTTACTTCATTTAAGTTTAGTATTTTTCGAAAATATGCAAATGTTATGTTTTAGTTATGTTATTCAAATTATATGTAAGATAATTCATAAAACAATCCATACAAGACTATGTGAATTTTCCAATAAACAAATAATGATTTGAATGGAACAGAAAGTCACACAAGGCAAGAACTTAATGAAAATTAATTAAATTTATTAAATTTGTAAGGTATTATAAAAATTAAGTTTTTAGACAAAATCTGAATATTTAGAAATTTTTAAGACTTAGGTTAGCTTTTACTAAATGCATAGAAAATACCTTAATCGTACTTACTTACATTAAATAACAATCCATCAGTAGACATCAGTTAAAATGTTCATATGTACATGTTCATATAATATTCAAAAGTTCAATGCTATCTGATTTTAAAATAAAGTAGATATTCACTAAACACTCAATGACTTGGTAAGTGGTAGCCTCACGTATGCTGATATAATATGTAATTACATATGTTTAAGTAAACAAGTCAACAACAAAATTCAAGCAAACTCCGTCTGAATTTTATTCAACAATTACAATAAATAAAGCAACAAGAATGAAAAAAAACGATGCACCATACTTCAAGTTATGTTATTCAAATAATTAAACTTTAAAACCGCCAAACACTATCAACACAAATCGTAAAGTCACACCCATATAATATGTTGTTCTTTTTGCTACTGTTGTTATGACACATTAATTGTTATTGCTTTTACCAGAGAAGGCGTTAAAATTTATTAGCACTATAACACTATTAACAATTATTCATGTACTCCTATTGGCGGCCGAAAAAGAGGTGCCAATAACGCGAACTCATAAAATAATAGTTGAAGCGTCGGTCACCGTAAAAAGAAAATAGTCGTTGCCTCTGTTACTCCTATATGCTGGTTTTTATTACAAATTTTCAATACAGAAGAGTTAGTTTAACAAGGTATATCTGCAAACCTTTGTATGTGTTTCTTTGAAATTGATTTTGATGAATTAGTAAATTCTGATTTGCGTTTGCGAACGTTTCTGTTAACGGTGCGGTGTGCTCATCTTCGTAAAACGCTCTGCCGGTGAATGAAATGTAATTTTGTTTTACTTGTGAATTTGTTGTTAGATTCCAGGAACTCGGCGAATATCTCACTTTGCTTAGTTACAACTGAATAGATATGTATGTATGTATGTACACATTATACATATACACATACGAATATACGTTACGGTACACAAACGTGTATTACACAATTGTCGCAAACGAGGCTGCGCGGCAGTAACGAGAACCAAAAAAAAAATACATATATATAAAAGGGAAAATTAGGAGAAAAATATCGTCTCTTGCAAAAGAATATAATAAAGTTTCTTATTACAAAAAAAAAAAAAAATTGATAAAATTATTTTGAAATAACTTATTGATACATCACTTCTGACTATCGATGTGTAAATATATACATATGTATGGAATGAATGTAAGGGAAACGTGCGGCTAACCCAATTGCAGTTTCGATGCAATACTATCTGCGAATTGTACGATAGCATAAACAGTTAGTACGACATTATGTATTACGTAGTTACACAAATAAACACACCAATGGTAGATACATACATATATGCATGTGTAAGTAACAAAAAATGGTTACACGGACCAACCAATGATGTTCGCGCATTCGTTAGCCCAATTAGATGTATAAGTATAATTACCCTCTTTTATTCACGCATGCGCAATGCATACACTCCTACCTCCGATTATAATGGGGTTGTTTAGCAGAGATTCGAAAATTCTCTGGGATTCGCAACTTTTTAATATATGAAATCTTGAATCACTTAGAAGAATGTTTTTAATTACTATATTTAGGTATTGAAAGTTTCTTTTTATTTAAATAAATCTAAATTCATCTTAACATACTGTAGCCAAATCCCATGGATAAATCAAAAATAGTTTAACCTCACATACCAAGTTTGCTTAATGAAGAGGTTTGTTTTAATAATTTATGTTGAGATCTTGAAATTTGTTTCCATTAACGGTCCTTGATGTCGAAGAGTAGTATTACATTTAAATGATCAAATGTGAAAATAAACGGTTTGAAATATGTATAATGTCTTATAACGGTACTCTTCAGAACCCGTAGCATACATATTTCCCAAGATTTGAGGGGTTAGGGGTAGTTAGAATTTTCAAAAAGATAATTTTTTTTTGTTTTTACATTTTCGTTAAGTGTAATATCTTAAAAATATTCCCTGGAAATTTCATGTTGATCCGACAATTGAAACTTTAAACGCGTTTTTCTCAAAACTATGTTTTTTGAACCGGTGACAACTGTAACTGGAAAACCGTTCAGTAGATTTTAATAAATTTTGTACAGCTTTTAGAATACATAATAAACTCGGGCCTGATCGAAGGATTTTTATTTTTTTGAAAATTTCGAGTTTTTAAGACCAATTAACTGTTGATTTTTTCGCAAAAATTTGGAAAAAATTTCCTGAGCCCGCCATTTTGTTAATTAAAAAAAAAAAAAAAATCCTTCGATCAGGCCCGAGATTATCTATTTATAAAACTAATTTTTTTTTGTCCGATTGTTTTAAGATGAATCTCCAAGGACTTACGCTTGGCACCGCAAGTACCTTTTTTTGGAACAGGCTCAACACAAACAATTATAACTTTTAAAATTAAAATTTTCATGACTTCAAGTCAACACATCCTATACTAATGCCACATTACTACTTTTGTAAAATAACATGATTTAGTAGCAAAAAAAAAATACTGAAAACTCTCATCTTTTCGTGCCTCTGACTACCCCTAACCCCTTAAGACATTCCTTTCAACTAAAGAAAAGTGGAATGGAATGATGCTATACATGGTCGGAGTGCATTTTGTTTTTGTATTTTACCTTTGCTCATCCACCTCTTTCACTCTCATTCAAAGTTTGTGAGACATACAACAACAGTAGTTCTTGAAAGTTTCAAAGATGAGTGGTTTAACATACCGTTATGATAACGAATATTATATCACAAAATACAATTTAAACATTTTTTTCTAGGTCTACTAGTACTAATATATTCATTGTAATCAATAGTTTAGTGCCAATAACTAGCTTATATACTTATACATATGTATATAGTACAACTATAGTTTGGTATTTAACCGAATCAGAGTTAATTGGATTTGAGAAGTAAAGTATAGTACATATATGAATGTATGTGCATATGTCGTATTTACGTTTGGGAAACTCTGATTACTATATCTTGTATACATATTTCTGCGTATTTTATACTATGTATCAGAAATACATACTATTTGCGCACAAAAGAAACTGAAAACTTAGCTTTTATTGTTGGGTTATTAGTAGTTAGAGGACCAATTATAAGGAGCCAATGAATGAGAATCATAACACCGTCAAAAACAATATATTTTTCTCTCATTTTTAAATGAATCCGTTGACAAATATCAGAAAAATATGATAAACACTATTAGGTCTCTAAAATAATTCTAGATTGCTACGTTAGTAGAATATATCAGAAAAAAGCTTTTATACACAAATGTTTTTATTAAATGTTTAAATGCTTCAAATGTTAATAATGGCATGCAGTTTCGTATTTTTATGGAAAAGTATACATATAAATCATCAACGTGACGAGCGGAGTCGATTTATCATAGTCCCTCAGGTTTGATTATCTGAAATTTTGCACACGCCTTTACTCTCCAAAAAACTGCTAACTTCGTAGCCTCCGATATCGGACCGATACATCATATAACCAGCATACAAGCTTATCGATGAAAATGAAGATAAAGATTTATTAAAATCAATCAAATTATCATTCGGTACAGCCGAATTCAAGTTTTTTCTTGTTCGTTATAATTTAACTTATTTCAATATCATCAATTTCATTTCCTCTGTTCTTTATGCGACTACTGTTTTTCAAACAATGTAATAATATTATTGCAATTATTACTATTAAAGAACTAAAATGTTATCAATATTCTCAAGTCTTAATTGAAGATTAGATATTTTAAATTTTGCGCTATTCGGATAAAAAAATTTTCTTTTGGCTTTTTCCCTTCCACAAAAATGAAAAAAAAACTTAAGTAATAAATTTATGATCCGTTTTCTTTGGAAATTTATTTTCTTATTTTTATCCACAATCCGAGGGTAAAAATAAGGTTTCTGAGTTAAACAAGCACTTCAATAGCAGCGGTAGCCTTCTTCGGAACCAGATAAGGGTAGAAAAGGATACAAAACGAACGCAATTAGATCCTTAAATGAATGCAATGAACATTCTAATGCCTCGACACCAGTGACAACTCTTTCAAAACAAACTGCACCATGCCACCAGTAAAAGCAAAAGTCGGAGAAACGAGAGTGAGAATCCGGGAATACCGCGTGACATGTAGTAAAGCAGACACACCGAGACAAAAGGACGGAGCAAACCCCAGACAACACGGACAAAAAGATGATAAGCCCCAAGGCCAAGAACGAGCCAGCTGAACCTGGGTACGACCAGAAGCTAATTAAGCCGGTAGCATTTATTCGGAAGTGCTTTAGAATATATGACAACACGTCATAGCGAATCAAGACAAGGAAGCCAGCGCAATACGTAAGACAAAATCAAGCACTATTTCTCGAATTGAAGAACTGTGGGACCGTAAATCAAGCTCCTTACGTACAGCTGCAAAGGAAACCATTGGTTTTCGGAAAAAGCAAAAGAACAGCTGGTACGATGAGGCATGCCATGTCGCAGCGGAGAGAAAACCGACTACCTACCTTGCACCGTTACGACCGACCACAACACGTGCGGGATGGGATAGAGAGCGAGAGTTTAAGAGGGAAGCAAGACGCATTTAAAGAGCTTGACAAGCTGGCCGACAGGGGTAATACTCGAAAATTTTGCAAGACAAGATGCACCGACTAACAGAAGGTTTCAAGACCGGAGCATACTGTTGTAGAACCCCCAGAGGTGATCTGATAACCGTGCTCAGAGGATTTTAAAATTATGGAGAGAGCACTTATCCAGCCCGCTGAATGGCAGTGAAAGCATAACGCCAGGAGAAAGCGAACCTGATTAAAATAAAAAATAATAATAAAAAAGTTCGAATAGCAATTGCCTGTCTAAAGAACAACAAAGCGGCAGGGGCCGATGGTCGGACGAAAGCATGCCCAACGATTGGAATTTAAGTGTGCTCTGCACAATCGACAAAAGAAAGATCCTACAAACTGCACCAACTACCGTGGGATAGGCCTCCTCAACATTGCGTATAAGGTTCAATCGAGTTTTAGAGAAAGGTTAAAGCCCACCGTCAACAAACTGATTGGACCTTATTAGTGTGGCTTTAGACCTGGTAAATCAACAACCGACCAGATAACCACCATTCGCCAAATCTTGGAAAAGATCCGTGTTAAGAGAATTGACACACACCACCTCTTCGTCGATTTCAAAGCTGCATTTGACAGCTCGAAAAGGAGCTGCCTTTATGCTGCGATGTCTGTAATAGACGAAGCCACTTAGTAAATGCCAAAGGACCTACTCGCCTCAGACCTTGTCCCGTGCATCGCTTTTCTTGGACGGCGGTGATGTCAGCCTTGGCCCAGCGTACAACCCTGTGTAGGGGATGTTTTGCCTTCAAACAGATGTTCTTAGGCCACCCAGAGGATACTTGGTCAAAGACCGAAAGTCGTGAGCTGCTTAAGCCATATGTAAAACAGTCGTTTCTGGCCACTCCCAAGTGAATGGCGATCAGAGAACTTTCCTCACTTACGTGAACTTCTACACATGACTCCATCCTCCTCAAAACATTAGCTGATATAAATTTGTGCAGATCAAATCATTTTGACATCTTGCGATAACGTGAAAATAGGTGTAATCGGATAATAACCACGCTCTCGTAGGCGCATTTGTGTTTTCTAGCATAACGTTTTCTAAAGCCATATCTTTACTTTTTCCTTAAATTACAGTTTTTTTCAATATTAATTTATTCATTAGATCTGCTTTTTTCAAAGCCTAACAATAAGTTATAAAATCTTAAATCTTATTAAAAACTTGACAAGCTTAAGCAAGTAATTGAGCTGTTTTGGTGATACGTTGCTCTTTAGTACGTTGGCTTATCTCTTGTTTTAAGGCGTGTTTGATCGCAGGAATGTACCAAAGCATTAGCCAAAGGGATTGGGTGATCTCGGAGTTTAGACATACATATATTTAATTCTGCTATCTTCTACTTCCAAAATGAGTTTCGAATACCTCGATTAGTAGTCCAGATCAATTACTTTAATTATCATACATAAGTTGAATACTTCGGCGTAAGTTCGCTTGAAACGAGTATCTCCTCTATTACGATAATCCAGGTAGCACTATCTTCTGGCTTCCTTGCGCTTTGCCTGGTGTTTCCTAAAATTTTCTTGTTAATTATTATCCCGATGCAATTTGGTAGGTGTTGTTGATGTCGATTTTATCGGCAAGTGCAAAGTCATCTTTGGATTATTACAATTATTTGAATGATGTGATCTATATAATAATGTTGAATTGGTAAAATTCTCTTACTTGGAGTTGAACATTTTTTTTCATTAAAAGTTGGGCATTTTGCTGTTCTATTTGTGTTTGAAATAATTTTTCCAGTTGTTTATAACTCGTTCCAACTTTGAAATATAATAGCTTCTGACCATCCAGAATAGGTTGTGCTGGTACGTTAAAGACATTATTCAGCAAATTTGTTTGTAACCGTTGTATCTGCCAAGACAAATATTTTTTAGCTCTTATAAAGTCATAGTTTTGCATCAACCGTAGTTTTTCTTTTATGCGTTATATGATGTACGAGATGCGGAGTTGGGAAAGTCAATTTCCACATTTGGATACTTCTATACATATGTATATCATCTAATCTTCAAGACTTTCGTCGTGTGACTAAATTCATGTAGAGCACTCCTTTGTAATTTAAGCAAGAAACTAAAGTTGCACATAGGGCAGCTTTAGACGATGTATTTCGGTAAATATGTAGGTACATAGGCACACTCTTACTTATAACTAAGAAGAACCATTGTCTTTGCGACTATAAATTTTATTTAGAATTAGCAAATAATTATCATTACAAATTATCTATTCGTACATTTGTATGTCAGTAAACATGCATGTTCCGATATGTGAATGCTTCTATATATATATACATACGCTATATTCACTTGTACATGTTTTACACTTTATGCAGTTATGCACATGCGCTGATAAACTCTAATAAGTTTGACAAACAAAGTTCTTAGCTAACAAAGGCATGGTTCCAGACTTTTAACACCATTTAACAGTAAACGCTAGTGTTAATAAACATAGTTGTAAATATTTCAATGACTTTTAGTAGATGTGTGTGCACAAAGCCATATGAATGTGCAACGGGCTCAAATGTCTTTAGGTAACAAAAATTAACCACTATATTTTTAAACAGAATAAAATGCTAGAAATCAGATTACTAACATATAATATATACATATACTCGCTTTATAAAAAAAAAGTCCTAGAAATATTTGCATGTGTCTATAAAACTAGAAATAAAGAGGAAAGGAAGGGATAAGTTTGGGTGTAACTGAACATTTTATCAATTTGCAAGTATCAAAGACACAAGTTGACAGAATTTTATTCTAAAAATTTTTTTCGGAAAATTCAACATTCATTATTTAAGAAAGTGTGAAAGGATTACAATGAAAACTTACTTAATTTTATTATTATGTTTTTCTTAATGACGAAATATTTGTATTAAAATCAACCTAATAAACTCTAATTATAGATACTTGTATATTGATAGAAACCCAATGAAAGTGGCTCAATTTAATATATTAGGTTCATAAGGAAAACATCAATCAGAGGATCGGAAATCAATATGCAAAGGATATTAGTTTAAGACCAATTCCATTCACATTAAACGCCAAATCACTGGAAAGCTGAAAATCATTATATCGGGTGTATTTCGACTTCGCCACAAAATCTATTAGAATTACGAAAATCCTGTCATATATGAAATAAGTAATTCGTGGAGAGGGTTCACATATTTTTGTCACTAAACTTAGTTTTTATAAAATATATTTCATATTAAGTGATATATACGGTAATAAACTAACGAAAGTTTGAAATTCTTATATTAAGGTTATGAACCTAGCGATTTATTCACTCGATTTATCCATTTTTGACTCCATGATATATTATTACCAGAAAAATATCTACGGTATAAAGTCAACCGGAAGTTCGAAAGTATATGAGAGTATTGATTCAAAGATACATAATAATAATAAAAGAATTCTCTCTGAGTTTCAATACTATAGCTTACAGGTAGTCTTTCGGGTCCGTCTTTCGATAACTAAGATGGCGTACCTTACTGATACTGTTTGGTAACTTTTTATTTCGATAGCGTCATTAGTTCCGATACATACACTTGAATGGGAAAGCGAGAGATAGATGGAATTAAAAACTGTAATCTATATGATGTAAAAGTGGTTGTAGTCCGATTTCCACATTTCGGCAGCGGCAACTAGGAATATCAGTAGTATGTTATGTAGTAAATTTGGTTGATATCGGTCAAGTTGATCCATGATATGGATTTTCACCTAGATGAGGGCGATGCAACCATCATCAAATTTTGACAGCTACCCCTATAGAGCCCTACTTATGGACTGTACAATTTTTTCGATTGTCAAAGCACGGTTCTACATCTTAATTTAGTGCTTAGTCACAGCAGTTTACAGGTTTTCGTTTAATGGCGTTTTGTGAGCGTAATAGTGATCTGATTACGCCCATCTGTAATATCAATCTCTTACGATGCCGAGAGACAGGTGTACAAAGTTTCATTTAGATATCTAAATTTTTACTCAATGTGTAGCTTCTACAGACAGACGGACGGATAGACAGTCACCCGGACTTGAACTGGATATAATCAATAATTTGGTGAGAACTATTTTTTTTTTAGTAATTTGCCCAATATCCATAAATTTGTACGAAAACTGAAAAGAACTTTTAAGACTGTAAAAAATACGGATCAACCAGGTTATATATCATAAAAATAATAATTTACTTATTTTTAGTTGAATTTGATCATTTGATGTCTAAAAGAATTATTAATTTTTAACTTATTGAAATTTTTATATATTTAATACTTAGTTTTCTTTCGCTGTATGATCTGGGTTAATGTAATGTTTTCTTCTATTGCTTTTCACATTATCAAACCCCGTTATCTCTACGAAGACTATACTTTTATGCACTTTTTGCCTGACTTTCAATATCGTACTTCTTCAATAAAGCTTTTATGGAATAACAATTTAAAAAACAACTTAGTCACACCCGTCACAGTAAATAAAAAAAATTTAATAAAATCGTTACTTTTCAACAATAACAAAGTATGCGGGGCAAATATGTTATGAGATTTTGTAAACGTTCAATAAAAAAAGCAGAAGGTTTAACTTAACTTGTAAATCGTTTAAAAGATTTGCTGCTATGAAAAAACTCTTCAATGACATTCCCTTCGTATCGATGATACCATCAGTAAGTACAAGAAACAGAATTACGGTTGGTGATATTGAAAAATATTGAAAAAATTAATAAGTTCTTTCTGAGAGATGATATCAGTCGATAAGCAACGGGCCAAAAATCCGTTAACTTGTTGTCGGTAAAAAATCAAAACACAAACCTTAATGTTGCAGTTGCCGAATGATACAATTTATTTAAAGAACAAAATCCAACTATTGAAATTGGAAATTTCTTTTTTGCAATCATTGGCCGCCAAAAGTATGCCTCATGTGTTATACTATATCTATCATGCGAATTTCAAATTTTTCATGAATGCTGTTCATAGGTTTGTTCCACTATAAAGGTCTTCCTATTAATAAGTTATTATCTCTATGGTGAAAAATGTATGATAAACGATTTTAATTACTGCTATAATGTATTAGAAATCCGATCATTTCGTTATAAAAGGAATATGAGCGTGTTGTGTAAGCAGTGGACAAATGAATAGGGTCGTTTTCGAATAAATGTTATGGGAACTTGTAATTATATTTAATATATATATTTAGCGTTTGTTATGCACTGCAGGATTTCGGATTAGAAATAATTTGGTTTTTTTTTTTTGTTACTGGTCATGGTAAAGGCGCCGTGGATAGTGTCGAGGCAATTGTAAAAAGAACTTTATGGACAGCGATCAAATCCCGAGAATAACCTATATTAACAAACGAGTAAGGAAGGGCTAAGTTCGGGGACAACCGAACATTTTATACTCTAGCAATTTCCAAAAATCAAATACAGGGAAACACTTTAAGGTGTAAAACCTCAACCAGACGATTGAAATCCAGCAATTTTATATATACATGTACTATATATAACTCATACAATGACAGACACATATGATTTGTTAGATAAACGATAATCTATACTACATATGGAAGTTGGGATAGTACTGATCCCGATTTTATTTATTTTTCCCAATACCACATACTACAAGTATTAACATGCCTCAAACTAAAAAACGCCGAACGCTTAAAAATTCTAATATTACTTATGTAAGAGTTTTCGCCCAAAGTTATCTATTTTATTTTATTTTATTTAGATACACTGTAACGAGTAAAACACACTCTCTCATTTTCATTGAGATAACCCACATATTGGTCGATATATGCGGTACAAAATCACCTAGAAGTTTGAAAATTTTTAAATTATTTGTATGGAACAGACCTGTTAAATAATGATTATTAATCTTAATCATTGATAATCAAATTAAATTTTTTGTTATTTTTGTAATAATTGATTAATTATGATAATCGAATATTTTTATAATAATTAATCGATTAGGATTAAATTTTGTGTTCGATTAATGAGGATTAATGAGGATTTATTTCGTTTTCAAATTTAATCCTAGGATTAATCAAATTAATCAAAATTTCAATTTGATTACAATTTCTGATTAATTGCGATTAACGAGGATTAATAACAAATTTTAAATATTTCAACATTTAATATACATAAACTTAATAAATAAAAACAATAATAATAACAATTAATTATTAAATTTTACATTGGCTTTGAGTAAGACCAACTTTTCGAAGAAATTGCCTTTCAAAGATCCACGGCGTGGAGTATTTACTATTCCGGCAATGGAGAACAGTCTTTCTACCGGTGCTGACGAAGTTAGAGGTGTATTGAAAAATATTGATGCTTACTTTAACAAGGGACATCTCTCCCAAACATCTGATCCGTCAGAAACATCACTGACGTACGCGTAAAATTGATCGGAAACCACGCGTTCTACATCAATTTGGTCTGTTTCCATATTATTGGTTTCCTTTGCTCTATCGTCATTTAAAAAATTATGTAATTATATATAAAAAAAAAAATATTCCAAAACATGTACTAGATTTTACCATCATCATCAAAATCGAAAAAGCTCGAACTGTATGCAATATATGCATTAACCAACAACAATTGTTTTTTCGCTCTTGTAAATAAGAACAAAAACAATAAAAATAAGTTGCCAATATGTTTTATCAATTATCAATATATAATTTTTTTTGGATGAATTTATAAAAAAACACAAAAATGTAAAATTTTTTAATTTTAATTAATATTGAAATATTTAAAATTTTTTATTAATCCTCGTTAATCGAAATTAATCAGAAACTTTAATCAAATTGAAATTTTGATTAATTTGATTAATCCTAGGATTAAATTTGAAAACGAAATAAATCCTCATTAATCCTCATGAATCGAACACAAAATTTAATCCGAATCGATTAATTATTATAAAAATGTTCATAATTAATCAATTAAATTAATAGAGCAGTTTAATATAATTGATTTTTAATTTTAATCCAGATTTAACAGGTCTGGTATGGAAGTATTGTCTCAATACAACCCATTTTTGACATACAAACATAATTTCCGAATTTCAATTATATATCTCACACATTGACTGATATTTTCGATCAAAAGTTAAGTATAGGCACTGAGATCCAAATATTCGGTACCTATGGGCTTGAAAAGTTTTTGTTGGATTTAAAATTCTTTGTCATAACGTGACATACACTAAAATCATTACTCGTGTAAAGTTTAATGACGTTATAACAATATGGGCAGTAGGGGACTGGGACATAGGAATATGAGAAGAAGAATGTGTACTAAATTTCGTCGAAATCGGTTAGTCGGGTCCCGAGATGATGAATTTAACCAAAATTGAAAGGTTACTCGGCCATCAGTCCCTTGTGCCAAATTAGAATTTAGAGCCTAGTTATGACATTTTATAAGTTTTTTGTTTATAACGTTTTGTGGGAACTCGTATTTACTAAGAAACCCGAATACCAAACTTCATCAAGACATCTCAATTTTTACTTTAGTTACAGGATGAAGTCATGTGTAGAAGTTAACGCACGCAAGTGGGGAAAGTCATGTACCTGGAATGTCCGGTCCCTTAATTGGAAAGATGCCGCTGCCCAGCTGGTTGATATCCTCGTAAAAGGAAAGGCTGGTATCACAGCCGTCCGAGAGCTGCGACGGACGGGACAAGGACTGGGCGAGTAGCGTCTAGCGACAATCCACATGAAAGTAAATTCGGGGAAAGTGAAAAAAAGTTACAGCTGTTCAAAAATGAGTGAAAACAATAAAGAAATTCGCTATATTTTAAAATTTTTGTATAAAAAAGCGAAGAATAACACGCAAGCCACCTATGAAAATTGTAAAGTTTACGAAGACGATGCTGTATCAGTTCATGTAGCACAACAATGGCTCGCTTTCGTTCTGGAAATTTTGATGTGAAAGATGCATCTAATATAGCAGCCATAAGCACACATAAGCAGCCATGATTTCGCTAAGGAACGTAACATTGATCATCAAACGGCTTTGAACCATTAAAAAAGGCTGGCTACAAAAAGAAGTTCGATGTTTCAGTATCACATGAATTGTCTGTGAAAAATTTAATGGAACAAATTAATCTCTGCTATTCTTTGCTGAAAAGAAATGAAATCGAACCACTTCGGAAGCGCATGGTAACAGAAGATGAAAAGTGGATCAAATAAGACAATAATGTGTGAAAAAGATTATGGTCCAAACGTGGTGAAGCTCAACAAATGGTCGCAAAACCAGGATTGATATGGCTTGGCTGGAAAGTTTTCATGCATCCACCTTATAGCTCTGACCTTAAACCATCAGACTATTTGGTTCATTAAAGTCCATTATAAATATAAAAAAAAAAATTAGTTGAAGTTTGATTAGAAATACGGACTTGGACTTCCGATTTATAAATTTTAAGCTCAAAGGGTAAGATAAAACTTAAAATAGTTATAGCCCAATTTCACCCATTTTCACACTATGAGACAAGCAAGTCTATAGCCATACTCTAAACCCTCAATTAAAGGTGGGCGATGCCACACTCATTATCAAATTTTTATACCGACTTCTTCAAAACACTTCCGTTTAGTACTGTTGGATAAAGTACATAAAGGAAATTATTTGGTCTATTTCCACTTATCTACAGAATTTTAATGGTACCAAGGAATATATATTATATATCAAATCTTCATAAAGTTATCTTATGTTTTACTTAAGTTACCAAGTTACTTTCACAAAATCTTGATACAAAGTGTAATAGTTTTGGTTAAGTATGTAAGTTATCAAGATGACATGACGAGTTGAAATTCGGGTGATTGTCTGTTCGTTTCTCCATACAAAACTCTTTTTCTTCTTCTTCTTCTTTACTGACGTAGACACCGCTTACAAAGTTACAGCCGAGTTAAAAACAACTCGTCAATCGTTTCTCCTTCTTTTTATGTGGCGCCAATTGGCGCAGGTCCTCTCCACCTGATTTCTCCAACGGAGTGGAGGTTTTCCTCTTCCTATGCTTCCCCCGGCGGGTACTGCGCCGAATACTTTCAGAGCTGGAGTGTTTTCGGACAACATGACCTAGCCAGCGTAACAGCTGTCTTTAATTCACAACAGTGTCAATGTTGTTGTATAACTCGTACAGATGAACGTTCCATCGAATGCGATATTCGCCGTTGCCAAAGCACAAAAGACCATACATCTTCCGCAGAACTTTTCTCTCGAAAACTAATGTAACGTAACGTCAACTCATCAAATGTTGTCATCGGATGTTGTCAACTCTCCACCACATAGCAGGACAGGAATAATGAGTGACAATAGAGTTTGGTTTTCGTCCCAAAAGACAGTACTTTACTTCTCAATTGCATTGATGGCAAGAGTTATTCTGCGTTGGATTTTGCGGATGACATTGTTGTTGCTTTTAATACTAGTTCTAAGATAGACGAATTATCTACGACTTCGAAGTTATGACTGTCAACAGTGACATGGGAGCCAAGTAGCGAGTGCGACGACTGTTTGTCTGATGACAGGAGATATTTCGTCTTGTCCTCGTTCACTAACATACTCATTTTCTTCGCTTCCTCATCCATTCTGGAGAAAACAGAACTTAGGCGCGGTTGTCGAGGCCAATAATATCGATGTCATCGGCGTACGCCAGCAGTTGTACACTCTTATAGAAAATGGTACTTCACTATTTAGTTCTGCAGCTCGAATTATTTTCTTCAAGAGCTGTTTAAGAAATCACCTTGACTAAAACCTCGTTTGGTGTCGAACGGCTCGGAGAGGTCCTTCCCGATCCTGACGTCAGTTTACCTAAACGTATTAGTTTTGCTGTGATACCAAATTCAGACAGCTCCATTTCGTGCTTTAACAGCGTTAAAATCGACGAAGAGATGGTGTGTGTCGATCCTCTTTTCACGGGTCTTTTCCAAGATTTGGCAGATGGTGAATATCTGATCAGTTTTAGAATTTTAGGTGTAATGCCACACTGATAAGGTCAAATCAGTTTGTGGACGGTGAGCTTTAGTCTTTTACACAATACGCTCGTAGACGACGGAGTAGACGACTTCATATATGGGGCAGAGCACACTTAAATTGCAATCGTGGGACATGCTTTCGTCTGACCATATTCTACAAAGAAGCTCGTTATAAGTTCTTCACCGCCGTGTTTGAATAGCTCGGCCGCTAATCCATGGGCCTCCGCTGTTTTGTTGTTCTTCAGACGGGTAATTGCTATTCGAACTTCTTCATGGTCGGGTATTGGAATGTCTGCTCCATCGCTATCGATTGGGGAATCGGGTTCACCTTCTCCTGGCGTTATGCATTCGCTGCCATTTAGCAGGCTGAAGAAGTGTTCCCTCCATAATTTAAGGATGCTCTGGGCATCGGTCACTCTTTTGAAACCTTCAGTTAGCCGCCGCATCTTTTCGTAGAATTTTCGAGCATTACCCGTTACCAGTTTGTTTTCTTTCCACTGCGACACGCCACTCCTCGTCGTACCAGCTGTTCTTTTGCATTTTATGAAAGCCAATAGTTTCGGTTGCAGCTGTACGTAAGGAGCTTGAAATACCGTCCCACAGTTCTCTTATACCGAGTTGCTGATGAGTGCTCTTAGAGAGCAGGAGTGCATGCTGAGTAGAAAATCGTTCGGCTATCTGTTGCTTCTTGACGTCGAATTTTCCTTGTGTTTGTTGGCGTGCGTTTTTTGTTTTACAGAGGCGGGTGCGAATCTTGGCTGCAACAAACTAGGTACCGAATATGTGGACCCTACCACATATGATGACGTTTGACTGAAACTAACGTTCATTGCGTGAGATTTATAATTGGAACTCAGAGAGAACATTTTCCTGATAATAATAGGTCTGTGTGTCAAAAATTTGTTAAATCGGGTCCATACTTCCTTTAGCCCCATATACCTAATATAAAGATTTTCGAACTTAATGACTGGTGATTGTATTTGGGGTACCTTTATGAAACCTGCAAGCATTTTATTAGTCTGTGCCATGTATATTGTATGTAATATTGTAAAAATATATAAAATCGAGTAATACTACCACCAACTCCCATATAATACTTAAATTGATTTTAGTTATTCTTAAAAGTTGTATGCCAAATTTGTAAGTCAGTGAGTAAAATTTATTTATAAAATTTCTTCAAATTTGTTCTCGAGTTTACCTAAGCAAGGCAATTACTGCAATCAGCCCGTCCGATTACCGTATTTCCACCTGTCTTTAAGGTTGGTCAAAATGTGTGATTTGTAATAAAACTAAATGAAAATGTTTTTCTATTTTTTAATAATGTGGTTCAGTGTTTAATCAAAATGGTATTGTTCTAAATCTCATATCCCTATTATAATCGATATCTTATTTGAAGATGTTTTTAATATACTTTAGCTGATACGAACTAAAATATAGCAATAAAACTTAGTCTAACATTATGACCTTTACTATATTTCAAGAAGATTTGATTATCATTTTTTCACGATTCGATTTATTTCATCGAATAATGGATGTTTAACATAGTTCTATTGCAGCAAAATTCATGCGATATTTTGTGATAAAATACAAATATGTTAATGTTTAAAAATCTTTCGAAAGATATTATAATTTATTTTTTTTCAACAGATCGATATGAAATGGAAGTATATACGTATTGGTATAAATATGTTCAATACAAAAAAGATATTTAAGTAAATTCTAAAAATCTATGAAAAATCTAAATTCGTTTGTATACGAGCACTATGAGGCTGAAAAAGATATTTTATCAAACATGTTACAGCAAGACAATATGTTATTCCATTTTCAATAAAAAGGTTAGCTAGTTTCAGAATTACATATGTATGTACATACATATACATACAAACATACATATGGTAGACATTTTCTTGAAAGTCCTTCGGTTTACTTTTCCCATATTTTCCTAAGGCTGTAAAAGTTTATGATTCGAACTTTCCTCATTTTATTATGAACATGATTGTGTTGAAAAAGGAAACTGTATTCACATAAAATTGTTCCTCAATTCACTGTAGGTCGAAAACTTCTTTTTGTTGAGCAAAATTACTGCCATTTTGCGAATGTAAACAAAATATAATATATCGAGATAATTGCATATTTGTATACAGAGTGCTAAATACACCACTGTAAGCAAGAACAACAAATGTGAATGTTATAAACAGAAAATCCATTTTACTGCTGCAATGGCGATGAAAATTTTAGTTTTTTTTATTTGTGCCAACCATACAGTGGAGGGTTGCTTAGACTTCATGTGCGGTATGTGCTCGATTTGTACACAGAAATCTACTTATATGTGTATATATATATATATATCTATGTATGTATGCATCTGTATATATAAACAAACTTATTAAGCGAAAAACATAAATCATTGAAGAGGCTGTGTATTTCCTTACAATGGTCTCTATTGATTTGAACAAGATGGCCGGATTCCTATTAAATTTGAAATAGGGGTGCATTTGAAGTATTTTACGAACGCATTTGGGGAATGTGATGTAGAAAATATCTTATCATTATTGTAATCCATTCGAACATAGTAATTGCACATTCTTTATGGATATGACACATCAACTCTTCCTTTACATTGATGTCATATGTACGCTCTAGTACTTCTTCTTGAAAAACACTCTCCTCCAATTTTATTAAAATAACTCACATATTTAGCGATATATGTATGCGGTATAAAGTCAATTGGATACATACCATATATAAGGGCTAAAGGCCACGCGCATCGTCCATTTTTGACGTCGTCTTCTATAAAGCCCTCTTATATCATCCAAGGTGCCTCTGGTGTATTGATTTATCGCGCTTTTACTAGTTTTTGACCGAACCATTCTATGGGGAGTGGGCGGGGTTATCACCCGATTTCATCCATTTTTACAGTATCAGTAGGGACGCTTAAGTGATTTGTCCTAAACGAATTTGGTTATTACGGAGCGGGGTCACGCTCATTTTATAAAAATTTTTAGTTCAAGTTATCGCTTGGACGGGCAGACAGACTGTCACTTTATATAAGTTAAGGTATCATCTTTGGTTGATTGATTTTGCTACTCATTTTCGTATGCTGGTTTATGTTGGAAATCGCTTTTGACTTATCTATTTTGTTTTTCATTTTCTTATTCCTGGAATAACGTAAGAATTTTGATGCTTTACTGTCAAACGCAGCAACCCTGCATCAACCACAAAGTAAATAGTGATCATGACGTTCACATTCCTGGAATTCCAGCACATTAAATGCATAACGGTACTAATAATGTGGAAAAATACTGACGCTAGTTGACAGCGTCAGAAGGTTATGAGTAAGTGCAAAATCATTGGATCGATTATTATAAAAGTGGCTATCAGCAAGAGGAGTTGTATCCTCATAAACTTAAAAGTTATATTCAGTTGTACTCAGTTGTATTCATCTATATTCAGTTGTATTCATCCATCTTTATAAACATTAATTAAACAATAAAATCTGAGTGAAACCACAAAAATATAATTTATATACCATACATGTGTATAACCTCACATCTAACTCGATTATTTAAATGCGATACAAACAACCGTTGGACCAACAAACCAACCAACAACCAATTTAATTTTCAGCCAACTTTATAATTTATACACCATTGCAACATGTTGTATTGGTATAATATTTTAGTTCAATTAGTTTTCCTAACTGTTGTTTGTTAAACCTAACTAATGGAGACATGGAGTGCTATGTTATGTTCGGGTGTAACCGAATTTTTTTATACTCTAGAAATTTGCTAAGATCAATGCCTGCGAAATAATTTCAAATGTTGGCAAAACTTTATTTTAAAACCTTTTACGTAAGAATTGAACATTCATTATGTATTAATGGATGACAAAAGTGTGTTAAAAATTGGCACAATAGGGTTACCCTAACTTACCCCTTCCTTAAGGAAATATAAAAATAATTAAATATAAAATTTTCGATTACATTCGAACATAATTTTCCTTACTAGTTATTACGTATACATATAGTATATCAATTTTAACGTTGCATTTTATTGGATATAACTTTTGGAATTAATTTCAAATGGAAGTTTAAAACAGATTTTATGTAAATACTTTGTCATTAAAACAAAAATAGCAATTAGCGGGTGCCTTCTATAAACATTATATGAAACTCTTTATTACTTATTAAATGTACTTTTCATTATCTCCAATACAGCAACACAAAGTGCCACATATGTATTTCTGCATGAAGTGATGGAGCGAAATAATTCTATCAATATTTTCTAACAAAGCTAAAATATTTACACCATGTTAGTGAAAGGGCCACGACAACGGTAGGCGAACCATACTTCTTCTCCTTCAAAATCAATTTATTATGGAACGGAAAAAACAAAGAACAGTAACAAATAAATAAAACAACTTTGGTTTACGTACTTGTGGTATTTTTACTCGAAAACCAAGTGTGACTTGCAACTCATGTAAACAAATAGTTTTTACGAGCTGTTTCCGCAAAACCCAATGTTTTCCGAATATCGTGTTTGTATAATTTCACACCCTTTATCTATTTAGTGGCGGCTGATCTGAGAGAACTGCGGGAATAGTTAAGAAATACACACAAGCATAGGTAGAGACTTACGTTGTATGTAAGTATATATAGAAATGTATACTAACTTTTGGTTAGAAGAGTTATGCAAGCATAACAACAAATTCAATTTGTATTTGCTTGTGTATTTCAATATAACGTGCGATTTATGTACATATGTACATACATAAGTATGTATATCAGAAAAGTGTGTCTTAGAGGTTCAAAAAAGGCATCAATATTGTATGGATTGCTAACAATGTTGGAGCTAACATAAATTCAAAAAGTGTGATTTTTGTTATCTGTGTTAACCCTTTCATTTATATATGTATATAGATGCGTAAATACAACTACTCTTAATAATTTTGAACAATAGCCGTTAGCTTAATAAGAGTTCAAAAATTTGGTAGCAAAGTCAAGATAGCGTTACGCAAACGACGCTTAATGTTCAAATAATATTCCTTGTTGACTGTTTGACCGGTTGGAAAGAATTCATAATGCACAACACCACGATAATCGAAGAAAACAGTAAACATGATCTTGATTTTTGAGCGACTTTGACACGATTTTTTTGGTCTCGGCTCTCTTTTGGCATGATATTCGCTCGATTGATCGGTTGTTTCCGGGTCATAAGCATAGATCCAAGTCTCATGGCCAGTTATAATGCATTTCATGACACCCTGGTATTCGGAAAGAAAACGAGGTTGTCCACATAGCAGACGGCCTTAAAGTTCTCCCTGTCAGGTGGATATAATTCTTGTCCGAGGTGGCCAAAATAATAGGAAATAAGCTGCTTCTTGTGAGCGAGGTTTATTCCTTCCACGTCCTATGTGGCTTATGTATTGCTTAGCTTCTGAATCAACCAGACTAGTAAATTAGACGATATAATGACAGACTTATTAGCAGAATCGACTCATTAACCTTAGAAATATCAATAAAAGAAACCTTGAAATTTACGAAAAGATAGATTAATAAGTAAGAAAAATCTAAGTTTGGGTGTGACCGAACATTTTATACCTTAACACGGTGTCATATTTATTTTAATTAAAAGTGGAAAATATTACATCAAGAAGATAAATAATAGGTAAGAGATTCTTTCTGAATATCAATAAAATTTCTTACATATATAGTATACTATACATAATTCTTTCGTTTTTCTAACAAGACTTATGAAGGATATAAGTCATTTATTGGATTTATAAAATTAGTTGAATATTTGTTCTCAAGTATACCTGAACAGTGTCTAAATTAATGCTAACGTTATAATTATTTCCGACTTTTAACCTGACTTTAGACCATATAGGTGTGATATTCTAATGAAATTAAATATATGCGAACTAATCCTTCAACTTTTAAGATATCGATCTGAAATTTTGCGCACTTTCTTTTTTCCCATGAAGCGGACTACTTTATTATATATCCGCTATACAAACTGAACGATCGGAATCAAGTGCTATCTGAGATTGTGAATAACTATAATAATCGGAATCAAGTTTAATATAAAGTTTTACCAACACCTATAAGTTTTTCGCCAGCTTTAATCCTTGCAAGTAGCATGAGAATAAAACGTTCAGGTTGCACCTGAACTTAGCCCTTTCTTATTTGTTTGGGATATTTTACAATATTGAGAGATATTAGTTCTAAAGAGTTTTTTCCGATATCTTCATTGGTGCTTGATTTATATTTGTACAGTGAAGGAATCAGATGAAACTTAATATTCTGTAAAACAAAAAAGTATGCTTGATGGTGCTACGATTTCGAACATTTTCAGACTGTAACATAAAGATGGCAGCAAAATTTCAAATACAAAATTTGTATATAAGATTAGTCTAGTAGCTGCTGAGATATTGGATTTAGGGGTGGGCTTGATTATTATCTGATTTCACAGCGCACATTGAAATTCCATATAGAAATGTTTCAAGCAAGATTAGTTGATACATTTTAAGTGTGCTATGAAGGACAACAGAATCAAGGTGGCGCCATCTGTATGTCGACTGGTGCGTCTCTATCGATTGTCAAGTTTCATGACAATTCATAGATTGAAAGTGAAGTTATTGCGTTTTAAGTATCAATAAGTTTGTGTGTGTGTGTGAAAATGAGCTTCGACAAAGAGCCAACATTAAATTTTGTTTTAAATTTGGTAATTTGGTTTATTGTATCTGCTTTTTCTTAAAGCCTAACAATAAGTAATACAATCTTAAATCTATTTAAAAACTAGACAGACTCAAGCAAGTGATTGAGCTGTTTTGGTGTTACGTGGCTCTTTAATACGCAGGCATATCTCTTCTCTTAAGTAGTGTTTGATCGCAGGAATGTACCAAAGCATTGGCCAACGAGTTTGGGTGATCTCGGAGTTTAGATATATGTATATTTAATTCTGCTGCCTTCTACTTCTTTTTTTACCATAGGAATACCAAGGTCTTTATGGATACTTTCGTTACGCATGTACCATGGTGAACACGTGATTGTTCTAAGCATTTTTGGTTGTAACCTTTGTATTAGATCAATATTGGTTGCACAGGTCGTACCCCACAATTGAATGCCATACATCCAAATCGGCTTTATGACCGCATTATATAAAAGCACTTTGTTGTCTAGGCTAAGTTTGGAGTTTTTATTTAAGAGCCAATTAAAATTTGCAGCTCTAATCTTCATACATGTTATTCTACTAGATACGTGTTTTCTCCACGTGAGCCTTCTATCTAGGTGAATACCAAGACATGTTACTTCGTTCACTTGGGGTACTAAAATATTGTTTATTTTTACTGCTGGGCACATCTTTGGTCTTAGCGAAAATGTAATGTGCTTACACCACCTTATAGCTGTGTCGTCCGCAAAAGTTGAAGTTAGTACATTATTAGCTGTTAGAAGATCTGCTGTATATATGATGTATAGTGTAGGGCCTAGAACACTGCCCTGGGGTACACCAGCCCTTATCTAGCGTTCATCAGATATGAAATCTCCCACTTTTACCATAAATTTTCTATTTTCTAAATAAGACTAAAAAGTCTAATCTTATATAAAAGACCTTCGTGCCACACCTTATCAAACGCCTGAGCTACATACATCTAGAAATATTGCTGTGCTCAAATGCTTTCCTTATCTCGTTAGTAGTCGGCACGAAATCCGAATTGATGCATAGGTATTGTGTTATTTTCGTGGAGGAAAGGAGACATCTTTGATAGTAATACTTTTTCAAATACTTTTGAAAGACAATGTAGAAGACTGATTGGTCTGTATGAAGACGGCTGTGTTAAGTCTTTCCCAGGTTTATCTATCAAGATAATCTGCGACTTTTTCCATGAAATTGTATATTATCCGAAACTAAGAATTGCATTGGAGGATGGAGTCATGTGTAGAAGTTCACGCAAGTGAGGAAAGTTCTCTGATCGCCATTCACTTGGGAGTGGCCAGAAACGATTCTTTTACATATGACTCAAGCAGCTCACGACTTCCGGTCTCTGACCAAGTATCCTCTGGGTAGCCTAAGAACATCCGTTTGAAGGCGAGCTAAATTGAGAAGGCGAAATATCCCCTACTTAGGGTTGTGCGCTGGGTTTGGGACCCGCCACGTAAAAAAACGCACCAATGAAAACAACCAAACAGCCTCGGATGAGAGACCCCCCTTTTGATGACGACCATGGCAAGCGAAATAAGGACTACGATTTGAGGGCATGCACCTGGAATGTCCGGTCCCTTAATTGGGAAGGTGCCGCTGCCCAGCTGGTTGATGTCCTCGTGAAAATAAAGGCTGACATCACCGCCGTCCAAGAAATGCGATGGACGGGACAAGGACAGAGACGAGTAGGTCCTTGTGACATCTACTACAGTGGCCATATAAAGGAGCGCAAGTTTGGTGTTGGATTCGTGGTGGGAGAGAGACTCCGTCGCCGAGTACTATCATTCACTCCGGAGAATGAACGTCTAGCCACAATCCGCATCAAAGCGAGGTTCTTCAACATATCGCTGATTTGCGCCCACGCCCCGACGGAAGAGAAGGACGATGTGACCAAAGATGCCTTTTATGAGTGCTTGGAGCGCACTTATGAGAGATGCCCCCGCCACGATGTCAAAATCGTGCTTGGCGACTTCAACGCCAGGGTGGGCAAAGAAGGTATCTTTGGCACTACGGTCGGTAAATTTAGCCTCCACGAGGAAACATCCCCAAATGGGTTGAGGCTGATCGACTTCGCCGGGGCCCGAAATATGGTTATCTGTAGTACTAGATTCCAGCATAAGAAGATACATCAAGCTACCTGGCTGTCTCCGGATCGAAAAACCACCAACCAGATCGATCATGTTGTGATAGACGGAAGACACGTCCCCAGTGTTTTAGATGTGTGTGCGCTCCGAGGTCCTAACATCGACTCGGACCACTATATTGTTGCAGCCAAAATTCGCACCCGCCTCTGTGCAGCAAAAAACGCACGCCAACAAACACAAGGAAGGTTCGACGTCGAGAAGCTGCAATCACAACAGACAGCCGAACGTTTTTCTACTCGGCTTGCACTCCTGCTCTCTGAGAGCACTCGTCAACAACTCGGTATAAGGGAACTGTGGGACGGCATTTCAAACTCCTTACGTACAGGTGCAACCGAAACCATTGGTTTTCGGAAAGCGCAAAAGAACAGCTGGTACGACGAGGAGTGCCGTGCCGCAGCGGAGAGAAAACAGGCTGCCTACCTCGCAACGTTACGATCGACCACAACACGTGCGGGATGGGATAGATACCGAGAGTTGAAGAGGGAAGCAAGACGCATTTGTAGACAGAAAAAGAAAGAGGCCGAAATGCGTGAGTACGAAGAGCTTGATAAGCTGGCCGACAAGGGTAATGCTCGAAAATTCTACGAAAAGATGCGGCGGCTTACAGAAGGTTTCAAGACCGGAGCATACTCTTGTAGAACCCCCGAAGTTGATCTAGTCACTGATGCCCAAAGCATACTTAAATTATGGAGGGAATACTTCTCCAGCCTGCTGAATGGCAGTGAACACATAACACCAGGAGAAGGCGAACCCGATTCCCCAATCGATGACGATGGAGCAGACGTTCCATTGCCCAACCATGAAGAAGTTCGAATAGCAATTGCCCGCCTGAAAAACAACAAAGCGGCAGGGGCCGATGGATTGCCGGCCGAGCTATTCAAACACGGCGGCGAAGAACTGGTAAGGAGCATGCATCAGCTTCTTTGTAAAATATGGTCGGACGAAAGCATGCCCAACGATTGGAATTTAAGTGTGCTATGCCCAATCCATAAAAAAGGAGACCCCACAATCTGCGCCAACTACCGTGGGATTAGTCTCCTCAACATCGCATATAAGGTTCTGTCGAGCGTATTGTGTGAAAGATTAAAGCCCACCGTCAACAAACTGATTGGACCTTATCAGTGTGGCTTTAGACCTGGTAAATCAACCACCGACCAGATATTCACCATGCGCCAAATCTTGGAAAAGACCCGTGAAAGGAGAACCGACACACACCACCTCTTCGTCGATTTCAAAGCTGCTTTCGACAGCACGAAAAGGAGCTGCCTTTATGCCGCGATGTCTGAATTTGGTATCCCCGCAAAACTAATACGGCTGTGTAAGCTGACGTTGAGCAACACTCAAAGCTCCGTCAGGATCGGGAAGGACCTCTCCGAGCCGTTCGATACCAAACGAGGTTTCAGACAAGGCGACTCCCTATCGTGCGACTTTTTCAACCTGCTTCTGGAGAAAATAGTTCGAGCTGCAGAACTCAACAGAGAAGGTACCATCTTCTATAAGAGTGTACAACTGCTGGCGTATGCCGATGATATTGATATCATCGGCCTCAACACCCGCGCCGTTAGTTCTGCTTTCTCCAGACTGGATAAGGAAGCAAAAGAAATGGGTCTGGCAGTGAACGAGGGCAAGACGAAATATCTCCTGTCATCAAACAAACCGTCGTCGCACTCGCGACTGGGCACTCACGTCACTGTTGACAGTCATAACTTTGAAGTTGTAGATAATTTCGTCTATCTTGGAACCAGCGTAAACACCACCAACAATGTCAGCCTGGAAATCCAACGCAGGATTACTCTTGCCAACAGGTGCTACTTTGGACTGAGTAGGCAATTGAAAAGTAAAGTCCTCTCTCGACGAACAAAAGCCAAACTCTATAAGTCGCTCATAATTCCCGTCCTACTATACGGTGCAGAGGCTTGGACGATGACAACAACCGATGAGTCGACCTTAAGAGTTTTCGGGAGAAAAGTTCTGCGAAAGATTTATGGTCCTTTGCGCGTTGGCCACGGCGAATATCGCATTCGATGGAACGATGAGCTGTACGAGATATACGACGACATTGACATAGTTCAGCGAATTAAAAGACAGCGGCTACGCTGGCTAGGTCATGTTGTCCGGATGGATGAAAACACTCCAGCTCTGAAAGTATTCGACGCAGTACCCGCCGCGGGAAGCAGAGGAAGAGGAAGACCTCCACTCCGTTGGAAGGACCAAGTGGAGAAGGACCTGGCTTCGCTTGGAATATCCAAATGGCGCCAAGTAGCGAAGAGAAGAAGCGACTGGCGCGCTGTTGTTGACTCGGCTATAATCGCGTAAGCGGTGCCTACGCCAGTAAAGAAGAAGAAGAAGAATTGCATTGAAGAGCAAAGAGACCACCTCTACAGCAATAATTGGTAACTCAATTAGCATTTTTGGGGAAATTTTATCATGTCCCGGCGACTTTTTTGGATTAAGTTCTTTGATGATACCAATGATTTCAGTAGGTGAAGTCATAAGAGGCTCAGCGACTCTTTAGCTGTGTTGGGTAAGATTGACAGCTTAAAGTTGTTCTTTGGCAAATTGGGTTGAAATACCTTTTCTAGGTGATTTGTAAAGCAATTAGCCTTTCAGAGAATGCCTACGTCCTTGTTGGTAGGGCTGCGCTGCGCTCATGCTTTTCTATTTTATTGTTTTATTTCACACTTATTATTTGTTATTTTTTTATGTTTTTTGTTTATAAACAGTTTATGGTTTTTTATGTTTTGATTTGCACTTTCGGCGTTATTGCCTAACGTTTGCACCTAATGCACCTTTTTTAATATTTGTTTATTTTGTTTTATTTTTGTTTTTTTTTTTCGAAAGTTTCTACGGAGCGCTTGAAAACACGTCCGTTTAGGTTGAAAGCTCGAATTTGAAACAAGTTTATGGCGATGATTGCCTAACTCGTAGCAGGGTGCACGAGTGGTTTTAACGTTTTCAAGGTGGTCGTGAGGACATAAATGACGATCAACATGTGGGCCAATCAAAATCCGTGATCACCGGAAATTCCATCAAAAATAAGCCGAAATCATCATTGAAATTCATGGAACTGGAATTGAACATCCCCAAAACATCGATTTATCGCATTTCGACCGAACATTTGGGCTTACGAAAGGTGTGTGCACGGTTTGTTCCGTACAAATTGACTGACGACCAAAAATTGTTCAGAATCCAACATTAGATTCGACGCTTGTGACCGATTATTTGAGCAAAAATCACATTTTAACCATTAACCCCGTATTCACCTGATATGGCACCGTGCGTGCGACTTCATCCTTTTCGGAAAAATGCATTTGCCCATGAAAGGAAAGCGTTATGAAGACGTAGAGGCCATTTAAAAGGCTTACACCGGCATACCGGCCAGAGAGCTAAAACACTTGATCGACATGCTTTTGGACCGTGCAAAAAGCTGTATTGAAGCAGAAGGAGACTATTTTGAAAAAAAAAATTAATTTCGCCGAAAAAACCATTTGTTCTGTTTCTGTTTCTTTTTTTTTTTTTGTCCGGTTTACTTTGGACTTTGTACATGTACTATATATATCTTATTCCCTGTCCGACACATAAGGTTTGTTAGAAAAACGAAAAGCATTATAAATAGTATATTGGAATTGGGGTAGTATCGACCCGATTTTAACTATTTTTCCCAATACCAAATACTATTAACATATCACATACTTAAAAACCAGTCATATAGAGCAAAGTCAGCCATATCACAGTGGTCGGTCTTGAATGGAATCAGTGGCCAAAAATACTTCAACTACCTATATTAACCCTTTGCCGGGCAAGACCGTCTGCAGACGGTCTTTACATTATCTGAATTTAAGTTCAAACAGCATAGGTGTCGTGTGATATTGGTCTCTAGTTCTTTGGTTTTTAACTGAATACACACAAATATTAAGCAGAAAATGATTTCAACGCTATAGTTTAAAAGTTTGGTGAATTGAAGTGACACCGAAAGTGAAAAGTGGCATCTTAATTATCATGGAAACTTATCCATTACAAAAATTAAAAAAAGTGGTTTCCGGTGGTCAAATCGAGTTGGGAATTTTTCAGGTAAGTAGTCATATTGCTTATTTCTAAAATTTAATTAACATATAATCTCGAAATATAAATTTCCGAAGATTTTAAGAATATAGTGAAAACCGTCTCTGGACGGTCTTGCCCGGGTAAGGGAAAAAATACATTACCGTAGCTGAATCGGTCAGTGTATAACCAATGTGGGGTCTTCACTTTTTAATTGCTTTTTAAATTGAAAAATGTTATTTATATATAATTCTGATTTTTTTTTTCAGAAAATGGAGGAGTTCGGACATCAGAAAAAAAGAAAATATTGTGCGAAAAAGCCACATGAGTTCACAGAGGAAGATAAAAGAAAGCTTAAATTATCTGCAATGACAGAAGAAGAAATCGAGGAATTGATGAACTCAACTCTTTTGTCTGATGAAGAATCTGAGTACAAAGACGATGACAACAGTATAGCTGACACAGAGTATGTTGTTGATCAGATATCACCTGAGGAAGACCAAATCATAGACGACGTTTTATGTGAAATGAACAACAGCGTTGTAGGCAACGAAGTTGGGTTGTCGTTGAATTTTAGCACACTTAGTGGTGTCTCATCAGAAGCAGTAGAACCGATTCCGTATACAACCATAACTAGTACAGATGCAGAGGCTGCAACCACTACCAAAAAAGCGAATAAGCCAGGAGGAGGCCACATTCGCCGCTACCGACAACCGAATCGACTGACCCACAAGTAATACCATCATCAGGCGGACTTACAGGCTCAAGCTTGGATGCCATTGACAAGAGTTCGATTGAGTTCTCAAATATCTTATGGCGACAAAGATCTATGAAAATGCATGTTCATAGCCGTAATTGTTGAAGAAACCGAGCAGCGCGGTCAATAGACATAAATACTCAGTTCATAACTAATTCTTCAGAGATTCGAAAATATCTCGGCGGTTTGATGTTTATGTCTATTTTTTCGGTATCCAAATATAGAAGCGCACTGGAGTGTATTTGGATTTAGACATGTACCAAATGCTCTGCCTTGGAAGAAATTTGTTGCAATTAAAAAGCATTTGTCTTTTTCTGATAAGAGTAAGCGCATCAAAAGAGGTGAGCCAGGGTACGATCCATTATTTCGAATAAGGAAAATTATTGATTTTTTGAATGAACGCTTCCATTCCGTTCCTAAACAAGCTCGTTTATGTATTAATGAACAGATGTGTAAAACAAAGGCCGTGCACCATTTACGGCAATATATGCCAAACGAGCCCAATAAATGAGGTATAAAGCTTTTCGAGTTGTGCGACGGAAATGGATATGCATACCAGTTTGAGGTATATAATGGTGCTGGTGATAACACTATTTTACCAGGCACACCAGATTTTGGAACCACCAGCAATGTCGTCATTCGGCCCCTAATGGTTTATTTACGAGCTCGTGGTATATTTGCTTTAGGTACCATTCGAGCCAACAGAATATCAAACTGCCATACCATCCGATTCAGATACTGAGCTGATAAAAGTGGATAGAGGTTTCGCAGTTGAGTTTTCTGCTACTGCGTATGGAGTTGACTTGACTACGATTCTCTGGAAAGACACCAAAAATGTTCGGCTATGCTCAACTTATGTAGGTGTCGAACCATTTGCAAAAGCGAATGCTGCTATCCAGCCATCGAAAATTCATAGATATAATAGAAGAAAGAGAGAATACATTGAAATAGATTGCCCACAAATCATTCGTGAGTACAACTCTCACATGGATGGTGTAGATCTCATGGATTCATATATGGGCAGAAACGGCTTGCATATGAAAACCATGGATACAATGACTCGCATATTCTATCATCTACTAGACATGGCTGTTACCAATGCTTTCATTCTGTACCGTCGAAATAAATCATCGCTTGCAGAGGAAGAAAGAAAAGAAAAAGATTTAACTCTATACCAGTTTCGTTTACAATTAGCAAAATCGCTGTGTGCTTCCACCGACAAACCAACGGTTGGACGTCCATCAAGCGGATCGCAGTCATTTCTTAGTAATAACACTAAACGAGCAGTGCACCCCGTAGAAGAAATAAGGTATGATCAGCCCAACCAACTTCCAGAGTGGGGTTCAAAGAAGTCGTGTAAACTTTGTAAGAAATGTGATATCACACTTTTTGTACAAAATGTAAGCTAAATTTATGTTTTTTAAGTAGTAAAAACTGTTTCAAAGACCATCATTTGAATGAATAATTAAAAACAACACAATTAAATACTTTTACCGGCCTTTATGAATCATTTTGTTGGAACAAAACTAGTTTCTTTCATCATTGGTCTATAAAATACGCCTTGTTTATTTCTTACCCTTTGTCGGGCAAGACCGTTTACAGACGGGCTTTAATTTTTTGCACCTGGCGTCCCAACCAATGAAAATTTTTGAAATATAAGTTCACCACACTAAAGTCATCCTAAAACTAAAATTACCAAAACAAGAACCCTTTTATTCTGTTTTGCCTGTCTAAGGGTTAAAGTGAACTTTTTGCATAAGCTTTTTAAAATCATAACAAGTAATTAACAATTATATTAATATAAATTAACCGCTCCAAAGCCCTATCTCCTTTCAAATCCCGCCACCCGCCGCTGATAATAATAAAAAAGTTGATTAACAGAAAAAAGTTATTTGAATATTATTCAACTAAATCAAAAACTGATTTAAACAAAATTGATTTACTTTTGCATGGTAGTTTTCTTTGACCAAAGATGAAAGGATCTGAGCTCAAAAGTAATCGGTTTAATAAGTCCTTATTTGTAGCGATACGATAGTTCTTTCGTGTATGTGGAGACGATACATTCTAACGACCATATTCCTTGACTCAGCAGCTTCTTCTGAAATCTCTCCAATTAAAACTAATGCATAATAACATCGGGAGTGTGAATTAAAATTTTATGGATTGACGCAGGAAAATAATACCAGGAATACTTTAATATTAATTATTTTGCAGTTCTAGCGCAAATCTTCTAAATTTTTCCACACTAATTTTGTACCCTGATGATAAAGCTCATAGTAATGCTGCACAATTTTCAATTAATACTTTTTCTATGCCTGTTATTTCAGCAGATATATGGGCATTTTTGGCAAATTTCCTAGCAATGTTTCCATCGTTTGAAGATCCACTACCACCTGTTTTTGGTTTGTCGACTATAAGACCATTTTTTACGAAACTCGCACTGGATATTTTTTTCCTTCTTAGAAATCGTTCTTTATCTTCTAAACCCCTATTTGCTTTGTCTGAAGTCTATAAGAAACGTGAAGAAAATATTCAAAAAAATCTAATGTAGACATGTAATGGGGACAATCCAAATTCGTAGCGATCTATTCGTACTTCTTTTTTAAGCATTTGTCAATAACGTTCATCTCAGTAGGTTTGGCCGGGCATATATAGCATTTTGCAGATGAGGTTTCAGTTAAGACATTCCACACTTTGCCATCCACCATTGTAAGTTGAAGAATGTGATCGATATAAAATTTACGATTGGTAGTTGTTTTAAACTCAGTGGGACTTAATTGTTGAATTTTGTCGTTAAAATATAATTCTTCATTTAGGGTTAATTGAACTGATTCCTTTTGAAACTGAATTCGAACAGGTCGGCAATAGGTCGGGGTTTTTTCCAAATTAGCTTGTGCTCCTCATCATTTTGCGATTTTATCATCATTTGTAGAGGGACATATAATGTAAAAAGTACGAGTAAATTACTGTCTTCCAAATTATTATTTTTGAATTTCTGCTTATATTCGCTCTGCCCCTTTTTCCTATTAATCTTAGGTAATTAAAGGACTCATTGAGTTCATTAATTACATCGCTTTGCAACTCTAAAATTCGAGACGTAGTGTGCTCCAATAATTTTTGTAGCTCAACTTCAGCGTAAGATTCTGAAACTTTTATTTGCTCAGGATAACTTTTCTGTTTTTCCTTGAAAATGTTATCATAGCAGGGTAAAAAGTTAAAATCAAGTTTATTGTTATCGAACCTTCTAATAAGTTGATACTGATGCTTGGTTAAATTTGCTGCGGTGATAAGTAATATTACTTCGCATGTCTTTGCGCGAAAGATCGACGGATTCGATTCCCTACAAGCCAAACGCAAATCATCAGCAGCGGTCACATCGAGTTCTGCTAAATCTGTTATCCTTCGCCGCTTCGTTCTCTCTGAGCACTCTACTAGACTTAATTTAGGACGTCCTCGATCTTGACTCAATGCTTAATAATATATATTCATATTGCGCAAACAAATTCGAATTTTTTTGTATACCTTTTGGTTTTAATCTGCAGCTTTTATTCCACATTTCTGCAAATCTTTTAAATATGTAATCAAGTCTTTTCATAACAATATTTTCAATATATTCGTAGACATCCGATTCAAATCTACGTTTTAAGTCGTCACATACTTTTTAGCTTTATCAGTAAATGAACCTTTTTCTAAACACCAAAATTCAAAAATATGATAAAATGAAAACCAAAGCTAAAAAAATATGAAGAAAAAACATAAAAAACAATATAATATACTCGTTTATACATACTTATGCTTAAATACAAAAAATTATGAAAAATAACACACAAAAAAAGCATGCAAGGTAGAATAACACGAATAACAATAAGAGGTGCAAAAGTTTGCGCCTGAAATCAAAAGCATAGACTTAGAAAACATTAACTAATATAAGCAAAATTGACTCATTTGAGGGTGAGACAGGAATTATAATTTTTTTTATTACTTAAGGCGATTTATAAAGAAAAATATATCACTCAACAGGCCACTTGAAAAACAATAGTTTTAAAACAATATATTATTACGGTAAAATCTCTTGGCTATATCAGATACCTTTCTTCTCATTATTCATTTTAATTTACGGCGATTAAGCACGATTTTATATTGCAATTTAATTTATTATAAGAGATAACTTTTAAGCTATTTTCACTGCACAGTCCGCGTGCTTCTATTGTCTCCATTCTTTCGCTTTTCGTAGCGCTTACGAAAGGGATAGAGTAAAAATTTATTTAACATTAGTTTCATTGCTATTTTAAAAAATAGTTTTGATACATACGGTGGAAATTTCAAACTTTTATTTTTATTATTTTTGACCACCCAAAAGTCCTCTTTATATTAAGTATACGGGAGCTAAGGGAAGTATTAGCCCGCTTCAACCCATTTTTGACAAACAGTCATAACATTGTCAGAAAAGAGTTATCCCTGAATTTCAAAAATGTATATACACATTGACGGATATTTTCTATCAAATGTCAACTATAGGTACTGGGGTCCAAATATTCGGTACCTATGGGCTTGGACGGTTGTTGTTGGATTTGAACAATTTTTGGTCGTAGGTTGGCATGAATAATGCCTTTAGTCGATGAAAGTTTTATCCCTTTATATTAATTTCTTCTTGATTTGTGTACTGGAAAGTGAAACAATCAATTGGAACTTAAAATTGTGTCCCATGAGAAGTAGGCGTAGTTGTTCTCCGATTTCGCCCATTTTTAAACTGTGGTATGGGAATATGAAATGAATGTCACGTATTTTTGTCAAAATCGGTTGATCGAGTCTCGAGATGTGGGATTTCATGCCATATCCGACGTCCAATTTTCACACCGCCTCGTATAAAGCCATCTCATACCATTTCGAAGGAAAAATTTTACACTTTTTCATAATTTTTTGCCCACAGGTACCCCTCAGTACTGCACTCCCTGTTCTAAATTAAAATTATTTTTAATTTACTCCTTAGTTTTGGCACTTTATATGATTTTGGTTAATGGCGTTTGGTGGGCGTGACAGTGGGCCTTTTTGTGTACTAGGGAACGTTCAAAAGGAATATTTTGGAGATACCTCAATGAAATTGGCAAAGAGCTTCGACAATTGGTTCAAAAGCATGCAAAAGTGTATAGATCTTAATGAAGAAAATATAAAAAACAATAAAACAATTTTCGATTCTTAAAATTTGTATTTCCTCTCCAATTCTGAAAGATAAAAGGTAACAGTATAGATTCCAATCATGTGAGGCATATGCTGGAAAAAATATATTAACTTTGATTGTAAGCACTTGTTGGAAGATTTCGATGCGAACATATATAGACATGTGCATGTGTACAAAAGTACAGGAGTAAATCAATATGTTGAGTATAATATACAACTCTAACACTGTCGAACATTCCAATTATATAAATATAAGTACGGTTCACAAGCAAATAATGTGTAAGCTGATTGCTACTGATTCGACAAAAATTTATTACTCGTTGCAGTTCTCTAGTACAGACATGGATGAATTTAAAATCAATGGAAAGGGAAGAAACGACTGGCGCGCTGTTGTTAACTCGGCTATAATCGCGTAAGCGGTGTCTACGCCAATAAAGCAGAAGAAGAAGATTTATGTTTTCAATTCATGACACTATCAATAATTTTGAGATTTGCTCTCGTTTATTATACTCTTGCAACCAGTTGCTACAGATTATTATAGTTTTGTTTGTAGGTATCACCTAAAACTAATCGAGATAGATATAGGTTTATATATACATACATAAAAGTTGAAATCGGGTTGACTGTCTGTCTGCCCGTCCGTCCATCTGTCCGTGTAAGCTGCAACCTGAGTAAAAATTGAGATATCTTGATGAAACTTGGTATGCAGGTTTCTTAGTACAAAGAAAGTTCGAGTTCGTAGATGGGCGTAATCGGACCATTGTCACGCCCACAAATCGTCATTAACCGAAAACCTATAAAGTGCCATAACTAAGCACCTAATTAAGACATAAAACTGTAATTTGGTAAAGGGGTTCACAGCAGCAAGAGGCACCTTTGGAAATTTTTTTTAAGTGGGCGTGGTCCCACCCTCTAACAAGTTTAATGTACATATCACCTAAAGTATTTAAGCTACAATAACCAAATCAGTTAAGCCCAAATCTTATAAGAACTTCTACCGACAGTATGAAAATGGCTGAAATCGAGGATAACCCCGGTCACTCCCCATATAACAATACTGTTAAAAACTACTAAAAGCGCGATAAATTAATAATTAAATGCGACAGATACATACATTAAATTTTACCACCGTGGTGGCATGAGAGCCGGAGTGAAAATTGGACGATGGGTGTGGCATCGCCCACTTTTGGTGAAACGTCATATCTCAGGACCTGTCAAACCGATTTCGACAAAACTTGATACCCAGCATGTTTTTGATATTCTTATACCCCATTGTAAAAATGGACGAAATCGGGCAACAACAACCTACTTCCCATATAACATAATTTTAGATTCCACTTGATTCGTTCAGTTTTCAATACACAAATCAAGAAGTGTCTTTAGTATGTGCTACCTTATGACCAAAAATTGTTTGAATCCTGGTCAAGCCCCTAGGTACCGAGTATTTCGACCCCGATACTTAAAGTTGACTTTTGATCGAAAATGTCAGTCAATGTGTGATAAATGTATGTAACTGAAATTAAAGAATAATCCTTCTGTTGTAACGGTATGTAACGGTATGTATCAAAAAACTTGACCAAAGCCCTATATAACTATTATCAGGATTGATTCCGGCTGGCTTTACTCAATATGATTGGTTTTACACCTTAAATTATTTCCCTGCCTTTAATTCATGCAAGTTGTAATAGTATAAATCGTTTGGTTAAATCTGAACTTAGCCCTTCCTTACTTCCTGTAAATATTTTAGGTATGAAACACGTTCTTGCTCGACTCGTCCTAATAAAGCTTATTTTTTTCTACAAAAGTACCGTAAACAGGTCTCTTTGGACATGCTTGATCTTGGGAATTCCGATCTCATATTCATGGAGAGCAATTCAAGGATTTTATACGATGGTTATACATATCGAGCAACGATTCCATACAAAAAAGCATAAATAAGTTTTAAATGCATTTTCATAACTAGTATTCGCAAAATACCATATTTTCGATTTTATTAATTATAAATTTCATTTAAAAACTCGAAGAGACAAGGAAACAGTTCGTCTTTTCTGAACAATTGATTATATGGGAGATGTATGTTAAAGCGAGCGCTGCACAAAACAGAACTTCCTATAACAATTCGGAAATAATATCTAGTATAAAGTAGGTACATTCGTGGACCAATTTCACATATTTTTGGCATTAAACTTTATGTAGCATATCCAATATTATACGTTCAGTTAATTTTGCTAAGATATCTTACTTATGTATCAAAATACACGATATAAAGCCGTGAGAGATAGGGATAATATTGACCCGATTTTATCTATCTCTAACAAAAAAAAGATAATATCTGTATCCTGTATTAAGGGACCTCTCATACCATCATCAACACAATTTCTCCGCAGATTACATTGTTGCCTTAGAAAATAATCTATACCAAATTTCATGAATATATGTATATTGTCAAATGCAAAAATTTTCCGATCGTTCAGTTTGTATGGCAGCTATATGCTACAGTAAGCCAATCCGAAAAATTTCTTCATATATTACATTATTATCTTAGAAAATAACCTGTGCTAATTTTTGTGAAGATACATTTGCATCAGTTTGTATGGCAGCTACATGTTATAGTGGTCCGATATCGTTCCGACAAATGAGCAGCTTCTTGAAGAGAAAATAACGTTTGCAAAATTTCAAAACGATATCTTAAAAACTGAGGGATTATTTCGTATATATACAGACAGACGGAGGAACAGACAGACAGACGGACATGGTTAAATCGAATCAGCTCAACATACTGATCATTTTTTATATATACATATACTTTATAGGGTCTCCGACGCTTCCTTCTGGGTGTTACAAACTTCGTGGCAAACTTAATATACCCTGTTCAGGGTATAAATACCAACCCAGCTCTGTGTAGGCACAAAATGTTAGTAAATAGAGAAGACGCAAATCTTAAATCAAAACTTCTTCGGCACTAATTTGTAGTTTTCGTACAACGAAACATCGAAAAATATAACTTCGAAAAGAAAAACACCCCACGCAATGAATGAAACGGGGAGAAGGCTACAAGTAGAAATAAACACAACGAATGGTATTAAATAAATTATGGATGCACGTGGCTATTTAGATTTGTGTTTTCAATTTGTATGATATGACAAAATAAAATTCATAATTTATATTTACAATTGATCGTTGGAATTCAACAGGAGGATTATTAGTAAAACCCGCGGAATTAAATAATTAACGCAGCTGTGCTCTCACTTTTGAGGTGGCTCAGGTCGTAAGAGTTAATGAGTTAAGTCAATGCGAAAACAAGCAACAAGAATTTACGTTCGAATTCTGAAGATCATGAATATTAAATTTTATTTAATTTTTTATTTTATTAATTGATATCTTAGCATATCTTAATTTAGTTACTTTAACGAAATATTTTACTTACTGAGATAATTAAACTATTTCAGAAAAATATACTTCTCATATGTTTATTAAATGCTCCCTTGTCTTTCGTATTTACGCAAATATGACAATAAGGCAATGTCTTTCGTCTTCAGTTTTTGTGTTCTGTGAGAACAGCTAGAACGAAGAAAGTTGAACGATCGCAGACAAGGAAGGGTCATTGTGTGCACTATCACATTATTTAAGACATTTTTTAATAACATTTAAATAGATGTGAATTTATATTTATTTATAATTTTACGTAAATTTTATTATATTACTAAAATAAGTCATTACGTAGGTTGCCTTTTATAATTCGTTTTCAGTAACTCAAAACTTTCATTTCGGTAAAAAAATGGATATAAATAGCGAACATAGTTCAATTCAATCTTTATCGATGAAGCTCCATCAGGGGACAGTATTTATCGATGGTACGGTGAATTCAATCGAGGTCGTACACTCTGAGACGAATTTAGTGAAGGTCGTCCCAAATCAGTTGTTGTTCCGCAAAATATTGAGGCTGTTCGTAAACTAATATTGAAAGATCGTCATGTAACCTGTCGTGTTACAGAGACAACTATGGGCATTAGTAGAACTAGCATACAATCAATATTGAATGAATATGTAAGAATTGTTTTCGTTGGACCCCACACAATTTGTCATTAGCTCAAAAAAGGGCTCGTGTCGATTAGTAGAGTTGGTAGAGATAAATGTTAAATAAAATACGATAACGGTGCATAGAAATACATGAAATCGTGAAATATACGTACATCTGCTAGGTGAACAAAGCTATTATACTCTGTAGCAACAAGTAAAACGTAAAAACAATATTTGGTTGCAGCGAAGTAACGCTAAATAATACTATATTTTCATTATTTCCTTTAAAATGAAGCTTATTATTAATATTATTTTAGATATGTATATATTACCTTGATAAATGTTATTATTATAAAAATTGCTTATATTTGTATTACGCTTATATAAACAATTTGGACCATTTCCTGATAACTGCATTATTCTTATATTTCTGCATTTTATGTAGGCCGGAAGTGGTGTTAATGTATTGCAATCCGCTTTAATAGTTCATCAAACTTGTCAATTTCACCATCAGATGTTTAAGAGTACATATGTAACTCTTCTGAATCATTTTATTTAATTTAATAACAATTTGTTTTGTTTTTATTGAGCAATATTGTGAAGATTATCATAATTTTAAATATACATAGAATATTGTAACAATGCAATGAGACAATTTACTGTAATTTTTTAATGTGAAAATATTTTTTTGATTTGACTTATTTTCTTCTATTATTTGATCGAATGTGATGTTTTGTGTGAAATTTTGAATGTTTTCGTATTTTATAATAATAATACCATACTATATCCTATATTTTCCAGGAAGTTGATTTTAATTTGAATTGAACAATTATTATATTTTATCAAATTATTTTTACCATTTAAAGTTGGCTGCTCTTATTTACATGTACATATATGTATTTATGTCTAGATTGACTGCATTTTTATTATGATTGTTTTCGTGTCTATTGGTATTATTTCCATTTCTTTGTTTTTTGTGAGTTTGCAATTTAGTTTTGTTACACAACATACACAAATTTTTAATTCTCGTTAATGTTTATTAATTTCGAATTTATATGCTTTACTTGCATAGCTGAAAATTTTCTCTACTTTTTCCATTGGATGTATGTTTGTTTTTTCGGTCTTCTTCGTCTACTTTGCCAAAAAACCATTTTGACATACCATTGCACTGATTAATCTACGCTTCTGCCTGTTTAAAATTAGAGTTGGTGTTAACAATTTATTTATAGCATCTTATAATTCTAGTGGGAGTATATCTTTGTTTTATTTTCGTTCGAAGTGTTCACTGTATGGTGGCGACACATGCCTCCAGAATGGGGCTGACAGATCGAGAAGACTGCAAGAAATGTCTGCAGTAAGGCACCAGGGAAACAATGGAGCATCGCTTGCGCACTTGTCCCATATTGGCAAAATGCAATTGTACCAGTTTCTCGAACTATTTCTTGATTCCTTATTTGTTTGAAAATAAATCCTGTTTGATCGGTTATTTCTTCTATTGTCGTATCTCCGTCAACTAGTTGAGTAAATGTCAATATCCATAGCTTTTTCATCACAGCCGTATTTCATTTGACCATCACAAGCTAATAGCTAAATCATGGACAAATAAAACGCACTTAGCTTATACCACATATTCGCTTAAAAATGAATTAGGTTGGTAATGCGGACAAGAACAATCAGCTGATATACAATTTAGGTTGAAATTTCAAATTTGTAAACGGAATATTAATATACTATGCTAATGTATGTATTTTAATTATTTGAGGTCTAGAATACAAAAAACTGAAAACAAGTGTACATATTTGTCTTAATTTTAACTCAATACTCATCCAAAAAATATGTAATTTTGGTTTGTTTACATTTTCATTTATCCAAATGAGGTTTCTCGCTTTGCCAACTACTTTTTTTTGTGGAAAAACCTTGCTTTTGTGATTAAAAAAAACAATGAACTGGCAATGCCTCTAGTTCAATATACTTATGACAAGCCAACATAATTATGCTAATAACTTAATTTGCTGGTCAAATAAAACACGCCAACTATTTATTAATCCTTCTCTTTTCTTCATAACATTCTTTTTTTGTTTAATTTATTTATTACTTTATTCATTGCTGCTATTAAATTATTCTTTCATTTGAATGAAATCTATCGCTGTAATTTCTAAAAAACTTTTATACTCTTTACAAAGGCGGTAGGTATAAAACGCTAGGGGTAGAGACATCCGAATCATAAAACTCAATATGGAAGTCAACACAAGAACGAAACGGACTGGGATATCACTCAAAACCACCGGCGGACACAGTGATCCTATGAGCTGTATCGCCAGCGGCCACACCACCACTGCAACGGGTGCAGGTTGCGGAGGTTGTCCGTTGTTGCCGTGGTAGACCCGGAACATGCATTTCGGCTACTAAAACGACAGAATCCCGACGTGCCGGTTAGCAAGTGAAGGGTGTTAAATCGGTCAACGAAGATGGAAACCAAAGCGACATCCACCAGATCAATAAGGCAGCAGAGGATATTCTGCACGCGAGGTTAGAGAAGATGGCGTGGGGCGTAGGAAGCATGTTCCTTCGCCTCAAAAAGCGCCAAGCGGCAACAAAAACACGTTGGATAAGGGTAAAGTGAAAAGGGATCTCGGCATAGATGAGACCATAGCGACTTCACTTATCCTACAGGAAGTGGAGGTGGAGAAAGAACCCATTCAACATTCTTATGGTCCAAAACCAAAAGCTGAGGGTGCAACTTCCAAAAAAGTAAGATCGCCTCTGCTGAGCTTCTTCTCAACGAAGAGAAGTGCGTCGACTTTAGTCCAGGAACCATGGTTTGCATCGGGTAAAGTGGTCGGTGGGTTAAAGTCACAAAACTACGCATTATACACCACGAGTGTAATTAACGAGGTAAGAACAAGGATATTGGTAAATAAAAATCTATGTATACTCCCATATTGACTTCAGTCTTTCCACAGATGATTTAAAGGTTGTGACAGTGAAAGATGTCAAAGATGAGTCTGACTCCTTGCATCCTGTTCTTATGCCACATGATTGCGAGGTGTCAACGGCAGAGCTCAAAAGGCTGGCGGTGATGGGCGCTAGTGCTAACGCCCATCATACGATTTGGGACAGCTCCGACATCAATCAGCGAGATGAGTCTCTACTCGATTATATTTTACAAAGTAGCCTAGTGGTAACTAATGGAGGTGAAGAACCTACCTATGTAGGACCCACCTCTAGAAATGTTCTAGGCATAACATTGTACACAAGTAAAGATACATACATTGGTAGAAAAATGGAGTGTGCTAATTTCACGTCGTTGTCGGATTATAAGTAGAATATTATTGACTCTGACTGTATGTACTCGTACCAGAGAACTTAAAAGTATAGAGAAGGTGCAGGTTCGACAGCGAACATTCGTTAGATTTATAGTAGGGAATTCACCTCACAAGCACAGAATTCGCGCTGTAAAATGTTAGCATTTTTAACAGTTCTCCACATACTCGACAGAGAATGTGATGAAGAGAAATAAATATATGTATTTACGGCATATGATGACATGCATATATGCCAAAGCGAGAATATGAACAGAGATAAATATATGTAAGCATGCCCACGAAGAATTTCGTTTTGCTTGTTTATATTTATTTCATTTTTAACAGCGAAAAATGTGTACAAAACAAACCTCTCCCACTAGAGAACATAAAGACATTTTTTTATGTTCTCTGTCTCACATACCCAAGAATATGAAGAGACATAAATATATATATGCATGCTTTGTGTTTTGCACTCAACAATTCCATATTGACATGTAAAAATAATTATGATATGAGATGATCTTTTGTATGAATGCATGCACAATCATATTTACAGTCAATTTGCATATTTAATAATTTAATTTGATTTTTACTTAATATACTATACTATAAATATTTTTGTATTATATTTCCTACTAATAGAAATTAAATTTATCACAACAATATATGTACATATGTACATATGTACATACATCATATTATCTTATGTCTCTGCACATGCTCATATCATAATCTTATTATCTGCTCATATGATTGCAAGCATGCGCATGTGCGCGTTCAGAAATTCAAATCATGATTTTATCACTTATCAATGTATTTCATGTGCGCGTATTGATCTGCATGTTCATACATTCATATATACTTATATGTACATATATTTGTATACATTGCCGAACAAATAATGCACAAGCGTACAAATACACATATGCGTACACATGTGAGTATGTCACCAACAAAAAATTTAAGCATTGTTCTGCAAAAACAACAATTGCCTAAATAGCAGAAGCATCACAAGTCAATATGGCAGCCGAATTGGCGAAGCCCAAATGTAGTAAATTTTACAACAAAAACGATTTCAGGCGCAGGCGCATATGCCACAAGCGACCTCGCTTCATTCATATACACAGACGCCGTAACATCTCCCCGAGCATGCCTTTGCCTACAAGCGTCTTTTCGCGACGATGGCTAAAGCTAAAAATCATAAATTGAACATCTTCTGGTGTTTGTTTTAAGAAAGAAGTCAGAAAAGTGGCAATATAGCTCTTGTCAATTTACAATATTTGTCTAAAATATTTTTCCGTGACAAAAATCTGCGTCGATATGTATTCATGCCCATACGTATACATACATACATATTTACGCACGTTGGAAGACGAAGCTGCTACAGGGGCAAGGGAAGCGGTGACAATCGGCGGCCATTCGTTTATTTTTTTCGGCACAGCCATTGGTTGACCGTGGCAACGGTGATGCGAAAAGACACGTGCGACACTTGTTATTATGAATGTATATACATATGCATGTGGCTCGCATTTGCTTTCGTAAACATACAGACAAATACTTTGAAGAAATGAAAGGAATGAATAAAAGTTTTTATATGAGCACATTTTAGTTCATTTTATAATAATCGAAATTAATGTAATTTTCGAAATAAAAATTTATTTAAAATTATTTTTTATTTAATTTTATAATATAAAATTTTTACCATTTTTTGGAAAACAATGGTTCTTATAACAAAATAATCACGCATATGTGACAGTGGTTCATACATATAATACAATATAAGCATGCATATGTCACTCAGAGAATGCTTTTTTACATTCTTTGTGTGACTTTGTATATTATCAGATGTTGTCATCGTCCATGCCTCTGCACCACATAGCAGGATGGGAATATTGAGTGACACTTAAAGTTTGGTCTTTTTGTCGAGAGAGGACTTTACTTCTCAATTGTCTACTCAGTCCAAAGTAGTACCTGTTGGCAAGAATTAACCTGCGTTGGATTTCGAAGCTGATATTGTTGTTGGTGTTAAAATTGGTTCCAAGAAAGATGAAATTATCTACGACTTCAAAGTTATGACTGTCAACAATGGCGTCGAAGAAAGCGGGTGCTAGCGATACGAGCGCCGATAAGGGCAAAAGCAAGTGGAATGGTTCGTGGGGAGATGTTTTGTGCGTTGGTTTTTGAGGTGTTAATGTTGAGGTGGAGGCCGTGAAGGGGCTGTTGGAGCTTGCCTCAAAATATGAGACACTCCTAATGGGTTGGAAGCGATTACACCAGTGATGCCGAAGCCTGTGGAGAACTGATCGGCTGTGGTCCTTCTTCTAAGGAAGTTATTAAAGAGGACGTGGAGGAAGTGAGTCCTTCGCCGATCGTGGGGCGGTTATTCACACTCCCTCCGTTTTGGAGAGGGAGAAGGTGGCGACCAACGCAAGGTGGGGTTGGACGTGACTGTCAACCGGAAGTTGGCTCCACGGGTTCTAGACCAAGGGGTCCATACGACGAAAATATCGTCCTGGAGGTGCGGACAAAATGAGGTCCGCTTCCCTGGAGGCAGATAGGTGCTACATCAAGTGGTTCTCCTTCCGGGTGCAACCGGATAGCTCCGTCGCTGGCTTCTTCTGATGTATGGGTTTCGACCACAGAGTGGCTGAGTGGAGGCCCAAATCACATGTCTGTCGGGGGTGTGGTCAGAAAGGCCACCGAGTTGCTGGTGTGTCAATGCACCCCATTGCCGCAACTGAGCATTTAACGGTAGACCAGTTGGGCATCTAATGATGTCAGCTGTTTATCCGATCCTGTGGCATGATGGGAGGGATTGTTCAGTTAAACTGCCAGAGTTGTTATGCCGTAATGAATGAGTTGTGGAGCCCTACGCCACCAATGTTGTGGGTCGGGATCTTCCCGGCGTAGTTATGGATTCGTCACAACTGGGTGTATGTATTGCGATAGAGGGAGAGTTCTGAGGATGGTTGTCGCTAGTTTGTGTTGCAAATATAACGAGCCTTTAGAGCCCCGTCTGGGCTACATAGATAATCTAGTACATTTACGCTAGGGCTGGTTGTGAATGTCTATGCGACCACATTCTCCGCGTTAGCTCCTGAAGCCGTTCCACCATAACACTTTCTAGCACTTTTCCAAGTACTGGAAGGAGACTGATTCCCCGATAAGAGCGAGATCCGCTCTTTATCTTATCAGGAGGCTTCAAGAGAGGAACAACCCTAGCACTTTTCCATTCCTGTAGAAGAGAGAGAGGGACATCTAGGGAGCAAGAGGCTTCTAGATGATAGCGTTAGGTATAGAGAGCAAGACCGTTGGGACAATTGAGTTTGTTGACGATAACCCAGCTTCGTAGTCGAACAGCTTTTGTTAGATTTTTGGTGTTTTGAAACACCCACAGTGACGATTGTTATTTACTCTCAGGCTTATACACGTAAATTCACGATTCAGCATACTTCACGATTTCATAATCGTATTTCGATGTACTGTTAGCGTATTGTATTATCGACACGAGCCTTTTTTTGAGCGAATGACAAACTGCGTGGCAAATGTTCGTACATTATTGATTGTATGCTGGCCCTACTAATGCCTATAGTTGTCGCTATCGCTTGACAGGTTACATGATGATCTTGCAATATTAGTTCGCGCAGAGTATCAATAGTTTCTGGAACAACAACTGATTTTGGACAACCTTCACTAAATTCGTCTTGGAGTGATCTAGGACCTCGATTGAGTTCACCACATCATCGATAAATACTGCCCTTGATGGAGCTTTAAAAATTGATTTAAGTTCAACTATATTCGCTAATTTTTGACCGAGATGAATATTTTGAGTTACTTTAAATGAAATACAAAAGGCAATCTACTTAATGACTTATTTTAGTATTACAAAAGTTTATTTACAAGTAAGTTTAACCTTCGGCTAACTTGACCGATTTTGACCGTCCATGTACCGCTCTAAAAAGTTAACTTTTTGTTAACTCTTCTGAGCTGATTTATTTTTTTAAAACCCAACGGTTTGTTTCACAAGAAAAACAATTAAATTTCTATGTAAAACATTATTGTCGGAGTCGCGAGGTACATATTACGTAGCGTTTGAACTTGTGAGTTGCTTATAGTTAGTGTATTAAAGTGGAAAAAATCATTGCAAGTCAAATTAATTTTTTTTTTTTTTTTAAGAAAAATCGATTAAGGTATTTATGGCAATCGACTGGCGTTGCATTATAATGCTTCTTAGGCGACCATCTAAAAAATACAGAAAAAACGTCATGCAATTTTGGAGGCAGTGCCAAACACACATGAACTTGCAATTAAGAAAACTTATCCCGTTCTTCGGCACCTGGCCCGAAAAATAGCTAAAGATAGAATCACATTTATGTTGTATGCGAACGCATCTGGTTTACTAGTTGAAACCATTGATAATTGGTAATTTCGTAAACGTTGCTTCAAGGGGTTCAAAAACGCATTGGAATATGCTAACTCGTAAAAGTCTTCGATGAATTCACGGCTGTTCATCCGCTGGTTCCAACATTCGTTTATTAAGTAGATAAATTTGTTGTCCATGGGTGTAAATCTTTCAAGTTAGGATACCGGGCAAAACTGTTATTGAACATTATATCACAAGAAAACGTTCTGATTGAAAATAATTTTAAATTACATTCAATTCGTGATGCCATCTTGCTGATTAAATTAGCTTGAAATAAATTGCCAAGAACTGTGCTTTTAAAAGCTTGGAAAATATAAAACAGTGAGACGATGATCATTACGACAGCGAAGATGAAATTTAATTGCTTGATTTGATTACAATGAAACACTTCGAGAGGTGCAATCATTATTGTCCAAGGTGGGTGGTGTTGACGACAGCAGTGAAGACATCGAAATCGGAATGGCCATCGTAATACGAAAGATGATGAAGATTTCGAAGTGTCTGGCAATGAAGTTGAAGAATCAGTTAACGAGGAAGATATGCAACAAGAGAAAGTGAGTTTTTCGGAAGCAGTTGAATGCATCAATGTCTTGATAAAGGGGTATGGAAACAATAGTGATGCAAATCAGTAGCTATTACACAAAAAAAGAAACAAACAAGACCGCTTCTTTAAACCATCCCTTACAAATTAATATCTTCATTTGTATGTATGTATAATGTTTAAAAGTACAAAATAAATTCAGGTTTTTCTTTTGTTACGAGTAAAAGGGAGTCATGCAAATAAATTGAACGTATTATATCACCAAAATTATGCTTATTTCCGTGTTTTTTTCAAATTCGAAAACTCTTTGGAAAGGTTAATATAAAATAAAACACCCTTTGGACTTTTTGGTTAAAGTTTAATAAAATATAACTGTATAATAAAATTTACGTATAAACATAAATACATATAAACTCACATTTATTTAAATGTTATACAAAATGTCTAAAACAATTATGTGGCAGTGCACACCCTGACCCTTCCTTGTCTGCGATCGTTCAACTTTCTTCTTTCTAGCTGTTTTCACAGAAAACAAAAAGTAAAAACGAAAGACATTGTTTGATTGTCAGATTTGTGTAAATACGCATAGATAAGGGAACATTTAATAAATATATAGAGATATATTAAGTATCTCTGTAAGTAACACTAAATTTGCTTATTTAATTCCGCTGGTTTTACCAATAATCCTCTTTTTTAGTTCAAGCGATCAATTTTAAATATAAATTATGATTTCTCTGTCATACCATACAAATTGAAAACGCAAATCTAAATAATCATGCGCATCCATAATTTATTTAATAACATTCGTTGTGTTTGTCTATAGATAGCATTTTCCCCATTTTGTTCATTGCGTGTGGTGTTTTGCTTTTCGAAGAAATATTTATCGATGTTCCGTCTTATGAAAACTACTAATTAGTACTCAAAAAATTTTGGTTTAACATTTGCGCCTACTCTATTTATTAATATTCTGTGCCTAATTACACAGAGCCTGGTTGGTGTTTTTGATTTGTTTTTTGCGTCATCTGTCGGTTAATAGCCCTGTATTCGAGAATTTAAAATAAAGACTCTTTTTTATACTCTGGCAACATGTTGCACATGTTTTTAAAACAAATACTCTTTTTCATACTCTCGCAACATTTTGGACAAGTTGTTTTCTCTCACGGTTGTTAGTATCAGCTATTACTAATTGAGATATATATTACACAAATGCACTATGTGAGAGGAAGAGTTAAAATCCGAGTGACTATTGTTGTTGTAACGGCAGAAAACATTCCTAAAGTAATTTCGAGGCATGGTGCCGAGCCGAAAGTCCTTGACTGGTCCGACCTGACGCCATGGGAATGGTGACTGTCTGCCCGTCCTCCGTTATACAAAAACCTATAAAAAGCGAAACATGACAAAAATTGTTAACAGTCTCAACGAATGATAAAAAAAAATTCAGTGAAATTTAAAAATTGAATATTTTAATATCAATCAATCAATTTTATGAACAAAAAGCTTAAATCGGCAAATTTGTGAATTATCTGAATAAAATTTGAGAGCGTATTTTTCTCATAACGGTATGTAAAATGGATAAAATCGGATGAAAATTTTGCCTACAAATAATATCAGCATTTTCACACAACTAGTTGACTATACTCCTTAACATACATATGTATGTGTATATTGATGATGGTGAGGTATCTTAATATAGGATACAGATATATTTTATTTTTCTGTTAATAATGTTGTTACAAAAGTAGTATTAAGTTTGGTACCACTTGTATTTGTATTGTTATATGCATCCCTTATTATAAACAATTGGCGCCGTGTCTATCTTGCTATATGCATTTCTTATTACAAACTTTGTCTACTTATAACATAAACATTAAGTGTACATATATGGAATGTATAGCATTACGTGTGTTTGTCTTGCTATATGCATTCCTTATTGTAGGCATTAGGCGCCGCGGTTGTCTGGTTGTCTACTTGTAGCATAAACATTAACGATATATGGTACGTATAGCATTATGTTCTTATAATTGCCAGACGCAATATTCTGGAAGTACACGTCGGCATCAGCGAGGAGTGGGTGGCTATACAAGCCGTGGCAGCACCAACGTAAGGGACCAGTGCTGAGAGTAAACTGCTATAGTGTAGGCGGATATTTAAATAAAGAAATTTTGTTAAATTGAACAAAACGGTCTTTGGTTTTATTTGTCAATCCAGAGATACGAACCTAGTATCTAGTAAGGAGTAAATTCGCAATAATTGGTGTCAGAAGTGGGATTGTCAAATAATCCAAATTCAAGATGGTTAAATTCGGGGAATTGAGAATTCAGCAATTAAAAAAAGATCTGGAGGAGCGTAATTTGCCGATAAGCGGACAAAAGGCGGATCTGCAGGCATGATTACGTGAAGCCATGGAAGCGGATGGAATTAATGTGGACGAATTCGAGTTTGATGGCCCAGAAACTTGTACAAAGGTAGAAGAAAAAGTAGAAGAACAACGAACATCATCAAGTGTAGACATGAACATGCTGTTAGTGGCTATTAAGCAAAGGACGCAAATAGCTGAAAATACATCACAGTTAGAGTCTGGCCTTACACAACAAATGACTGAAAATAATACGCAGTTAGAAAATCGTTTGGTACAACAGATTACAGAAAATACTACACAAGTACAAAAACAAGGGCAAGAGAAATTTTCAAAATTTGAAGACGAATTAAGCACGTTAAAAAATGACGAAGAAAATTTAAAATCAGAAGTTCTTCAATTGAGTAATCGTATGCGAGAACTGCAACTGCACGGCCCTGCACCATCAACAAATAATCCAAGATTGAAGGCACCCACATTCGATGGAAGTATTCCATTTCAAATTTTCAAACTATAGTTTGAAAAGACAGCAATGGCCAATAACTGGAATGCAGCGGACAAAGTGGCGTCCTTGTTTGTATCATTGAAAGGACCTGCGGCAGAAATCCTTCAGACTATTCCAGATTGTGAACGGGACAACTATGAGGCATTGATAAGTGCGATAGAAAGACGATATGGTAGTGAGCACCGGAAACAAATATACCAGATCGAATTGCAAAATAGGGGTCAGAAGATGAACGAGTCATTGCAAGAGTTCGCAACTGAAATAGAACGACTGGCTCATTTGGCAAATGCAGATGCACCTGTGGATTAAGTAAACCAGCACACAAAGTACAAAGAGTTGAAATGGAACAACCGGCGATGATGGAAGAAATATTGAATACTCTGAAGACAATTGCTGCACCGCGAGTAAATACAACAGGCAGATGTTTCAACTCTGGAAAAGCGGGTCACTTTGCCCCAAATTGCAATATAAAAGTAAACCCATCAAAACGGAAACAACCAACAGATAACGAGGACAGAGTATCCACTTCCCACAAGTCGTTAAACTAAAACGGAACAGTTCAAAGGGGCGTGAACTGGTTCCCACAACTATTTGCCCCGCCATCTCGATATCACAAACAGGTCGCCATGTCAACAATCTTACTATCAACGGTATCGTAAATGGACGACTGTCAACGCTTACTTTGGATACTGGTGCCACACATTCAATTATCCGACCGGATGTGGTAAGAGGAACGGTTGAACCATTAGTCGGTTGCAAGTTTCGAACGGCCACCGGGGAGGAAGCAGCTGTTGCGGGAAAAGTGTTTTGCGAAGTAATGATTGGTACCCTGGTAAGTAATCACACCTTCATCGTTGCAGAAATCATGGATGAAATTAAAATGGGAGTAGATTTCGTGATTGATCACGGGGTTACTTTGGATTTAAATAAGCAAATGCTGTTTTGCCAGAACATGGAGATGCCTATAAACACCGGATATGTGACCAAAGTTGAAAGTAAGAGGGTGATTGTTGATGATAATCAGAGTATTCCACCAAAATCTGAGGCGATTGTATGGGCTAAAGTGAATGGAGGAGGTGGGACTAAGGAATTGTGGATTGTGGAACCAACAAAAATAGATACACCCATATTGGTAAGAATAACACTTGTGAAAACTAAAGAAGACGCTACCATTCCGGTCAGAGTAGCGAATGAATTCAACACGCCTATAAGTCTGAAGAAAGGAGCAGTAATTGGACAGTGCCAGAATATAAGTGTAATAGCACGATGCGAACGGTCACAACAGAAACCTACTATTGAGCAGATAAGCAGATAAGTCCCACACTCCTAAACAATTTGCTGAACGAGGTGCATGAAATGAAAAATTAAAAGCAGAAAAATACGCATCCATATTTGCAAACGAAGGAAACAACACAGGAAGAACCGGCATTGTCAAACATCGCATAAATACCGGAGACGCTAAGCCAATCCGACAAGCTCCGCGTAGGGTTCCAATAGCAAAACGTGAGGATGCTAATAAAATTATTGAAGACATGCACAAAAACGGTGTAATCGAACCTTCAATAAGTCCATGTAGCTCACCTATCGTCTTAGTTAAAAAGAAAGATGGTAGCACCCGTTTCTGGGTAGATTATAGGAAGTTGAATGATGTCACAAAGAAAGACAGTTATCCTCTACCGAGCATCGACGATACATTAGACACCTTGTCTGGAGCGAAATGGTTTTCTACATTAGATCTACAAAGTGGATATTGGGAAGTCGAGACTGATGAATGTGACCGTGAAAAGACCGCTTTCAGTATGGGCGACGGGTTATGGGAATTCTCTGTGATGCCATTTGGGTTATGTAATGCGCCTGCAACATTCGAGCGACTGATGGAACATGTGTTAAAAGGACTCAACTGGAAGACATGTTTGGTGCATCTTGATGACATTATCATCATGGGAAAAAGTTTTGATGATCATCTGAAAAATCTAGAGGAAGTATTTCAGCGAATAGCATCAGCCGGATTACGTTTGAATCCCAAAAAGTGTTCATTATGGAAGAAGCAGGTCACGTATCTCGGACATAAAGTGTCAACTGAGGGGATTCACACCGAGGAGGGAAAAATAAAAGCAGTTAAAGATTGGCCTCGACCCACCAACATACATGAACTCCGCAGCTTCCTCGGCTTATGCACGTATTACCGCCGTTTTGTACCTGGGTTTGCGAACGTGGCTAGAAGTTTACATGATTTAACAAAGAAGAATCGCCCGTTTGTATGGCAGTTGGAACAAGAAAAAGCGTTTGAGCAGCTTAAAGAACTACTTTGTACGGCGCCGATGTTAGCTTATCCAATACCTGGAAAGAAGTTCATCCTGGATACTGATGCGAGCGCTTGTGGAATTGGAGGTGTCCTGTCTCAGCTCATCGACAGGCAAGAAAGAGTAATTGGGTATTACAGCAGAGTGCTCGGGAAACCAGAGAAAAACTACTGTGTGGCAGGAAAAGAACTACTAGCTGTGGTGGAATGTGTAAAACATTTCCACAAGTATTTGTATGGGCAACGATTCTTGCTGAGGACTGATCATGCAGCATTAAAATGGTTATTACAGTTTAAGAATCCGGAAGGCCAAATTGCACTATGGATCGAAAGATTACAGAATTACGACTTCGAAACAGAACCCCGAAAGGGGATTCACCACAAAAATGCGGATGCATTATCACGTCGCCCTTGTCCACTGGAATGTAAACATTGCTCCAAATCAGAAGGAAAAGAAGGTATAATCGACGTGCGATTACTGAATATAGAACCTGAAGATGTTTGGACTCCTCACCGCATCAGAATCAATCAGATGGAGGACCCTGATCTTGCAAAGCTGATATTAGCCAAAGAAAATGGGGTACGACCACCAAAGGAACAAATAAGTAGCGAGAGTCCAACTGCAAAAGCATATTGGGCCCAGTGGAACAGCAAAAACCTTGTTAATGGATGCCTTCATCGTACCTGGGAAAGCGAAGATGGCAAACAGTCTCGTCTGCTGATCATAGTACCGAAGTCCATGATCCCGAAAGTATTGAAAGAATATCACAATGGACCTAGTGGAGGACACCTTGGAATTACAAAAACTATAGAGAAGATCAAACAACGGTTCTACTGGATTGGTTGTCGAGATTCATTAGCAGAATGGATAAGTAATTGTGTAAAGTGCATGGCAGCTAAAGGTCTTAAAGTCAAAAGTCGCGGTAGGCTGCAACAGTACAACGTGGGATCACCATTTGAACGAGTCGCAATGGATTTTGCAGGTCCGTTCCCAACCAATACGGCCGGAAACAAATATCTACTGGTTGTCATGGACTATTTCAGTAAATGGCCAGAAGTGTATGCCTTACCAAACCAAGAAGCGAAGACAGTAGCCGAAGCGTTTGTAGAAAATTGGATAACGAGGTTCGGAGTGCCCGTCGAATAACACTCAGATCAAGGCAGGAATTTCGAATCTTCCATTTTCCAAGAAGTCTGTACATTATTGGGCATCCACAAGACACGGACAACAGCGTTACATCCACAATCAGATGGGATGGTAGAGAGATTCAACCGAACGCTCAAAGAACATCTGCGGAAAATCGTTGATAAAGGTCAACGGAATTGGGATAAGTGCATCCAGATGTTCCTGTTGGCGTATCGTTCAGCGAAGCACGAGACAACTGGTTACACGCCAGCAAAGATTATTTTCGGATCTGATCTGCGACTCCCTGCTGATCTTAAGTTTGGAATGAATCCTGCAGCTGTAAGAAATGATGGAGATTATTGCTCTGCCTTAAAGGAAAAAATGAATGAATTGCATCTAATGGTAAGACAGCACACGCATCTGATGAGCAATAAGATGAAGGACCGGTTTGATCAAGCGACAAATTCAAAAGGTTTTGAAGAAGGTGATCTGGTCCTGTTGTACAATCCACTTCGAAAGAAAGGCTTGTCCCCGAAATTGCAGACAGCCTGGGAAGGGCCCTATATGGTGATGAAACGACTTAATGACGTGGTATACCGCATACAAAGAAATGGAAAAGCACGATGTAAATGAAAGTAGTACAGATAGTGGAGAGGCTCGCCCTATTTGGTTCAAGAGGATTTGTGCCAGTGTTACAAAAGTAGTATTAAGTTTGGTACCACTTGTATTTGTATTGTTATATGCATCCCTTATTATAAACATTTGGCGCCGCGGTTGTCTGTTTGTCTATTAAACAATAGCTGCATGTATGTATATGGAATGTATAGCATCATTATAGGTGTCTATCTTGGTATATGCATTTCTTATTACAAACAGTAGGCGCTGCGATTGTCTGTTTGTCTACTTATAACTTAAACATTAAGTGTATATGGAATGTAGAGCATTACGTGTGTTTGTCTTGCTATATGCATTCCTTATTGTAGGCATTGGGCGCCGCGGTTGTCTGGTTGTCTACTTGTAGCATAACATTAACGATATATCGAACGTATAGCATTATGTTCTCATAATTGCCAGACGCAATATTCTGGAAGTACACGTCGGCATCAGCGAGGAGGTTTTATTTGTCAATCCTAATATCTAGTAAGGAGTAAATTCGCAACAATATGTATCAATTTTGAAGATATATAAAATCGGGTCAATACTATCCCTATCTCTCACGGCTTTATATCGTGTATATTGGTTATAAGTAAGATATCTTAGCAAAATTAATTATTGGATATACTATAGTTAATGCCGAATATATGTGAAATTTGTCCACAAATATAGTACACCTTATTCCAGGGTGATTTTGAAAACGTAAATTCCAATGGTAGTCGATGCGCAGTAACAGAAAAAAACCCGCATCACAAATATGCTTTTTGAAATTTATGGCGTAGTTAGTTTGATAAATTTTATTATTAAATAATTTATATTTATACAAAAAAAAAGACTTATGATGACAAGAATATAATATATTTTCATTATTATTTGAATCAAATTTGTACACCATTTTCGCAGAAATTGATCAAATTATTTTTAACTAGCTGACCCCGCAGGCGTTGTCCTGCGGGAAATTATGTGTTTTGAAATTAAAAGAAAGTTGAATTTATATTGTGTTGAAAAAATAGCGCAGCTTTATAAACACAATTTTTTGGTTTCAGTTCCGGTGGGTAAATGTACAAAGAAGATAGTTTTCCAACTTGCGAACACGCCAAGTATAGTTGGCCGTGTGAAAAACATCCCATTTCCAGATTTATGCCACAGATTTCTAGCGACTAGCCCTGTGAAATGAAATGGCAAATCGTTGGAATCAAAGGAATTCGTAGAATCAAGCTTTCGGTACCTTGTATTTGATAGCTGCGTAACAATCAGTCAGGTTCCATTAAACAGTTTCCGCGCATGAAGATTGCGAAATATAGTAATGACAGAGACGCACATGAGGCAGCATACCAAGCCTCTCCAAAGAATTTAGAAATTCCACTTGATAATTCACGCTTTGAATCTTCCTGATTAAGTTATTAACATCAGTATTTTTGGAAGCTAAAATTGCGCGTGCTCTTAAGTTACGATAATTTAGCCAATGTTTGGATAAACACTTATGAAGAGATTATCTTTCCGTTGACTACACTGTATTCTCTGGGTTGAAGTGCACTCTTTTGTCTTCTCCAAATGATCTGCGAGATGCGGAAAACGTTCTCCTCTTCTTCTTTACTGGCGTAGACACCGCTTACGCGATTATAGCCGAGTTAACAACAGCGCGCCAGTCGTTACTTCTTTTCGCTACGTGGCGCCAATTGGATATCCAAAGCGAAGCCAGGTCCTTCTCCATTTGGTCTTTCTAACGGAGTGGTGATCTTCCTCTTCCTCTGCTTCCCCCGGCGAGTACTGCGTCGAATACTTTCAGAGCTGGAGTGTTTTCGTCCATCCGGACAACATGATCTAGCCACTATCTTTTAATTCTCTGAACTATGTCAATGTCGTCGTATATCTCGTACAGCTCATCGTTCCATCGATTGCGATATTCGCCGTGGCCAATGCGCAAAGGACCATAAATATTTCGCAGAACCTTTCTCTATAAAACTCTTAAGGCCGACTCATCGGTTGTTGTCATCGTCCAAGCCTCTGCACCATATAGCAGGACGGGAATTATGAGCGACTTATAGAGTTTGGTTTTTGTTCGTCGAGAGAGGAGTTTACTTTTCAATTGCCTACTCAATCCGAAGTAGCACTTGTTGGCAAGAGTAATCCTGCGTTGGATTTCCATTCTGACATTGTTGGTGGTGTTTACGCTAGTTCTAAGATAGACGAAATTATCTACAACTTCAAAGTTATGACTGTCAACAGTGACGTGGGAGCCAAGTCGCGAGTGCGACCGCTGTTTGGTTGACAGGAGATATTTCGTCTGCTCGTTCACTGTCAGACCCATTTGTTTTGCTTCCTTGTTAAGTCTGGAGAAAGCACAACTAACGGCGCGGGTGTTGAGGCCGATGATATCAATATAATCGGCATACGCTAGTAGCTGTACACTCTTATAAAAGATTGTACCTGCTCGATTCAGTTCTGCAGCTCGAATAATTTTCTCCAGCAGCAGATTGAAAAAGTCGCACGATAGGGATTCGCCTTGTCTGAAACCTCGTTTGGTATCGAACGGCTCGGAGAGGTCCTTCCCGATCCTGATGAAGCTTTGAGTGTTGCTCAGCGTCAGTTTACACAGCTGTATTAGTTTTGCGGGGATACCAAATTCAGACATCGCGGCATAGAGGCAGCTCCTTTTCGTGCTGTCGAAAGCAGCTTTGAAATCGACGAAGAGGTGGTGTGTGTCGATTCTCCTTTCACGGGTCTTTTCCAAGATTTGGCGCATGGTGAATATCTGGTCGGTTGTTGATTTGCCAAGTCTAAAGCCACACTGATTAGGTCCAATCAGTTTGTTGACGGTGGGCTTTAATCTTTCACACAATACGCTCGACAGAACCTTATATGCGATGTTGAGGAGGCTAATCCCACGGTAGTTGGCGCAGATTGTGGGGTCTTCTTTTTTATGGATTGGGTATAGCGCACTTAAATTCCAATCGTTGGGCATGCTTTCGTCCGACCGTATTTTACAAAGATGATGCATGCTCCTTTTCAGTTCTACGCCGCCGTGTTTGAATAGCTCGGCCGGTAATCTGTCGGCTCCTGCCGCTTTGTTGTTCTTCAGGCGGGCAATTGCTACTCGAACCTCTTCATGGTCGGGCAATGGAACGTCTGCTCCATCGTCGTCGATTGGGGAATCGGGTTCGCCTTCTCCTGGCGTTGTGCGTTCATTGCCATTCAGCAGGCTGGAGAAGTGTTCCCTCCATAATTTAAGTATGTTCTGGGCATCGGTGACTAGATCACCTTTGGGGGTTCTACAAGAGTATGCTCCGGTCTTGAAACCTTCTGTAAGCCGCCGCATTTTTTCGTAGAATTTTCGAGAATTCCCCTGTCGGCCAGCTTATCAAGCTCTTCGTACTCACGCATTTCGGCCTCTTTCTTTTTCTGTCTACAAATGCGTCTTGCTTCCCTCTTCAACTGTCGGTATCTATCCCATCCCGCACGTGTTGTGGTCGATCGTAACGTTGTGAGGTAGGCAGCCTGTTTTCTCTCCGCTGCGACACGGCACTCTTCGTCGTACCAGCTGTTCTTTTGCACTTTCCGAAAACCAATGGTTTCGGTTGCAGCTGTACGTAAGGAGTTTGAAATCCCGTCCCACAGTTCCCTTATACCGAGTTGTTGACGAGTGCTCTCAGAGAGCAGAAGTGCAAGCCGAGTAGAAAATCGTTCGGCTGTCTGTTGTGATTGCAGCTTCTCGACGTCGAACCTTCCTTGTGTTTGTTGGCGTGCGTTTTTTGCTGTACAGAGGCGGGTGCGAATTTTGGCTGCAACAATATAGTGATCCGAGTCGATGTTAGGACCTCGGAGCGCACGCACATCTAAAACACTGGAGACGTGTCTTCCGTCTATCACAACATGATCGATCTGGTTGGTGGTTTTTCGATCCGGAGACAGCCAGGTAGCTTGATGAATCTTCTTATGCTGGAATCTACTAGTACTACAGATAACCATATTTCGGGCCCCGGCGAAGTCGATCAGCCTCAACCCATTTGGGGATGTTTCCTCGTGGAGGCTGAATTTGCCGACCGTCGTACCAAAGATATCTTCTTCTCCCACCCTAGCGTTAAAGTCGCCAAGCACAATTTTGACATCGTGGAGGGGGCAGCGCTCATAGGTGTGCTCCAAGCGTTCATAGAAGGCATCTTTGGTCGCATCGTCCTTCTCTTCCGTCGGGGCGTGGGCGCAAATCAGCGATATGTTGAAGAACCTCGCTTTGATGCGGATTTTGTCTAGACGTTCATTCATAGGAGTGAATGATAGTACTCGGCGACGGAGTCTCTCTCCCGCCACGAATGAAACACCAAACTTGCGCTCCTTTATATGGCCACTGTAGTAAATGCCACAAGGACCTACTTGTCTCTGTCCTTGTCCCGTCCATCGCATTTCTTGGACGACGGTGATGTCAGCCTTTATTTTCACGAGGACATCAACCAGCTGGGCAGCGGCACCTTCCCAATTAAGGGACCGGACATTCCAGGTGCATGCCTTCAAATCATAGTCCTTAATTTGTTTGCCATGGTCGTCAACAAAATGGGGGTCACTTATCCGAGGCTATCGTTTGTTTTTCATTGGGCGAGTTTTTTTTACGTGGTGGGTCCCAAACCCAGCGCACAACCCTAAGTAGGGAATATTTCGCCTTCTCGCTTTAGCTCGCTTTCAAACGGATGTTCTTAGGCTACCCAGGGGATACTTGGTCAAAGACCGGAAGTCGTGAGCTGCTTGAGTCACATGTAAAAGAATCGTTTCTGGCCATTCCCAAGTGAATGGCGATCAGAGAACTTTCCTCATTTGCGTGAACTTCTGACTCCATACTACATTAATTATAATAAAAAATATTTTCCAACATTTTTTAAGTTATAATATTAAGTTGTGAAAACTTTTACCATAAAAATATGTATATGTATAATTTGCGATTTATGTTCAATAAACACAAATAAGTAAAAATCTATTATAATATTGTAAAATTTATATCATATCTGGGTGACTGAAATACTTTCGTGTAATACACCTTTTTGCGTTGGCGGCCTTCGGCCACGCTCTAAAAAAATAACCCTGGTCGAGCGAATATTCGGGGTGACTGAAGTACTTTCGCGTAGTACTCCTTTCTGCGTTGGCGGCCTTCGGCCGCGCTCTAAAAAAATAACCCTGGCCGAGCGAATACCCGTGGTGACTGAAGTACTTTCGCGTAGCACTCCTTTCAGCGATGGCGGCCTTCGGCCGCACTTTAAAAAAATAACCCTGGCCGAGCGAATACCCGGGCTGACTGAAGTACTTTCGCATAGTACTGCTTTCTGCGTTAAAAATAAAAAAATATATTGAGTTTTTATTATAAAGTGGTTAAAGTGGTTATATGTTTTGGTTATCATGCACTCATATTGAAACAAAATTTGAGTTTTCGTACTGTACTGTATACTTTACACTTTATTATACTTATACATATGTATATATAATATTATTATATAATATTACTAATACATGTACATAATATTACTTATTAGCTTAATAAATTTAAAAAAGAAAATATCCACATGCATGGATAGAGGAATTTTTGCGACTAAGAGGAATTTCAGCGAATTGCCTTATCACCACATGGCAGCGCTCCATTTCGTCGTAATTTTTGGTAAACAAATGAGGTTCAAACGAGTGTAAAATGTAATTTTTCAAATAAAGATTTTTTAGGTAAAAAACCTGATAAAAGTGTAAAATGTGGATTTATTTAAAAGTTTATAGTGTAATTTAATTAATTTAAAGAGAAAAATGTGAATAAAGTGTGTTTAATGTGGTGAAATGTTCGAATTTTGCGAATTTTTGAACTTTAAGGTCGAATATCTCGTAAACTAAGCGTTTGCGGTACCTATAGTCCTCGATATTTTTTAATCAGGAGGACTTCCTCTTTCCGCGGCGCCAAAGAAATCGGAATTGTGACGGTAGAATCCTTATAAAATAATAAATAAGGATTGAGTGAAACGAACCGTGTTCAAAAAAAAAAATTTTCCTCCGGAAACCGATATATCTTATATTTTATATAAATTCCAAAAATAGTTCTACAACTTCGAAACAAAGTTGGTGCACTCGGGACATTAATTGTGAAATGAAATATAAAGAAAAAGTTTAGAACTGAAAAACGTCCTCAAAAAATTTTTGAAGTGAACACGTCTCAAAACAAAAAGAGCGTGAATTCACCAACAATTTAAATTTAAAAAGCGAGATAACCTAATCCATAAAGAAAATCTTAAACTATCAGAAGATACATAGAGACCGAACAGACTCAGATGGTAGCGGTCAATTTAGTAGAGGAGCTTGCCCGCAGAGAGCAACAGTTGGAGCAAATGCGGCAAGCCTACCTCGAACTACGAAACCGGACTGAAGGAAGTAACGGTAGCATGCATGCACTTATAAAAATAGTTAACGACCTGCCGATATTTACGGGGACGGATGATGTACGATAAACTGGTTATTCAGCAGCATCGAGTACCTTCTATCCACAACGAGTGACATAGAGCTATAGAAAGAAGTGACGCGATCAGTCTACTATAGGACCATCCAGGAAGAGGCAAAAAATACAATTATCAATATACCTCAATCGGACTACTGGCATCTTATAAAGAAAACCTTAAATCTGAGGTATCGATCCGAGGCAGAGTCGCATCATCTTTATAAAAAGATTAGAAATAAGTCGGACGAACTGACAGTATCCTATAGGGGTGACAGTTATATTGACTTGAGCAACATGGACAGCTTACTGGTAAATACTCTAAAAGAGATGATTCAAGAAGTCTTGTTAGATAAAATTTATAAAGAAGGAAGTCTTAATGACATAATAAGAATAATTGCAAGAAGATTTAAAGATAGCAATATTAGGCCGGAATATATGATATTTAAAGTATAAGGAGATAACTCGATGGAAAAATATAATCATAGGTATCCAGACATAATACATATTATCGAAATAAAGATAATCAAGGTTCGTATAATCAGATATATGAAAATCATATTAGACATAATACATCAGGTCAATATAAACAAAATAATAATGGAAGATATAATAATAATTACAAACCACATTCAGGTAATTTTCAAAGACCACAAATGTTAGGAAACCCAAACCAAATTTTAATCAAAATCAACCAAATCAATATAGACTAAACTTTGGTTAAAATAAACCCAATCAATATAGACAAAATTGTGGTCATAATAATCAATTTAAACAAAACCAAGGCGAACCGATGAAAATAGACAATATTCAATATACTTCAATTAGCCCACAATTGACAGGACACCCTACTTCGCAGCATAGCCATGATCACTTATACTCGAGTAGGCAAGGCCAGGTACGATGTTCACGAACTGATATTACCAGAGAAGAAGTTAATAATAGCATTTTTTATGAAGCAGCCTCGGAATCATTACTTAAAATAAAAATTAAAATAAATAACAAGAATTAAATTGCATTTGCGAAATTGACGATTTCCCAAAAATTAAATTGAAAAATCCATTAACGTTTAGCACAAAAAGAAATGAGGATAGAATAAATTATGAGGTGCATACATTAGCACCAGAAGAGTTCAACTTACCTAGTAACGCGAGAACAAGATAGAAAGTTACACCATTAAGAGGACGAAAGTATGACTTTATAAAATGCTTACTTTTCTCAATACGTATGTATATAGATATAGAAAAAGGGAGAATAACTCTAAACCGAAAAGAAAGTTCGATTTTAAATAAACTAAATAACTTAAATCAAATTTGGAATCCTGAAACTGCAGAGGTAAAATTAGAAAAATTAAACCTAGAGCATTTAAATGAGGAAGAAAATAAAAAAATAATTAAATTGCTCAAAAGATATAATAAATTATTATTTAAAGACGGCGATAAATTGACTAACACAACGGAAATCCAACATGAAATTAACACTACAGCGCAGCAGCAGATTAATTCAAAATTCAGCATGAAATTAAAATTAGAAAAAAAATTAAGGAAATGGAAAAGCAGGGAATAATCCAAAAAAGTCACTCAAGATATTCGAGCTCATTAATAATAGTGCCGAAAAAGATAGATAATTCAGGTGAAAAAATTCAGAATAGTAATAGACTATAGAAAATTGAATGAGGTGACAATAGATGACAAATACCCCCATCCAAACATTCTAGGCAAATTAGGGAGAGCACAATATTTTACTATTTTGGATTTAGCGAAAGGTTAGCATCAAATTCTAGTAAAAGATCAAGTTCATGAAAAAACAGTTTTTGCAGCACCACATGGACTTTATGAATTCGTAAGAATGCCTTTTGGACTGAAAAACGCACCAGCCATATTGCAGCGGCTAATGAATTAAATACTTAGAGACTATATAAATAAAACATGTATAGTGTATTTAGACAACATTTTAATATTTAGTATATAAATGAATGAACATATTAGGGCGATAGGCGAAATTTTTAAAATTGTTGAAAGTAAAAATCTTAAAATTCAAATTGATAAATGCAATTTTTTGAAGAAAGAAACAGAATTCTTAGGACACTTTTTAACGGAGGAAGGCATGAAGGCAAATACTATTAAAATTAGAGTTTTAGAAAATTTACAAATTCCAAAAACAAAAAAACATATGTTTTTTAAGGAATCACCGCTTACTATCGTAAATTTGTGAAAAGCTACGCTAGAATAGCACATCCTATAACCAAGTATTTGAAAAAAGGAGTTAAAATTAGCCTTAAAGAAAATAAAGGAGCCGACTTCTTAAGTAGGATAAAAAAATGAAAATATTATTTCAGAGGATATGGATGAAACGATTTCCAATAGTTCAAATTTTTCTATTAACAATATGGAAGATGAAAAAACTTTAGCAACAGTGCATTGCAGTAGAAGAATTAGACGATCATTTTTATATCAAAGAGGAAATTGTTAACCAATGTAAAACACAAATTATTTTAACAAACAACAAAACTGAAGAGTTAAACATTATACACGATAAAAGAATTACTTTAATTTCGGAATATGATTTCGATAATATGAGTGAGATATTTAGGAAATATATAAGAAAAAAAGGTAAAATAGTAATATTTTCAGAAATTTCAGAACGTCAAGTGCAAGAAAATTAATCGAAATGTTTTCTAATGATGGTAAATTAGAATTTATAAAATGTACAATGAGAGTACAAGATATTGAGACAGAAGTAGAATCAGTTAGACAGATTTCTTTATATCACGTTAGGGAATTCTTTCATTCAGGCATTCAGGAGACATATGTACATATAACCCAACAAAGAATAAAATATATTGTCCAAAGTTATTGCAATTAATTCAAATTGTAATTAATCAATGTGAAATATGTCAGGAAGTAAAGTACGATAGAAATTTTATTAAACTAAAATTGAAACTTTCAGAGACCCCTTCAAAAATTAATGAAATTGTATATATAGATACTGTTACAAAAGTAGTATTAAGTTTGGTATTTGTATTGCTGCATGCATCCCTTATTATAAACAATGGGCGCCGCGTTTGTCTACCTAAACAATAGCTGCATTTGGCGCCGCGGCTGTCTGCTTGTCTAAACAATAGCCGCATCTGACGCCGTATAGCATTATGTCCTTATAATTGCCAAACGCAATATTGTTGAAGGACACTTCGGCATCAGCGTGGCTAAATAAGCCGTGGCAGCGCCAACGTATCCATCCAGTGCTAAGAGTATACTGTTATAGTGAAGACAAATTGCGAAATAAAGAGTTGTTGAATTGAATTAAACAGTGTTTGGTTTTATTTGTCAATCCAGCGGTACGAACCTAACAAAGTAAACTAGCAAGCAGTAAAATCGTAACAATTGGTGTCAGAAGTGGGATTGTCAAATAATCCAAATTCAAGATGGTTAAATTCGGAGAATTGAGAATTCAGCAGTTAAAAAAGGAACTGGAGGAGCGTAATTTGCCGATAAGCGGGCAAAAGGCGGATCTGCAGACACGATTACGTGAAGCAATGGAAGCGGATGGAATTAATGTGGATGAGTTCGAATTTGATAGGCCAGGAACTTCTACAAAGGTAGAAGAAAAAGTAGAAGAACAACGAACATCATCAAATGTAGACATGAACATGCTGTTAGTGGCTATTAAGCAAATAGCAGAAAATGTAGTGCAAACAGAAAATCGTCTGGCACAGCAAATGACGCAAATAGCTGAAGATACATCACAGTTAGAATCTCGCCTTACACAACAAATGACTGAAAATAATACGCAGTTAGGAAAGCGCTTGGTACAACAGATTACAGAAAATAATACACAAGTGCAAGAGAAAATTTCAAAATTTGAAGACGAATTAAGCACGTTAAAAAATAACTAAGAAAATTTGAAATCAGAAGTTCTTCAATTAAGTAATCGTATACGAGAACTGCAATTGCATGGCCCTGCACCATCAACAAATAATCCAAGATTGAAGGCACCCACATTCGATGGAAGTATTCCATTTCAAATTTTCAAACTTCAGTTTGAAAAGACAGCAATGGCCAATAACTGGAATGCAGCGGACAAATTAGCGTCCTTGTTTGTATCATTGAAAGGACCTGCGGCAGAAATCCTTCAGACTATCCAGATTGTGAACGAGACAACTATGAGGCATTGATGAGTGCGATAGAAAGACGATATGGTAGTGAGCACCGGAAACAAATATTCCAGGGGGTCAGAAGGTGAACGAGTCATTGCAAGAGTTCGCAACTGAAATAGAACGACTGGCTCATTTGGCAAATGCAGATGCACCTGTGGATTACATTGAGAGGGTAAAAATTCAAAGTTTCATAAATAGGATTCGTGATGTGGACACCAAACTCGCCACATATGCATTGCCAAAAAGAATGTTTGCTGAAACGGTTTCGCACGCCCTCACACAGGAAACAGCTTCTCTACTGAGTAAACCACCACACAAAGTACAAAGAGTTGAAATGGAACAACCGGCGCTGATGGAAAAAATATTGAAGACTCTGAAGACAATTGCTGCACCGCGAGTAAATGCAACAGGCAGATGTTTCAACTGTGGAAAAGCGGGTCACTTTGCCCCAAATTGCAATATAAAAGTAAACCCATCAAAACGGAAACAACCAACAGATAACGAGGACAGAGTATCCACACCTCACAAGTCGTTAAACTAAAACGGAACAGTTCAAAGGGGCGTGAACTGGTTCCCACAACTATTTGCCCCGCCATCTCGATATCACAAACAGATCGCCATGTCAACAATCTTACTATCAACGGTATCGTAAATGGACGACTGTCAACGCTTACTTTGGATACTGGTGCCACACATTCAATTATCCGACCGGATGTGGTAAGAGGAACGGTTGAACCATTAGTCGGTTGCAAGCTTCGAACGGCCACCGGGGAGGAAGCAGCTGTTGCGGGAAAAGTGTTTTGCGAAGTAATGATTGGTACCCTGGTAATTAATCACACCTTCATCGCTGCAGAAATCATGGATGAAATTATAATGGGAGTAGATTTCGTGATTGATCACGGGGTTACTTTGGATTTAAATAAGCAAATGCTGTTTTGCCAGAACATGGAGATGCCTATAAACACCGGATATGTGACCAACGTTGAAAGTAAGAGGGTGATTGTTGATGATAATCAGAGTATTCCACCAAAATCTGAGGCGATTGTATGGGCTAAAGTGAATGGAGGAGGTGGGACTAAGGAATTGTGGATTGTGGAACCAACAAAAATAGATACACCCATATTGGTAAGAATAACACTTGTGAAAACTAAAGAAGACGCTACCATTCCGGTCAGAGTAGCGAATGAATTCAACACGCCTATAAGTCTGAAGAAAGGAGCAGTAATTGTACAGTCCCAGAATATAAGTGCAATAGCACAATGCGAACGGTCACAACAAAAGCCTACTATTGAGCCACAGCAGATAAGTCCTACACTCCTAAACAATTTGCTGAACGAGGTGCATGGAAATGAAAAATTAAAAGCAGAAAAACTATTAGAAAAATACGCATCCATATTTGCAAACGAAGGAAACAACACAGGAAGAACCGGCATTGTCAAACATCGCATAAATACCGGAGACGCTAAACCAATCCGACAAGCTCCACGTAGGGTTCCACTAGCAAAACGTGAGGATGCTAACAAAATTATTGAAGACATGCACAAAAACGGTGTAATCGAACCTTCAATAAGTCCATGGAGCTCACCTATCGTCTTAGTTAAAAAGAAAGATGGTAGCACCCGTTTCTGCGTAGATTATAGGAGGTTAAACGATGTCACAAAGAAAGACAGTTATCCTCTACCGAGAATGGACGATACATTAGACACCTTGTCTGGAGCGAAATGGTTTTCTACATTAAATCTACAAAGTGGTCGAGATTGATGAATGTGACCGTGAAAAGACCGCTTTCAGTATGGGCGACGGGTTATGGGAATTCTCTGTGATGCCATTTGGGTTATGTAATGCGCCTGCAACGTTCGAGCGACTGATGGAACACGTGTTAAATGGACTCAACTGGAAGACATGTTTGGTATATCTTGATGACATTATCATCATGGGAAAAAGTTTTGATGATCATCTAAAAAATCTAGAGGAAGTCTTTCAGCGAATAGCATCAGCCGGATTACGTTTGAATCCCAAAAAGTGTTCATTATGGAAGAAGCAGGTCACATATCTCGGACATAAAGTGTCAACTGAGGGGATTCACACCGAGGAGGGAAAAATAAAAGCAGTTAAAGATTGGCCTCGACCCACCAACATACATGAACTCCGCAGCTTCCTCGGCTTATGCACGTATTACCGCCGTTTTGTACCTGGGCTTGCGAACGTGGCTAGAAGTTTACATGATTTAACAAAGAAGAATCGCCCGTTTGTATGGCAGTGGAAACAAGAAAAAGCGTTTGAGCAGCTTAAAGGACAAAGTAGTTCGGCGCCGATGCTAGCTTATCCAATACCTGGAAAGAAATTCATCCTGGATACAGATGCGAGCGCTTATGGAATTGGAGGTGTCCTGTCTCAGCTCATCGACGGGCAAGAAAGAGTAATTGGGTATTACAGCAGAGTGCTCGGGAAACCAGAGAAAAACTACTGTGTGACGCGAAAAGAACTACTAGCTGTGGTGGAATGTGTAAAACATTTCCACAAGTATTTGTATGGGCAACGATTCTTGCTGAGGACTGATCATGCAGCATTAAAATGGTTATTACAGTTTAAGAATCCGGAAGGCCAAATTGCACTATGGATCGAAAGATTACAGAATTACGACTTCGAAACAGAACCCCGAAAGGGGATTCACCACAAAAATGCGGATGCATTATCACGTCGCCCTTGTCCACTGGAATGTAAACATTGCTCCAAATCAGAAGGAAAAGAAGGTATAATCGACGTGCGATTACTGAATATAGAACCTGAAGATGTTTGGACTCCTCACCGCATCAGAATCAATCAGCTGGAGGACCCTGATCTTGCAAAGCTGATAATAGCCAAAGAAAATGGGGTACGACCACCAAAGGAACAAATAAGTAGCGAGAGTCCAACTGCAAAAGCACATTGGGCCCAATGGAACAGCATAAACCTCGTTAATGGATACCTTCATCGTACCTGGGAAAGCGAAGATGGCAAACAGTCTCGTCTGCTGATCATAGTACCGAAGTCCATGATCCCGAAAGTATTGAAAGAATATCACAATGGACCTAGTGGAGGACACCTTGGAATTACAAAAACTATAGGGAAGATTAAACAACGGTTCTACTGGATTGGTTGTCGAGATTCATTAGCAGAATGGATAAGTAATTGTGTAAAGTGCATGGCAGCTAAAGGTCCTAAAGTCAAAAGTCGCGGTAGGCTGCAACAGTACAACGTGGGATCACCATTTTAACGAGTCGCAATGGATGTTGCAGGTCCGTTCCCAACCAGTACGGCCGGAAACAAATATCTACTGGTTGTCATGGACTATTTCAATAAATGGCCAGAAGTGTATCCCTTACCAAACCAAGAAGCGAAGACAGTAGCCGAAGCGTTTGTAGAAAATTGGATAACGAGGTTCGGAGTGCCCGTCGAATTACACTCAGGTCAAGGCAGGAATTTCGAATCTTCCATTTTCCAAGAGGTCTGTACATTATTGGGCATCCACAAGACACGGACAACAGCGTTACATCCACAATCAGATGGGATGGTAGAGAGATTCAACCGAACGCTCGAAGAACATCTGCGGAAAATCGTTGATAAAGATCAACGGAATTGGGACAAGTGCATCCAGATGTTCCTGTTGGCGTATCGTTCAGCGAAGCACGAGACAACTGGTTACACGCCAGCGAATATTATTTTCGGATCGGATCTGCGACTCCCTGCTGATCTTAAGTTTGGAACGAATCCTGCAGCTGTAAGAAATGATGGAGATTATTGCTCTGCCTTAAAGGAAAAAATGAATGAATTGCATCTAATGTTAAGGCAGCACACGCATCTGATAAGCAATGAGATGAAGGACCGGTTTGATCAAGCGGCAAATTCAAAAGGTTTTGAAGAAGGTGATCTGGTCCTGTTGTACAATCCACTTCGAAAGAAAGGCTTGTCCCCGAAATTGCAGACAGCCTGGGAAGGGCCCTATATGGTGATGAAACGACTTAATGACGTGGTATACCGCATACAAAGAAATGGAAAAGCACGATGTAAATGAAAGTAGTACAGATAGTGGAAAGGCTCGCCCCATTTGGTTCAAGAGGATTTGTGCCTAATCGGGACGATTAGACTTAAGTGGAGGGCAGTGTTACAAAAGTAGTATTAAGTTTGGTATTTGTATTCCCTTATTATAAACATTGGGCGCCGCGTTTGTCTACCTAAACAAAAGCTGCATTTGGCGCCGCGGCTGTCTGCTTGTCTACTTAAACAATAGCTGCATTTGGCGCCGCGGCTGTCTGCTTGTCTAAACAATAGCCGCATCTGGCACCGTATAGCATTATGTCCTTATAATTGCCAAACGCAATATTGTTGAAGGACATTTCGGCATCAGCGAGAAGTGCGTGGCTATATAAGCCGTGGCAGCGCCAACGTATCCATCCAGTGCTAAGAGTATACTGTTATAGTGAAGACAAATTGCGAAATAAAGAGTTGTTGAATTGAATTAAACAGTGTTTGGTTTTATTTGTCAATCCAGCGGTACGAACCTAGCAAAGTAAACTAGCAAGCAGTAAAATCGCAACAATACGTAGGTATGAAAGGGCATAATTTTTGGACAGTAGTATGTAGATCCATTTTCTAAGTTCGGTGCAGCATAATCGTTAAAATATAGAAACCCCATAATTTCCCTAAACTAGGAAAACCCAGAAAAATTATTGCAAACAATGAATTAAAAGAAGTAGTAGGAACAAAAGAATTCCTAGATAATGAAAATGTTGAAATCCACCTATCAAAACCCAATAGTCAAACAGGTAATGCGGATGTAGAAAGATTCCATAATACTAAAGCAGAAAAATTTAGAATCTTATATAAAATAAATAAAGAGTTATCAATAAAACAGTTAATACAAAAAGCAATTAGAAATTACAATGAAAGATGTTGCTCAACAATACAATGTACACCAAATAAGGTACAACATAATGAAGTAGATTTTGAAATAATAAAAAACAATTTACTAGCAGCAAAGAATGAAATTATAAATAAAATAAATCAGAAAAATAGAAAACTATGAGGAAAAGAGAGAAGAAGGTTTTATAAAAAATTGTAAATAAGGAGCAACCTAGATACAAGAAAGAAAAGTTTGAAAACATTCATCCTTCTAATATAAAAATACCTTTAAAATTTACAGAATTGGATAATGTGGACGGTAATAATTTTAATGACACATCATTTTGACGGGACAATGGTTTTGACAGAAATAAAGGAACTAAATGGATTCATAGATTTACAGATAAGAATTCCAGCAATACCAAAAGATAGCGATGTAGTAATACATAATTTTGATGAAATAAGAGAATAAAAAAATACTGCAAAGAGAGTTGTTAGATATAAGAAATAAAGTACTGACTCTTATGTCAGTATGTCAAAAAGGCTTTTTCGAACAACGGACGATGACGGCAGACAAAATATACAAACATATCTTTTACAAACAAATGACTCATTTAACGAACAAATTAAAATAAACTATTATTTCGCATCAGCTATTAAACATTTAAAAGAAATTGTTAAAAGTAACAAATTAAAAATTGAAAAAGAACTTAAATGAAATGAACATGAACAAACTTTATATGTATTTAGATCAATACACAAAACTTCAATTGTCGAAAAGTAAATAGAATATATACAAGAAAATGTTGTATCCGCTAAATATGGGATAATACAGCCAATTATAATAAGCTAAAATATCTAGAACTATTAACAGTAAATATTACATTTCTAGTATTTGAAATAAAAATACCAAAAAATTTTGAAGATGTACAAATACAAAAAATTATTCCAATAACTAACAGAGAAAATAATAATAAAATAGATGCAAATATAGAGGAAATATTTACTTACAAAAATATGTATTTATATATCGGTCAACGATGTATTTTTTCTCTGCTCCGCGTTCTATTGTTTAATCTATATTAATGCCGTGTGTTTGCGGCCATAGAGTTGATCGTGCTCAGCCCAAGATCAGCTGCAATAAATGCAATGAATTCTTCCACTTATCGCGTGTGAATTTATCACAGGCTGATGGGGATTTTTTTGGTGAAATCTAAAAACGCTTTTTATTGTGAAGTATGCGCGGTAGTTCGGGGAAATTCTATTCGTTCGCCGCCTGCGTCGCCATCTGTGCGCAATGCTCAATCAAACAAGGAAGTAAACCAGTGGTCGGCATGAGAGGATCTGTCACTGTGTTGGTGAGAACGAAAAAAAGTAGCCCAGTGAGAAATTGGTATTAAAATTATTTATTAATTAATAGTATAATGAAAATTAACAAAATGTCTTTTAAGAATATATTCCCTATTATCTTTAAAATACTTTGAACATAAAAGGCATTGCAAGGCACCAAAGGCATTTAGAATCATAAAATATTTCTTGCAGGGCATATTCAGTTTTGCGCTATAGTCTTCCGCGATGGTAATTCGTTGCTGGCTCGACAACGACTGAACGATAGAGCGTAAGTGTACGTGTGAATTAGTTTGCACAATTGTGCTAAGAAATGCCGACCACTGAAGTAAACGAGCCTTTGTTGGAGTCTAATGACCTTAATAAGGTAAATTCGGTGCTTAATTCTCTGGTTTTAGAAGTTAGTTCACTGAGAAGTGAACAATCGAAGGCGCTCACATTATAATAACAACTCTGTGATGATCGAAATTCGTTAATCGTTAAGCTTAACGAACATAAATCAGAAATCTGCATTGTGCAAAAGAAATTGTCCGATAACGGCAAGTTCTCTGCACCAGCTTCGAATGTTCCCTCTGCTGCGACTGCTGTCGGTACAAATGCCTCTTCAATCGCTTCTCCGTCTAATAGCACAACCAGTGAAAAACGCTACTCCCTTCCTTCCTTTTCCTTCCTCATCGGCAAAATGTGTGCACAGTGGAGAACGTAGGAAAAACGCAGAAATCAGCCATCTTTGTTTGTTTTCATTTGAACAATGTTGCCATTGCTCAATGCGCATATATAGTTTTGAGCACATCTTTGTTTTCAATTACAATTTTTTACAATATAAAATATCAAAACTGAAATCAAACTATTAAAAATAGTTTAAATATTTATAAATACTAGCATTCGACTCTGATTTTGAGTTATTTTAAGAAAATTTCAAATATATTGAACAGATTGAATTATAAAACTTGATAATTACTGCAGTATATCGATATTGGCAACCCTGCGTTGTGAGAGAGCAATCAGCTGCCACGTTATCTGCAGCAAAATCCAAATGTCTTGGATTCTCACGTCATCCCACGTCAAAGAGAGAAGGGAGTAGCGTTTTTCACTGTGCAGTTACATTGCGCGCCCATATCGACCTATCTTATGTTGTTGTTTCTGCTCCTGCTGATAATGTGAGTACGGATTATCTCGCTCCCGCTACATCGAAGGCAATCTCTGCCGCTCCGTCTGCTGCTTGCTCCACTCTCTCTACGGCTGCTGATAATGGTACAAATACAGCTGCTCCCAATGCTATTAATTATGCCAGTACATATGCTGATGCTGTTGCTAGGAATATCAACACTCATTCGAAAGCCAAAAACAATCCAACAGTTGCTGCTGGACCAGATCGTTCCTCTGTCGCTGTCAATGCTGCTCAATCAGTTGCCGTCGATGATTCTGTTAATCTAAACTCTCCTACTTCAATTACTGCTAATGGAAATGTGAAGTTAAAAGTGAGTACTAGGAACAAAAAATACCCAGCTGCTTCAACTGTTGTTGGTGTTAATGCCAATTGTGATCTCGATGTCGTCATACCCAAGAAATGGATTCATTTGTCTGCCTTTAAAAACTCAGTCACTGAAGAAGATATTATATCTTTTGTCGTTAAACATGCTAATGTTGATAGAAAGCATCTTTTATGTTATAAATTAATTAAGAAAGATACTGATATTAATAATGTTAAGAGGATAAACTTTAAATTAGGTGTGTCCCCATCTTTTTTTAATGCCGTTTTCTCCTCTTCAGTGTAGCCTTCTGGCATTAAGTTGCGTCCCTTTAAGTTTTTTCCAAAGGGAGGGGAAAACAGCGCTGCAGATTAGTGGATGCGCCTGTTAGTCACGACTTTTTTCATGCGTTTTCTGCACCTTCTTCAACTGGCTCCTGTCTTAAGGTGTACTACCAAAATCTATCGGGTATTAGGTGTAAATCAAATATTATTCGCAACTTTTCTTCACATTCGGATTTCTATATTATCGTTATTGTTGAGACTTGGCTGAATTCCAGTTACTTTGATAGTGAATATTTTGATTCAAATCTCTATTACGTCTTCCGTAAGGACAGAGATCATGAAAAAACTGGCTGTTTAAGAGGGGGTGGTGCTCTCCTAGCAGTTCATCGCAAATATCGTCCTCGTTTAATTATGCTTGATAATGATGATTCTATTCTGGACCAACTATGTATTTGTATCAATGACGCTCTGTTCATTGCAGTCTTATACATCCCTCCTAATAGTCCTCTAGAGTTGCATAAGTTGCACGCAAATAATATTTCCTCGCTAGTATTAAATAAGGTGAAAGAGAATAATATATGTCTACTGGGTGACTTCAATTTAAGCAGTATCGCCTGGTCTGGTTGTTCCTATAGTCCTGCTCTTATTCCTTCCAATTTTTCGTCTTCTCAGGAGTTATTTCTCATTGATAGCTTGCTTAGTCTCATTCTGATTCAAGTCAACTCATATTCAAAAAACCTCGATCGTTTTCTTGACTTAGTCTTTCTCAGTGATAATTTAAAATTTAGGTTTCTTGATGGATTATCTTCAATTACTCCTGCCACCATTCATTATTCTCCGCTAGCGTTTGAGGTGGATACTTATCTCTTCGTTCTTCTTAAACCTATTGATGGGTTTGGTTTTAATTTTGCGTTTTGTGATTTTGAACGACTCAACAATCTGCTTTCTGAGATTAAATGGAATGATTTACTTTCGGGACTAGATACAGCTAATAGTTTCTCGATTTTTAAGAAATCAATTCAGGAATTTTGTCATTATAATGTCTCGCTCAATTATATGCAACCATATAAGTTGCCTTGGTACTCTAAGGACCTCAGGCGGTTAAAAATCCTTAGAAATAAATACTACCGAAAATTCTCTTCAACTAAATCTCATGTTTTCTTTGTTCAATATCAGCACTACACAAAACTGTTTAAAGAATTGGATAAGTCTCTCTATAAAAGGTTTATTTATAGTACGGAGTCTGCAATTAAGTCGAACCCTAAGTTCTTTTGGAACTTTGTAAAATCTAAAAGAGCGTGTTCGGCCATTCCCTTTGCTCTACGCTGGGGTGATAAGTCAGCATGCACTCCTGGCGAAATCTCCAACTTGTTTGCTGAATTTTTCAAATAGAATTATGTTCACGATAACCCCGGTATTAGTTCCACTTTTTCGGCTAATAATTTCCCATGATATTAAGTCTTCTTCCAAATTGGATTTGGATGGGCTTCCGCCTGTACTTATAAAAAATTGTACTGCCTTGGTATATCCTCTCATGCTTATCTTTAATAAGTCTCTCTCCTCTGGGAATTTTATTTCTGACTGGAAATTGACATGCCTCACCCCTATTCTCAAAGGTGGTAGAAAGGATGTAGTCTCCAATTATAGGCCTATGTATAAAGTTTCTACTATTTCGAAAAATTTTGAGTGTTCTGTTAAAAATAAATTATTTTTTGCAGCAAAATCAATAATTAATGTCAATCAGCATGGGTTTGCCTCCACTGTATCAAACTTAGTGGTTTTCAGCTATTATTGTATGTCTGCATTCTCCGCTGGATTTCAGGTAGATTGTGTCTACCCAGATTTCTCTAAAGCCTTTGATAAAGTTTGACACAATATTCTAATTAAAAAATTATCATCTTTAGGATTTCACTCGGTCTTCTTGCAGTGGGTTAAATCTTATTTACACAATAGACGATGCGTTGTCAGTGTCGATGGAGTGTCATCTGATTCATTCATTGCGTCATCGGGAGTGCCACAAGGAAGCGTTTTGGGTCCACTTCTCTTTGTACTGTTTATCAATGACATCTCCTGTTGCTTCTCTTTCGCTAACTTTCTGTTATATGCAGATGACTTAAAATTTTTTGCAATAATCAAAAACTCACAAGATGTACTCACACTTCAATGTGATATTGATACTTTTTATGATTGGTGCCTGAAATCGAAGCTTCTTCTGAATCTAGATAAATGCTCTCAGATCGCTTATGGTAGGGGACGTAACATCTTATCTGCAAGTTACAATATTTCTAATTACGTCCTAAAATGTGTTATTGAAATCAAAGATCCTGGGGTAATCTTTGACAACAGATTCTGTTTCAGTAATCACATCAACTACATCACTTCTAAATCATTCTCTGTGCTCGGCTTTGTCCGTCGAAATGCTTTAAATTTTTCCGACCCCTACACGTTAAAATTATTGTATACATGTTTTGTTCGGTCCATTTTGGAGTACGCAGTGTTCATTTGGAGATCATATTGCATTTCGTCAATTAATAGGATCGAGCGTGTTCAAAAGATTTTTCTTAAATTTGCTCTCCGCTCCTTAAAGTTCGTTGACCCAATACCATCGTATACATCTCGCTTATTGCTTTTACATCTTAATTTACTGGAAAATCGTCAGTCCTTTCTCTGCCTTTCAATTGTTTTCAATGTAATTAATGAAGATATCGACTGTCCCTATTTACTGGGGAAAATTAACTTCAATACTCCTCAGCGTTGTCTCAGATCTGTTTCCCTATTTTATTATAAAAAGTACTAATTTTGCTGTATATGCTCCTCTCAAGCGTGCTATGCGTGAGTTTAATTCGATTTCCGAGAAATTCTTCTAGATTTTATTTTTCTCACTCTAGGGTATCCTTCATTAATAGCCTCAATTCTGTTTTTTAGTTTAAGTTATCTACTTATGTAACTGTAATTTAATTCTCCATTAGTGTGTGAGAATTAATGTTCATAGACTCAACTAAATAAATAAAATAAAATATTAATATTTGAAGATAACAAATCCTTAGAACAAACGAAAATAAGCAAATATTGTATTTTAAGGAATAATTGTTATCTTGTAAAATGTAAAGAACTCGAAATAATACGATTAAATATAATAACAATTCCTATAAAAAAAGGCAAACAATTTAAAAATTAATAATACATGTAATCAAGAACTACCATTAGTGGAAACTAGGTAATAAGGTTTAATAATTGTTCAATTTAAATCAGAGCCGCTCAAAATAATGCGCAATTTATTTATTAACGCATACAATCACACATTTGATATCTGCTAGCGTATGATTGTGTGCGTGCGCTTGCTTAGTACACTGAGTGAAATCGTGCTATTTGTTTATTTTGTTATTAAAAATTTAGAAAAAAATAAATAATTATGCTTTTTGACAAAAAAAAAGCAATTAAGAACAACAATAATTTTAAGTTAATTTTTTTTAACTTTCCATGACTTTTTCCATATCGACTTCAAGATCGTAAGTTTTAATTCTCATTAAGTCCTCTATATGCTTATTCGAAACTGAATTCCTGTATTTCGAGTGTATTTTTGACGCTGGCAGAATTAGCGTCATAGCGTACATGCTTCGACTGCATTTGCTTGCCTATACTCCGAGTATAGGCATGAAAAATTGCGCATTATTTTGAGCGGCTCTGATTTAAATTAATGACTATTATTTTTCAAATTTTGTTGAAGATATAAAGGAAAATATTGTAACCCTAAAATATAAAGACAGTCAGAATTTCACGAAAAAAATTACTTTTGACGAAATTGTAGAAGAACATAAATCAAATACAGAGAACATTTTTACATTGAAAATACATACGAATATATCACATATTTGCAACATATTAAGCATAATTACAATTTTGTTAGTAGCTACTGTCCTTATCAAAAAACACAAATATATAAAAATAACATTAAATAAAAGAATTGAGGAGAATTCTAATCTAAAAGGGGGAGTAGTTACATATATAAATAACCCATTAACAAACAGTAAAAATGATAAATTTGCTGAATGTCCTAATGAAATGAATAAAACAACCGGAAATCAACAAAATTGTAATATGATACCATTTCCTTTGCCATTGCAAAAATCAACTTAAATGATACAGAACAAAATCACTTTGTTTTTCCGAGAACCTGAATAAACTATTATATTAAGTTATGAGTTTATTACCTTAGTCACCATTTAAATAAATATGATTTATAAGCAAACACTTACTTTCTTGCAAAACATATGTAATAAGTATAATAAGTATTTATGATTTGTAAGCAATAATTCATGGCAATATTAACTCCAATGATTACAATTAATAAAGTGAAAGTTTAGTCTGATTCCAATATCCAAACCGCCTGGTTTAATATTTAGGGTTAATTCGGTATAAACTTTTTTAAAAACGCTTGAACGCGACTTCGAAACAAAATTCATGCGGCAATTCCCTTTTTTGCCATTCGATGGAGTACATATGGCAACACACCTCTCCTAATACAGATAATTTAACAATTAAATCCATAAGTACATGTACTTTCAATTTTTGCTGAAAAACACGAGCTGCAATGTCATGACGATCAATTATATTTTAAATCATAAGCATTTGTTCGAAATTCCTGTAATACCTGAGACAGACATGTAGTAACAATACCATAGTAAAGATACTCGTATCATGGTATTATGTTAACTACGCTCCTGACACACATGGCAATGTAGTAAACTCAAATACTACCTTTGTTTCATAGGCATTAATTATTTAAAAAAAATGTAAGCAATAAATATGTAGATGTGTGTTATGGAGAAAATAAGTACAATTATTTCAAATACTGTAAACTTAATCTATTTTTATCGCAAAAAAGCTATTTAGTTAAAGTCTCTTTAAAATCCTCACATAAAATGAGACATTTCCTGTTTTTCCGGATGAAAAAAAGTGAAAAATATTTTGTTTTCCATTTCAATAATTAATTTTTTAAGTAATTTTGATAGAATATTTCAAAGAGCTTTTGTGTAAAAGCTTTTAGCAAAGTTTGTTACCTGTTTTTTAGCTGTGTTTATACAAATGTGGTATTTGAATGAATGAAACATCATAGTATTGTTAGCAGCAAAATACTACATTGCTCATATGGTAGATTGCTAGTATTTGGTGACACACATATGGTAGTACCATATATGGTATTGTTACTACATGTCTGTCTCGGGTATAAGAAACATTTAAAATTTTAATTTTTTCAAAAAAAAAAGAAAACCAAAAAATTGGAGTAAAAAAAACAATAAAGAAAACTTCATATATATATTTATTTATATAAAACAAAGTCGTGTTAGTTACACCATTTATAACTCACGAACGGCTGAAACGATTTGACTGAAATTTGGTGGGAAGGTAGCATAGAACCAGGCTACGGACACAGGATTCTTTTTATAAATATAAAAATTAAATTTTAAATCATAAGCATTTTTTTCAAAATTCATGTAAGAATCATTTGAAAATTTTAGTAATTCAAAAAGAAAGCAATAAGTAAAAATTTGCGTATCCATACATGCTTATAATATGAGTTATACTGATTTTGCTCCTGAACCTGGCAGTCTTTTTTGAGGACGCACCCGTCAGATATATTTAATATCACAAGAAAAAATGGCATTCACTTTTTTGTTGCGGATACTTTGCTAGATTATAGGCGAAGCACGCAAATGCATTCATAACAAACCAAACACGATATCTAGCACTAAAATATAGCGGAATAACTGGAGTGTTGATATAAAGGTCTATCATAATTTCAGATATACAGAAATATTTTTGCACAGAGCAGTGCAATATTTAAACGGGATCGATGAAGTGTGTGCGTACTGTTTCAAACTGATCATTCCTAAAAAATAATAAAATTGCTAAATATTGCATCCCAAAAGATTGATGCCATAACCTTGCCAGCCGATTTTTTGTCTTTCCATGTTTGAGAACCGTTTCATAATATGCAGTTTACTCGGCTGACTATTGATTGGATTTGGTTGATTTCACTGGTGCACAGCCCAAATTTAACAAAATTTTTCCCCCCAGAAACCAATGATGTATTCGCACGAAATGCTTTTTGATTAATTTTTTTGTAAACTAACACAAGTTCACCAAAAAAAGTTGAAGTAAATTCATTGTTAGCAGTTGGAAGATCTGCTGTATATACTATATAATGTATAGAGTTGGGCCTAAAACGCTGCCCTGTGGTACACCAGCCCTGTCTTTCATCCGATATGAAATCTCCTACTTTCACCATAAATTGTCTATTGTTTAAATAAGACTCCAATGTTTTATACAATTCTAGAGGTAAAATTTTTTTAATCTTATATAAAAGGTCTTCGTGCCACACCTGAGCTACATCTAGAAATATTGCTGAACAGTACTCCCTGTGCTCAAATGCTTTCCTTATTTCGTTAGTAATTCTATTTACATGCTCTATTGTGCCATGTTTCGCACGAAATTAAAATTGGTGCATTGGTATTGTATTATTTTCGTGGAGGAAAGGAGACATCTTTGATAGTAATACTTTAGAAAGACAGGGTAGAAGACTGATTATTCTGTATGAAGACGGCTGTGTTAAGTCTATCCCATGTTTATCTATCAAGATAATCTGCGACTTTATCCGAAACTAAGAACTGCATTGAAGAGTAAAGAGAGCACCTCTACAGCAATAATTGGTAACTCAATTAGAATTTTTGGAGAAATATTATCATGTCCCGGCGACTTTTTTGGATTAAGGTCTTTGATGATTCCAATAATTTTAGAAGGTGAAGTCTGAAAAGACTCGAGGGTCTCTTTAGCTGTGTTGGGTAAGATTGACAGCTTAAAGTTGTTCTTTGGCAAATTGGGTTGAAATACCTTTTCTAGGTGATTTGCAAAACAATTTGCCTTTTCGAGCCCAATTTCCACCCAAGTCTCGTATAGGCATGTTAGAGTCAGTTGGTGTCGAAAACTGATGTAGTCAGTCTAAGCGGTGTAAGAACGGGGTATCGTCGGGTGATGACAGCGTACTGAGTGTGGTGGTGTTCTCAGGTGTTGTGTGGAGTGGTTCGATGGTATGCGATGCATCACTTTTACCACGCCACTTCGAGCCCAATTTCCACCCATGTCTCGTATAGGCATGTTGGAGTCAGTTGGTGACTTCGTGGACTATTGGGCTTTCCAAAGGAAGTTTTGCTTGTTGGAATTTGGACACAGCTTCTTTATAAACATTTCGGTGTTCAATTCTTCCTCACGTTTAAGCGCTTTTTTAATTTACGTGCAGCAGATTTCAATTGAAGCTGAGTGGAAGTTGAGCGACTTATCTGCCATTCGCGTCTTGCACGCTTTTTTTCATTTACAAAAATTCACTATTTGTGATTTTTTCTGAGATTAAGCCACTTATAATTTTTGTTTGGTGTTGCTAAGACAGCTGCGCTGGTTATTATATCATTGACTGCTCTTATGCTTTCGTCAATATCTCTTACTATATTTATTTTGTACTTAATGTTAATGTGGCTATTGACGTATTTTTTATATTTTAGCCAATTTTTTTTATAAGAAGTTAGACTCACTTTTGGATTAACGAATATGGGTTGTTCACATAACTTTATTAGTACAGGAGGGTGATCAGAAGATATATCAGTACATGTATCTGCTGTTATGTGCGATTTATCCATATTTTTGATTACATCAAAGTCAATTAAATCTGGTATTTTCTTACGATCACTAAGCCAATATGTCGGCTTACCAGGAGATATTATTTCAATGTTATTGCGCCTATTTATAATAGTGTGATACAGTTGTCGTCCTTTCGGATTAATTAGTCGTGATTCCCAATATGTGGGTTTTGCATTGTAATCTTCACCTGCTAGAAATCTATCGCCTAGTGTCCCAAAAAAGTCTTTAAATTGGATTTCTGTAATTTTAAACCGAGGTGGCAGTATATGGCCGTCAGGTTTAAGTCCCCGCAGCGATTTTTATAGTTATTTTTGTAGCTTGGAAATGCGCTGTGACATAAGATTCTAATGCGTGGTGATTTAACCGTTTTGTAACCAACTGCTGTTCCTCCATGTGCCTTTCCGTCTGGGTGATTTGGTGATCAAATACGACAATAATGTACATAAAAGATCATGACCCAAGCGTGGTGAAGCTCAACAAATCGTTCCAAAGTCAGGTTTGACACTTTGAAAGGTTATGCTGAGTGTTTGGTGGGATTGGAAAGGTATCATCCATTATGAACTGCTCCAGCCTGGTCGAACGATTGATTATACATTTTACTGTCAACAACTGATGAGATTGAAGCAAGCAATCGAAAAAACCCGTCAGAATTCATCAACAGAAAAAGCTCCGGCTTCCATCAGGACAACGCTAGACTACACACTTCTCTGATGGGAAGTTTTGATGTATCCGCCATATAGCTCTGACTTTGAACCATCGGACTACCATTTGTTTCGATCAATGCAGAACTCCGCTAATGGAGTAAAGCCAGTGAAAATTACTTGTCGCAGTTTTTCCCCGAGAAACCAGAAAAGTTTCTTAAAATAACAAATTGTGGTCGACCAAAATGGTACATATTTGGTTCATTAAATATATAAAAACTAAGTTAAAATTTGATTAGAAAAAGACTTTTTAGACTACCGAATATAAAGATTTTCGAACTTCCTTGTGACTTTGCTATTCAGAAACTTTTTCACTTAAAGAAATTAATACCAGCTTGCACAAATATGAAAACGAAAGCGTCGTTATAACCAATTATCATCACCATATTTGTCACGATTGGCATCTCTACAATTTATTACAATACACATTCATTTTTATTTGTCTTACTTTATTCATTTTTACTTTGAATAAGTTCATTTTAAAATGTAAGTGGCAGTCGCATTTTGAACAACGATCGGGTAAGGACGCAGTAGGAGGTGCAGGTTAGTGCGTTATGTGGCGCAGTGGAAATGCTAACTGCACAACTGCATACTCTTCGTTCAACAGTTCCGGACATGCGAGAAACAGTGCACCCAGTTACGCAAGCGCCGATACCAACGTCGTCAGCATCATTTGCGTTGCAAGTAGAACGCAATTTATCTTCGTAGCTGCATGTACTATACATATATGCACAGTCGCACGTATGTATGTAAATATAGAATCGTCGTCATATCTGCATATGTATAATAGCAGAAACAGCCAAAAACGCTACTGCCTTCCTTCCTTTTCCTTCCTTAGCGAGCAAAATGTGTTAAAAGTTGAGCCCGTGGTAAAAACGCAGAAATCAGCCATCTTTGTTTGTTTTCATTTGAACAATGTTGCCATTGCTCAATACATATATGTATATAGTGTTGTACACATCTAGGTTTTCAATTACAATTTTTTACAATATAAAATATCAAAACTGTAAACAAACTACCTCATACAAATAATTATATGTGCATCAACTTTTTGCAAAAAAAGAAAAGATTACAAAATTGCAAAATATTTCTGGGTATGCAGGTTTATTTTTATTATTACATAAGATATAAAAAAACAAAAAATAACAAATTTCAAATATTTTTTTAAACTAAAAAACAAAATTTAAGTTTATGCTTATAGTAAATATTTATATGTGCATTTTTCTATTTTTGCCTGTAAATCTCATTCATTTGAGTTCAACTAAAAGACATCTCTACTTTAATAGTCAATAGTTTTGCCCTTATTTTTTAAAACTAAATTAAGCCGCTTTGGCATAGAATTAACTAATGACTGTAGAATAGTTATTTCAATATTGGCCCATTCTTGCTCTATGGCTAATTTAAGATGACGTACTGTCTCAAACTGCCTTCCGTTTTGGAAAACACGTACAGAGAGGATCCCCCAGAGATCTTCGATCGGATTTAGGTCCGGACTTAATACTGGCCATTGTAATACGAGAATTTGCCTGTCATTAAAGAAGCGCTTCGTAACCTGTGCCGTGTGGATTGAAGCGTTATCCTGCTGATATGTCCAGTTATCGCCATAAATATTTCCAGCAAATTCTATCAACTCACTGTCCAAAAGATTTACATACACACTAGCATTCATTTGAGTGGATATATAGCATATAGGTGTCTTTCCATTAAAGCAGATTGCAGCCCATACCATCAAGGTACCGCCTCCAAAGCCTCGCTTGTAGCAGGAACGTCGTTCCTGACGCGAATCTCTCCAATATTTCTTGCAATGATCTGGGCCGTCCAAATTGAATTTTTTTTCGTCACTAAACACTATATTCTGCCACTCTTCGGCCCAGAATTGGTATTTATTTGCAAACTGCAAACGTGCTATAATATGCCTTTGCAAGAGCTTTGGTTTAGGTACCATATTTTCATGAATAATTTGAACAATTCTATTCCTTGTTATTTGCAGTCTTAACTTGGTCCGTATTTGACCGCTACTCATCGAATCCGCTACTACTAGCCGTCGAATCATCCGTTTGCACCGATCATCAATGTTGGTTTTCCGTCTGCTGCGTCGCACTGTACCATAATTGGTGGGGTTTTTAACAAATCTTGATATACAGTTTCGATGCCGCTTTAGTATGAATGCAATCTCGTATATTTTGGAACCGACTTCATGCATTCCTATAATTATTCCTTGTTCCTTGGCTGACAAACTAGTACCACGTGGCATTTTAGGCTTAAAGTTAAATAAATGTATTAAAATTTCAAATAATTCATCAAGTTAATACACCTACAATAGTTTTGTAAACAAATTTTCACGCAAAAAGATTTATCCGCGACAATATCAGCAAGAAAGATCAGCTAGACTGATTTTGCACATATAAATATTTACTACGCAATACCCAATGCACAAGCACATTCTTAATGTAACGGTACAACGAAAGAGAGCAGAATGAAACAATTTTCGTTGCATATAAACGGCAACATATCAGCCGTTAATTCTACATTCACCAAAATTCAAAAAATTCGAGTGAAAAAAATATATAAACAAAATCAAAAATGCACATATAATTATTTGTATGAGGTATTAGAAATAGTTTATATATTTATAAATAATAGCATTCGACTCTGATTTTGAGTTATTTTAAGAAAATTTCATACATATTGAAGACAACTTTTATAATTACTACAGTATATCGAGATTGGCAACCCTGCGTTGTGAGAGAGCAATCAGCTGACACGTTTCTACGGCAAAAATCCAAATGCCGTGGATTCAGACAGTATCCTACGGCAAAGAGAGAAGGGAGTAGCGTTTTTTGCTGTTCATTTACATTGCGCGCCCATAAAATAGGTCGTATCAGCTAACACAGGCCACGGGACTACGTTTTTGGCTGTTTCTGCTATAAGCGGTCACGCGCGACAACGCAGCCAAGTACGCAGCAACCACTTACGTCGTGGCATCCGAATCCACCGTTCATCCAGCAACAACCGTTACCAGTAATTGCGATAAAAGATATTAAAGCGCACTTGCTAACAACGCCACAAACAGAAACGCATGCAAAACATAGAGATCGGTCAGCGCCATGGTTCGATGAAACATGCGCGAGAGCGGGAAAGAGAGCACAAGTAACAAGAGGCAGAGGTTATACACCAAGCGAAATAGCAGCGATTCTGCCTGAGTTCAACGTCGATACAAGTTATAGAGAGAGTTGAGCAATTAAGAGCAATATATCACTGGGAAGACACTTTCGTCATATTCGCTGTTCTCAGTAGGCTGCGGGGAGTGGCTAAAAGGGGCCATTCACGACACACATGTGCGTTCGATCTGTGTGAATTCGTTTCGCCCATACACGACACACAAATCCATTTTGCGTTCGTTCTTCACACAGTGAACATGTACGACAGGCAAGCGGAAGATTTCTTGGAATTTATTTGTAATGTAGCGCTTTTATCTATTTCTTTATATTTACCGTGCGATTCTGTAACGTGAGACAGTATCAAGTCTCTAAATTTGAGATTTTGAGTTAGAGACAATTTTTGAGACTTGAGACGATTTTGCTATTCTGTAAGTGACAGTCTCAAAATCTATTACATTTCATTATTCAGAGATGTTTTTACACTTGAATGATAATAAATATGTCGATAACAAATATTAACTTTTCTATAACATAGTCAAAAAACATAATTATCAATAAAAATAAAAATATATGTTGACTTTGTTTCATAATATTTACGAAATTTATGTAAAATTTATTTATTTTTAACTTTTTCGTGTTTGAATTGCTTACAAAATGTAAAAAAACGACAATCGATTAATATCTATGATGATCTCTATTCAGTACATTGAAAATGGCAGCAAGAGCTCTTTTTAGTTTTGTGACCAGCTAACTACCAGGTCTCAATATTTTGAGACTAACGCTAGAGACTGTGTAGTGAATAGTAACTAGTATCAAATTGATACTTTGTCTCAAAATGTCTCAAATAGAGACTAGAGACTGGTTACAGAATCCCGCTATAAATGACTTCTAACCGCTGTAAGTTGTTATTGGATTTGTTTTTATTTTCATAATATAGTGGTGGTCTTTATATCTTCAACATCATGCAAATTCTTACCTTTCCCATTCCTATATTAATTATACAATGATCTCTATGTTAACATGGAAGTTATATTTTTGCAACCAAATTAGAATTCTTTTGGCTCATACAGATATAAAATACATACATATAACACAATAATAATCACATAGCTATACATACGTGCATGTTTATAGTATGTAACAAGAGTTTGTTACTAAAGCCTTATTATATTTAATATCTAAAAAAAATTATATAGTTCAAATTTTTTCAGAATATTGCGTATGTAGATACCATACCTATAATAGTTAGGCTTAAATGGCCCAGCCTTATTTAGACCTAGGTACTTGGCTTGCTCATCGGTAAGTTCTGTCAAATGAGCATCTAGTATGGGTAAATGTAAACTTGCGACATATTCATCTGAAACATATTAAATTCCAACATAAAACGAATATTTAAATACTCAATCTCATTCATACCCATTTTTTTAGGCAACAGGTAGACATCAGATTTATAACGACCAACCGGTGCATTGAATAACTCTATGAGAGCCAACGCTTGCGCTGCAGCTGTAACTGATACCACAAATGATGGAACCGTCGAACAAGCCAAATTAACAAGACGTCCTTCTGCTAAAAGGATAATTGTTCGACCATCGGGCCAAATTACGTGGTCTACCTGAGAGCGCACTCTCATCCAGGACAGTTCAGCAGAGTGCAAACTATTCTAAAGTTTTTTGGCATTTATTTTGAAAGAGGAAAAAAAGCGTGGAGACGTATTTTCATACGCATACACGATTGGGGAATATAAATTTTGTTGTTAGATTACATTAAAATAAATTGTTAGATCGGGAAAACACACAAAAACACATACCACATCGATCTCAGAATTAGAATGTCCCATATTACAAACAATGCAACCAGATTTCATACGATCCATGTGCTCTCGGTTAACCACATTCTTGTTGCCAGTAGCCGTAACAACAATGTCCACTTGACGAACAATTTCATTTAAGCGAACTACGCGAAATCCATCCATACTGGAAACATGTACAAATTTTTCAAATTAAATGCTATCCTTATGGTATTTAAGCACTTACCTTGCTTGTAACGCACATATTGGATCAATTTCGGTTACATATACTATGCAGCCTTGTCCTCGAAGACTTTGTGCACAACCTTTTCCAACATCGCCATAGCCGCAAACAACTACTTGTTTGCCAGCAAACATAATATCAGTTGATCGTTTTAGGCTAGAAGTGAGATGTTTATTCCTTTGATACTTTCGTTGAAGTTACGAAATTTACATACCTGTCCAAAATGGAATCTTTTGAGTTATAGAAGTTGTCGAACCTCGCTTTTGTTACGGAATCGTTAACATTTATTGCAGGCACGGTTAGTTTTCCTGTCTTCACCAATTGATACAATCTATGAACACCAGTCAAGCTCTCTTCGACAATGCCCTTAATCGCCTTGAAAATAATTGGATATTTCTTCCACATTAAATGAGTGGCATCGCCACCATCATCCAATATCATATTTGGATGCCAATTTTCAGAGTTGACACATTTGTCAAGGCACCACCAGAAGTCTTCTTCAGTCTCACCACGCCATGCAAATATGGGAATACCAACCTCAGCAAGAGCTGCAGCTACCGCATTCTATTATGTATCATATTATGGGAATAAATAGATATGCGAACATATCCATACGCAGGCAAAGAGTGAATTAATGTATAGGAAAGATATGGAAAAAGATGTACATACTATATACATATAGTAATATGAGGATATATTAATTCTTATTTGCTCGAATATGTAAGAGTTAAACAAATGACAACAAAGTATATATTTTGTCTTTGGAAAGTCTGCGATATTATATATTGATTTCGGCCACTTACTATAAGTTGCTATTTGCCTTGTATTAGTAATTTCTTAAACTCGTTCGAATGATTTGTCATTTGCTAATTACTTCTACTACTTAAACGTAGGTTTCCTATTATATTTCGGCAATCTAGAGCAAGAAATTTTCTTCAAAATATTCTCCATTAAGATCTACAATATAAACTTTCGCATGCGTTTGAATCAATTGTCGAAGTACATTTGGTCCTTGATTCTTCAAAACATGCTCTTTTGAAGTCATTCGGTGCCAAGTCAGGGCTATATGGAGAATAACAAATCAAACCTATGTTGAGAGTGCTCTAAAATGCAGTGGTCACAGTCGATGTGTGATAGCTAAGATTGCGTAGTAAACAGTGATCATGTCCCGTTTTTCCAAAAAACAGGCAACTATTTGGAAGTGCTTCGTGCGCGAGCAACTTTTGTTGGATTCAGCTTATTTTGAAAGACCCTACATTCCACTGCTGTTTATTTTACGGCTCATATGGATAAATCTACGTTTCATCACCTTACACAATGTCATAGACGTGTTTCAAAGCACCTTTGTTTGAGCGATTGACAAATTGTGTGGAATCGAGCGAGAAAATTTGTTTTTTTACAGTCTAATGTTCAAGGCTGTAATATGTTGAGTTTTTACTGCAGACCATGATTTTCGATGAAAACTGCCTGGAAAGTTTGATATGGAGGTCTTCTGTTACTTTGATCCATATATTTACAACATTTTTTATCAAAAGTGCGAAAGACTAAAGCTCGAATTATTGTTTTAACTATAGTGAACTTGTTGGTTTATACTGTGATAAACAATAAATATTTAATTCAGCATAATATATAAAATTACCTGTGTGGAGTATATATTACATGCTGCCCAGCGAACGGAAGCTCCCAACTCTACTAATGTTTCAATAAGCACAGCTGTTTGGGCATTTATGTGTGTGCAACCTACAATCTGTGCATTTTTGAGGGGCTTATCCTCTGAGGCGTGCTTTCGCAATGCCAATATCCCCGGCATTTCTTTTTCTGCTATTTCGATTTCTCTCCTTCCGAAAGCTTGTTGTGCATTTATATTTTTTACACAAAAATCTGAGCTACCTGTGCTGTTCCGCTGCCTGTTTTCGCGCGGGGACACATTATCTTCATCTGAGCTACCAGTATAGCATGCTAAGTATTGAAAAAACCTTCATTATTTTAAGTAAATTTTAAATTATTATAAAGCAAATTAACCTGAGCTATATGAACATGTTGATGCTGCTGAGGAACGTCTTCTGGTCATACTAGCCATTTTCAAAGCACTCGGTTGCTTAGCTTCTTGCTATAAAACAAATCATATAAATATTAACCAATTTTTAGAGAGGGGTGAGATAACAATAATATTTATCTCGTTTACCAACAACTCTTAGTTTCTAATTAACTGTTAGGAACACAGCACACGATAAAATAAGCTGTTATAAAAAATATCACTTTGAATTTGAAATACATCCAGTGAATTTTAAATAAATCAATACCCTTCCTGGTTAAAGCACGGATTAATGCAGAATTAAATTAAACTTAAAAATGTTTATAATTCAAATAATAAATATTATTGTTAACAATTATGAAACAATCGAACATTGTATACTCTCGCAAGTGCTCGCAAATTTCGATATTAAGGGGTCAGTAGGGTAATCTGGCCTGTTTTTTTGACATTTTTTTTCATAGAAATTTTTATTTTACAATATTTTTTTCAGATATCATGAGGTATATCGTGGAGTATATAAACAAATTTTTTCAGAATTTTTCGATGACATCTGTGGGAGAAATGGCTGGGTGAATGGGATGCGTTTTTTCACTGGCGGACACAATTTCTCATGTGTGGATCATCTGAAACACTATATCGTCTCTACAAGAATCATATGACATGGACTCAACACAAAGTGGCTAAATTTTATACTATATATCGAAAATCATTCGATGAGGATATGAGGTTTAAACTAAGGCCGCCATCACTATTTTTTAGTACTTATTCACATTATGTTTTAGAAAACACGGAAACATTAAGTTTACGTTCAATAGAATATATTCAAAAGGGAAAACGATTTGAAATAAAAACAAAAGTTGAAAATTACTACATAGGGTTCAAAATCTGATAGAAAGTCGGAAACACTTATATCGGGTATATAGTATTTGCGCTAGAGTATGGTCTAAACTGATTACATTAAATTTTGACCAATATTGTTAGATAACTCACACAATAATCACATATACAATTTTATAACATGTAGTATAAATGAGCTGGGATATTTCAAACATTTTCGGCATGAAACTTTATATCTCCCATATTATCTTTTCACTTAATGTAAGCTAACTATTTACCCGATTTTACCCATTTTTACAAAATGACTGTAGGAACTCCATTAATATTATAGTTACAATGATATTTACGGTATAAAACCAGATTTCGTAAAATATCTGCCATCGCAGGAGTGGAATTAAATAATACTGACGTATTTATTTAGTGAGTTATTAAACTTTTATTAGTTCTCAACATAACTGAATAGAAATACTTTAAGAAATTAACTCGTGTCATAATCTGGATCATTTCGATATATATATGTACAAATCACCGTTAGATAAATAGACCCATTATATGATGTGGTAACATGTTAGACTTGATTAACCTCCCTGATCTACCTACCTCATAAGAAACAGTTTACGTTAACTTGGAATATTAACTCAAATTGCAGTTTTTTTTAATCTTTCTCTCTACGTAGATTGTTGTAAAGAGTATTTTGTCTTTGGTCATAAATACTATAATAATTTCACCATATTAAATAGTTAACTACAATATACAAGGTGCTTTCTAAAGTAAACAGGACTTTTTGAATCTAGCGCCCCCTGGTGGCGCCATCTACATATATGTCGACTGGTGCGTTAGAATTTGCTATCTTTATCGACTGTCCAGTGAGAATTTCATGACATTTGATGAATGAAACAAGTTCAAAGTGGTCGTGAGGACATAAATGACGGTCAACATGTGGGCCAATCAAAATCTGTGATCACCGGAAAATCCATCGAAACTGTACGTGAATTCATTAAAAATCTGCCGAAATCATCATTGAAATTCATGAAAATGAAATTGACCATCGATTTATCGCATTTTGACCGAACAACGAGCTAAAAAACTCGTTCAACATGCTTTTGAACCATAAAAAAAGCTGTATTGAAGCAGAAGTAGACTATTTGAATAAAATAAATTGATTTTGCCGAAAATATCATTTATTCTGTTTTTTAAGTCCTGTTTACTTTGGAAAGCACCTTGTATTTAATTTAACGTATGATATAATTGACCCTGTGAAAGCTTCATCAAAGTCCGTGTATGTAACGCCACTATGCTGTTATTAAATTAAATTTTTATTTTGTCTCAGCCTTTCTTCTTTTTTTTTTTTTTTGTTTCAATATCTTTTTATTTTTTGTATCAGCTTTTTGTTTTAAAAGCCTAACAATAAGTTATAAAATTTTAAATCTATTTAGAAACTAGACACGCCCAAGCAAGTGATTGAGTGTTTTGGTGATACATTGCTCCTCAGTACACGGACATATCTCTTCTTTTAAGGCGTGTGTGATCGCAGGAATGTACCAAAGCATTAGCCAAAGGGTTTGGGTGATCACGGAGTTTAGATATACATATATTTAATTCTACTGTCTTCTGTCTGTCTTTCCTTACCGTAGAAATACCAAGGTCTTTATGGATATTTTCATTACGCATGTACCACGGCGAACACGTGATTGAACTAAGCATTTTTGATTGGAACCTTTGTATTATGTCTATATTAGTTGCACAGGTTGTACTCCACAGCTGAATGCCATACATCCAAATTGGCTTTATGACCGCAGTATATAAAAGCACTTTGTTGTCTAGGCTAAGTTTGGAGTTTTTATTTAATAGCCAATTTAAATTTGCAGCTCTTATCTTCATGCAAGTTATTTTACTAGATGTGTATATGTTTTCTCCACGTAAGTCTTCTATCTAAGTGAATACCAAGATAATTTACTTCATTCGCTTGGGGTACTTAAATATTGTTTATTTTCACTGCCGGTAACATTTTTGGTCTAAGCGAAAATGTAACATGCTTACACTTTTGTTCATTTACCTTTATACGCCAGTTGGCTAGCCATTCTTCGACAAACTTTAAGTGCTCGGCTAATATTCTTGATGCTATTATGTGGCATTTGTTACGGCTCACTATTGCTGTATCGTCCGCAAAAGTTGAAGTTAATTCATTGTTAGCTGTTGGAAGATCTACTGTATATATGATGTATAGTGTTGGGCCTTAAACACTGCCCTGGGGTACACCAGCCCTTATCTGTCTTTCATCCGATATCAAATCTCCCACTTTTACCATAAATTTTCTATTTTATAAATAAGATTCCAATGTTTTATACAATTCTGAAGGTAGGATATTAACAATCTTATATAAAAGGCCCTCAAGCCATACCTTATCAAACGCCTGAGCCATGTCTAGAAATATAGCTGAACAGTACTCTCTGTGCTCAAATGCTTTTCTTATTTCGTTAGTAATTCTATTTACTTGCTCTATCGTGCTATGTTTTTCACGAAATCCAAATTGGTGCGTTGGTATTATATTATTTTCGAGGAGGAAAGGAGTTATCTTTAATAGCAACAATTTTTCAAATATTTTAGAAAGACAGGGTAGAAGACTGATTGGTCTGTATGAAGACGGTTGTGGTAAGTCTTTCCCAGGTTTGTCTATCAAGATAATCTGCGACTTTTTCCATGAATTAGGATAGTGTCCGAGATTAAGAATTGCATTGAAGAGCAAAGAGAGCACTTCTACGGCAATATTTGGTAACTCAATTAGCATTGGGGTAATATTATCATGTCCTGGTGACTTTTTGGGTTAAGTTCTTTTATAATTCTAGCAACTTCAGAAGTAGAAGTCCTAATAAATACATGCGACTCGTTTGCGGTATTGGGCGAGGTTGGCAACTCAAAGTTCTTTGGGTAATTGGGTTGAAAGACTTTTGGGCTTTCCAAAGGGAGTTTTGCTTGCGAGAATTTGGACACAGTTTCTTTATATAATTTTCAGTGTTGTGTTCACGTTTAAGCGCTTTTTTTTTTTACTTTCGTACAGCAGATTTCAGTTGAAGCAGAGTTGAAGGGGAGCGATTTAACTGCCATTCCCGCCTAGCTCGCCTTTTCTCATTTACAAGTTTCTTTATTTCATTATTGGTGATCTTTCTAAAACCAACTGGTTTGTTGTTTCTTTTTGGTGTTGCCAATACAGCTGCATTAGTTATTAAATCAGTAATTTCTCTTATATTTTCATCAATGACTTTTCCTGTATTTATTTTGCAATCAATATTGATGCGGGTACTGATATACTTTCTATATTTCAACCAGTTAGTTTTATGTGATGTTAGAGAAACTTTTGTCTCAAATATCATGGGCTGTTCGTATAACTTTATTAGTACAGGAGAATGATCAGATGATAAGTCTGTACATGTATCAGCTGTCATAAGCGATCTATCTATATTTTTGACTACAGCAAAATCTATTAAGTCTGGTATTTTTCTTCTATCACTGGGCCAGTATGTCGGCTTACCAGGAGATTTTATGTCCAGCTTATTATGCTTATTCATAATAGTGTAGTACAACTGTCATCCTTTCGGATTAATAAGACGTGAGCCCCAATACGTGTGTTTTGCGTTGTAATCTCCACCTGCTAGAAATTTTTGACCTAGTGATCCAAAAAAGTCTTTAAATTCGATTTCTATAATTTCAAAACGAGGTGGACAGTATATAGCAGTAAGGTTTAAGTCACAAACCCGATTTTTGAGTGAAATTGTTGTAGCTTGTAACTGTGGAGTAGCATGCGATTCTAGGGCATAATAGTTTAAACGATTTCTAATCAACACTGCCGTGCCACCATGCGCTTTTCCATCTGGATGATTTGTGACATAGACTCTAAATCTCGGAATATTGAAATTATTTTTATTTGTTGAATGAGTTTCTGATATAAGCATTACATCAATATTCTTTTCAGACAGAAATCTGATAATCTCTAATTTATATTGGTTAACATCGTTAGCATTCCATTTACAGATATTTAGTAAGCTCATTTTTTACTTAATAAATTTTGCAGCATTTGATTTTGAGATTTTATTAAATCTTATTTTTCAAATCTTTATATACAGGACAACCCCTGTAGTTAGCAGTGAGATTTCCTCCACAATTGCTGCATTTTTTATTTTTTCGAAGTGGGATGTAAGCCACCACATACCACACAAACACTGCGTAGAATGCAATATGATTTAGTATGCCCATATTCTTGGCAGTTAGTACATTGTACCGGACCGTTTCTTTTATGTGGTTCTTCCACAGTTACTCTGCGATGCAGCAAATATCTCAGATTGTATATAGGATGGGTCTCATTTTTTTAGTTGAATCGAATTCGGCAACAATTCAATTTTAAACATTGGCTGTGGTACTTTGTTTCTATTAAATATATTTACAACTGTTTTAATTCCAAAACCACATTCTTCCAATGTTTCTTTCACTCTATACCCTTGATTACAACAACTAGGCCCTTAGAGCTCTTCAGTTGATACGAATAATAATTATTGTTTTTATTCGACAAAAATTTAACGATTTCCATGAAACTTTTTTCAGTGTAGGACTGAATTTTTGTTTCGTCTTATTGCCTTTTTTCAAAGGCATTATATGAAAATTGTTAGTGCCAACAATTTCACTTAAATTCGCAACAAGAGTATTACTGCTACGCTCGCGCAAATATATTGGATGTGGTTTGGCATCAACGACTGTGGTGGCACCCTTGGCATCGTCGTCTGAACCATTGCTTAGTATGGAAAATCTGTTGCCATTTAAAACTTCCGTTTTATTTTTATTTGGTGTGCCGCCTTGAAATTTTTAGGATTGACCGCTGATTTAGAAGGAATTAATTTCCTTTTTATATTGACGTAGCGGTCAATGCCTGTTTGTACAGACGGGCCTTTTTTTGTTGGTACACTCTCACCTTGCTTTGTGATTTTCTTCGTTGCCTGCGCGTTTGCTGGTATCTGCAGGCTGCTTGGTGTCAGGGCATTCGTTGTTGCCCGATTGTTGTTTTCGGCTGCTACTGCTGACTGCGTTCTTTGCTTCGATTCCTTTTCAGCTGATCGCAGCGATGACTCATCATCGCCGTTACACCTTTTATTGCCAGTAGTTGTGGTTGTTGTTGGGTCGACAAAGCTGAAGTAGGCATTTAAGGAATGCTTACGGCCTTGCTGATGAGGCTGCGAAGCACTCATTATTGTTTGTTTGGTTTTTGTTTTTTTTTGTTTTCACTTGTTGATTCGTGCACTAATTGTTTATGTTTATTATTATTAATTTGTGTGCGCTGTTTTTAATGTTTGTTTACAATTTATAAATTGTTTTTTTGTTTTACTTTTTGCTTGATTAATGATTATTATTATTTCAATAACACGTCCCTACTCTTTGAACACTCTCTTCGTCTCAGACTTTGAACAATAATTCTAATTTTTTAGTCTAATTTTTAGTCGAATTTTGTGTTTTTTCAAAAATTATTTATTTATTCATGAATATCTATTTTGTCCCCTTCAAAGTAATCCCCATGAGATATTATACACTTGTGCCAACGGTTTTTCCAATCTTCGAAGCATTTCAAAAAATAATTTTTTTTATCTTCTTCAGCTCCTCCTTCGATGCCGTCTTTATCTCGTCAAGAGAAGCGTAACGTCGTCCTTTCATGGGCCTCTTCAGTTTAGGCAACAAGAAAAAGTCACAGGGGGGGCAGATCTGGGGAATACGGTGGCTGCGGCATCATTAGCGTGTTGTTTTTGGCCAAAAAGTCGCGCACAAGATGTATGTGAGCAGGGGCGTTATCGTGGTGCAAAAGCCAATTTTTGTTCTTCCACAAATCCGGACGTTTCTGGCGGATTGCTTCGCGCAAATTGCGCATAACTTGCAGGTAATATTCCTTATTGACCGTTCTTCCCTGTGGCAAGAACTCTTGATGCACCACGCCCCTGCAATCGAAGAAAACTGTCAGTTACGATTCGCGATACTTTTTGAACACACCTCGTATTGGCTTAAAATATAAGTTGCAATAAAAATAAAAAAAATAATTCGTTCAATAACTAGATAATGTTATTTTAAAGATGTTCATAACTTTTCGAGAAATCGTGTCAACCGACTTCAAAAATGGAGTTTTGAGAAAAACGCATTATACCTGCGGTGCGCTATACCATTCGTGGCCTGGTGGGCGGAACTTCCGAAGGGTCTATCCATTACTCGTAACGCATTGCACTATTTAATAAGACTAGAAAATGAAAATCGATTTTTTGAAATTTTCAAGCCGACCTAACTTCTTAAGTTGTTTAAGACGGAGGGAGGGGTCCTTAAATTCGTGTGACGTAATTTATGGATGGCCCCTAACAGTATATCCTTGTGCCTAAAATAGATATAATTAGGCGAAAACTTAACCCAGCCCCCATGTAACTATTACCAGGATTTTCGAACATCCGAATTACTCTGCCCCATATGATTGGTGAATTGTGAGTTAGCTTAATAAAACTCAAGGAATATAAAAGAAACTAAATATGATTGTAATCCATACCCACTGAATTCTAACACAACAATTTAAACTCTCGCAATATATTTCTACAGACTTTAAGAGTTCAATGCTTAAGTTCACTTTAGTGCTGTTTGTAGAATTTAAAATTTTTTCATATTGAAATCAAGCGAAGAATGTCAGAGCAATCGCACGCACTCGAGTTGAAATTTGTCGGGCGGATCCCGAGATATGTGATTTTACTTAAAAGTAGGCGGTGGCCCGCCCATCGTCCAATTTTGACCCGGGCTCGATTAAAAGCTATTTCGGGAGTAAAACTTAATGTCTCTGTATTTAATCATTCATTATCCCACATTTAGTAATTTGTAGCAGTACCGTTGCATAGGGAATGAGCGGGTTTATCGATTTCATCAATTTTCACACTGTCGGTAGGAGCTCTTATAATATTTGCGATAGGCGAATGTGGTGATTGTAGCTTTAGTGGATTTGTTATGAACAATTAACTTATTAGAGGGCGAGGCCACGCCTACTTTTTCGAAATTATTTGCCCACAGATGCCCCTTGCTTCTGCGATCCCTACGGCAAATTAAAGTTTCATATCTTAATTTAGTGCTTAGTTATGGTACTTTATACTTTTTCGGTTGATGGCGTTTTGTAGTCTTGGTGCGATTATGCCCATCTGTGAACTCGTACTTTTTTTCCAAGGAACTCGAATACTAAGTTTTATCATTCATTCACAGTCGCCTGGGCTTCTATTCCCACGACAGACGGTTCTACGTTACCGAAATTGACTCGGATTTTATCCGACCAAGGGCTGTTTTTTCGGAGTTCTAATCCCGTTTGGACGGGTGAGATTTAGATCAAGCTTTTCATCAATGGAACAATTCCTTGTAGTGGACTACGAGTGGCCAACAAAGAACCCCTAAGCCCATAAAACTTCAAACAGGCAGCATGACTCATATCTTAATAGCCCCGCAGTTTAGATAGTCCACGAATTACCCCAGATTTCATGTATTAAACGTATTGATTTTCGCCAATCTACCAGATTTTATTGCTTTGCAGAAAAAAAAAAGATAGAGGCCGAAATGAGTACGAAGAGCTTGACACGCTGGCAGATAGGAGTAAGGCTCGAAAATTCTATGAAAAAATGCGGCGACTAACAGAAGGTTTCAAGACCGGGGCATACTCTTGCTGAACCCACAGAAGTGATCAAATGACTGATGCCCAGATCATACTAAAATTATGGAGGGAACACTTCTTCAGTCTGATGAATGTGAAAGTATAAAGCAGACGTTCAATTGACCGACCATGAAAAAGTTCGAATAGCAATTACCCGCCTCACGAACAACAAAGCGGGGAGGGGGCCTATTCAAACACGGCCTCGAAAAACTGATAAGAAGCATGCATCAGCTTCAAAATATGGTCAGACGAAAGCATGCCCAACGATTGGAATTGAAGTGTACTGTACCCAATCCACAAAAAGGGAGACCCCACAATCTGCACCATCTTCCGTGAGATAAGCCTCCTCAGCATCGCCCATGACCTCGATTTTAAAGCTGCTTTTGATAGAGCAAAAAGGTGCTGCTTCTATGTCGCGATGACTGAATTTGGTATCCCCTCAAAACTAATACGGCTGTGTTAACTGACGAGCTTTCAGACAAGGTAAATCGAGGTGCAGAACTTAATCGAGCAGGTACAATCTTCTATAAGAGCCTACAGTGGCTGGCATATTTATGTATATCAGTGGCCTCTACTTCCGCGCGGGTGAGTTCTGCTTTCTCCAGACTGGATAAGGAAGCAAAGAAAATTGATTTGGAAGTGAAAGAGGCAAGGCAAAAAGCCTTCTCATACCATCTCGGAGGTAAAATTTAATATATTTGGCGTATTCACTTATTGATTTATCGCGCCTTTAGTGGTTTTTAACCGTCACACCCGATCAGGGTTGCCTTCCTATTTCATCCACTTTCACACTGTTTGTAGGAGTTCTGATAATATTTGCGGTAGACAAATTTGGTTGCTACAGTTTTAGTGGCTTAGAAGATATTTGCATTAAACTTATGATAGGATGGACCCACGCCCACTTTTTCTACAGTTTTTAATTTAGTGCTTAGTTATTGCGGATTTAAACTTTTCTCGTCTTCCTGGACATTTATAAACATATGTATCTATAACCCTATATCTAGCTCGCTTGATTTTAGTTGAGACATAAAATATTCTCAATACCTCGTCCCCGACTTTGTTATATAAAAATTGTGAGAGTATGTATGTACATATTATTTATTTGAGAGTGGGAACCAGGCTTCTAAATAATGCATTAATTATTGAATTAAATTAATTAATTTTAGTTTTTTAATCAAAATTAAGTAGTTAAAAATTAAAAAAGTTTAGTCACAGAGAGTTCATATTCAATATTCTAGAGTAGTGATCGACATTCTTACATATTCCTTTAAATCGTTTATGTATGAAAATAGTCTGCAAAATATTTTTTTAATAACAACACAATTATTTATAATATTTCTGGTATTATAAAAGAAATCAATAAATAATAATAGTATTTTTAATTGAACAAATAACATCTAGCTCGCATATGAGTTTATATGTTGTACAAGGAAAAAATGTAATTGGTACTCAGTAATAAAGGGCGTATTAATGCATACATGTACATATATGCGTATATTTTCCTACTCGCTCACAACAGTATATACAATAGAAAACCTTTTCGTGGTAGCTTTCTGGGGGGTGAATAGCGGTCATCTTGGATTTTCAGTGGTAGCAACGCAGGGCTGTATAAATTGAGGTAGTAAATACTTAGCAAATTTATTTTATTAAATAACAAAAACTATAAATATTGCTGCTTAATATATAAGGAAATTATTTATTAACGATATATATTTACTAATATGTGATTTAAATCCCATAGTGTGCAATATTTCGCCCATAAAAATATCATTTACTGATATTCAGATATTCTTTTTGTAGTGAGTTCTAATAATAAAATGCAGCCCTGTGTTTAGATTTCGCGGTGCTGAGTTTTCTTCTGAATGTATTTGTTTACATTTGACCGACAGAAAACATAAAAGGTGCTGATTTCCTAAGCTAATCTTGTTTTTTATCTTAAAATTCGCTTATTTTTTTAAATTAAATTATTTGTAAAATTGTATTCATATATCTAAATGCGAATTCCACCTAATTTTCTTTTGCAACGGCTAATCAATTTGAATATGCCAAACGGAAGTTTACCGCCCAGGACTGTATCTTTTTGCATGCAAAATTTAAGAAATTCTTGAGGCGTGTTTAACACTTGTAAAAAAAAAAAGAACTTACATAACAAGTAACGTCTCAGTTAAATTTAAGAAACGTGCAAAGTAATTCAAAATAATCACTTAAATGACGTAAACACCTAAATTACATAATATCTTTTAAAGTGCTGCTCATCAAACTTTAAAATTTATATGTAGCTTAAATGCTAACACAACACCCCAATTACCATGAAAGTAGCAATAAAAGTGTTACACAACACCTTAAGATTTTCTAGAGTTGAGTATATGTACATATGTAAACAAAGCAAGGGTTTTTTACTGTATATACTGAGGTTGCGTAGTCTTTTCTTACTCTCTCGCCTTGCAGCTCGCAGCGGACCTGATCTTTTTTCTGAGCTAGCACACAATCAGGGTCCGTCAAACAGTAATTAGTGAAAAAGGCGGGATGCCAGAAGGATAGCGCTAAAACTAAATGCCAAAATCAGAGCGTTGTTGAAATTTTGTAGAATTAGATGTGGTAGTTCTTAAAATTATTTGTACAGGGTGATGCAATAGTTATCCTTCTATCAGCAGATGCTATAAATTTTGCATTGACCTTTTGATGTCAGTTCTGTTTTGACATTTGTGTAGTAACCACATGCGAAATACACGTAAATGAACAATAGTACGCTACACTGTTCCAGAACGCGAATTATTGGTGACTATTTATTTGACCAACAATCGGTCGGTGACTTTGGCACAACGTGAATTTCGTCGCAGATTTCCTGGCCGTCCGACGCCTACTGGTGAAACACTGCGACGTTTAGCCGCTCGCTTCGAAGAGACTGGCACAACACGGGATGCTGCCGTAGCCGTTCTGCATATAATATTGCTGGTGTTGTGAAGATGATTCCGTACAAAGTCCAGACGGTGCATCAGCTGTTAGCTGCTGACCGCCAATCGCGTCTAATATATGTACGTTCAAGCCATTCCTAATCACCTCCAATAGAAAGATGATTTTTCATCAAAAATAATCATGAGTGATGAGGCCCATATCCATCTTAGCGGGTACGTAAATAAGTAAAATTTACGCTTCCTGGGGCACTGAAAATCGACGTGTAACCCATGAAGAGCCATTACACCCGCTCAGAGTCACTGTATGGTGTGCTGTTTTCGCTGGAGGAGTAATCGGACCTTTTTTCTTCGAAGACGTCGTGGGCCAAACGGTTACTGTGAGTGGTGAGCGCTACAGAGCAATGATCAACGAGTTCTTTTTGCTGCAACTTGATGAATTGGGATTGGAAAACATGTGGTTCCAACAAGACGGTGCAACGGCACACACTGCACGTGCCACAACAAAAAAATTGCAGCCAAAAAACGTCCGAAGATAATTTTTGCGCCACCTTGTTTATATGGGCGATATACTCGTAGGTCTATTGGGGAACCGAGCACCCAAAACTAACTTGGGTAACGAGCCTTTTGCATACCTCAATGGTGACGTAAAGTTTCTAAATAAATATTTAATAATGCCCAAATCCAATTTATTTAGTATGGCATAATTGATGAATACTTTAATAAATGCGCATTTTGGCAGCGCTGTCATCAAACCAAGAGTTTCGTATCATTTTATCATCGGAGCAACTAGTACATCTTCATTTCTACGGCGAAATAATTGTTGAAAGACTGTATGAAACGCACTTATGTTACTATACTATACTCAAAGCTCGCTCAGAGAGTGCCCGCGGGTATCAGGCTGTCAGTCACTGCTCCAAAACATTGTTGTCAGGTGTGGTCGATTTCGATTTTTCACTATCGCTATAATTATATTCAGTGGCAGCGTTGTTAAATAGTTTCACGACCATTTTCGAAGTTTTCCAATTTTAATTTCGCATGTTTCTTGTTTATATTTTTCCTTATTAACACAGACATAGCGGTTATAGCTGAGTTAACAACCGCGTGTGCCAGTCGTTTTTCTTTTCACTATTTGGCGCCAATCGGAGAGTCCTTCTACACCTGATCTCTCAAATCGGAAGGAGCAGAGGAAGAGGACTACTTTCAACGGCGGGTAGTGAATCGAAAACCTTCAAAGTTGAAGTGATTTTTTCCATCCGGACAAATTTACACAGCCAGCGTAGCTGCTTCCTCTTGATTCTATGTCAAAGGCGCTCCAAATATCATAGCAGGGAATAATGAGTGACTTATAGAACTTGGTCCTTATTCGCCGAGAGAGGGCTTTACTTTTGTCTACTTAATCCAAAGTAGCCAAGAGTAATTTTAGATTTAAAGGCTGATGTTGTTGTTGGTGTCAATGCTGATTCCAAGAACGACAAAATTATCTACGACTTCGATATTATGACTCACAACAGTGACATTCGATCTAAGTCACGAATGCGATGACTATTTGTTTGATGACGATCGAAGGGCTCGGAATGGTCTTCGCCCTTACTGACGGAGCCTTTGGTGCTACACAACATCAGTTTACACAGCCGTATTAGCTTTGCGCGGGTATCAAGTTCTGACAAAGCGGCATAGAGATTGTTTCTTTTTGAGCTCTGGAAGGCGGATTTAAAATTGACAAAGAGGTGGCGCATGGTGAAAATGTGGTCGATTGTAAATTTTTCGGTTGTAAGGCCGTAAGGCCCAATCAGTTTATCGACGGTAGGCTTCAGTTTTCCACACTCTTCCGCCAATAAAACCTTATATGGGATATTAGAGATGCCTAATCCACGGTTTTTGACGCTGATTGTGGGGTCCTCCTTTTTGTGGATTTAGGCAGCGCAAACTTAGATAATCGTTGGACATGATTTCCTCCGACCATATCTTGCAAAGAAGCTGATGCATGCACCTTGTCAGTACCTTGCCGCCTTATTTGAATACCTAGGCCGGTAATTCATAGGTGCCCTTACCGCTCTGTAGTTCCATCGTCATCGATTGTGGAATCAAGTTTGCGTTCATCGCATTTCCTGGACGGCGGTGATGTCAGCCTTTATTTTTATGAGGACATAAACCAGTTAGGCAGCGGCACCTTCCCAATTATTATTATGTTTGCAGTGGTCATCATCAAAAGGGAGGTCTTTCATCCTAAACTGTTGCTCCTTTTTCATTGGGAGTGGTTTCTACGTGACGGGTCCCAAAGCCAGCGCATAACATCGCCTATTTGCTGTAGCATAGAGCTGCCATGCAAACTGAACGATAGAAATCAAGTGCAGATTGGATCACTATGGCGTATAGCTACCATGGAAACTAAATGATGAATTAAGTGCTTGTTGTATGGAAATTTTTTCATTTGACGAGATATCTTAACAAAATTTTGTACGAATTATTGTCTAAGACAGCAATGCAATCTCCGCAGAAATTGTTTAGATTGGATAACTATAGCACATATGTATGTATGTAGATGTTATACAAACTGAACGACCGGAAGAATTAGAAGAATATATTGAAAGGAATTAATTAAGTGACGTGGTTTTCTGTTTTCTTATTGTCAGATAAAAAATTTTAAACCTCGCTTCCAACTACTTGAAATAATAGCTCGTTTCATAGTTTTTGTAGGAAATTGGATGCTTATGAAATGGTCTCTTAAGATTTTTTCGTAAATTATAATAATTTAAAAGATATAAATGTTAATAAGAGCACATAAATGCAAAAATTTACCTAGATATTTCTAGGAACTCATTTTTTACTATAAGAAGCTAAATTGACCCACTCTAGCATATATTTCGGGATTCGAGAATAAAAACAAAATTTAATAATCGAAAATAGTTTTATTGTTCTTTAAATTACTCTCCATTAAGATCTTTACCCTTTGGTAAGCAATTGTCGAATTGATTTTTGCCATTCTGATTGAGATATCTCTAAAACATGCCTTTAAAACATATCAACCGCCTCTACAGGTGACGAAAATCGTTTTAAGAGCAGAAATGAAAATAAGTTATTCTCTGCCAAGTCAGGTTATACAGAGGACGACTCATCAAATCAATGTTTTGAGTGCAGTTTTCACAGTCGATGTGCGAGAGAAAGCATTCTCGTGGTGAAGAGGGATACATCTTCGGTGGAAGGTTTTCATGATTTCTTGAAAACAACTGGCAAACAAATGGTTGTATGCCACACAGAATTGCTGTTTTTGTTGTTCCAGTGTGATGGTAGTTTTTGCAAAAAAACATACCAGCAACCATTTGCTTGGAAGTTTTTCGTGGTTGAACAAATTTTGTTGCACTCAGCTCTTCTTGAAACTCCCATACAGTCAAATGCTGTTTACTTTCGGCCTCATACGTGTAAGTCCACGATTTATCACCTGTCACGATGTCATGGACGCGCTGCTACGGTATGTATTTTGTTAACATTTATTTCGACAAATCAACACGAACATTTTTTTGAGCGATTGACAAATTTTGTGGGTTCCAATTTTTTGTTTTCATTCAAATGTTCATGCAATATTAAATGCTTGCTAGTACCATTAATGCCGATAGTTGTCGCCCATGATTTACGAACACCATCAATATTTTCGGCAACAACAACGGATTTTGGACGACCTTCTCAAAATTCGTTTTGGAGTGACGACATTGTACGACTAAAATAATTATATTAGACCATAAAATCTTCATTTTATAGAGCAGGAATGGGCAAATTTTTATCCCGCAAAGTTAGTAAAGTGCGAACGAGGGCTAGATAAGGGGAATATTACTTTACGGAAGGAAGGGCATAAAAAGTTGCGAAAAAATCAATGATATTCTTACGAAACTACAATCCATCGCAGAATGATTGCGGTAATACTGACATTGTACACAAATTGAAGAGCGGAAATTTACTTCATATCTTAATTGTACAGTTGTGTGAACAAAATGAGGTAAAAATATTTTGCAGGTTTTAGAGTTTCGCATTAATATTTGCTTTTATTTATCTTTGTATGGTGAGAAATTCTAATCACTGTTAGGAAAAAATTATATAAGTTATACTTGTGTCTTAAAACAATTTTATTTAATAAGGAAACAGCACATTTTAAAACGTTTCAGCTAACCATCATCGTGTTTTGCAAACAGGGGCAAAATAACGAAGCCCGTCCAGGGTTAAATTGCAAAACACATAGTCTTGTAGAGCACAAAATTCTTCAAAAATTTTTCTATTAAGTTAAGCATTTACGAGATATTCATAGCTTAAAGTTGGCGGACGGTACCACGCCCATTTTCCAATTATGATACTATTAACTAAGAAGTTTAAGTAGTTTTCAACTTACCGTTATATGTATGGCAAGAGTGGTTTTCATCTGATTTCATCATTAATTTTTAGTGAGTTGGCTTAGAACCAATACAACTCATATATACAAAAGTTTTATTTTAATTCGTAAGAATGTGTTCAAAATTCATTAAATAGTCCTTTGAACATCTTATTTATTCAATAAAAGAAAGAAATAAGTAAAACAATTAAGATAGGCTAAGTTCGGTCGCAACCGTTGGTCGTTGGTATATATGTACATATACTCTGTATTACTTATACACCGGCATATTCGGCATAAGTTTCGTCAGAAAAACTAAAATCATTTTAGTATATGAGAATTGGAGTAGTATTGCTCCGATTTTATCTATTACCTATTATCATGTCACATACTAAACAAAATGTTCCTTGGGTTTCTTAAGGTGGCTTACTACAATCACCAATCATATAGACCAAAGTCAGCAGGATGTTCGAAAATCCTGGTAATAGTTATATGGAGTGTTGGTCAAGTTTTCACTAAATGGTATCTATTTTAGGCACAAAAATATACTGTTCAGAGTAAAACACGTTCTGTAATTTTCATTGAGATAACGCAAATATTGGCTGATATATCCAGCATAAAGCCACATGGAAGTTCGAAAACCTTTATGTTAGGTATATGGTCATGGTATTGACCCGATTCAACCCATTTTTAATATACAAAAATACTATTGTCGGGAAAGGTTTTTTTCTGAATTTATATTGTATATTGACACTTTCGCCGATATTTTCGGTAAAAAGTCAAGAAAAGATACTGGGGTCAAAATATTCGATACCTAGGGGCTTTGGACAATTTTTAACAATAAGATGGCACACTTTAAAGAAAATAATAATACAAAGTTTTAGTCCGTTATATCAATTGCTTTCTGATTTGTATACCAGAAAGTGAAAGAATCGAATGGACTTTAAATTTGTGTTATATGAGAAGCAGCCGTGGTTGTGATCCGATTTCCCCTATTTTCCATTCTGGCATAAAAAAATGCCACGTACTAAGCTCAGTAGAAATCGGTCCTACGGGTCCCAGATATGTGATTTCACCAAAAAGTGGGTGGTGGGGCCATAGTGGCCCCATAGTCCAATTTTCACACTGGCTCCCATAAAGCCTTCTCAATATATCTCTGAGGTAAAACTTAATGTCTCTAGCGTAATTAGTTATTGATTTAAAACTTATTAGAGGACGGGGCACGCAAACTTTTTCAAAGTTTTAGTTTAGTTTTTTAGTGATTAGTTATGACAATTTATAGGTTTGCGGTTAATGGCAATTTGTGGGCGTGGCAGTGGTCCGATTACGCCCACCTACGAACACGTATTTTTGTACAAAAAAAAACCGCATACCAAGTTTCATGAAGATGTGTAAATTTTTACTCAAGTTACAGCTTGCACGGACGGATGGACAGACAGACAGACCCGGATTTCACCTTTTCTCATTATCCTGGTCATTTATTTAAATAACCCTACTTATATCTGTCTCTCTTAATTTTAGGTGATACGTACAACCGTTAGATGAACAAAATTATTATACTAGGAAAGGGTTGCAATAGTATAAAAATAATAACACAGTGATAATGCAGCATTACAATAATTTTTGTAAACATTAATACATATGGGTGGAGGATGGAGTCATGTGTAGAAGTTCAGGCAAGTGAGGAAAGTTCTCTGATCGCCATTCATTTGGGAGTGGCCAGAAACAATTCTTTTACATATGACTCAAGCAGCTCACGACTTCCGGTCTCTGACCAAGTATCCTCTGGGTAGCCTAAGAACATCCGTTTGAAGGCGAGCTAAAGTGAGAAGGCGAAATATCCCCTACTTAGGGTTGTGCGCTGGGTTTGGGACCCGCCACGTAAAAAAACGCACCAATGAAAACAACCAAACAGCCTCGGATGAGAGACCCCCCTTTTGATGACGACCATGGCAAGCGAAATAAGGACTACGAATTGAGGGCATGCACCTGGAATGTCCGGTCCCTTAATTGGGAAGGTGCCGCTGCCCAGCTGGTTGATGTCCTCGTGAAAATAAAGGCTGACATCACCGCCGTCCAAGAAATGCGATGGACGGGACAAGGACAGAGACGAGTAGGTCCTTGTAACATCTACTACAGTGGCCATATAAAGGAGCGCAAGGTGTTGGATTCGTGGTGGGAGAGAGACTCCGTCGCCGAGTACTATCATTCACTCCGGAGAATGCACGTCTAGCCACAATCCGCATCAAAGCGAGGTTCTTCAACATATCGCTGATTTGCGCCCACGCCCCGACGGAAGAGAAGGACGATGTGACCAAAGATGCCTTTTATGAGTGCTTGGAGCGCACTTATGAGAGATGCCCCCGCCACGATGTCAAAATCGGGCTTGGCGACTTCAACGCCAGGGTGGGTAAAGAAGGTATCTTTGGCACTACGGTCGGTAAATTCAGCCTCCACGAGGAAACATCCCCAAATGGGTTGAGGCTGATCGACTTCGCCGGGGCCCGAAATATGGTTATCTGTAGTACTAGATTCCAGCATAAGAAGATACATCAAGCTACCTGGCTGTCTCCGGATCGAAAAACCACCAACCAGATCGATCATGTTGTGATAGACGGAAGACACGTTTCCAGTGTTTTAGATGTGCGTGCGCTCCGAGGTCCTAACATCGACTCGGATCACTATATTGTTGCAGCCAAAATTCGCACCCGCCTCTGTGCAGCAAAAAACGCACGCCAACAAACACAAGGAAGGTTCGACGTCGAGAAGCTGCAATCACAACGGACAGCCGAACGATTTTCTGCTCGGCTTGCACTCCTGCTCTCTGAGAGCACTCGTCAACAACTCGGTATAAGGGAACTGTGGGACGGCATCTCAAACTCCTTACGTACAGCTGCAACCGAAACCATTGGTTTTCGGAAAGTGCAAAAGAACAGCTGGTACGACGAGGAGTGCCGTGTCGCAGCGGAGAGAAAACAGGCTGCCTACCTCACAACGTTACGATCGACCACAACACGTGCGGGATGGGATAGATACCGAGAGTTGAAGAGGGAAGCAAGACGCATTTGTAGACAGAAAAAGAAAGAGGCCGAAATGCGTGAGTACGAAGAGCTTGATAAGCTGGCCGACAGGGGTAATGCTCGAAAATTCTACGAAAAGATGCGGCGGCTTACAGAAGGTTTCAAGACCGGAGCATACTCTTGTAGAACCCCCGAAGGTGATCTAGTCACTGATGCCCAAAGCATACTTAAATTATGGAGGGAATACTTCTCCAGCCTGCTGAATGGCAGTGAACACATAACACCAGGAGAAGGCGAACCCGATTCCCCAATCGATGACGATGGAGCAGACGTTCCATTGCCCAACCATGAAGAAGTTCGAATAGCAATTGCCCGCCTGAAAAACAACAAAGCGGCAGGGGCCGATGGATTGCCGGCCGAGCTATTCAAACACGGCGGCGAAGAACTGGTAAGGAGCATGCATCAGCTTCTTTGTAAAATATGGTCGGACGAAAGCATGCCCAACGATTGGAATTTAAGTGTGCTATGCCCAATCCATAAAAAAGGAGACCCCACAATCTGCGCCAACTACCGTGGGATTAGCCTCCTCAACATCGCATATAAGGTTCTGTCGAGCGTATTGTGTGAAAGATTAAAGCCCACCGTCAACAAACTGATTGGACCTTATCAGTGTGGCTTTAGACCTGGTAAATCAACCACCGACCAGATATTCACCATGCGCCAAATCTTGGAAAAGACCCGTGAAAGGAGAATCGACACACACCACCTCTTCGTCGATTTCAAAGCTGCTTTCGACAGCACGAAAAGGAGCTGCCTCTATGCCGCGATGTCTGAATTTGGTATCCCCGCAAAACTAATACGGCTGTGTAAACTGACGCTGAGCAACACTCAAAGCTCCGTCAGGATCGGGAAGGACCTCTCCGAGCCGTTCGATACCAAACGAGGTTTCAGACAAGGCGACTCCCTATCGTGCGACTTTTTCAACCTGCTTCTGGAGAAAATAGTTCGAGCTGCAGAACTCAACAGAGAAGGTACCATCTTCCATAAGAGTGTACAACTGCTGGCGTATGCCGATGATATTGATATCATCGGCCTCAACACCCGCGCCGTTAGTACTGCTTTCTCCAGACTGGATAAGGAAGCAAAAGAAATGGGTCTGGCAGTGAACGAGGGCAAGACGAAATATCTCCTGTCATCAAACAAACAGTCGTCGCACTCGCGACTTGGCACTCACGTCACTGTTGACAGTCATAACTTTGAAGTTGTAGATAATTTCGTCTATCTTGGAACCAGCGTAAACACCACCAACAATGTCAGCCTGGAAATCCAACGCAGGATTACTCTTGCCAACAGGTGCTACTTTGGACTGAGTAGGCAATTGAAAAGTAAAGTCCTCTCTCGACGAACAAAAGCCAAACTCTATAAGTCGCTCATAATTCCCGTCCTGCTATACGGTGCAGAGGCTTGGACGATGACAACAACCGATGAGTCGACCTTAAGAGTTTTCGAGAGAAAAGTTCTGCGAAAGATTTATGGTCCTTTGCGCGTTGGCCACGGCGAATAACGCATTCGATGGAACGATGAGCTGTACGAGATATACGACGACATTGACATAGTTCAGCGAATTAAAAGACAGCGGCTTCGCTGGCTAGGTCATGTTGTCCGGATGGATGAAAACACTCCAGCTCTGAAAGTATTCGACGCAGTACCCGCCGCGGGAAGCAGAGGAAGAGGAAGACCTCCACTCCGTTGGAAGGACCAAGTGGAGAAGGACCTGGCTTCGCTTGGAATATCCAATTGGCGCCAAGTAGCGAAGAGAAGAAGCGACTGGCGCGCTGTTGTTGACTCGGCTATAATCGCGTAAGCAGTGCCTACGCCAGTAAAGAAGAAGAACAACACATATGGGTTATACTGATTGTACTGTAAGATATTTTTAAGATCACAATGCGGCTATTTCGCTACAGCGTTGATAAAAAGGTCTATTGTAGTGTGACAAATATTTTCGAGACATTGCACAGACGTTTTCGGTATGTATCAATCTTTCAGCCCATCTGTTAGTTTATAATTAATGAAACTTATACTTCAGCCTCGGTAACGAGTGGAGGGGCCCCCTAGTCTAAGTTTGCAACAAAATGAAAACTTCGCAATACCAAAAAGAGGTTTGGTTATTATACCCTTGCAACATGTTGCTGCAGAGTATATGGTAATAGCTTTATTCACCTGTATTACCTAAAATTAATCTGTCTGTCCGTCCGTCTGTCCGTCCGTGCAAGCTGTAACTTGTGTAAAAACTTATATATTTTGATGAAATTTGAAACAAGTGTTTCTTGGTAAAAAAGTGAGGACGATTTCGTAGATAGTCGTAGTCGGACCCTTGCCACGCCCACAAAACGTCATTAAACGAATATCTATAAAGGCCTTATACTAAGCACATAAGTAAGAAATAGAACTGTTATTTGTCAAAGGGGATCGCAGTAGTATGGAGCACCTGTGGGCTAAAATTTTCTCAAAATAGGCGTGGCCCCGCCCTACAATGGGTTAAATGTCCATATATCTTAACCCCTAAAGTTGTCCTAGAACAAATATTATATTAACTCCTACCGAAAGTGTGAAAATGGACCAAATTGGATGATAACCCCGCTCTCTCCGCATATAACGGTAATGTTAAAAAAAACTAGAACATCTACATCAATAACTAAATACGCCAAACACCTTAAATTTTATCCCCGAGATGGTATGAGAGGGTTTTAAAGGAGTGGGGGTCAAAATTAGACAACACGGGTGACACCACCCTCCTTTAGGTAAATCACATATTTAATTACCCGTTCGACCGATTTCAACCAAATTCGGGGTCTTCTGACACTCCCACTTCCCATATAACACAATTTTAAATTTCATTTGATTCTTTCACTTTCAAGTACGTAAACCAAGAAGCAATTAATACAAAGAGATAAAACTTTTCACAAAAAGTGCCGTTGTCACCTTAGGACGAAAACCTGTTCAAATCGAACCAAAACTGTTCAAGCCCCTAGGTTTATATCTCAAGAACGGCTGAAACGATTTAGCGGAAATTATCGTTTCCGATTATCATTTTCTGTTAAAAATCAAAACAATTCATACCATACACACATATATAATATAAAAAAAAATTAAATTGTAATATAAGCATCCGTTTAATATTCATGTACTATATATTTTTTACTTACAGGTAGCAAGAATAAAAAATGTTCGGTTACATCCGAACTTAGCTCTTCTTTTTTTAATTTAATACAAAGTTCTATGTGAAGCTATTTCTCCGTCTTTGAACCTTATAAGATTTAAGATAAGATATAGATAAGAGATATAATATTTTCCTCTCCTCTGGTATAATTTTAATCGCCTCTTCTTCCTGATCAGTTATATACATATGTATCTATTTATAGCGGTTAGTTTTTGGGGGTTACAAATAAGCGTAAAGAAAACAAAACGATTACACTCAAGCTGTCAGCAAAACTTTACTTACAAAAGTTTGACCGTTTACACCATAAGTCTGTTTGTTTTTTTGATTTTAATAGTAATTTATTTAAATATCTCATATACATATATAAGATATAGTTATGCTCCCTTACCTTATCCCCGAAATCTAAATCCGATTTTGGTGTTTCTGAAGCCATTTTTGAAATATTCGTATTTAAAGTTCGCTCAATTTGTTTGCAGTAAAGAAAGTCTTTTCCAAGCTTGCATAAATTTCTGAAAAATCCATTAAGTTTCACTACCACTTATGCAATTATTCGCTCATGTATTTACAGATCTAAGCTTTAATGTCACATGCTTAACCGCTTATACAAATTCTTATATTCAGATACACATATGTACATGTCATACAAGTTTTTTCAGGCATAAAAAACGAGCTAAATTTTAAGCGTAATGTTCCACTAGTGACTTAAAGCATTAGCAACAATAAATTACTTGAGTTTGATTTGCATTACCCATTACTGAAATATTGAAAGCGACCGTGAATTGATCACTATCACTATTCATAGTAGTATGTTTGTACATTGGCTATTCGTAGATTCTTTACATACTTATACCTAAGTACATATGTACGTAAGTGTGTGTTTACAGTTCTACATTCTGTAGAAAAGTTTTGAGTGGCTCTAATCAATTTAAAATCACATGACTTAAGTATATCAATTAGGATCAATGAATTTTCTTTAATTGGAGTGGAAAAAATATTTTTCATTAGATGTTTTCACGTATATATGTACATAAATACGTATATAATATGTATCTAATAATAGTAATCATTAATACTCGCATTTATAGCAATACAAGGGTCGACCACGCAGTGATGTTTAATCCAAAAACTTTTATTGTAAATACTGTCGGTTAATATGTTTAGAACATGACTTTATTTTTTAGGGTAAGTATATGCATAGGCATATCTCTTTATAACTCTTTATGTTAAAACAAATCACTACACGAATCACTTAGCTGTCCAAATTCGGATAACCCCCCTGAAACCTGTTCACACCGTAGTTATTTTAATTAAAGCCACGAAATGGGATTGTTGATATCAAGTAGGGTATGACAGTAAGAAGAAAAACGCTTTGTTTTGATTAAAGTGAGTATACATTCGACGTGCACTCGCGACTGATGTACGTTTCTAACTGACTTCAACAATACCAGAGAGTGATCATATATAAAGTAAACGAGTATAGTTAGCTGCAAAGAGATTATTATTTTTATATATTTCGCATTGCTATCGCCTTACCTGTTGAATTATTTGTACTTGTACTTATTAAACTCTATTTTCTCACATACTTTACGAGTTTGTGGGTCAGGACGGTGTGGGAAGTAGTAGACATTTGGATTCATTGATAATCACCTCAATTTAAATATTAACAATTAAATAAAAGCTAGGTTTAGCTAGAAAAAATTAAAGTGTGTGAAAAATATCCTGATTTCTACAAAATTATATTGTAAAAGAAATTGGGTATAATGTTCTAGGCCTAAGCCCGCGGATCTGCTGGCGTAGAAGTTTGAATTGACATCAAAACTTTATTGCGTTGTTGACAAGAATATCATGCACTCATCTCAAACCATGACTGGAGTTTTTCTCAACACCGTAGATAACCCGCCTTTTTTATACACTCGCAACAAAGTTGCTAAGGAGAGTATTATAGTTTTGTTCACATAACGGTTGTTTGTAAGTCCTAAAACTAAAAGAGTCAGATATAGGGTTATATATACCGAAGTGATCAGGGTGACGAGTAGAGTTGAAATCCGGATGTCTGTCTGTCCGTCCGTCCGTACAAGCTGTAACGTGAGTAAAAATTGAGATATCATGATGAAACTTGGTACTCGTATTTCTTGGCTCCATAAGAAAGTTAAGTTCGAAAATGGGCAAAATCGGCTCACTGTCACGTCCACAAAATGGCGAAAACCTATAAATTGTCATAACTAAGCCATAAATAAAGATATTAAAGTGAAATTTGGCACAAAGGATCGCATTAGGGAGGATCATATTTGAATATAAATTTTTGGAAAAGTGGGCGTGGCCCCGCCCCCTACTAACACCCCTATTCTGTGCACTTGACAAATTAGTAAAATATTGAAAATTAACTCAAATATTTATCAAGCTCGAAATATTTTGGTATTCTGTGCTAATCTTGATAAAAGTAAAAGCTTCAATTCGCAAAGATTTTCCCCACACGTGTGGTGAACAAAATAATGTAAATAGAAACAGCTGATTTCTATTCAAATTATATTGATAGCAATTTGAATGCAGTCAATTACTCCTATGGTGCTTTTTAATCCAAATTTTCTAAAAAAAAATCTGGAACATATATCAAATAAAATTACCTTAAATTAGTATATTATTTGTATTACAATAATACTTGCCCCGTTTTTATAAAAATTTTTCCCTCTTTTGAACTGTGAAACTTTATTTCTCCTCCCTTCACTTTCACAATAAGTTTTGCTACAGCCCGTACACTTCTCGAAAGGAACGACTGACTCATGGGCAACTTGACGTTATTACCTACACATTTCCTGATGTGAGCCGTGTCCAAGGAAGTTCAAAGCTGCTGGAACCAAAGCAGTTAAAGGTAGTGACGTTTTCTGATCATCGTGTGGGGCTAGTTCATCAATTTTTTCAAATTTTTTGCCTAAAGGTATTCTCGCTTATAGAAAATGGATTTTAAATGCCGCGCGCGATTCATATTCTCACAACTTTCATCTTCATTTAACAATAACAAAATATCTTCCATTTTCACAACAAGATGCACAATCAGATATTTAATTCATAACGAGCACTGTCAAGAGCATTTGACATCTTAACAACTTATAAAGAAAAGAGCTTTTTATTTCAGACACAGAATACGAAATGCTTGATAAATTTCAAATTTTGACAAATTATAAATATGTTGAATTTGTCAAGTGAACAGAATAGGGGTGTAAGTATTTGTACATATCTCGGAAACTACTATAGCTATGTCAACCAAACTCTATAGAGTCGTTTCCTTCAGGCATTTCCATATACAGTTCAAAAATGGAAGAAATCGAATAATAACCACGCCCACCTCCCATACAAAGGTTATGTTGAAAATCACTAAAAGTGCGTTAACCGACTAACAAGAAACGTCAGAAACACTAAATTTTACGGAAGAAATGGCAGAAGGAAGCTGCACCCAGGCTTTTTTTAAAAATTGAAAATGGGCGTGGCGTCGCCCACTTATGGACCAAAAACCATATCTCAGGAACAACTAATCTAATTAATTTTACAGCAAAATAAAAAAATATGTAAATGACGGATAATGAAATCTCGATTATCACTTTATCATGCGAGAGTATAAAATGTTCGGTGACACCCGAACTTAGCCCTTCCTTACTTGTTATGTTACATGTTTGTTATAAATGTTTGTGCGTCATTTGCCCATTATCTAACAGAAATCCACAATGCCTGGCGATACATCTGGCAATGCGATTTTCTGTCGTGATATTATAAATTCTTTGTCGGTTCCACAAGCTGTGCCCAAAAACAGGCATTGTCCATTAACAACAATCAGTATAATCCATATACGTATGTATGTAAACAAAACATGACGCAGCATTTAAAAATCCCTTAAGCACCCTTACCGACCCCACAAAATTGGATAAAATCAGAAGATAATCCCAATATAATGTTACCAGAGAACGTATATTTATAGATAAACTGTCAAAAGCTAACAAAATGCGATGAGTGCGTTTCACCACAGCTAGCGAAGAAGGCGAAATTTTTAACAGAGGCGCGTGAACAGAGCTGAGCATTAATTGAAAATTATGCTCAGAAACATACATTGCTATTACAGACGTATGTTGGCCTTTTGCTTATATTTTTATATGCTTACATGCCATCATATTAATTGATATTATTATCATTTTGCGAATTTTTATGAATACATGCAAAACTGATAACATTCTAATTAATTTATGCTATTTTCAAAATATGTATTCGTAGTTAATGTGTGAATAACAGTTAATTTTTAAATATTTCATATATTTGGTAATATAATATAATTTCCTTTGTATATGAATATGTTTGTATATATGTATGCGATATATGTATATGAGATCCTAAAAACTTAATATATTACAATAATATTGTATGTAAATTACATTTCTTCATTTAAATTTTCATACGCATCTACATATTAGCACATAATTACATACATACATATGTACATAAGTACAATTCAAATTCAAATCGTGATATCATTTATCAGTAAAAAGTGTGCGCGCACTGCTCTATATGTATGTACATGCATATGCGTACGACATTGCCGAACAAATAATGTATACACAAACCAACATACAAATATGCGTACACATGTAAATATGTGCGTATGACATTCTCACACAAATTATGCATACACAACATACATACACATGTAGATATGTCACCCGCAAAAATTACGAATATTGTTCTACAAATATAACAATGGTTTCAAATAGCATCAGCAGCGTCATAAGTCAATATGGCAGCCAAATAGTCGATGCCGAAATTTGTAAAAAAAAACACACAACAACAATATTTTCATTCATGAATGCAAGCGCACTTTCAACAGGCAAACTTGCTTCATTCATAAAATCAAATACCATCACATCTCCCTGAGCATGCCTTTGCCAACAAGCGTCTTTTCGCGACGATGGCAAAAGCTAAAAATCATAAATTGAACAATTTCTGATATTTGTATGAGAAGGAAAAAGTGACAACCCCGCAAATATAAGTATAGAATAAAATTGACAACATAGTTTATTTGTCAATTTTCAAGTCAAGAAATTTGTCAAAGAAAATATTCAATATTCCTCTGATTTATGTGTACAGTGAATCCCGGTTAAGTAGTACTCCGCTTAAATGAAAATCATCCCTCTTAACTGCCTATATCTTGCTGCATCCTACGGTTTGTTTCTTGAAATACATTCAAACTATTGTTTTAAGGACAACTCGGTTAAGTATTTGTAGCCGCTTATGTAACATATTATATTTTTATTTTTAACCACAAAAATCTGTATCTGATTGTGGCACATAACCGGGATTGACTGTACTTCTCAAGGAATGTAAAAAATATTTTTACGCGGCTTGCAAAAATCTGCGTCGATATGTATGCAAGCTCACATACAAACATACATATCTAAGCTGGTTTGTTGGCGAAGCTGGTACAACGGCAAGGGAAGCAGTGGCAATTGGCGATCGTTCGTTTGTGTTTTCGGCACAGCTCGGATTTTCTACCAACAACACAATCTTGTGACGCGTCAGTCTTTCGACACCTTGACATTGACATGAAAGGAAATTTCGCATGAAGCATTGAATGCACATATTTACATACATTTGTTGCATGTAGACAAATTTACAAACATTATGCGTATGGTTCTTTTATATATGTTTACATGCAAACATAATTATATATGGGCAAATGTGCGAGCGCTTGGTCTTTTAACATGATATCGAAAAGTTTATTGACCAAAGCAAATATTTATTTAAATATATAATATAAATATACATATGTATGTATGTCGTACCAAACCTATATAAAATGCATGTTTAATCCAAACAAATACTCCTCTGCATTACTCCCACAAATTACAAAAAGTAATAGAGGCGTAATGTAGAGGAGTATAAACCGCCCCAATTTCACGCAACAGGCGAGAAAGGAGGAACAAAAAAGACAACTTTCCCGCGCTTTTTGCCTTTAGGCATATTGTTATCCCGCCAACAGCAGCGAATACACAAGTGCACGGAAGACTAATACATTTGGAACACAGTGAATATAACAAGTGAATACACAGTGAACACAACAAGTGAACAATTACCATACAAAGTGAACTCAAGAATAATCCTAACTACTACATAAAACAATACGGAGACAACCAAGGAATCCACCAACATTCATCATCAAACACCCACAACGAGGGAATCAACCCAGCACACAAAAAGGAATTAATATTTTTAAAATCACAACAATACGTATGTATAAGTGTATAAAGGTATTAACTCTCATTTTTAATATTAGCACACATACACATATATATATTTGTACAAACCGAATTAATTATTAAATCAACATTTTATAACGTTTGAACCCAAAATAATAATCTTTTAATTATTCGAACTCGGCCCCCTACGTCGAC